>OV816028.1:131819123-133034123 GCA_929113105.1 Agrypnus murinus
TTTTCCATTGCGGTAGGTTATAAAAAACCGCCTGTGGTTTATTTTCTTAGGCCTTAGGCTTAAATATTGCTTAATTAAATCAATCCACAGTTTCTCTGTAATTAAGAATTCTCTTCGAACTTTATTTTTTGTTTTTGTTACAGTCACAGTGAACACATCATCTTTGACCACAATATCGTCTAATAACATGTTGGTCAATTCATCTCTTCGGCAGGCACCACAGAATCCCATTATTAACGCAACCTTAAATAATTGAAATATATTAAAAATTGAAAGTATTTAGCACAAAATTTTACTTACTTTCATAGCTAAATGTTGGATATTTTCTGCAGTTGTTATAAATCTATCAATATGGTTAAATTCCAATATTTTAATAAGATTAAGATTAATTAAGATAAGTTAATTCTTTTTAATAAGATGGAGGGAGAGAATATCTGACCATTTTACCTTCTTGTCAGAAACTAAATTAATTTTATAAAAACAAAACAATTTAAATAACAAATGCTGAAGTTGAATTTTCAGTGTAGCCAACTGTCAAAAGTACTTAACAAAATTTCACTAACAAATCTTATTTAAAACTAATTTATTTTTTAATAATTAACGAAATAACGACGCAAGTATAAAAAATAGTATAAAGTATTCGTTTCATAAGGCGTTTTAGCGCACTTGTCCGTTAGAAAACACCCCGCTTCGCGGGTCGTTTTCTAAACTCGGACGCGTGCGCTAAAAACGCGTCTTATGAAACTAATACTTTAATATACTATTAAAATTGTTTGTCCTAAATTGAATGAATAATTGTATTGTATTACTTCCACTCCACCACAGTTCGTTTGAAGAACAGTGAAAGGATTTTACGGAATTTTGTTTTTGAATTCTATGTTAGGTTTGTTTTGTATATAGCGTGTTCTTAGTTCTTTACGGACATAATCAACCCGAATATATAGGTTGAAGTACGCAGGTAGGACATACTAATTTCTAAGCTTACTTATATCTGTGCGGTCCTTGTCACGATACGGTCATTGCTGACATCTACTGACCGACTTGTTAGAATTTTCTGGCAAGTAAGCGGCAGTCGTTCTTAATCCTTTCTATTAATTATTCGTTTAAAAAATTGGATAGAGAGTTTTTAAAAAGATTTTCACATTTTTGATGTTTCAAAATTTTATAATTTCAACACAAATGGAGCAGGTTAACTACGTAGAAACAATAAATACTTTAATATTATTAATACCGGAAACTCCATATACTTTACCATATGAAAATAGGGGACATTTTTGAAGCGCCATCTTCGCAGGTGGGTGTGCAACTAACAAATGGTTTATGGGTGAGAAACCTGCATCTAATTAAAAACTAGTACTTTTTCTGTTAAACGGTGATTTATTACTGTTATGCTAGGATATACATACATACATAATCCATTCCCCTTTTAACGCATTTTGCAGTGTCGGGGTTCCACACAAACTCTTATGGGAGTGCAACGGAGGTAATGGAGCTATTGTAGCAAGTACATTACGCTCCCCCATACTTTACCACTCATACAACTTTCATACCTTAACCTAAGGAGCTCAAACACGATAGTACTAAATTTTTAAAATTCAGTCGCAACCGAGGTTTGAACCCCTGTCCCTCTGAACGAGAGGTAGGATATCTACCACTCGACCACGGAGGACCTTATGCTAGGATATATAAACTTAAAAATAAAAAAAATTATCTAAACTTTTCAATCTTTCATTACAATAACGATTTTTTAATTACTTTCCAAATATTTTAGAAATATCAGGTTTATTTGCGCACCACAACGCAAGAGGCGCTATTAAATTTTGTCTCCCATTTTTCAAAATAAGTTTCCGGTATTAATAATATTAAAGTATTTGGTAGAAATAATTAACTCAACGGCCGTATGTAGTCCTGACTTCATTGATTTTAGTTAGCCATACTAGAGATGTTAGAGATTTGATTTAGGTTATTGCATCATACTCCCATCTCTACAGATAAAAGTTCTGTTTTTAGCAGGACTGTATTCTGAGCTGTACTGTAATCTGTAAATAAACCATGTACTGGATGTTGCCCTGGTTTTCTACGTTGACAGAAATTATTTATTTTCTAGGCTTAAACTCTAATAAGAAAATTATTTGTCATATAAAAAACATGATTAGCCAAGAATGCTTTACTTTTTGATTTCATTGTATGAAGTTAAGTAAACAATAGTATATTGTACAACTAGTGTTACAATGACGATGTATGTAATACGAGTATAAGTTTGCTTAACGAGCCGCGAGGCGGCGAGTTAAGCAATATACGAGTATTACAAAAAGCAATTGTAACACGTGTTTTATATACTACTTTGTCTATTTCGCCTTAATTTACAATTTACTTTAAAGAAATGGGAAAATGTACACGCGGGTATTTTCGATGTGGTAATGTTGGTAATAACTGATAACGCATACAAGGACATCCACTGTCATTTTGAAAAAATCACGTAGGCAGGAAAAAATTCAAGTTTGAAAAAAGGTGACAGCTTAGTTGTTTCTTCTGATATAAGATAAAAAATGTTTATTGTAATAGAAACAGTAAAACCTTGATTGAGTACATGATTGTCTTATCAAAATAATTATTTATAATAAAAATAAGTATGTTTCATTATTCTCGCTGTTATTGCTGTGCATCATAACATTCAAATTTTCAAAACGGCGCCAGTTAATGAATACTTATTAGTACCTATCACAGACAGACTGATAGAGTAGGCTGGCAGCAAAATTTACTTACTGCCAGCCTTACAAATAAAAAAATCACTACTTTCAGTTGCACAAAGTAGCACTTTGTGTAACTGTTTTTCGCAAAAACAGTGTCACAAAGTAACCTTTGTATACGCGAAATAGACAAACATAATTAATGCACTAAATGAAAGTATATGACAGGTTAAACGAATTTGCTTCCTTTTTATACTTGCTATCCACTCGTAATAGAAAATTGTAGTTTTTTTGATACTACTTTCGTTAACATCAAGCTAAGCCCTTGTGAGTGATGAGGCGAATCTATAAAGAAACAAATCTACCACGACCGTTAACAAGCTACTAACTAATTAAACGACGCCCACTTGATTCACTCATTACACGATTACACCCTTCTGATTCATGTTGGTTAGTTGGTTTGTGTGCAAACGGAAACGTACACTGACAAACAAATTTTGGATCTTTGTGTATATTAGAGGTATATGTATATAGAAAATTTTATATTATAATTATAATTCTTGCGTGGTACTACTGTTTGGTTAGTGAAGTTTGCAAGTCTCTGTGTCTATAGTTCGTAATTGTGTCAAGCAAAGTGAACAACCGATGACCGTGATTGAATCGCATAATAATACCTCTCTAAAATTTTGAAAATCTATTTCTAAGTACAGGGGAGGTACAGATACTTGAAATTCTCTCAAAAGTACCTTTATTTTAAAAGATATGAAAAAATTGCATTAAGAAAAATTGTTTAGAATTAAAAATTATTATAAATATGCGTGACAGTTCACTGGTGTTGATTTTAAAGTGTCTAATAATACAATCAAAGAAAAATATAGTTGGGCGGTCAAAAGACAAATAATTTTGGTAAATTTAAATTTGCCTCCAGCCAGAGGAATAAAATGTAAAAAACAAAAAACTTTTTTTGTATGCAGCTGTGATTTCATATTTAATTCTAAACATTTTTTAATCCAATCTCGTTGTATCTTACAAAATAAAGGCACTTTATTCTTGAGCGAATTTCAAGTTTTTGTATCTTTCCTGCACATGGGATTAAGTTTTTACAAAATTTTAAGAGCGTTATTTTAGTTTCAAAACATGCAAAACTTGTTTCACTAATGTAAGAGAAACTTCGCCTAATAGCAAAAGAAATTTTCATTTGTCTCCAACTGTCTGAGTTCAACTTCTGAGTTCTGTCTGAGTCAAATGTTCAGAGCTGTATGTTTTTGTTATGCTACTTTTGCTAGCATGGCACCAAAAAGGGGAAAATTTAGTTAAATAGTTATTTCTAGGTATAGGATTTATATGCACTTAAAAATGCTGAAATATGCATGCACTTATGCACTATAAAAACGTGAAATATGCACTTAAAAATCATGAAATATGCGTTTATTAGAAATTTTTAATAAATATATGCACTTTCATTATTAAAAAAAACGCCTGTTTAGCCATATGTTTAGTATATTTTCTAAACATAGAGCGTTACAGTTCACAATGGCGTACATTTTTAAATTTTCAAAAGTAAACATATGCCTATTATCCCTAAATATTGTTTTATATTTTGAGAAACTCCGTTCCACATCGCAAGACGTAATTGGGGCATAGTTAAAATTGTTTAATTCCACAAGCGAATAATGTTTTAGCTCGTCTAAAATGTCTTGGCCAGATAATGCATCGTTTATGCTTTTAATTAAGTGAAAACCAGGATTTTTGTCTATAACGGATTTAAATTTTTGTTTTATAGTCAAACCCTTTGGCCCTTTTACTTTATTCAAAGAAACACCTAACAATTTTACATGCTCAAGAGATTCATCTAATGAATTTCACCGACTTTCTAATTTTTGAATTACTTTAGCTAAACGCACAAAATTTGTCAAAACAGACAATAATTCTGCCCTCACCTCCTTAGTATTAAAAGCATCCTGTGCGCTTTGTATGCATAGTGCATCGTGTTTATTAAGTTTATTTACAAATGCTTTAATAATATCAAAATAAGTTGCATAATATTCTGCTGCAGAAAGCCAAGCACCCCAGCTTGTTATTACAGGCTCAGGTGGGAGAGCCACTTCTTGAGCAGTTTCCCTAAATATTTGTATGCGATATGGAGTTTTACAAACAATTTTTTTACATCTGAAATTATAGAGTTTACGTTAGGATATATTTCCCGCACTTTTTCCGCAACTCTATGCATTGCATGGGAAAGACAAGTTAAGTGGATCATTTTTTCGTACAGAACTTGTAAGCCTGCTCCAGCCTTGATCATGTACGGTGCCGCGTCGGTGACGAACAGGAGTACTTTGTTGTACTGTATGCCGTCCGGCCACAAAATAGCCATCGAATCATTAAACAATTTTGCCACAGAACAATGATTGGTGCTCTTGAAAACGTCCATTGCTAATAGATAGGATTTGGGATTGTTCTCCGAATATAAAACGCCAATTATAACGTTAGCCACGGATCTGAAAACAAAAATTTGATTTTTATTTTATCGAACTACATAATTAGTCGGTTACAAACAATTAGCGCAAAACAGTTATTTAAAAAAAATTATATTTTAATCAAGCAAAAATATTGTTGTGATTAAATATGTAACTAACAAAATAGAAAATAAAACATCCGTAAATTGCTCTGCTGTCTTTAATTAGTTAAATTTTACTAACAAAACGAAGGAAATGAAGTTTCTACGCACCTTCCAGTAGTGTCAGTAGATTCGTCAATGGAAACCCATATGTAGTTATTCGCTACATGTTTTCTAATTCATTTTATGGTCTCTTCGTATAAACGAGGTAAATAATTTTTCCTGAGTGCAGATTCGTCGGGTATTGGCATTTTTGAAATTTCTTCCAGAAAATTACGAAATGCTGAGTGATTAATTTTACTTAACGGGATATCTGCAGCCACTAATGCACTACACAGTTTTTTATTAAATTCGATCGATTTGCTGGACTCACCGCGCGAATTATTAAGGTACCCCTGTAACAATGTTTGTTTTTTGATGTCGAACCGTGTTCAGATGTTGTGTAACTTGAAAGCGTTTCGTTGCAGTCACTTTATAGTCGCACACTGTACAATACAACACCTTAGTCAGTTGTAAGAACACTGAATTCCTTAACACAACTTCGAAGTGTAACAGACACAGACCGTTTTTCTTTACCCATCTTCACACTCTAAAATTTTAAACTGAAATGCAGTTTGCAATTTCTGAACTGTCTTAATTGAAAGATTACAAGATTAGTAAACAAAAGTACAGGCAAATTCTTCTATGAACAGGAAGTTGTCAAAGGGTCTTTGCAATTTCCTAATACCTATTTATCACAATACCGCAGGATGTAAGTATTTAAATTTTAGTTGAAACTTTTTCTTTATTTCTTATATTTCTATTATCACACAAGGTGAATATAACGATTTACATACTGCCGGTATGAATCTGGCTTGGTTTATCGACAGGTAACCAGTCTGATTTATAGTAAATAAAATTTATTTATCTAACACCTCTAAATAAAAACGGCGTTATCTTGATGTTGTTAAACAATTAAAGTTGAAGTTTACTCACTTGTGGGTAGAAAAACTTTTTACCCACTTTAGAATATGATTGGCTACTATTGTAGTTAGCAACCATGCTCCAGCTTGCGTTGCATAATATTATTAAAATCTAGTCATTGGGCGAGAGGGCTAGACTATCTAATTTATTACCGTCAAAAACTACAAACTAACTATATATTGCAAACTCAATACTTGAATTTAAATAAAAAGGTGTTGGAAAAAACGTTGTATGGCACACGTTAGTTAAAGATTATTCACGAACGAAAATTTAACCCACGAGGGCCGTCAGACCCGAGTGGATTAACTTTTCTGAGTACTTAACTTACTTAACTCACTTGTACCATAAATAACTATTAAAAATAATTTTTGGCAGTTGATGAAATGTTCTACAACTAATAACACAGGCCCACAAAATAAAAAAAGTCTTGTAGTTGAAAGGTGAGGTACCATACCGTATACTTTTTGGTGTACTGAAAACGAATCCGGGGACAGAATTGACCCATCACCCAAAGATATTTTTTAAATGTATTTTTATAAATTTTTTGAGGTGAACTAGGTAGAGGGCAATGTTTGTAGGACCGAAAATAGCCGAACTCCGCATATCACCCGAGTCTTGTAAGTGAACGTAACACCCGCGTGGCTTATGTAATGTCCAGTATTTTTTGGAGGATCTGGCTCTTTTATTTACCAAGGGGTGGTAATTATCGCCCGTTGTCCGCGACTTCTCCTAACAAAATGATAATAACTTACTGCGTTGATTGCAATGCTAGTAAATAAAGAAAAAAGGCCGATCGTGAAAAAACATGTTACCTATTAGGTACATCTTTAATAAAAAAAAATGTATCCTGGATTTAAGAAGCGGAAATATGGTCACCATACTTTAAAATACTACGCTAATGCTAATTCTGTTATCTATGCCACAGATCTGTTTAACATTTTTATATACCTAGTTCTCTACATACATGAATACCTCTTGCAATTTCTTACATTAGAAATAAATTACGCTAGATGATCTTCGTGGTATAGTGTTATGCAAGTTGCATAGATTATTTTAACGAGGAATATCTGAAGAGATCGACCATTAAGTAATCATTTTGCCATCTTATTATATTAATAATCATGCATATGCCGTGTGGGATCTAGGGCAAATAAAGTAAGATTAAAATGGTTTACTCCTACCGAGCAATGAATTATAACTAGTGGTCAGAAAGTAAGTATATTAGATTATCTTACAATACAATCAATATAACAGATACTGATTGAGATAACCTAATCCACTTACTTCCGAACGCTCCGTATTTAACCGTTTTGTCATAATAAAATTACAACGCACTTCATAATTTCTGTTTTATAGTTTATTTTAAATATCATACAAACATAAATATCTTCTTTTCCAGTCATTACAAAAAATGTAGTAAATGTACGATGCCATAAATATCCAAGTAAGGAACTCTTAAGAAAGTATGAGTTATTTTTATGGCAGTATGTAGCTGTGTTCATGACAATCCACATATATTTTAAGCTCAGGTGCATGAGCGGTAATTGCGAACCAAAATTAAACTTTACTGGAGATAGCAATAAAGATATCAGTATTCCGCGAGGAAATTGATAGATGTTGCACATTAGATACCTCGGTACCTTTATAGTTACTACATGCAATCCAGATACGGTTAGTTATTTCTTGAGACATGAACTAAACGTATCTAATACTTTCAACGATGCAATTTAAATTATGAAGGTTTGACTATATTTATATGATTAATCTGCAGATTTTTGTTTCAATTTAAGAAAGAAATAATATTGCGACGTTGTTTTTAAATAATACTAAAGGCGCTGTTTTAATTGTCTATTAATCGAGAGAAAGTATTTACACTAACACTAATTACGAACAACTGTAATTTATTAACAAACTTAGACTAATTTAAATTACACAAATATTTCTTTCAACAAGATTTATATTACACTGACTAATGACTAATGACTGACGGTGACTAATCCCCTCCTCTTGCTCGGTCGTGATTCATATATCCTATATAAGATTGTTGGAATGCGCTAGATTCTTCTTTGAACATTCGAATACTGTCGATGTTTTCCCGTTTCTCCCGTTTATTACAATATTATATTTCAGGTACATAGTATAGAATTCGTCCAACTTTCCTGGCAATTTTGAATATTCAAGGAATTAAATGTTTAAAGGATGTTTAAATGCCTCAGGATAACTTTTATGAAATAGCACGAGTGACAGATCTATTCTCAAAATGTTTTCTTTAGGCGAAATAAACTGATACTTTAGGTTACAGTCTATCTATAATTCCTTTTATTTATAATCATAATTAATTTATTGTTACTGTATAATAATTGTATTAGTTACGTATGGTATATAACAGTTTTTTAGTTTTTTATTCTTAACTGTGTTTAATTAGTAGTGCAGGAAGAATAAGCTAAAATTTATACGAACTTCGATAAAATCGGTACATGCAAAGAATTTGGTAGCGATGTTACATTCGCCTTCTTATTGAATATATTAAAAATCCCCTAAATGTAGATCATAATAACAATTCTTGTCATTACCATTCTCCACAGTATTGTCTGGCCCAGGCCAGATGGTAACTGCGTGGTAATATTTGACGGTTATCCCGGATATCCTGTAACTGGGGGAAACGAACAAGGAAAAAGAGCGAGAAGAAGTACATCAGCAGATATTATCAGTGAGAATACACTCACCACAATAGTGCAAGTGGAAGTTCTTGCAAACAATAGAAATAAAAATCTTTTTAAAAATATCTTGCCGTCCAGTTAAGAAGTCAAGGTATTCATGTAGAAGAGGCCGAAACTGATGCTGCTGTGGATATCGTAGTAGCAGCTACTGAGAAAGCAAGGGATGTTTCTCGTGTAGTTGTAGTTGTTGCTGGTTAGGGTAGGGACTTTTTTTCAGCTAGGCTCAGGGGAATAAAAACAGCTCAATTTTCTACATGACACAGCAACAAAATTGCACATGCACAAAAATACCCTAAATATTTTGTATTTACTGCTCTTTAGAAAGAGCAAGAATAAAGGCTTTTAGGCATTCAGAAAAAAACCCGAAGATGCAACAAACTGCTACATTAATAAATGCGAAGACTTTCGCGGTCAATGAACAAACAACGACTTCCGGGTTTGGACTAAGTCAAGTTGAGAAAAACCTTGGTAATTCTTCGGTGTTTGTTGTTGTTAACTCTTGACGTCTTTGTGACTGTTGCATGATTTATTTATTTCTTTTTGGGCAAGAATGTGTAGAAGCATCTACCTCATGCCACTGATTGCAATGATCGTTTGGCTGATCTTTGAGAATTTACTCTAATATGGCAGAAATCCATCCCAAATATGAATTTTTACTGTGCCAAACATCGCATTGACACGGGACCTACAGTTTTACTTTCTATCCGAGAAAAAGGCATATTTTAATTTCTCTCCATTATCAAAGATTAGTATCGATGAGTATAGAAGTTTTTCTATAATCGTTTGCTCAATAGGTAGCAATATGACTCATCACGCATATATCTCAAAGTCCAGCAGTGGATAGATACTAATTTATGGCCAACTGTCTAAAATTAACATTTGAACCATGGGACTTTGAAACCAGTTTTGCGACTTTTAGATTAACCCCCAGCAAGTTACTCAATATTGTGTTCTGTGTTGAAGGGTTCCGCCTGTATGGATATTGTCAGGGATTATCTTGCAGCAATTCAAAAGATATGCTAAATGACGACATTGATAAATACGATCTAATATATTATAATGTCATGTAATTTATTACCTATATGTGTCATGATTATAGAATACAGGTTGGGTCTAAACTAAGACCAGTTGTATTGCTTCATTATTACACTCATCAACCTTCGAGCTACCCATCTATCACGCCAGTTGCATACCTGCCCTCGGGGTAATTCATCTATCTCCCGGGTCACCCAACCTACCACCCGGATCACCCGCTTACTCCCGCGTTATTAATTAACCTCTCGAGTTACCAACCTACCCCCGGGGTTACCCACCTACTCCCCAGTCACGCGCAAACCGGCTGGTCACCACCAATCGCCCCATCATATACACCGCCTGGTGTATCCCACCTAACTCTCGGATCGCCCATCAACTTATAGGTCAGCCATCTACCAAAAAGGTCATCTACCTCCTTCGAGTAACCTATCCTCGCCAAATTACTCACACTCCGGTTCAACGAACCAACAACCCACCAAGCCACTCAAACACCCTCGAGTTATCCACTCACCCACCCCAGGCTGTCCAGTTCACTATCTTATTTACTTATTTGTAGGCCGCCCTACCCACTCACGCATGAGTCACCCACCATCTTATTCACCATCAATATTTAAACTTAATATATTAATATATGTCCCATAGGGATTACACAATGTCGGGTGTCTGTTTAAATTTAACGTCGTAAGTTAGCTGTGAAATGCCACAAACATGCCTAACTAATTATTTGTGTATTTAGTGCGCAAAATGCTACTTTGATGGTCAAGAATGAAAGTCTTTTGACGAGGCGTAGCCGAGTCAAAATCTCATTCGAGACACCACCAAAGTCATTTCCAGCACGAATTACACACAACGTTTTTTCTGCAGTGTTATTGAAATAATTGAAAAAGTAGAAAAAAAATCATAAAAAAAATAACACAAGCAAATTTTTATTTTAGCGCAAAGCGAAGGACAGTTTCGTGTTGCTACGGAAACGACATTGCTCAAATATGCATAAATCGTATAAATGCACTTCCAAACCAATTTGCACTTCTGTGTGATTGGTTGCCTACCTACATATTTTTAGCGCAATTTGACATTCTTGCTAATATCCCCTTTATGACGTCATTGTAAAGTTTGAAAAAAATACTGTAGCATAGTAATATTTGTTTTACTTTTAAATCCGGGGGGATTTATAGTTATTTGTTCAACTAGAGAGGAAAGCGGTTTTCTTTACTCGAGCACGAAGTGCGCTTCTCGAACGTCAGAGAGTGAGGCATTTGAGCGACAGTGAAAAGCGCTCTCCTCCTGTATTAGACATAACATTTGTTTCACGACATGTCCCAAAAGGATTGTCTCCACAATAAAAGATTTTCTAGTCTTGAACTTTAAAAATTAACTTTATTCTATAAATGAATTTTACGAATTGAATTACGAAAATTTAGCACTCTATAAATTAACTGCGAGAACTTTTGCAACTGCAATCTTTCCTTTCTAGATAGGGAACATGGATTATCCTCACTATTTTGCAAGAGAAAAATCACAGTTTTGATTTTAGGGGACTTGTAGTCTATTCAATAAGAAGGTAAATATTACATCTCTACCAAATTCCTTGCTTGTACTAATTTTTTAGAGGCCCAAACCTGTTATTCTTGCACTATTGCTGTTTAAAAATTTTAGTATTTTGTTTATTAATTGTTTCTTCTTATTTTGTGATTATGATTATTATATGTAATGCATTAGTAACTGGTAAGAATAAGTTGAAGGGAAGGGAGCAACATGGAGGAAACTGGAGATTTATTTTAAATGTATCTCTGTTATTTATCAACTCATCTTCTCTTGGTTCAGAACCCAGAACTGTCTCATTTTTTCAGTCCGCCGATCTCGAACCGATTCATAGGAGATCGCTCTCGACATTCGGTAAAATGATAGGACGAGAAAAAATGAGTTATTTGATTTTAGATATATGAAAACCAGTGTCTTGACAAACAACAATTAATTCTCTAAATTGCCATTTCAGGCGACTTAACTGGATCAAAAGGTCTCAACGTTCCCTTTTGGGAATTCTCTCGAAGCTCATTGTTTTAACCCTAAATGTCGAAACATTTCTGATGGTACCGGCATAGAATGGCTTAATTATGCACTTTCAAATTCAACTTTAGAAATGATTCCCACTTTTATAATGTCGAATAGCTGGCGCTCTAATGGTGATAGCTTTTGCTTAACTTCCTTCTATTATCCTTTATATATATTATATTAAAAACCAAATGTGTGATAAGTCCGCTATGGCAGAGCATGTATGGAGTGAAGGTCATAAAATAAAAAGTGTAAAACTAAAAGAAGAAGTGAACCAGTATCAATACCTTAATATAAAGGAAGCTATATACATGTTGTTAAACAAAGATCATCTTATGAATTTTGATTTGGCCCCCCTCCATAACGATTTATTTGACATACTCCCCACTTTTAAATAAGATTTTAATGTGTGAGTTGTTGGATGTATTTTTAATTTGTTGATTTTAGTTTATATACAACACTAATGATGCCTACTTTGTAGGAGAAATATATTTGTTGAAACAAAAATTATTATTTTTAATAATACATTTACCGGCTTTACCGGCCTAGTCCGGAAAAAAGTAGGAATTTTTATGTTTGTTGGATGGTAACAACTTTTACTAAATTTGCAATAAGTCAAACAGAGATATGATATTTTACATTCAAATGTTTTTGTTGTTATTACCAATATGAAAACAAGAAAATCCTAATAGCACCAATCCAATACTACTAAAGTTGATTTGTATGTGTGTCCGAGCCCCATTCTCGCGTTCTATAAGGGCTAGAGAGATGGGCTTGGGCTCATTCGACGCGTAATTTGTCGAGGATAATGCACGACCGAAAATTAGGTTATGTTTTAAAAATTTTTAAATTAGGTTATGTTTTAAAAAATCGATAAATGCTGATTCTATCGTACTATTTAGTGCTATTGAGTGTTATTTGGTACTAATATGTGCTCTATCGATAGAGAATCGATTGGAGATTTATGTAGGTCATGTAAATACTGACCTACTTTAAAAAAATCGATAAATGCTATTTCTATCATACTTAAGTGCTTAGACCCGTAGGGCCCATAATAAGTTAATTTTATTTAAGAAATTTTTGTAAAAGTCGGAACAAAGAAATTCGTGGATCACGCGCCCAGAAACTACGTTGCAAATACTTGTTAGGCAGGCCACAGGCAACACACTCGCATGCAAACCTATACTGTCTGGCCTAGTGGTCCAAATTACTATTGTAACTAACTAGAGTATTTCTGACTAACAAAACTTGCTTCTTCTAGTTAAAGTCTCTCGTAAAATGTTTACTGGCAAATCATAGCCGTCACCGGTATTAACTGTACGTTCTCTCCATCAAATCAATTAAAGCTAAGTTCGGTAATTACATCTGATTGATCGAGTAACTATAGACAATTGTCTTAACAATGTTGCTATAGTTACTCGAGCAATCAGATTAATCTGATGCAATTTCCGAACTCAGCTTAAATATGGCGATGGCAAGGCAAGGCAAGGTATGGTGTACAGAAAAGCCTATAGCCTAAGCTTTGTAATTTTGTGATATCAAATTCTAAGCGTTAGTTACCACCATATTACAAAAGTAAGGTTAGGTATGTCTTGCGGTATGTTCACAATGAATGCTATTTTAATTATTTTATACTCATTTATTTTCATAACAGCACCCAGACACGTTATGAATTATAACAGTTCTGTTGTGGTTTTCTAGTTGTCATAACAACCGACAACGATTCGATAACCGACCAACTTACTGTGGCAAATAACAAATCCAGAAGTACATAAAATAAGTCGGTAGCGCAAAAAACGTTTTCTTTATTGACGAAACTGTATATTAAATACTTTAATATTATTTTTAATATCGGAAACTTATTTTGAAAAATGGGGACAAAATTTAATAGCGCCTCTTGCGGTGGGTGTGCAAATAAACCCGACATTTCTTAAATATTTGGAAAGTAATTAAAAAATCGTTATTGTAATGAAAGATTGAATAGTTTAGATAAATTGTAAAAGTTTATATATTCTAGCATAACAGTAATAAACCACTGCCTATCAAAACTAATATTATTTTTTTAGTAGATGCAGGTTTCTCACCGAAAAACCATTTGTTAGTTGCACAACCATCTGCGAAGATGGCGCTTCAAAAATGTTCCCTATTTTCATACGGTAAAGTATAAGGAGTTTCCGGTATTACTAATGTTAAAGTATTTGCGTATCGACCCCAGAAACGGTCCTAACTTCACTTACGAAGAGAGTCCCATGATCTCCATATTAAGAGTGATACTACTAAGACATGTGACGCACATGTTCCTAAGCGTATTCCGAGGTCTTTAAAACTTTCTGCCACTTGGCATTTCTCCAAGACATTAGCGTGAGTCAGAAACTTTTGTGCGACGCAATCACCACTGTAACTGCCTTTTTTTATTCGGCTCATTTTAACAAATTAAGCTTTTTTAGGAAACATATGTGGTGGGGATAATATTCTCCGCTATTTTACCGTCCTACTCGCCGCTATAACAATTTGGATTGCACTTTTATCATGTTGAGCAATAGGAATTAAAAACTAAAAAACTATTTAGATTCAAAGGATTTCTTCTGTCGACTTTTGTACACAAAAATTATTTAGAAGAGCAAAATATAAAAAAGTGTCGTTCAATAAAAACGAGGCAATAAGATGTCCAGTAACAAAAATCCATCCTATATGGCTGACATCCAAATTTACGTTTCAATGTCGTAAGGCATAATAAACGTATACTATAGGTACCCTAATACTCAACAACAATATTTGTGCCCGCAAACTCAAGAACCGTCATCGCAAATGCAATTTGCACAATTTCAAAATCCCCAATACACTTCACAACCGATACTAACAATACCCAATTATTCCAACTAGAAAAAATAAGTCTGGTCGCCAACCAACAACATCCTTGAATATATCAAATATCACAACAAATGAATTCAACCCAGCAATAGGAGTATGCAGTTCATGCATAGATGTAGGTTGAAGTAAGAAAAAAACTTTAGTGTAGTGGTAAGAGGTTTGCATACGTAAAAAAGCAGTTCGAAGTCACTAACATATGGAACAGTAAAATGCCATAGTCACTGCATAACCGAAAACAAGTTAGGAATCTGAAATGTCTACGGACTTGACTATTTAGCAGTTACAAGAACTCAAAAAGTTTATGACAAAACAAAATATCGTCATCATGCTAATATCAGAAGTTCACATCACTGATAAAAGTTTTTATTATTCGTGACAATATTAGACACTATAGCAGATACATATAAAGATTAGTACTAGTTGAAGTTGAAGTTGAACTTCGAACATCCGGTATAACATTGAAAGATGAAGTAGGGAATTGCACCACATACTGCCCACCAAAGTATAACAGAGAGAAGGAACTTATGAACAATTTTTTAATTTTTAATGGTCTCGAAATATTAGAGAAAAAATTGGAACTTGATATATTAATATTTAGAGGTAGCTCAATGACCAGGAAGTTTTATGCGATTTTTAACAAATGAAAACACACAGCTGTTTCTGTAAACCAGTCTTGTTTCAGTTTTGTAACCATTACAGACAAATTAAATAGTCATGTAGACTCTGCACTCAAGACCTTGGTGGTCTACAAACTCATAAGACAATGAAAAAAAATTAAACGTCACAGAATTAGAAATGTTCAGTACAGATTAACGATATTGAATGCAACTATCTCAGTTTATTTTGACAGACAGTGTCTCTTTCTTGCTGTCTGGATAAGCCTGGCGGTGCTGTTGAACAACTTGCAGTAAATACGGAAGCGTGATTCATCATGAGTCATTAGACCACTTAATTCCCGGATGAGTACCACGCCGCGTTCTCCATGGTCGTTTACAACTTTCATGGCACGTACTGTCTCTGCAGCTTGCTGGTAGTCTTCTCTATCTTTCCACAGGTCAGGATCTACAGTGAGAAATATATCTGAAAGTTCAGATATCATCAATCATATATTCAGATATCATCATCAAACAGAGTCCGTGACTTCGCTGATATAAAGTCTTCAAGATTTTTGTCCATGAAAGTGTCCAGGTCAACACTGATTCGTTTAGTGTGACCCTGTTCAGTGTCATCATCATTTTGCATTGCACTAATCATTAGCCTCTTTGTAGCAGAACTCACATGGCTGTCGAAAAAGGCTAAAGCAACCAGTTCTGGTGATAAATACCACAAGTGTTTGGAAGATCTTTGAGATGCTGCCTTGGATATTGTCGTGTTTATTTCCGAGTAGTCAAGAAGTGATTTCAGAAGAAGGTCATTGTAAGGAGCACTGGCTGCCAATGGAGCTGAGATTCAGGCCTTCAAGTACACACATGCAGCAAAGACACAAATATCCTGCAGTTCCTTCTCTTCCGTTTGTGTTAAGTTGAACTGGTCCCTAAACATTCACACCTTCAAACTGTAAATTACCTTTTAGAGCCAGCGTGCATGCACCCCTCCCTGTGGGATGGCACCAAGAATGATAATAACAAGTTCGGTATATGAATACTCTGTAGTCATCTCTTGGCTGACTGTCCTCCAGAGAGCTGTTTGCAAACTCAATAGTGCCATCTTTGATGTCTTGCAGTGATCTTGATACTGTGTTATTCGTCAGTCCTGCTTCATATTTCTGTTGATCAATGAACTGCCAATGTCCTTAAAGAGTGGAACTTCTGGTGATGATGTGGATCCCAGACAAACTTGAAACACCGCACCAATGATCAGCTCCATTACATGATGCATGCATGATTGTATACCTCTTTTATCAAGTCCCTAGAAGAATTTTATTGTTTGTTATTAGCGATAAAAGAATATAAATGATTTTTATAATGAAGAAGTTTTGTCATTTATTTTTGCATGATGTTATTATGTGTAATTTAATATTAGACAAACACTGAAAAAATATAGTACGTTTGGCATACTATTTAAAACTTCAGTGACACATCTACCAGTAAATGTTCACCAATGGAGTACATATTGGGCCTGGATTTTTTCTTTATATATATATGAACAAAATTAGAGGGTAGGAGGTTCACATTTACAAAATGTGAAAATAAGCACCACCCTACTGCTAATTCATACAGACCTAATTAGCTTACTTCTCATATCGTGAATGGTATTAGAGAAACTTTTCCTTAGACGACTACCCGAACCCTAAATGGCGGGCAGAAAGTCGATTCCCAATCACCAATTGACATTTCAAAGTCAACACGTTACCATTGAACACGTGTATAAGTTGTCAGAAAAATCAGTAGAGATCTTGACTTACCAAACTATCACTACCAAATCTTTAAATGCAATCTTTCTTTGTAAAACATTAATCTAAGCCAACTGATCTTTGCTCAATCCAGTCAGGCGCACCTCAAAGCAGTGTTCTGAGCCAGGTCCTCTGTCCCATATGTACAGCAGACCTCCTTACAAGACTTACTACAGGTTACTACCGAAGTTACTGTTGTGTTAGTATCTTACGTATGTACACTTAATATCTTATATCCTGCACATATAATTATGTGACAACAAACTAGCTTATTGACTATATTGGCATTTGCCTGAAATCGTAAATAATTTATAAAAAAAACTTATAGTAATATTATTATACCAGTATGATGCTGATAGCTTACTTATACCAGTTACTTACAATTTTATTTAGTCTTGTGTGAATTCAAAATAATTCTTTTCTAGATACAAAACAATCTAAGTACCATCATAAATTGTTCTAGTGTTCAATTAGTTTGCATCTTATACCTCCAAGGATTGCGAATTTATTAACATTACCTTACAGTGTCTTATTTTCTAGGTCACCCAAAGTAACGATTTTTCAAATTTCCCTCTTTCTTATGAGAATCAATATAACTACCACATATACCCACTCTCAAGTTAATTCATACGAGTTATATAACAATTTCTTGGTTCATACTATTGCAAAGAATCTGAGTTCAAAGATGTTTCAGATTACTCTTTGGAGTGACTTTTAATGAGTACCTTGATAAGAAGCACAATAACGTAAGTAATATCCAATCTAATCTAATATTTATAATTACTGGTTTATGTTCGATTCGGATGTAAAATGGGTAGTTTTGGTCTTGCTCGTTCAAATTTTCATTAAAATTGCTTCATTTCGCTTTCACCTGGGGGTTAAGCACCCCCTGAGGTGTAGGTGTCGTTATTAGGTGAGAAGCTAAAGTAGGTAACCTATGGTGTCTAAATTGATCACACTAAGGTAGCCATGGAAACATTGCCGAAAGTGTAAGTTTTAGCACAATAATATTTAACACTGCAGTGCTGTAAATAAACCTCTATAGTATATAATTCATAATTTTTAGTTGTGTATTCATAAAATAAGGGTTTGCTAATGCATAATGCTTGTGCAGTAAGTAATTTTGTGCTGTAAATCATTTGTAATGTAATATTACCGTAACACAAAGTAAATGGTGCAATTGTCTTTGTTTGATTTATTGCCACAATAATTTTTAAACTTTCCAATAATTATGGATAACATTACAAATCTAAAACTAAGTGCTGGTGTAAGATTAGATATAAATCGTGATAGTGAAGTTCTAAATCGTTTTGTGCGCATTAACCTTGATGATAATGAAGTGATAGAGGGTGATCAAAAAGATCCATTAAGACTTCATAAACCTGAAGCACAGGCTACTATAAGAGCCCCTATTGCACGTAAACTTAAAGATGAAAAACTTGAAAAACATGAGCAGGAGAAGAAATTACAACAGCAGCAGCAACAAGAACAACAACAGGAGCAACAGGACGGACAGTCGCAAGAGCAGCCAGAAGATGGTACAGCAGAAGACAAACAGAGACCACTGACAGCTCAACGGGAGAATGTCAAAAATAGACTTAAGCAAAGACTAATATATCAAGAATTGAAGAAACGAAAGAAGAAAAGGAAAAGACCAAAACCAGAAGAGGTGTTCACGGATAAAGATAGGGCTGCTGCTGTTAGCATGGGAACTAGAGATATCAAGCAATCTTTGAAAATTAAAAGAAAGGAAGACCGATCTAAAATGTTGCAGATACCTGAAGAAGCAGAACCGTCCACGTTTGTTGCGTTAGGAAACTGTGAAATGAAAAGAGGAGAACCAGAAATAGCTCTCTGGTTTTTAAAGAAGGTTGTATAGACATATTTTATTTTTGAAATATTAATTAATATCAATTGATTAGGAAGTTTATAATAATTTCTTATGCACATTGTAATTACAAACAAGTAACTATGCATCTGTTGTATATGTAGTGGTAGATTAATGCTTAGGCGCATAAGGCTGGGGGTGTTCCCAAAAAACCAAAATAAGATTTTTTCCACAAAATGAAAAGTAATTTTCCATTTCTTCTATATGTTGCAATGTCCCCTTCATAAGAAAAATTGTAGATTTCTATTAGCTGTAGTTTTGTATTACCCTAAGGACCACACCTCTTCGTTGGTATATTCGCATTTAATATTTACGACAAAATATTAAGAAGTACATTCACAATTTATGAAGAAATGTGACATTATATATGAACTCTTCGCGAAATAATAGAGTCCTCACAAATATTATAAAATAAAACAATTTCCTAAGCAGTTATGAAATCAAAATATGCACTTTATTTAATATTTTTAGCAATTTTGACACAATGAGCGCATTCAGCAGACTTACCGGTCACAGGGCCGGCGTAAACTTTTGCGGGGCCGGGTTCAAAAATACGCTTGGCATAAAAAACTTCTGAATAAATTATTTATTATGAACATACTATTACATATTTTTACATATTACAATAGGATCATAGAGTTATTTACAAAGTACGCGAAGTTTTTATTTCTATTTTACTTTTTTAAAGCACGAGCTACGAAGAAACGAGTTATTCATTTTCGTGAATGCGTCGAAGATAACTTCGCGCATCGAGTTTTGCACAAAACTTTTAAAACTTTAACAATAAAAAGACATAATTAACCAAAATCTGTATACTGTTTCGAATTCAAGAAAATATAAAACCAAGTAGGCAATATCATTCTCTTGTTTCCAATAGATAGCAGTCGCACATTTGTCAGTGTAGAGTCACTACATCTAGTCCCTAGGCAGCGCTGGTCGATCAGAGTACCGCAAAACGACGCCATATGGGGGCAGAAAAGGATGATTTTTAATAATGAACATATTAAAACCACGTTTTACGTATTTGACATATTAGAGATTTGATCTTTCAGAATAAAAAAAACTTTTAAATTAAACGTGGATTTGATTAAATGTAATCAGATACAAATAATGAACAATTTCGTGCTTCTTTTGGCTCACTATGGCGGCGTTTTGCGGTACTCTGATCGACCAGCGCGACCTAGGTGACTAGATGTAGTGACTCTATGTCAGTGTAGAGACCCTTTAATTAGAGTGGTCAATGCGTTGTCAGGGTGCCCGCCATTTTATATCACAATACTTTTGATATAATATTTTGATTTTGACATCCTAATTTTAATGTAATTTTACTGCTAAATAATGTTTTATATGCACAACCCACTACTTCGTGGTTTTTAATTAAGTCAAATACTGTTTACATGCGGTCGTATAACTATTTCTGTATTTTTCAGATTTGGCGCCACGTGTTGTGATATAAAATGGCTGCCTTGGCCAGACTCTAATTGAAGGGTCTCTATGTCAGTGTAGAGAGCTTTCAATGAAAGTCTGGTCAATAGTTAGCACATTTGAATTGATGCCGCCATTTTATATCACATTGTTTTTTACTTCCATACTTCTCCATAAACATCACATTTTACTGATAAATAATGTTTTATATACACAATCCACTATTTCATGGTTTTTAATTAGTTATATACCTTCACATTCGTGCTAATATTTGGACGTGTAACCACTTTTGCACTTTTCAAATTTGTGCCGCGTGTTGTGATACAAAAAGGCTGCATTGTCTAGATTCTAATTGAAGGGTCTATATGTCAGTGGAATTATTAGAGATTACTAATCTTTTTTTTTTGTATAATACCCAAATGGGAAAATGGCATTTTCTAATTTAAATTTTAAGTATAATTAACGAATTTCCCCAACAAACATTTTTTGACCAAACTGGTGTCATTTTAACGAAAATTGTATGCAACTTCTGAATATGTAACTCATTCATGGGACCAACGCCCAAAACCCCCAAAGTTATCCAAAGTAAAAAAAATGCTTAAAATCCATGGCAATGAATAATAATTATATTAAGTTTCTATGATTGCCAAACTGTGTAACTTACAATTACACAATTTAGTTAGGTTAGGTTTAGGTTAGGTTCGGTTAGATAAGGTTAAGTTAGGTTTGGATTAGTTATGTTTAGGTAAGGTTTAGGTAAGGTAAAGTTAGTTAGTTCAACTCATTTTGGGTCACCCTGTATTTACTTTTTAAAGTTTGTCTTAAAAAAGCGTATTTTACACTACTTCCATAAGCAAGGTATAAGCAAGGTGAATGTTCCTCATTCATGTTCTACGACGCTGAAGGATGAAATTCATTAGTGTGTAATATCTTTCGATAAGTCTCATTTCTGAGACATTAGCGGTACATGTTCCGGAGATGTGTTTTGTTACAAAAATTACGTTTTTCGGCATGTAACCAGCAACAAAGTCCTAAGTCTGACCAAAAGACTACCAATAAGTTGGTTTATTAATAAAAAAGCGAAGTCGTTCTTGAAAACATTGTTTCTGGTAGGTTTTGACATCAGTTGTACTTTTTTAGAAAAACACTTGGGTTTTTAATCATAAGAACGATATCGGTGGCCAAACCTGAATTTGTTGCCAAATATTTCAAAGCCTATGCCCTTGGTGAACTCTTCTACCACTTGATTAACACCTGCAGTATAGAAATCCTGAAAGTGTCCTAGAATCCATTTTTAAGTTTAGTTTACCATCTCCCAGCTGAAGAAGAAATTTTTAAAAATGTGGTCAATATGGAGAACTGTATTGAACGTCTTTTTCCAATTTTGTTACTAGCTCTTGGCGGCCTGCCAGTTCACTTCCATTCTTTAATAGTCTAATTGTGCTTCCACCTTCTAACGGTTCTTTTAGTCGTCAAAAGAGATGTTTTCACGTCTCTTGCAATGCTGGATAATTTTACACCTGAATTCTCCAACCATTCTTGCAAAATCACTTTACAAATCGATTTCTTTGCAATTTATTTTATAAAAGCAATAAAATCAAAAGGATGGCTGGTTACTTTTATTTTAAAAAGCCTTCTAGATAAACAAAATGAACACGGATCCCTAAAATGTATTTCAGATTTACCCAAAGGGAAAATAAAGAGGGTTAATTATTTTGGGCACAGTCTTGTATACGTACCAGCAGAGTTGGACTAACTTAAGTACCAGTACAAAAAGTATTAAATTGCATAAAGATCAATACTAGCTTGTGCTAAAAAATGTTTGCTTAGCAAGTGTTTGAGATTATATCGTCAAAATGTAAAAAATTTCATAAAGTGAAAATATCGCTTTCGTTGACAGCGAATAGTTGCCTATAATTCCTAACTAGGCATTTCTGCTAAAGTAGTGATATAGTCTATAATCTATAACAATTCAATTCTCTACATGCATACATCTCTACTAGAGTTCTAAGCTTTCAAGTTTGTGTCGTAAGCTCAAAATAAATGTCAAACAGAAAGAGTTCTGGGTTTGAACATGGTTGTCTTTAGAAATCAAGTCTCTCATATTTCATATGCAAGCATGATTATCATCGTCAATCAGTTGGTCTATAAATCTCAGTCTTTATAATTAGGATTTATTATTTTACATAAACAATTTCGTTATCGTTATTTCTCAATGTAGGCATTTATTTTGTCGTCTGTAAGTTGGTACAGAAATACATTGAAACAATAAGTTCAGATCACAAACAGACTATGAAACTGGTTTTCCTAAGTTGTTTTTATTTCCAAAACACCAAACTTTCAAACTCACCCCAATCCAACTGTAGGAGATGTTTAGCAAATTCAAATGTGAGAGCATATGAGTTCGAAGGCCGAGTGAGCAACACCGCCAATTAACAAGTTGTAAGAATGGAACGGAAAAGAGTGAGAAGGTTTCTTTCTTTTATTTTAGTGGTAGTATGTAGACCAGAATTTGCATGAGATGCTCCCTTGTTACACTAACTCTAAGCACTCACTATCATTTCTCCGTCAGAGTGTTGCAAAGATGTCTTTTGGAATTTTCCGAAAAAAGAAATGTAGAGAATACCTACAACTAATAGAGGTACTATTGCGAAATAAATAATTGACATGGTAGATTTTTCCTGTTTAAATAAGGCTTTGTCCATAGGACTCTTTCCGGTAATAAAAACATAAAATTAACCGTACCAATTATTATTTATCTCATAATAGTACATAGCTAAATAATTCGGTCAGTCGCCAATTTAATTTCCACTCATTTATAAAAACATTTCATTTATGAATTAATCCGAGTATCATTTTGATTTAAAACGTAGTAATTGATTACCATCTGATCTTTAGTCTAAAGTCGAGAAGTTCGCATTTTACAAAACAGTTCTTTTCAGAACTACGATTTGTTAGACGATTTTATTGTCAAGTAAATTTATTATCTAAAATTAATGAAATTTATAAGCTACATTACTTTTGAGACGCCACTATAAAATAAAAGAAGGATAAGAATGTCTGAAAAGTATTCATGTTGCGAACGTGATAATAATTTAACGTGGCGGTAAATTCAAACCGTCCTCAATATTTTGAATCACCCTGTAGAATAGTAAGTTATTGCCACTTTTAACGAATGTATTTGGTTGCGATTTAAAAATCCAACGAAATCTAATGCTACGGTATCTGTCAGTTAATATCGAAAGTAAAGACTTGGTTTAGTGATGTGTTCTCGACACCACCCGCGTATCACGACACTTGAGAGTCGAAGCCATTATGACGTCAGAAGTGTCGACTCTTCATGATACTTTAACGACACTTCGCCTTTACATCATGCACGCGCTAGTGTAAATGTAATCCAATTGAAACGAGAAGCAGTCAAGATTCATAGCTACATAAATCATAAGCAAACTATGGATTAAAAAACAATTATATGAGTAAATTCTGTTATGGTTATATATTTATGCATTAAGTACATTAAAAGACATTAAATTATTTATACACCGTGTTCGTTCTAACATTTGCTATAGGAAATTAGTATGGGAAATCTGAAATATGCCAAATAGTTCGTTCTCGAATAAAAGTCGGTGAAATTAATAGTTGCAATCGATAGATAAGATATTCTAACTTACTGTCCAAAAATATTACCCTTAATAACAATCCCAATTCTTCAAAAATTATAAATTCATGAATTATTTGCAAAACATTAATTTAAAAGCCGAAACCTGAAAAGTTGACGTGAAGCCTCCGTAGTTCAATGCCAACGGTGGCTTGCTAAACTGCACGGGCTGGTGGAATGCAGGATCGAACCCCGTTACAAGCATAACTTTTTTTTAAATTTTATTTGTCATTAATCTTTAATTTAATAACAATTTAAATAATTTGTTATTATTCTTTTATTCGAAAAACAAAAAACGAAAACAAGAAATAATACATTACAAATAAAAAATAATGGTACCCAATTAATAAGACATGAATTCAAGAATTCTCATTACGTATTTATTTCAAATTAAAATAAATAAAATGTAAAATAAGTACTTGTCAATACTGAAACTTTAAATGTATTTAAATCTTCAGGATTTTGAGTGTTAATTAATTAATATTGTTAAAATTGGTTTTTGTAGTATGCAGTATGAAAAAGCATCGTCAGTTTTCATTTCTAATTTATTATTTCTTGTACGTTTTTCGAATAAAAGAATAATAACAAATTATTTAAATTGTTATTAAATTAAAGATTAATGACAAATAAAATTTAAAAAAAAGTTATGCTTGTAACGGAGTTCGATCTTGCATTCCACCAGCCCGTGCGGTTTAGCAAGCCACCGTTGGCATTGAACCACGGAGGCTTCACGTCAACTTTTCAGGTTTCGGCTTTTAAATTAATGTTTTGCAAATAATTCATGAATTTATAATTTTTGAAGAATTAGGAAATTTTGACAATATTAGTTAATTAACACTCAAAATCCTGAAGATTTAAATACATTTAAAGTTTCAGTATTGACAAGTACTTATTTTACATTTTATTTATTTTAATTTGAAATAAATACGTAATGAGAATTCTTGAATTCATGTCTTATTAATTGGGTACCATAATTTTTTATTTGTAATGTATTATTTCTTGTACGTTTTTCGAATAAAAGAATAATAACAAATTATTTAAATTGTTATTAAATTAAAGATTAATGGCAAATAAAATTTTAAAAAAAGTTATGCTTTGTAACGGGGTTCGATCTTGCATTCCACCAGCTCGTGCAGTTTAGCAAGCCACCGTTGGCATTGAACCACGGAGGCTTCACGTCAACTTTTCAGGTTTCGGCTTTTAAATTAATGTTTTGCAAATAATTCATGAATTTATAATTTTTAAAGAATTAGGAAATTTTGACAATATTAGTTAATTAACACTCAAAATCCTGAAGATTTAAATACATTTAAAGTTTCAGTATTGACAAGTACTTATTTTACATTTTATTTATTTTAATTTGAAATAAATACGTAATGAGAATTCTTGAATTCATGTCTTATTAATTGGGTACCATAATTTTTTATTTGTAATGTATTATTTCTTGTACGTTTTTCGAATAAAAGAATAATAACAAATTATTTAAATTGTTATTAAATTAAAGATTAATGGCAAATAAAATTTTAAAAAAAGTTATGCTTTGTAACGGGGTTCGATCTTGCATTCCACCAGCTCGTGCAGTTTAGCAAGCCACCGTTGGCATTGAACCACGGAGGCTTCACGTCAACTTTTCAGGTTTCGGCTTTTAAATTAATGTTTTGCAAATAATTCATGAATTTATAATTTTAACTAAAAAAATCTACAACAAAATAGTTTTATATGTACGTCTTATTCAATGATTGTTGTCCAGTTCAACAAATCTGCCTTTAATTTCTTTGTAAGAATGATCAAGCAACTTCGAATTACACTCTAACAAGAGCGATACTGTTCGACACGAAGTGTCGCGACACTTCAAGTGTCACGACCACGAACAGTATCACGACACTCGACACCCAAGTTCCCATCACTAACTTGGTTAGATCTGACGTCGAATATTGCTGTTGGCGTATGCGTATGTCGTTCAACGGAATTATGAAGACTTATTAGATTTCTTATATAAACTGTTGAGTATTGATCGGTTTTAAGATTACAATATTTTAAAATGAGATTAATTTAGTCTGTAACATGCATAAAAACTATAAAAATCAGCTAAAAAATAAAAAGATGTATAATAAAAATAAAAATTTATTTGGACATAACCTAGTAGATTAGTGGTGTGTTACACTACACACAACTTCACAGTCGGCGATTTTGTAGCACCTCCGAGACCACTGTCGGTCACAGCCTTACAGCTGGCGGCCTCCAGTCAGTAAAAACTGCAGTGACTTTATGAAACTGTTAACGAATGTTCATGCAGCTATGCCACAATTACTATTTACAAACAAACGTGACCTCTCGCTCTAAAATATAAACAAATGCTAAATATTGATTCGCCTAAATATCTTTTAAATCACGCCAACATACAAACATCTAAAAGGCAAATCGATTTCATGTATAGTTTTAGACGAAGGGAAAAAAGCCCTTTTGTACCATCGAGTAGAAACCGAGTTATTTGGATGGAGATTGTTTTTCGTTGAATTGAAGGCAGCGTTTACGTAGCCGGTACCGGTAACTACTTTCGTTGTCGGTAGTACTTTATATTTCTTGTTTATTTTTATTGGTTTATTTTAATGGAGCAGAACTACCGGCAACCAAATTTATAGCTAATAAGAGTAAAAACTAAAATAAAGGTCTATAACGTCACATGCCTATAATATTTTTAGCTAACCTTACACTAAATTTGGTAAAAAAAGGAAAGGTAAATAGGCGTCGTTAATAAGAAAAAATTGTGATACAATTATCCGGTTCCAGATAACCAGATGAAATATTCTACAAAACTTGAAATTTCAATGCCATTCAATTCGAAAAGTATTTACTGACTAAATGCCTTGAATAAATTAAAACCTTTTTCACATTTAATTAACTATTGATAAACTTACGTGATATACCGCATCTAAATACTATTAAACAATGCCTTTTTTTAACCTCACTTCACTTAACCACCAACTGGTACGTTAGCAAGTAGATAATAAACAAATTCCTGATAGATAGAACCTATATTTCTGTAATTATTTTACCGGTTATAAATTTGGTTGCAGTTAGTCTCACTCGATAAAAATAAACCAATAGGAAGTAAGTACGGGGTACGAAAGTAGTTACCGGTACCGGCTACGTAGACACAAAAAATGTATCCTGTAAACATTAGTCTGTATCCAAAATTAATAAGGTAGATATTTTAACATTTACGGGAGACGTAATCTCATACGTAACGAATTCAAGGATCCTTCAGAATTCAAAGGGACATATTACATCACTAATTTGGCCCGTTTACGTAAAAGTTTAACTTTTTGAAGTGCAACAGTAATTTATAAATCAATTAGACAGCCACATTTCGACTACTGCAGTTACGTATATCTTGTTTATGAGCGGCGAAACGCAAATGCAAAGACTGCGCTGGTTACAAAATCGCGGAATGCGTGTAATTTTAAGATGTGATAAATATAGGTACTCCAATAGTACATCTACGGAATACTTTTATATTCATACCTGTTCTGCAACGTATGTATTATTAATAATCTTTTATTATTTATTTATAAATTAATACATAATACCATACCATCGTATTTCGATAATTGTTTTATTCGCATTGATGCAATACGCACTTATGGAACATGTACTGCAGATTCATATCGAGTAACCTATGTTAACACACAAGTTAGATGCAAATCAATATTTGAAGAAGGAATTAACTTTAGATTGACTAAAACGCTTGCCGGATGAAACTCTTAATGCAATCAATGTAAAACAATTTAAGTCCTTATTAGCACCTGCAGATACTTAGTTGTTCAAATCACAACATTAAGAATACAATTTTTTAATTAATAGATTAATTGTAAAATGTTCGAGCATTTATTTTTGAAGAATATTTCCGGAGCACAAACGAGAAAAAACGAGAATAAACCCTCAAAAGTATAACCAAAATAAGGATAATTTAAAAAGTTTTTGAAATATTCTCAAAATGCTGAAAATGCTCGAATGTTCTCCAATGTTCCTGTTCTCATTTATAATGCTAGTTGTAGTTAATTTGACTGTTAAAAGGTAATGTGTTAAAAAGTAATGTAATAATAGAAAATTGAAAAATATTAAACTCATTATATGTAGATTAGAAACTCAGGTATGCAAGGGTATAGAACACTACGCCGACGGGACACCACGCCGACCTCGGACACTTTGCCGACCGTGGACACTATGCCGACCGCAACCGATGGACACTAACCTAACATAATTTAAAGTCATCTTGTAAAAAATATCACAGAAATCATAGTTGTAAAAACAATATTAAAATTGATGAACAGGTTAATTAGTTTTAGCTTCGGAGCTTCGTTAACATCCCCATAAGAATTATGACTATAAACGGCTCTTAAGGGTCAGCGTAGCGCAAACGGTCAGCAAAGTGTCCACCACAGTGGTCGGCACTGTGCTGACTGTCGGCGAAGTTTCAAACATTTGTCACTAATTGTAAAAAAAATCAAAAATTTAAATAAAACGTTCATATTATATAACTAGAACAAAAAACAAAATAGCTGGTACCGGGCGGTACCTAAATTTCTTGTCAATGCTTTCGAGGGCCTAAATTGCTCAAAACTATAATTATAAAAGAAAAACACTACATGCTTCTAAAATGAAAAGCGGGAGCAGGCAAGGTTGTGTTTAGTCTGCTTTTTGAACACCCGATGCCGACAGCAGCTGCGAGTAACACGTGTACATTTTAGGCGAGTATGCGATTTATCGTTTTATCTTCGATATTTAATGTTCTTGTTAATGCTCGTTTGTGCTTTATTATTCTGAAAATTCTCGAGAATTAGTATGAGAACGTTCGCGAACGTGCTTAATTATGCTTCCGAAGAGAAAGTTCTTTTGATACGGTTTTATCATGCGCGAATGTTCGCGAACGTTCTCATCAGAATTTTCAGAACGTTCTTACATTTACAACACTATGTACTGTACTAAATTAAAATGCAACATACACTATTTCTCTATATTGCATTTGAAAATAATGAAGTAAAAGCATTAGGTTAAATTGGTTGGTTATGGCAAGTACGTTTGCATCTTACCACGAACACACGTGGTTTGTTACATAAAATACATCTTTGCATCATTTATTTTACAACAAATGGTGTTTTCGTTTACGTTTGTATTTTAAAAAAGTCAATTAGTCTTAAATAATACTCAATTAACTCAGTTTCGGGCACATATTTCACTGGAAATAGTTATATTAGATAAGTTATTTGATATTTCTAATGTTACATTTTGCTTACGGAGTCTTGCATTTAGAAGGTTTGAGTTAATAAAGATGAAGGTATCAGCTTTGTAGATATCTATTGAATTTTTCAAATGTTGGTTTTATTTTGATATTTTGCACGATTATTTGGATGCAGGCACTTGGAGAACTGTATGCTGAACAAGTTGAGTATAGTTTCATGTTGTTAATGGAGTCTTGCAAAGCATCGTTTGATTTTTAAAAACGTGTAAACGGAAAGTTTTTATTTTGTTGTAAATATTTTTCTCTGTAAACTGTATATGTATGAGTTACTTTGGGTAGTCATGTAATCATCTCTTGTACAGGTATAGCTGGAGTTAATGAGTTTTCTTTGTAATTAAGTTTGAATGAGACTTTTTGACCGTTGGTCGTTTTTGTTAATTTTCTCAGTTATTGTTGATTTACACTATAAGTGCTTTATGTTGTTTTAATCGTTATTTTGCCAGCTACATTTCTGTCTTTTTAGAATTTAGTGTTATTTTTGAACACATGTTTTTCGGCAGTGACGTCATGACATTTGTGATATGCCGTTGTTTGTGAAATTTCGCTGTTTTTTCAACTGTTTTGGAGGAAACATAAAAAGGCTTCGAGAAATAAAGTGTTAATGGTATTGAATAGTTACCTGAGACATAAATTTAAAGAAGATTTATTTTCGTTCTTCAACAATTATATGGAATTGTGGATGATTTATTTTAATTAAATCAAAAAGATTTCTGTTTCCATTATTGATTTGGATAATCGACTCGTGTGGATTTTAAAAATCAGCTGTTTGGATAAATACTGTAATATCAATTGTAGAAGAAGTGAAATGGATTCATTGACGTTTATACACAAGGTAAATAAAAAATAAAAGGATTTGGTTCACATTAGAATCACAAAATCATAAAGACATTTTTATTCAAATTCAGAATTTATTTGTGTGTGAAAAGTTTTTCAATAACAACTAATCGTAACGTTTAGACAATTTCAACTTGTTTATTCACAATACTAATTAATTTCTGTTAGATAAATTGATTTAGTACTTGTAAATGTTTTTCTTATCTGATAAATTTATTTGATGTCAGCTTGTCCAAATGGAGATCGGTTGCAACCCCCATGTCAGGTGGCAGTCATAACAAAAACATTTGAGCAAGCTCAAGGAAGATTTTCTTCCTATTCCTATTTTTTTTTAATTTAAACAGTTGTTTTATTTTTCCTTTTTGACAAATATTTTATCTATAAAATAAAAATAAAATATCTGTGTTTCAATTTATCTATGTGTTTATTTGTGTTGGTGTTTATGCAAGCATACATTTATTTTCTTCACATACAGAATTTAGGATTGCTGTTTGTCCAGCTGCAGAATTCCAAGTGCAATGGTAGTTTCTTTCCTTTCAAGTGCAGGGATCAAATAGATTTTTATAGTTTGTTTATCTCGTGCTCTATTAAATTTTAAACCTGAGTTTAGTCTATTGGGAGAAAGAAAAACTATTTGAGCTGTTACATTTTGATTAAAGCTAGCCATTTCAATTCAACAGTATATTCATATTTTTATTTATCTAGAAAACACCTCATAGTTTAATTGTTCGCCCTAACGTGGGGCTTTCTGAATTATTATTTATTTACCATAAAAATCATCTCAGTATATATATAAATGTCCGGAACCCTTAATATATAACTGTTCTAACCCTCTTATATTACTCGTAGATGTTCTTCCCCATTTATTTAACATTCCTCAAGATCGATTAAAGATTCAGCGATTGTATAATTTATATGTACTTCACAGTGAAAATGAAGTATCAAAAATAAACTTGCATACGTTAAAGCGAACATAAAAATCACATAAAATATTGATTATTTTTCCCTAAATTCTCAGTAATATAATACTCTGTTATATGCCACATAAATACACCTCGTAACTTCCGTTTGACGAAGTAACGACATGCATTACTTGCACCGTAAAATAATAAAATTTCATTGCTTCCAGTTTTCTTTTTACTTTTGTTGTCGTATGCAACGTAATCGAAATTCCCAGACTTTAGTTTAGATTAGCTGACTATCCAAAATTTTATTTATCAAACACTCTAGGACATCTATTAATATCTTTCTTTTCTTCAAAGTTTACGAGAAATATAATTATCAATAAGTAGGAGTTGTTAGTAAGAAGCTAACTATTTTAACTTTTTCTAAGAAAAGTAGAACGAATCAATTTGAAAATTGTATTTTTAGGGATAGCTTTGTTTCAGTTAAATATAGCTCAAAAGATATATCCCATAAAGCAAGGGAAAAAATTAAAATGTAGTATAATTTAAGTAGATGAATTTGTTTGATCAATCTTTGTTTGCGCGTACCTACCATAAAGACGGAAAAATATAATCGAAATTATATTTCATCGCTGACACATAAACTATCTCAAAATTTATGGCCCCGAAAAGAAAAGGGTTAACGAAAATATGTATAAAATATCAATATTTTGCCTATTTCCTTACCGCACTCGACGAATTTAGACAAAATCGTAAAAAGGAAAATCTAATTGAGCTTCCGAAATAACTATTAGGCAATTAAGTAAGATTTGGATTAATTTTAAGATTGGATTACACTGGGAAACAAAAATTTTGTTGCATATTATTACAGCAATTGTTTTTACCTAATTTGAAGGCGCCGACTTCACATCTGTAGGTATAGCTCTAGACTTTTTGCAATTCGACGTTTTCATTTTCGCGAAATTTTGACGCTTGGTATAATGACATGATGACAAAAAACCAGTTGCGCAAAATAAAATACATATACAATTCAAATATGAATAGGTACAAACGAGTTTTACTTTAAATTAACGTAGACATATTTTAACATTTCAACATAAATGCGATGGATAGGTGATTCGTAACAACTGATGTGGATGAAGATTTAGATACACCTATTCGGCCAAAAATTTACGCTTGTAGCTCTTGCACCTGTAGACCTTCTCAGGGCAATCTCGTTTGATGCTCCAACAGTAGTCTGCCATCATATGCATGTCCCAACGGCCTTGGTAGCGCTCTTCCATATGAGGTCTTGATTGAATTATTGCACCGTCGGTGACGATCATGTTGGTCTTGAATCGGTATCTAGTGAAAATTATCGATAATTTGCACTAGTGCAGTATTATCACTTGTAATTACACGAGTGCTTCGAAATTATCGATTTGTAATACGAACGTTGATTAGCAACCACGAGTGTCATTTTTTGACGTTTTAATTTCCCGACGTGCAACGGAGGGAAATTTGTCAAAAAATGACACGAGTGTTGCGTTTTAATCAACTTGAGTATTACAACAGATAATTTCAGAAGCACGAGCATGTAATTCGGTAAGATTATTTCATGATACAGTTGTTTATTTAAGCATCTACTTATTAACATAAAGATTAGTATTTGACATGAAAGTAAAAAATGGGACACATGTGACACTAGTTTTTAGCGTTGTCACGAAGATAAAAACAGTCGAAAAGGACAATAAAAAATTATCGAATTATCGCTGTAATCCAAAAAATAAAGCCTTGCGATTGGTCAAAAACGAAGTAGAATGAAATAATCACTTGTAATTACACGAATGCTTCGAAATTATCGATTTGTAATACGAACGTTGATTAGCAACCACGAGTGTCATTTTTTGACGTTTTAATTTCCCGACGTGCAACGGAGGGAAATTTGTCAAAAAATGACACGAGTGTTGCGTTTTAATCAACTTGAGTATTACAACAGATAATTTCAGAAGCACGAGCATGTAATTCGGTAAGATTATTTCATGATACAGTTGTTTGTTTAATCATCTACTTATGAACATAAAGATTAGTATTTGACATGAAAGTAAAAAATGGGACACATGTGACACTAGTTTTCAGCGTTGTCACGAAGATAAAAACAGTCGAAAAGGACAATAAAAAATTATCGAATTATCGCTGTAATCCAAAAAATAAAGCCTTGCGATTGGTCAAAAACGAAGTAGAATGAAATAATCACTTGTAATTACACGAGTGCTTCGAAATTATCGATTTGTAATACGAACGTTGATTAGCAACCACGAGTGTCATTTTTTGACGTTTTAATTTCCCGACGTGCAACGGAGGGAAATTTGTCAAAAAATGACACGAGTGTTGCGTTTTAATCAACTTGAGTATTACAACAGATAATTTCAGAAGCACGAGCATGTAATTCGGTAAGATTATTTCATGATACAGTTGTTTATTTAAGCATCTACTTATTAACATAAAGATTAGTATTTGACATGAAAGTAAAAAATGGGACACATGTGACACTAGTTTTCAGCGTTGTCCCGAAGATAAAAACAGTCGAAAAGGACAATAAAAAATTATCGAATTATCGCTGTAATCCAAAAAATAAAGCCTTGCGATTGGTCAAAAACGAAGTAGAATGAAATAATCGCTGAAATTTGATCGTTGCTAGGTTAACGTAAAACATTACAGCTTTTTGGTTGGCTTAAATTTTTCGAGGGAAATAGTCACTATAAAACTAATTTCGTTGGTCCCAATTTGAAAAATTCTGTAATTTGATTGGTTAAAAATTTTCGAGTTGGATTGTCAACATAAAATTGCATGAAAACCAGAGCATGTAGGAAAAATCAATTTCAGATTCGAAATCATCGATGAAAATATTACTAAAATCAGTTAAAAAATCTCTTGAATCAGCAAACAACAAAAAAAAGTTATTTTATTTAAGTTGCATTTTACTAGCCTTTCAGAAACTGATAAAAGCATTGCACATCAGTACTATTATTGATAAAAGTTAATTTTAAAAATGCAAATTATACATACATTGGTAAGGGATATAGATGCTACCAAAGTCACAAATTTTCAAAAATAACACTAGTCTGCGTTTAAAAACTTTTTTAATGAGTTCTGGGTTTTTTAACTGTTTCTAAATGGAGTTTTGGCGCTGATTTCAAATCTCTAACTTGTTTGGCTGAATCAGGTCAAGTGTGTATTTTACATCAATCTTAAAATTATAAATGTATCAATTTCGTACACAGATACAGTTACTGTGAAAGAAAGAGCTTTCTCAAAGACTTTCATTTGTGTTCTGCAGCAAGAACGTCTCTCTTGAGGCACGAGCAGTAGTCTGCAAGCATGTTCACATCCCAACGGCCCTGGTAGCTTTTTTCCATTATACGAATATCTTGGTGGAAGCGCTCCTCTTGTTCTTCACTCACATCACCACAGTTGTCAGGAAAATAGTCCAAATGTGACCTGAGGAAATGCATCTTTACAGATATGCATGCACCAAGGGCCTTGAAACTTTGAAGGAGCTCCTCTCAAACATGTTCATAGTCTGGACTTCGGTGATTCCCAAGAAAAATTTAGACAATGGCAATTGAATGCACTCCAAGCATTGATCTCATTATTTTCGAAACAATAATCAAAATTAGCATTTTTTTAGAAGCTTCGTAATTTGAGGGCCGTCAAGAATGTCTGCTTCCAATTTTATCTTACTTATATGTGGGAATTTTTATTTAATGAAAGCGAAAGATCGACCTTTCTTGTGTAGTATCTTGACAAGATTTTTCATTGGGCCTAATTTGATGGGAAGCGGTGGAAGTAAAGTTTTCTGGGGATTGAAGAGGGCATGCGAGTGAACATTATGTGAACCTGGGTCCAGATGAGGCCTTGCTGGCCAATATAGTCTTGCGTCCATACGTGACAATATAGTATTTCTAAATTGACGTAGAATGAAAACTTGACCTGATTGAGCAAAACGACTTGCATATTTGAAATCAGTACAAAAAACCGATTTAGAAACAGATAAAAAACCCTCGACCACAGAAATGCCGCAGACCAGTGTAATTTGGGGGGGGGTTCTGAAGTATTTAAAAATGAAATAAAGTACATTTTTTGAAACTTAATATCTTAGTACAAGACTTGGAATTGTATCGTCTCAAACTCATTTCCAAAAAGATACAATTATTCAGACTATTAACGAGGAATAATCGGCATCAATCATGAAAGGGATAGGGGTCTTCATGTCACATCGGCGAGAATTTAACCATTACACAGCTTATGAAATGGAAATATACTTTTTGGGGCACAAAGTCTAAAAGTTGATATTTTTATAGTTAATTTTTTTAGATGGTTGTTACATAGCGTAAACAATGATCTACATTTTATTGAAAGAGATTCTGTCGAGTGATGACTCCACATTTACTAAGACAGGTTTCATAAATACTCATAAAGTCATAACCTGCAAGAATGGAGAGATGAAAACCCTCACTTAATACGCAAAAGATATTATTAAAGACGACAGTCAATGATTCCTGGGTTATTAAATAATAATAATGTATTGTATGAATTGGTCGCAAAAGTAGCAGGTTTACGAAGTAGCAGACCCAAGATGGATAGATTCGTTTGACAGAGTTGCATTCCGCAGTTTGAAAGTTTTGGCTAGGTATAGTGTTTAATAATTTATAAATATTAATAGCTCTGATGTCAAATCAGTTTGCTCGTAGTAATAGCCTTGGCATTGTAGGGCTTGCTAGTCTAGTCTCGTGCGTGCTAGTCTCTCACCCAAGCGGCTCCCGGTCGACTCCCGGTGCCGGCAAACCTGCTTAAGTTTTATGCCGTTTTCCTCAGCTGTAACACAAATGTGGAATTTGTGCTATAACATCTGTAAGTCGGCTGCAGCCGCACGTTGGGCCTATATTATAATAATAATAATCGCCCCTCCCACACACGTTTTATAGCTTCTGGGGCCTAGTTTCCAGGTTATGAGTAGTAGTCGTTATTATAAAGTAGGAACAAAAAGTAACTAAATCAAAAATGCCTTTCGAATTTTGATTTCATGTGTATTATAACACCAGAATATTATATCAAATTAATAACAACTGTCACTGTCAACGGGCTCTGATTATTTTGTTCTTCTGATGTTATAATACACATGAGTTCAAAATTCCAAAGGCACCATTGATGGAGTTTTACTTTTTGCTCATACTAGATTAAATTAATAGCAATTAGGTTTTTTTAGTCCAGGTGCAAAATCTGAATGATGCAAAAATTAATTAAAAGATAGTATACCTACCAAATGCAATGAATTAGATCCTGAATTTCTGAAGAATGCTGTGTGTGCATTATGAGATGGTTAAGGTTATTATTTAGAAGTAGAAGATGATCATTTTGAACAATTGTAACGGATTCTATTTTTGCTTCTGTGTTGTGTATTGTTGATGGTTTCATTAAGAATGTTTTGATATTCAAGTAATCTTGCGTTGATACATATAATTTCTAACCGACCGCGTTTGTTAATTCCACTGGCTCTACCTTACGGATCTGTTACTTCTACTTGTTACTTTTTAGACTACCATAACCTAAAAAATTGCTCGCGTCTTTAAACTTTTGGGATAATAAATGCTAGTTGAATTTCTTTTCTAAATTGCAGCATGGGTTGGTTAGTGCCAGTGGTTGACAAAGATGGGGAAGTATTATTTAGTGAGAAGGGTAATTATCTGTGTATATAATCGAGCAAGTAAATTATGATTTAATCAGCATCTTTGGCGATGATCTACCAAGGTCAGTCAATTGATTACCGCTGTTAACCTGTAGATATCTACCGCACCAATTAGCGTAAATGCCCATTGATACTCATTGAAAATAACCTCTCATGAAGAATAAACTCTCTCTATTATTTTGTGGTGTGTAATGTTGGCTGCCTATATCTATCTATAATTAGCACTAAAACTGACACGTTTTTTTATCAAAATATACATATTCGATATGCATACAAAAAAGGGAAGGTTCCTATATAGTAAAACTGCAGCATAAGAACAACCAGCAGATGCTCTCGCAAATATTTTCAGCCGCCGAGTGTGATCAAATACGTGTGACATTTTAATTTTGAATTTCTTTTTAGTACTCTTCAATTTTGCCTATCATTTTGTTTTTAATATTGTTAGTAAATCTGGTATCTCTCTTGTGGTTGGAAGGTCTTACAAGGAAAGGTTTGGAAGTGACCCCCGAGAAAATTCGACGAAAAGTATATCAAGAGATAGTAATAGTAACTAGTAGTCTATATATAAAAAATTAGCTGCCAAATCCATCAGAGACAAAGTCTATGGCCATTTTGGCCATAATGGAAAAAAATTAAAAATGGTCTAAAAAAGTTGAAAATTGGTATAGATGTAGATCGTATTATTCCAAACTATGTTTAAATTGGGAAAAAACATCTACACCCCCTCGTTTCATCCCCACAGGCGAACAAAGTTTATATAAATAAATCTTTTAATATCGATAAATTCTTTGACTTCCTTTTTTTAAATGCATAGTTAATTACTAATAAGTCATTTAGAAATGGATAAAAGTCATTTCGTTGATGACCAAACACTTCTGATGTTCGGATTTTTTATACTGGGTGTTCCACTTTACAGCTTGACATCCATATATATTTGTTATTTATAATGGAATCAATTCAAAGTTCTTATCAGTTATAGAATCCCGTAAAAGAGTTTTGCGTGTAATTATAATTCCCATTTATTGTAAATCACCAGCCTACTACAATCAAAGATAAATTCAAATAATAGAAAAAACATATAATGTAAAAGTCGCGACGGAAATTTGTTCTGGACCACCTGAAAATCATAAAACTAAATTTTGGTTAGAGAATCCTGAATAATAATAATTGTTTTACATGCATCATTAGAATTGAATTAAAATTATCATATTTTTGCTTTAAAAGTGACATGGAGATTGATAACAATTTTTGTTTGCTCTTAAAAGTTTATTAAAAGAGCATATTCATTTCAACGAATACACTCTATAGTATGCACGAGCATTCACCGTTTTGGACATACTCGAAATAATCTTCTGGAATTTGGGTGGATTATTTATAAAATTGCAGGCCCACAAGAAGAGTGGGAATCATGCATCTCTTTCCCACTGATTTCCCTTCTTTGTTATACAATTCCAACACACGAAATTCTAGATTTCAGAGCATATTTTACATGTTTAAATGAATTAATATTAATTGATGATTAATTAATACTAATCAAATGATAAGTTAATGTACTGTTAATACTGTAAAAAATAATTAAAAAGTAGAAGTAATTAATAATAACCAAGAAACAGAAAAGTATGATAAATAGATATTCATTAAAAAAGAAACGTACTACAGCATATACCATGTCCGAGTGTAGGATGCGCTAGATTTCTAATTATTATAAAAAATAATTATTATAATTATTGCTTGGGTAAATTTCTTTTTATGAAATATTTAATATTTTATAATAAACAATTTTTTATAATTATATTATTTTATAAAAAGGGATAATATTATTACACACAAATTATTATTCACATAACACATAAAACTATTCCTTATGGACATAAAATTATCCCATAATTTTATAGTCATTGTTTAAACTGTGTATGTGTATTTGTCAAGTAAAAATAATTTTAAAATATTTAAAAATATAATTCAAATAATTAACTAATAATTTTTGTTTCTAAACTAACAAGTCTAAATAAAAAAAGTTAACGGAGCAGGAATCAATCCTGCACCCCATTTCAAATAAATCTACGACAAGTCTTGAGAGTGAATTTTGCGTTTTTAACAACGTGTGAATCAGGCTTTAAATTATATTTTCATACTGACTGTCCTAGATTTATTTGAAATCTGCTGTACTGGAAGCGATGTCGGAACAATTTTATTATTTTAGAAATATAAAAATGTGATTATATTTTTTGCAAATTGATTATGAAGGTTGACTTCTTTTTAACGAAAAATTGTAATGAAATTTGCACTTTTTTAATTATTTTGTTTTGCATATCGATTACGAACTTTGACTCTTTTTAACGAAAAATCGTAGTGAAAGTAGCACTTTTTTTAATTATGTTTTTTAATTATTTTTTAATTATGTTTGTAAAAAACAAACTTCAATCTCCTCGGAGATTATTGTTAATGTTTCTCCACGACCACTACGGATGTTGTAAATTCTGAAATTAATTTTGATAATAAAAACTTAATATTCTAACTCTTGTTGTAGAATATTCTAAAACACTACCCTACTTATATATATTTTGCATGTATTTCATTCCATCACTAAATATGAAATGAATATTCTGTAACAGTACAATAAAACAAAAGTTATCCTTGATTTCATTGTTTACATCAAATATCATAACCAGTGAATATAAACTTAAGGGATAATTTAATGTAATTATTCCTTTTTATAAATATGTCATAAAAAGAAATTTACCCAAACAACTGTGATTATAAAAAACTTGCGTTTTGAATTAGAAATCTAGGGCATCCTGCACTTGGGCATGGTGGCTGCTGTCATATGTTTTTTTTTAAATGAATATCTATTTATCATACTTACCTGTTTGTTTCTGTTTTATTATTAATTATTTCTATTTCTTAATTTTTTTTACAATATTACTTATTACAGTACATTAACTTATCAATTGATTAATATTAGTTAATCAACAATTAATATTAATTCATTTACGCATGTAAAATATGCTTGGAATCTAGAATCGTGCGTTGCGGTGTTGTAATTATCTAACAAAGAGGTAAAATCAGTGGGAAAGAGATGCATGATTCCCACTACTCAATGTGGGCGTGTAATTTTAGAAAACAAATCGACCCACATTATAGAAGATTATTTCGAGTATGTCCAAAAAGATGAATACTCCTGAATATTCCTGATGCTATAGATTATAGACCGTTGCTCTTTTAGTTAAGGTTTAAGAATAAACAAAATTTTGTTGTTAATTTCTATGGCACTTTTAAAGCAAAAATAAGATAATATTATTTATTGTTTCCAGCCTTATTTTGTGGAACTCCATAATCATGAAATAAATAAAGATTATTAAAAGTTTCACAGTTTTATTAAAATATACCTGACAATATTGTTTCGACAGCTATGCTGTCATTATCAAAGGTAATATAATTATAAACAAACACGTCGCTAAGGTAGATACAAAATAGGTAACTAGATAAAATAATAATAATAATAATAAAAATTAATAATAAAAATCATAATTAAACATCTAATACTTCCAGTAACGGAGAATTACTGAGCTCAAGTTGTTCATTCATTAAAGGTACCCTGAGTTTGTGTTTGTATATCTCAAAGGCTTCTAATTAATAAATTAAATTAGACATTAGACATTTTAAATTAGACATTTTAGAAGCCTTTGAGATATACAAACACAAACTCAGGGTACCTTTAATGAATGAACAAGTAACAGCTCAGTAATTCTCCGTTACTGGAAGTATTAGATGTTTAATTATGATTTTTATTATTAATTTTTATTATTATTATTATTATTTTATCTAGTTACCTATTTTGTATCTACCTTAGCGACGTGTTTGTTTATAATTATATTACCTTTGATAATGACAGCATAGCTGTCGAAACAATATTGTCAGGTTGTATTTTAATAAAACTGTGAAACTTTTACTAATCTTTATTTATTTCAAGATAATATTAATTCAATTCTAATAATACATTTAAAACAATTATTATTATTTAAGATTGTCTAATCAAAATTTGGTTTTATGATTTTCAGGTGGTCCAGAATAAATTTCCATCGCGACTTTTACAATTTTACAACAAAGCCTATATGTTTTTCCAATTATTTGCATTTATCGTCAATTGTAGTAGGCTGGTGGTTTATAATAAATGGAGATTATGATTACAGGCAAACTTTTAAGGTATTCTATACCTGATAAAAATTTGGAATTGATTCCGTTATAAATAACAAATATATACGGGTGTCAAGCTGTAAAGTGAAACACCCTGTATAAAAAATCCGAACATCAGAGGTGTTTGGTCATCCACGAAATGACTTTTATCCATTTTTAAATGACTTATTAGTAATTAATTATGCATTTAAGAAAAGGAAGTCAAAGAATTTATCGATATTAAAAGATTTATTTGTATAAACTTTGTTCGCCTGTGGGGATGAAACGAGGGGGTGTAGATGTTTTTTCCCAATTTAAACATAGTTTAGAATAATACGATCTACATCTATACCAATTTTCAACTTTTTTAGACCACTTTTCATTTTTTCCCATTATGGCCAAAATGGCCATAGATTTTGTCCCTAATGGATTTGGCAGCTAGTTTTTTATATATAGACTGCTAGTTACTATTACTATCTCTTGATATACTTTTCGTCGATTTTCTCGGGGGTCACTTCCAAACCTTTCCTTGTTAGTGCAACAAGTTTCCAAGTTAATTGCTACTAGATTGCGCAGGTGCTAAAAACGTCAAAAGTAAAAACCGTCATTATTTTTAATGTTGATCACATTGTTACCAAATAAAAGTTGAAATCTTTAATAGCCTAAATAATATTATACTTATTTTTTATTTGTAGTTTTAGGGCTCACATTAGCGTCTATCAAGATCAACCAGAGGTTATGTTTTATGTGTTTTTTTGTTTATGTACGACCTTTAATCATATGGAGGCTGTTGCCATTATAAGTTAGTAAAATAACTAGATCACAGTTGAGTAAAGTTGTTAGCTAACATTCAGAAGAGAAAAAGGTAGACCAGTTTTAATTCTGCGTTTCTTGGCAAGAGAAAAAAGGTCAGTTTAGTGTTTGTTTAGATTAAGTAGCCCCCGTAGAGGCTTTCAAAAATTGCCTTAGTGGACGGTTTTTCACGTCCCCTAGGCGGGGTATTGGTGAAAGTTTTCAACTAGCAATAATCGCACCTCGGATTGACCTCATTGGTTACGATATCGCCACTGCGCAAAGCTGGAGAAGAGGTCGCTCGTCTTTCCTTATATACAAGTTCGGAATTTACATTAATAGCGACAAAGAATTATGGCGTCCTCTGCTGGAAAGAATCAATAAACAGTAGCTTTTTATTGAACCATCGAAACTTGAACTATTTGGCGTGTAACCTAGATAAGATTTATAAATATGCTACAATACAACTACTATATAGACTTTTACAATTAATAGTTTATCTTATTTTATTAACTAATTCGTATTATAGTTATTTACGTGTCTACACTTATGAATTTTTTAAATAAGTATTTTTTTGCCCGATCCGGCGTTTTGGTTCATTTACAAGCACTGCTCTCAAGGCTCGGTAATAAAGTGTATCTCGTCTTTAAGTCGAAAAACACTCACTATCATTCTAAAATTCGTCCGGATTGAGACAAAAATTGTTTTTGTTTTTATTCAACTCCATAACAACCAGGCACATTAACCGACTGAAAATTCACCTTTTCAGTGTGATGTGTTTAATGTTTACTCTACAATATATTTAAAATTCACTCATAGATCCAATCGGGCAAAAAATAGTGTAAGAATTATGGGTGTTCTATACGCTTTACCAGTCTCGGCTAATATGGAGACCTCCGCTACGCGTCGGTGTCCACACTATTAGGCTCGACTGGTAAAGCGTACCTACCGCCCTTAATACTTAAATAACTATTAAAAGCCTAATATTATACTTATTTTTTATTTGTCGCTTTAGGGCTCACATTAACGTCCACCAAGATCAACCAAAGGTTATGTTTTATGTGCTTTTTGTTTATGTATTTAATCATATTGAGGCTGTTGCCATTATAAGTTAGTAAACTAAAATAACTATATCAGTTGAGTAAAGTTAACCAATATTCAGAAGTGAAAAAGGTAGACCAGTTTTAATTCTGCGTTTCTTGGCGAGAGGTCAAAAAAAGGACAGTTTTAGAGTTTGTTTAGATTAAGTAGCCCCCGTAGAGGCTTTCAAAAATTGCCTTAGTGGACGGTTTTTCACGTCCCCTAGGCGGGGTATTGGTGAAAGTTTTCAACTAGCAATAATCGCACCTCGGATTGACCTCATTGGTTACAATATCGCCACTGCGCAAAGCTGGAGATCAGGTCGCTCCTCCTTCCTTATATACTAGTTCGGAATTTACATTAATAGCGACAAGGAATTATGGCGTCCTCTGCTGGAAAGAATCAATAATCAGTAGCTTTGTATTGAACCATCGAAACTTGAATTATTTGGCGTGTAACCTAGATAAGATTTATAAATATGCTTCAATACAACTACTATATTGACTACTACAATTAATAGTTTATCTTATTTTATTAACTAATTCGTATTCATAGTTATTTACAGGGTTACACTTATGCATTTTTGAGATAAGTATTTTAATAGAAATTTACCCAAAAGCCAATATCCATAAAAACCAAAAAAGTAAACCCGTTTTTGTTAAAAGAGTATCGTATTTTAGCAATGACTGAGGAACACAACTTTAACATCATTTTAATATATCAATATCAATTTAAAGGTGTCAACTCAACAATAATGGATTGTAAGAACTGTGGTTTATCACAACACTATATTTAACGGTGTCTCCTAACCACACACTGTATTTGACTAATTGCCAATACGTAAATCGGTAGCGGTATTATCTCTTTCGCGCTATAAAACATCGTTACCGAAACATGTATTGGCAATTAGTCAAATACAATGTGTGGTTAGGAGACACGGTTAAACATAATGTTGTCATCGTGTAGATATAGTTTTTGCTTATAGCTATTTTAATTGACACAAAAGAACTTTCTAATATGCCGCGGATAGTATTGAGATGAGTCTACGATTTATCAACTCTTAACGAATTCTTAAACTGAGAAGAAGTCTGTAAAATAATTACCTCATTTTATTATTTTTGTATCACATTCGACTTTTAACTTTAACGCCACTTAAGTGTGTGGATTTGTTTTTTTTTCATAAAATGAACAGCTGATTTCCGTTGCTTTGTAGGTTTTGATGGTTTTGGTTATTGATTATGGATATTTTTGTGTTTTACATCTATTATAACTAATTGCACTAGACTTTTGATCTGTACTTAAACTTAAATAGAGATTTATTTATACTGCATGGTATATATGTAAAATAAAATACTTAAGAATAACTAAAGAATAAATGAATACAAATAAAACAAATAAATGAATCTAGTTAATTATAACACTTTTAACTACTTTTTGTTAGTAATAAAAAAGAGTAGGTTAGTACTACTCTTAGGTAATAGGTTATAATTTTATATTCCTAGAACCTAGAGTAATGTCTGATTACATTTATAACAGATAACATATATTCTTTCAAGAGCTTTTTTAAAACTGTTTTTAAGCTGAAAGAACTTTTTAGATACTAAACCTAATAATGAAAAGTATGTTGTCAAAAAAATCCAAAACTCTGCTACATTAATTATCATTTGTAATGCTTAATGACATTATGATACGATAGTAATTAATACGATACAATAATTAACCATGTAATATGATAATCGGCTAGCGTATTTGTGTGCAAATCTTTCATGAGCGAAAATTACTCGTTTATGAACCTCCTGCGAAGACATCATGGGAAGTAGATAAATCAAACCTTCCCAAAAAGCATATCTACACGATAAGACCTTTAATGTTTAAAATTATGTTGATATATTAAAATTATATTAAAGTCGTGACCTTCAGCCAATTCTTTCAATACGATATGCTCTTAACAAAAACTGTACTTTCTCTTTTGGCTTTTATTGAATAGGAATATATACATACGTTCCAATCAATTTCTATTAAAATACCTATTTCAAAAATTATGATGTAACTAACAACGAATACGAATTATTTAATACATAAAATAAGATAAACTATTGTATTTACTTATTATTATTTATAAATCTTATCTAGGTTACACGCCAAATATTTGAAGTTTTAATGGTTCATAAAAAAGCTATTGTTTACTGATGTTTGCCATCAGAGGACGCAACGACTCCCTGTCGCTATTAATGTAAATTCCGAGCTTGTATATAAGGGAAGAGGAGCGACCTGCTCTCCAGCTTTGCGCAGTGGCGATATCGTAACCAATGAGGTCAATCCGAGGTGCGATTATTGCTAGTTGAAAACTTTCACCAATACCCCGCCTAGGGGACATGAAAAACTGTCCACTAAGGCAATTTTTGGAAGCCTCTACGGGGGCTATTAATTTAAACAAACACTAATAAGATTGTAATATTACATAGTTTTAATAATTACACTATTATTATGCAGAGGGTTTATAATTTTAGAATATATCTACTAGCTTGCTTTTACTAATTTTTTCTTTATTCACGTAGCAGATAGCGCGTAATCATTCGCATTTATGCTTTAACAGAACAGTATATATCTTTAATAATAATTATAGTGAAATGTCGTTGCTCGTCTTTAGATTTTCTAACTGCAAAAATGTACTTACTTTACTCGGGAAGTTTGGATTTAAAAGAGATGGCGCACTTCAGAATTACTGTAACTTATAACAAATTTTTATAATTTACAATTATTATTCCACTACTTTAGTGTATTATTTCTAACCTTACCTCGTGAAACTCCATAATATTAAAAAATTCATAATTCTCACCTTTGATAAATGATATGTTATATCATATCGATATAAATAGTGCGAGATAAATTAATATTTAACTGTGAAACTTTATTTTATTTCATATTCAACCTGATGGTAATATAACTCGATCAAAACTATCTATCGATTTTGTGGTTGTTACTTCAATTACAGATGGGTAAAATTTCAGACTTTGTAATGTTTTTCCTTTGGAAGAAAAGGGATTTCTTTGGAGTTTTTCAAAATGGGTTGACATTAGTGGAGAAAGAGGCCCTACACAAGATAAAAATTGTTTTTATTTCATACTGTGTCCATTTGTCAGTTTTACGTCAAACTTTTCAGTCCAGAAAATGCGATTTAACAGTCTAGTATGTTATGACTGTAAAATCTTTATCGCCGACCATCAATAAAGCCACGCATTACCATAGCGATTTTTTGAAGTAAACAAACACTTTATTTTATTTTAATGTACAAATCAAGCATGTTACCTGCCGCAAATATTTATCAACATAACCATGACGGTATGACATTAAACAGAAATAGTTTGTCGCTTTTTTTTGTATTTGTTTTGTATTCGCTGTTATATCTCTATCTGTTTACTTTTCATAATAAAATGTGATAAGTTATATCTCCATTTTTTAAATTATAAATTTGTACGGTTGGCAATAAAATTTTGTATGCACCCCCGTCAGTAAAGCGTCTTTATCGAACGAGTCAGAGATTATGAGACGAGCGAGGCGAATAACAAGCGAGTTCGATAAAGAATCACTTTACTGACTTGGAAAATAAATAACTATTACAGTCTAATATGACTGTAAAAAATGTTACCGGACGCAAATACAATCAATCAACTGAACAATGTTTTAGTACAGTGATGGCGAACCTTTTTGAGAAGTGGGTCAGATTTTGTTCATTATTTTTTTTAATACTAGCCCGTGGGTCACAAGTCAGTGGCGTCACTTGGAAGGGTGGGTGGGGTAAAAAGGATACCGATAATTTGAAAACACCGAAAATTTGTTAACAGAAAAACTTGTCAGTTTTTTGGTTTTTTTGGTTCCCACTTTTAAAATCCTTTAAAAAGGTTTACGTTTCCTTTTAAACTTTTACTTTTGCAAGTGAAGAGCAAAATTCACCATTAGATATTTATACTGAAATGTTATATTCTGAAATGAATAATATTTAAGAAAGCCCCACGTTCTGGCAAACAATTAAATTATGAGATGAAATTCCTAAATAAATAAAATAAATGTTTTATTAGCTTGGCTAGCATTAACAAAAATAAAAATATAACAATCCAAAGCTTTTCTTTTATCCAATAGACTGACTCAGTTTTGTTTCGATTGAGTACGAGATAAACAAATTATTGATCTTATTAATACCCTGTATCTGGAAAGAGAAACTTACTACCACTGCACTTCGAATTCCGCACCTGGACACTGGACAGCAGTAATCTTAAGCTCTGTATAAATAATTTTATACTTGCATCCACATCAAAATAAAATAAACACATTTACAAATTAAAAACAACAGATCTTTATTTTATTAAACACATAATAGTTATTTATGGTACAAGTGAGTTAAGTATGATGTTATCCACGAACGAAAAATTTACCCTCGACGGCCGGCAGGCTCTAGATGGTTAATTTTTCTGAGTGGATAATATCCTTAACTCACGCGTGCCATACAAAATTTTATCCAACACCTCTTTATTTAAGTTTAAATATTGAATTTGCAATGCATAGTTAGTCTGTAGTTTTGACGGTAATAAATTAAATACTCTAGCACGATGACTGAATTTTTTATTTAAAATGACCATAGTCAACATGGTATTTATATAGAGGTGTTGGATAAATAAATACTTTATCAAGATGAACGAAATTCCTTCAGGAAAAATCATTAAGGAAAATCTTTCTTTAGTTTGTTTAGATGAAATTTTGGTGGATGCTAACCTGACAATGGGGGTTGCAGTCATTCATTTAAACAGACTAGCATCAAATAAATTTAATTAAATAAACAACCAAGAACTTACATTTACATTTTGAATTTACAAATGAATAATTCATTGTAAATTTTTGTTAAAACAACAAACTTTAGTCACAAATAACTTCTTAAAAATTTTTAGAAATAAAATAAAATAATTATTATTTTGACCAACCTTCTCACCAACCAAGTTTCTTTACAAACGGAAAACATATGATTCGTCATAACCTAACTTTATTTTTAGGATTTCGATACGAGGCGAGCGTGGTTTCAACCAAAGCTTTTGATCGACTGAATTTGCTCTTTTTCCGAGGATCGAAGTCGAGGATTTATATCTTTTCGCGAAACATTTGACGGAACGAAATTTTCAAAAACACGACATTTATCACACAAAACATCAACATTTATCATGACGTCACTAGTCCGAATATGTTTATAATTAACACTAATCTTAATTCTACAAAGACAGAAAGGTAAAGAGACGATTAAATGACATAAGACACTTATGGTCTAAATTGAACAATACTAAAGAAAATCAATAAAAACGATCAGCTGTCACCGATCTCAAAAAAACTAAACTACACCGAAAACCCATCACTCTATAGCTATCCCTGTATATCAACTATTTATATAGTTACACAAGGTACCCCAAACATATGAAGTTTACACAAATTAAATTACATACTAGAAAAGAACTTAACTTAAAAATTTGTTCGCAACCTTTCAGATAACAAGCGATGCTTTTGCAAGTATAGAATAAATAAGAACATAAATGAGTCCATTTGTCCAGAATACAGTACTCCAGGTGCCTGAATCCAAACAATAGTGCAAAATATCAAAATAAACTCAAAATTTTGAAAAAGCAAAGAATATCAGCACAGCTGATATCTCGACATATTTGACCTCAATTCTTCCACATACAAGAATTAGTAAGTTAATTGTAACATTATAAACATCAAAGTACTGATGTGATTTAACTATTTCCAGTGAAATATGTACCTGAAACCGACTTAGCCTTATTTGTGAAAGAAAACTTGTTTTGCATTACTCAACGACAAACCTCAACTCTAATAAGAAGATAAACCTTTTAGAAACGCGAATAAACTATTCGAAACATGTAACCTAGGTTACATACAACCTGTTCTACTATAAAACAACATAACTGAATTATATCCTTTTTATAAATTCAATTCCTTTTGTGAAAATTGAGGTTAAGTCTGCAAGATCCTCTTCCGTCTATAAATTCTATTTAAAATTGATAAATCTGTAGGCTTTAGATTAAATAAACCTAGTATCCTAGCATGTCTACCTTTCTTTTATTGCATGAATTTATTAAATCTGAGCTTACGATCACATCGTCGCCTTTAAAATGGTCTGAAATTACAATTCGTTAAGTAAATTTTCTACCTGATTCTATATCTCAATACTTTAATTTTTTAATATTTTCGACTGTCTGTTCTCTCTTTTATGATATAAAAAATAAGTTTATAGATATCAACGAGTGGGTCATTTAAAAAGCCTTCGTGGTTCAGTGTCTGACCCGCGGGTCATAGGTTCGCCACCACTGATTTTAGTATGTAAGCAGTTACTATGGATACTCGTTCTTCATAGATGTCCATATTTTGCATTTTGTATTTTTTGTATTTTGTATGAAATAAAACGCATTACGTCATACGCCCTGGAAATGGTCTTACAGTCTCGTTTCGATGTTTCGGACTCGGCTCCTTCGTCGCCTTGTCAGTAACATCTTACTCGACTGTAAAATTCCATTTCCAGGACTTATAACGTAAATTACTATTATTTCATACTGTTTCGTATTATCCATGTTTCTGTTAGTGATGACAGTTCGGAAAATGCGGTTTTATAGTTTAATATCACTGTACAAAATTGTTCCTACGGCCCATCGGAAATTTAACAATATCATAATAAGGTAAGCTTGAAAGTTGGCAATATCCTCTAAAAACAATTGATAAATGAGGTTTGCGTGCGATATGAATAGTTTCCGTACACTAATGGCATTAGTTTCCGCACAGGTGCACTAATGTCACTACACATCAAAAAGTTTAAATTATTCCATATTTTACTAAACATGTATCTTTTCAATGAACCTGGTAAACTGTCAAAATAATTTTAATTTTCTCATCAGTAGCTATTGTTAAGACTAATATTAGCACTTTTATTATTAAATATTAACTAATAATAAAACATGAGTCCGAAAAGTGAGGGCAGCTGGCAACTAAGAGCTGCAAATGCTTTTCTGTCGGACATTGAGTGATATACAAGAGTTTTTCCCATACCTGGTAAATACTTTAAAAAAGAACTTCGATAGTTAAACAGTGACGCAAAATATTAATAAATTAAAATAAGTGTTTATACGTAATATCAAAAGCGCACCGCACCGGCCTTCGATATTTTTCGTTAGTTTTTTCTAAGATCGTGCATCAAAACCAAACTGGTGAGATATCGAGCTGGATACACATTTAAATACTACAAATGAGATCAAAAGAAAAACTCACCACCTGTTGACACGACAACATCGATCTGTCATTTTTGTGATCTTTTTTTTGTTTGTGCACTTTCCATGCTTGATCCATGTCATACGGCATTTGATCAGTATAGATGTAGATTTAGAATTTTAGATAGTTATAAATGTTTATGTTACACACACGCATACACTAAGCATATGTTAGAGAGTCTTGAAATGATCAATGGGAACGAAAACAGCACTAGAATTTTTCGATAATTCATTATTAAATTAATACGTATAATGAATAATTAATAATTACAGCATATAGATGCAATGCAGGCTAGTGCTGTTTGAATAGACATACCGTACTGGCTATGCCAACAATGATAATTTCTCAAGTTTTCTGCAAAATCCGTGTGGTCGAGCTCAAGTTATTTTAAAGAGGGGTGTTAGGTTCGTATGTCATATATGCGACTGCTGCTGTTGACGTAATCCGGTAAATGTAAACGGTAAGATAAAATATAAAATAAATTCTAATATAACATATTTAGAATAATATATTATTAAGAGCATTGGGCTTTTTCAGCCTTTTTAATAGATACATTTTATTTTTCCAATATTATTTGATTAATAAACCTTTTCTACAACTGTTTATATTTATCATAATTTCTAAATAAAGAAAAATATTTCACTAGACATTTTATTATGAACTCAATAATTATTACTTTCATTTCGATATACACGTTTCAAAAAAATACGATACTTATAATTTCACTATACACACCAGCTCAAAGCCCAAGTTGATTATGTAATAAATTACGCCCAATATAAATATTTCGTCATTAATCGGACCACGTCTTTGTCGTCTTGACCGTGTGTGCCCTACATAAGATACCCGGTGCATCTTTTTATGTTTGATAGATTTGAAAAGGAGATATGAATACGCTGAGCTACGGGGGACTCAACTGAGGAGACGAAACGAGTCAAATAAAGCGTCCCCGACCTTGAACGTTAATTCAAGTTTGAACGTTACTTCTAGATGGCGCTACGATTCTGGACAACGCTGACAGTGTTGACAGATTATGCGATTTATCGCAAATCTGGCTAATTTTTATGAAACATTGCTACCCATATGGCACTCCAGCGAACTGTCAACAATGGCCAGCGTGGTCTGAGCGTTGTCAAGGACCGAAGCGCCCTCTAACGAAAATTTTTTAAAATACAGGCCATTGGGTACGCAAATGTTTGGAACGCCCATTGCCGATTCGTCTCCTCAGTTGAGTCCCCCGTACGCTGAGCACAGCATAATTTTATTTTAGACTGAATTTGAACCGCTACATAAAGCAGGAGTTTTGAGGTTCACTTGTAAACAAACTGTGAACCAGCCACATGAAGCTTTATGATTTACTATGAATAATTATAACCTAAAATACAGATACGTAGAAAATTGTGCTGGATGCAACAAATATTCGTCCATTTTACTTCAACTATGAAGAATAAAAGTAATAAAAAGCTAGGTTAAATTGGAGCTGGCGGGCAACGCCAGCACTACCAACTGAAGTGTCCGAAACAAGGCACATTTATGCTGCAGCGCTTCCAATATAGCTAAAGTGCCTTGGAATTTCGAATACACCCAGTGACAAGTTGACGTTGTATACATACCAATAGTGCCACACTAAAAACGTGAAATACACTAATACCTCTGCCACGAAATTCAAATATATACACTGTACTTTTTTGGAAACTTAATAGATGGGATATACGTAACTGTGCAGAAAAGTAAACCCCCTCTATTTCAAATAGTAACGACATGGAGCAAACTTGACACAAACTTTAATAAAGAAAAAACTACTACATGCATGCTGTTACGAAAATTTAATAAAAAGTTATTTAAAGATTACCATTACAGAGGTATATATATATTATATTAATATGATCGTTTTTATGGAACCCAAATGTCCATTATCAAATTAAAGATAAATTGTGGATATTTTTGTGCCTGAGTATTATTAAACCTAAGATTTATTGTAAGATAGAATGTCAAATCTTGTAACATTCAATGCCGCCAACATCGTTCTGGTGTTTTTGCTCCAGTGGCGAGATCAATCGTTGTCGCTACTATTTGAAAATAAAGGGGCTATGCAGAAAAGCATTGGAGAAGCATAATAAGCAGCACTCTACTACTAGAATTTAGCAACTGCTTTAATTTTGATAAACCACAAAATAAAAAAAAGAATTAATTATAGTCAAGAATGCGATTTAAATTTGATTTTTTTTTAAATTTGTAGCTAACATTTTAAGATTATTTGTATAAAAGGAATTTATGAATTTAAAATTTATCAAAATGATGAACCTTTAATATGAATGTCTGATAGCATTCTTACTTTAAGCTTACTACCTAAAATTTTACAGTAAGCCGTTGTTGAACTTTTGGTTTTTGATTCATTAATTTGTACGGGCAACTATTTATTTGTAAAGTTCGGGTGTTCCGTCCCCTCTTATCTCTAAGATACGAATTGAGATACGCTCAATTAGCGTGCATTGGTGCGTCACTGGTGGAAGCAAGGTCACTATCCATCCTCTACTAGCTCTCCAGGCTAATACCGGAGCCGTAAATGCGCTTACCTGTCGGCCGCGCTTACCTGTGCGCTTACCTTCTCCAAGGAGACGCCCTCGCGTGCAGCTTTGGACTATTCCTCAACATAGTTGAGGACCACTGCCCGATCGAAGATTCGATCAGGACTTGTTTTTTTAATAGTTTTGCCACCCCGATCTACCAGTTATAGGCTTGGTGTGTCCTTGACAGAGCTTCGTTTGTAAGTCTACACGTTATAGTCTCCCGGTATGCATCCGTTTCAGGGTGAAGTTGTCTTGAGTGTGAGAGGAAAGTTCTAGAGCTACTTCAGGTCACAGGACTCTGCAGACAAGTCATAGGGTGATCCGAGTAGCTTCCGAAACACAACTACCTGATGGCTTGCAGTTTCCCATAGGCCAGAGTTTACCCCTTCTGACCGGGATAAACCTCAATTCAATTCTCCTCCGTAAGTTTCGGCCTTTTTGCGGGTACTCTTAGGCGCCATAAGAGACCGTATCCTAGGCAAGAATCAAATTTTACCACGCCGCTCCACATGTTAGCAGAGTTTCCTCTGCAACGTTTATGAGTATTCGTCGAGAATGCGTTACAGACTTCTAGGATTGGATAGACTGGGTATGGTCAGTCCGGGCAAACGCTGTGTGGTGTGCACCGCTCACCCCCACAACCTACAAGGAACAAACATATGTTAACTATTTTTTGTATTCGTTTAGTCAGATACATAACCAAAAATGCGGTATTGGGACGAACTAATAAAAATAAATATAGATGGCGTTGTACAACACAAAAATGTCTTCGAGATGTGGTAGCTGATGCCGTAGTTTTTAGCGGTTGTTTTTGCTGTGTTGTATTTCAGTGGTGACATATATAAGCTTAATGTTCCTGTTATTATTTATGATATTTTTAAGTAGAATATTAGATTTTATAATTTTTTAAATGTCGGTAACATGGAATTATCATAGATTAGACACTTAATAATATGTTTACTGTACTGGTGATGATACATATTGCAACATAGCCACCACATTCTACCGCGCGTCCCAATATTATAATAATTATTAATTATTATCGTTTGTTTGTCCTGTCAGTCTCAACCCGGTTTACACAACCAAGTTATTATATTATAATTAGCACAAAATTAACAACAACGGATAGGCAACCAAGAAAACACCTATAAAGCTTTCTTGCCTAGTTTCAAAAGGCACGTTTAATAAAACATCGACAAGTTTTATTTGATAATGATATAGAGAAAAGGTATAAAAAATATATCTTTTAAAGTTTTAAAAATATCACAATAAAATTAAATTAATTTAAACTCGACATTAATGTCGTAATTTAAATAATACAATTTTGGATTTGGACAATTTGGACCAATAAAATTATCACATTTCAAACTAGCGCGCTCGCGTTGGTTTGGGCTTCGCTCTAGTTTGGAACTGTTAGAAAAAAAATCAAGCTTAAATATATAACCTTTATAGCTTCTAGCTTATGACATCTGTCAAGATTAACTTCAAAATTTGCAATAAATCAATGCTTTTTACAATTTTGTGTAAACGAATACAAAAAATAAGTGCGTTGTCAGTTTTCAGCCTTCTTTTAAAAACTTTAACTTTATGTCGGCCCCGAGCCTGAAAGTTGACGTTACAGTGCAGTTGCAATGAAAATAACTATTTATAAACCAACTAAAATTAATTTATAATTAAGTTCGTCCATTTTTGAAATTCTTATACTTAAAAGATGAACATTTATATTTTTGGGTATAAAAAAAGATTTTTTTCGTAACGATACTAATAATATAATCAAGACCACTTCATTTATTCTGTTCTTGTAATTTCCTTTTATTTTATTTTTTACTCTAACGCTTTGAAGATTATTTCGATGTTACATGTTAGTTTAGGCTGGTAGTCCCATGTGTATTTTCATTTTCATAATGCGAATAAGAATGAAAGTAACAAAGGATCTAACATAAAGCTTTGTTGCAGGCATTAGAATTGAATCCCTCCGAGAAAAACTCCCTCGTCGCACGTAGCAAATGTTACTTACTGTTGGGCCAACCTGAAAACGGTTTAAAGGATGCGGAAGCCGCTCTAGCTGCAGACAAAAACTTTATAAAAGGAATCTACCAAAAAGCTGAAGCACTTTATTATTTAGGAGATTTTGAACACAGTTTAATGTATTACCATAGGGGATTACGTATAAGGCCGGAACACGAAGGTTTTCAGTTGGGAGTTCGCAAAGCACAAAAGGCGATCGAAAACGCGATCGGTGGTGCTTTTCCGGGAGTCAGCAAATCTCCGCCAGTAAGCAGCACTCTTAAAAGCTCCAGTAGTAAAAGCAGGACACGATGGAGCGCAACTACACCTTCTTCGAAAGTTACTTCTGCAAAAGGGACTGTTGATACTGGTAAAGGAAGTGAATTTACTCCGAAAACTAGCCAAAGAAATACACCCATGCCTAGAGTGAAAACTGCTTCTTCTACTAATAGTCGATTGTTAAGAGAGTTGAAAACTGATAAGGAGTACTTAGATAATTTATTAAATCATCCGGATTTGAAATGTAAGAATAAAGAAGACGACTCGGAAATTATCGGCTATATTCAAGAAGCTGTCGATTTTCTAAAAACAAGACAAGAGTTTTGGAGACAGCAAATGCCTAATGCTTGCAAATAATAGGTTTTCTTAATGGATTTGTAATAACAATAAAAGCTTTTATCCAACACCTGCTAATAATGACGCTATTATTATGCTGACTTTGAGTAATGTCATATATTACTCGCTAGTGAGATAATATTCAAACAGTCAGTACTTCTATAAATTCCATGATCTTCCAAGGCAATTATAATGATTTTTAACAAATATAAAAATTAATTTGTAAAATGGATTATCAAATTGTAAAGATTATTATTCGAATAAAAACTGATTAAAAAGAGGTGTTGGATAAAACGTTGTATTGCAAACGTGTGTAATTGCACATTAGTCACTTAAGAAAATTAGCCACTCAACCTGACAGTCTCGTCGCTAAACTGTTCTTGCGTGACTAATATGCATTATTACACACTAGTAACAAGTTACTAGATTACAATAAATAAGTATTAAACCACTACAAGGAAGCAGCGCAATCTATCGGGAAGCAGGCAATTATTATTTTTAATATCGAAAGTGAGTGTTTGTCAGACTAAGCTCATTTTCAATAGAAATCGTCTGCGATTCCCAGGAAACCTTCATGCCAAATTTGGTGAAAATCTATCAAATTTGAAGACAATTATTGTCCTGTTCACAAACAGGTAGACAATGACGAATGATAACACAGGCCCACAAAATAAAAAAAAAGTTTTGTAGTTAAAAAGTGAGGTACCATACCGTATGTTTTTTCTGGTGTGTTGAAAACGAATCCGGGGTCAGAATTGACCAATCACCCAAGGGTTTCGACATAACCTGAAAAAACACATCAAGAAATTTATAAAAATACATTAAAAAAAACTTTTGGTGGATGGGTCAATTCTGACCCCGGATTCGTTTTCAGCACACCAAAAAGAATACGGTATGGTACCTCTCAACTACAAGACTTTTTTGGGCCTGTGTAATAATAAAGTAACTTGAGCTACTTGATAAATATTTTTGTTTTTTATGTTTGTTGAATTGTTTGCACTGTTAGTAATACTAATATATTTCATTTATGTAACTTATTATGCGATATGACCATTTAAATTTTATATAAGGAGTGTTAATTAATTGTATTCACAACTATACATATATCATGTGTGTGTGTAGTAAAGATCTGCAAAATATAAACGTCAGGGTTTTAGTAATATCTATTCAAATTGTTGCAGCTGTAATTGATATATCTAGAGAGCCTTGATCACTACTTTCAAATATTTATAGATATGAATTTGTTTCACACTTTTTTATACATGAGAATTAAATTTATTTTATTTATTTATTATTTTTTTTATTTATTTTTTTTATTTATTTATTTATTAATATTCGGGACCCCAACAGGCGAATGCCCAATTACAGGGGTCCACAGCTTTATAACAAAAATTACATTTAAATTTTTTTTTACAATAGCATGCCCTATGCTTTGACATTGAGTTGATTATAATTTATTATAATGATGTAATTAACATTTAAGTATTGATAATGATAATGATAAGGAGGTATAGGATTTGTATGCACTTAAAAATGCTGAAATATGCATGCACTTATGCACTATACAAACGTGAAATATGCACCTAAATATGCACTTAAAAATCATGAAATATGCGTTTATTAGAAATTTTTAATAAATATATGCACTTTCATTATTAAAAAAACACCTGTTTAGCGTTATTTACATTTTATTTACAGAAATTATTTTAATTAGACATCCTATTCAATAATTTAATTGATTATATTTTCTAAACATAGAGCGTTACAGTTCACTATGACGTACATTTTTAAATTTTCAAAAGTAAACATATGCCTATTATCCCTAAATATTGTTTTATATTTTGAGAAACTCCGTTCCACATCGCAAGACGTAATTGGGGCATACTTAAAATTGTTTATTTCTACAAGAGAATAATGTTTTAGCTCGTCTAAAATGTCTTGGCCAGATAATGCATCGTTTATGCTTTTAATTAAATGAAAACCAGGATTTTTGTCTATAACGGATTAAAATTTTTGTCCATACCCTTTGGCCCTTTTACTTTATTCAAAGAAACACCTAACAATTTTACATGCTCAAGAGATTCATCTAATGCACTTCCCTGACTTTCTAATTTCTGAATTACTTTAACTAAACGCACAAAATTTGTCAAAACAAACAATAATTCTGCCCTCACCTCCTTAGTATTAAAAGCATCCTGTGAGCTTTGTATGCATAGTGCATCGTGTTTATTAAGTTTATTTACAAATGCTTTAATAATATCAAAATAAGTTGCATAATATTCTGCTGCAGAAAGCCAAGTATCCCACCTTGTTATTACAGGCTCAGGTGGGAGAGGCACTTCTTGAGCAGTTTCCCTAAATATTTGTATGCGATATGGAGCATTATAAACAATTGTTTTTACATCTGAAATTATAGAGTTTACGTTAGGATATATTTCCTGCATTTTTTCCGCAACTCTATGCATTGCATGGGCAAGACAAGTTAAGTGGATCATTTTTTCGTACAGAACTTGTAAGCCTGCTCCAGCCTTAATCATGTACGGTGCCGCGTCGGTCACGATAAGGAGTACTTTGTTGTACTGTATGCCGTCCGGCCACAAAATAGCCATCGAATCATTAAACAATTTTGCCACAGAACAATGATTGGTGCTCTTGAAAACGTCCATTGCTAATAGATAGGATTTGGGATTGTTCTCCGAATTTAAAACGCCAATTATAACGTTAGCCACGTATCTGAAAACAAAAATTTGATTTTTATTTTATCGAGCTACATAATTAGTCGGTTACAAACAATTAGCGCAAAACAGTTATTTGAAAAAATTATATTTTAATCAAGCAAAAATATTGTTGTAATTAAATATGTACACTCTAAAAAATTACCGGTGAATTATACCCTAAAAAATGGAGGCAACTATGTTACCTCCATTTTTTGGGGTAAATTTACTTCAAAGTGTAATTTTCATAGGAAGTGGGGAAATTTCAACATTAGGTTAAATTTGCATTGTAATGTTTCCTTTTTAAGTAAATTTACAGATTAAAATTACAATCTCAATGTAATTTTACATTTTAACATTAAAACACCTGTGTAAAGTTACATGGCAAAGTTAATATTTCATGGCAATAGTACTTTTCAGGGTTAAAATACAAATGTGAAAATACTTCTTGAATGTAACGATGACTTGCGAAAGTACTTGCAAATTCAATCGTTCCTCTGGGAATTGTATGAAACAAAATAAAATCAAAGTAATTTTTATTGAACGTATGTACTTATATAAAATATAAGACATTAACAGAACTTCTTTTCAGGGGCTTTCGGAAATATTTGGTCTCTCAAAGACATTCAGATAAAGTTTCGATTCCACCTAGAAAATTAAAAAATTATAAATTATATAAACAATTATACACGAGTACCTTTCTCAATTACAGTTATGCTAGTTTATTTCGAATTCTTCAATTTTTGATTCATCCTAGAAAAACATTAAATTAAATATTTTTATTTTATTGGATTACCGATTATTATTTTTTAACTTCTACTATAAAATAAAATTCTTCCCATCTTCGGTCATACGTGTAAATATTTGCCTTTAATAAATGCGCACTACACTACAACGAAAAACAAAATATTAATGAGCAACAGAATGAACACTTCGTTCGATATCGATAGAGTACGCCTCGCCGAAATCATAAAAGAATGGTACACACCATTCCGACCATTCCCCAAAAAGCCTATTTGGACTGTTCATAATGGATTCCTGAATTCTTTCACGAAACGAAGGTCACAAACAAGTGCGATCAGCGAAATATTAATTAAGGGTAAATATTAAGGGTAAAATTACACTATTCTTGTTCAAGTTCATCTTATCTTTAATATTACACTAAAAATGAATTAAGTTATTGAGCAATTATACATTTGTAAGGAAAAAATTGTCTGAGTTATGTAAATTTATATTATGGATAGTGATTTTAACCAGTTCAATGTAGTAGAATTACTTATATTTGTATAATTTTACATAATTACAGGGCATTTTACCACAAATAGTAAAAATACTAAATGTATAGGTAAAATTAATTTTAGGGTAAAAATACCGCAAATAATAGCGAAAAGTTACCTCTTTCCCAAGGTAATTTTACCTCATTTTTTACAGTGTAACTAACAAAATAGAAAAGAAAACATCCGTAAATTCCTCTGCTGTCTTTAATTAGTTAAATTTTACTAACAAAACGAAGGAAATGAAGTTTCTACGCACCTTCGAGTAGTGTCAGTAGATTCGTCAATGGAAACCCATATGTAATTATTCGCTACATGTTTTCTAATTGATTTTATGGTCTCTTCGTATAAACGAGGTAAATAATTTTTCCTGAGTGTAGACTCGTCATCGGGTATTGGCATTTTTGAAATTTCTTCCAGAAAATTACGAAATCCTGAGTGATTAATTTTACTTATCGGGATATCTGCAGCCACTAATGCACTACATAGTTTTTTATTAAATTCGATCGATTTGCTGGACTCACCGCGCGAATTATTAAGGTACCCCTGTAACAATGTTTGTTTTTTTGATTTAAGGGCAACACACTTTTGATGTCGAACCGTGTTCAGATGTTGTGTAACTTGAAAGCGTTTCGTTGCAGTCACTTTATAGTCGCACACTGTACAATACAACACCTTATCGTCAGTTGTAAGAACACTGAATTCCTTAACATAACTTCGAAGTGTAACAGACACAGACCATTTCTCTTTACCCATCTTTACACTCTAAAATTTCAAACTGAAATGCAGTTTGCAATTTCTGAACTGTCTTAATCGAAAGATTACAAGATTAGTAAACAAAAGTACAGGCAAATTTTTCTATGAACAGGAAGTTGTCAAAGGGTCTTTGAAATTTTCTAATACCTATTTATCACAATACCGCAGGATGTAAGTATTTAAATTTTGGTTGAAACGTTTTCTTTCTTAGAAAATATTAACAAGTACACAGATGGTTAAGGCAGTAAAATATTTTAAAGCCTAGTGTTTAACAATAAGCTTAAATTATGGGTTTTCCCTAGACTCAACTAAGCCACCCTTGGTTGGTTGTCTAAAATGCTAAAATTATTTAATAAATATTAGAAATTTCATAATTAAAGCATGTAAAACGCTCAAAAAGTGGTAAAATATGCACACTCGTTCAAAAATGCTAAAATATGCATGCATTTATAAAAAACACCTAAATATGCACTTTCAAATTGACATATGTGATTCATATGTGGCTTAAACATGTAGAAATATTACTCTGCATATGTTTGCTATAAGCAGAAAAACATGTAAATGTATAAAAATCCTATACCTAATGATAAGTATTGATAATGATAATAGTAAAAACTAATTTTTAATAAAAGTGTTACGTATACGTTTTTAAAAGATAATATTTTTAGATACAAAATTGATACGTTATAAAAGTATTGATCATAATAATAATATAAGCTACCTAGTAAAAAACCTAATAATAATATTTGGAAAAACCTAACATCTTCCCCAAGTAAGAACGAGAAAACAGTAGAAGCATTATTCTATTGTTTGTCATTACTTACTTATTTGGTTATGTTTTTCTTGTTAGCCTGTTTATTTCAAATTCTTGTTTAATCCTTTTACTACACGTTGATCTTGCTATACATATAATACCAGTTAGGTTTACAGTACCTCTCCTATGTTTTTGTGTGGTGAAATAGTAACTCCTTATATTTAATAATGTAAAGTATTTCAAGTGATTTAATAAATTCCTGCAAACCAAGCTGCATTACAGACTGTATAGTCTGCTGGTTATTCTGTAAATTTATTTAAAAGGTGGCAACTATTGTTTTACAACTAATTTAATTTCCTAATTTCTCGTTTTTGTAGTAGAAAGATGCATGTACACTTTTAAAATTATACGGGACTTTTCTTTGTATAACTACGAGAAAACGGTAAAAACCCCGGGCCTCACATACAGATGGCGCCACTATGCTCAATATTTTGATGGTTTTGCATTGTTTCATAATTCATTTCAATTGTTTCAAGTGAATCAGTATTTATTATTTGTTTGGCTGCCCACCGAAATAAACTCATCAAGTATTATTAGTAAATAAAAAAAAGGAAATTCTTGCCATGATTTTTTTTAAAGATTTAAGCGCAACCATATAAAAATGAGCTGGATTCAACGTTGGGGGATTTCTCTCCATCGAGTACAAAGGTTGATAGTAAGGCAATGACCGAAAAATTTTAAAAACGCGGCCACAGTAGAGTAAGAGTGTGTTAGGATATTTTGAGCGTTTTGCCCACTACAACACTCCTGAGGCCAAACAAAAGTCAAAACAAAGGACTACGAAAAACGAACTAACTTCAAATAAGGCAAAGACAATTCCATTGGCTGGTAAGGTTATGGCGACAGTTTTTTGAGATACGCGTGGAATACTCTTCATTGAATAATTGTAAAAGTTCGCATAATACTCGTCATTAATTATTAATGGTGAGTATTATGCGAACTTTTACTGCATTTACACGATGAAATCAAGAAGAAAACGTATTTATCAGTGGTACGATATTTTATGTTAGTATAAATTTTCCTATTTCATTTAATAGTAGTAACCTAAACCTGAATTGATTTTATAAAATTCTTGATTTTTAAAAGTTATTAACAATAACATTTTTGTGCAACGATTTAAGAAAAAATTATTTTTCTAAGTTACTAAAACATTAAAATCAAACTTCTTTGGCAAATCTCTGCATAAGGGAATAAAGATTAAGAAGAAGTAAATATTTTTTAATAAAATAATAATGATATTTTTATAAACAATAAGGGATTTATAATATACAAATTAAATTATTTATGAGTTGTTAATCGAGTTGGAACATTTTTCTAATCAACTTATATTCTGTATACATTTACCAAAACGTTGAAAAAAATGTTTCCAATCCAAATTTGCTAGGAAATAATAGCAATTTTTGTCGCGTCACGTGAGTACGTTACTATGTCTTCAGAGTACGTATTCCTCAGTAACGCTATGTCTTAGGTAAATACGGTGACTGCGGTACGTCCGATACGTTGCGTGCGATGCGTTAATCACAAATGACAAAACCTGAAGAAATAAATTATGGTGTCCGAAGTAAACACTGCATTTCTGCGATTTGCACGATTTTGCGTTGTCGCATTGCACGTTATGTTTTAAAAATCAAATTGTTAGTTTTCCAACGCAGTTGTCGTTGAGCCCGCCAATGGAAGTTCTCATCACAATACATTCAGGATAATTAAACGTCCATCCAAACGTGTTACAGACATTTTTAATATATTTTTATAAAATAAATTTATAAAAATAACCTGTTGTATTTACCTTTTTACTTATCTTAAGGTTAGAAAAAGCCTTTCGTTGTTGCCTATACTGTAATAGGTATTTGAAAATTAGTTGGGTAACACTTTAGATTAGGTCGCTCACCATATATAATATAATATAATATATCGGGTGATCATTTAAATTTCAGATCTAGCAAACCATGGAAATTTTAGTCATGTATTTTCAAGTGCGAATTTTTATTTTAAAACGGATAAAATTAGTAAAAAAGAGGTGTAAAGTACAAAAAATAGTTTAAGAACTCATGCTTTAAAAAACTCCCGCTACGCTGTCGTTTTTTAAACTAGCATTCGTGCAATAAATCATGTCGTATAAAACTTGTTCTTTAATATACTATTTATTAATCAGAAAATACCAAATGATTGTTGACATCCGCTTACTCTAATCTGAAATTTAAATGATCACTCTTTATATATTATAACCTAACCTAACCTAACCTGACCTAACATAACCTTACTTAGGTTAATTTAGGTTTGCACTGTTCATCAATTCATACGTATTTTAATTTAATTTTGGTTAGGTTAGGGTAGGTTAAGTTAGGTTAGGTGAGGTTAGGTCGCATGCGCATCAAAACATGCATTTTCAGATAGGATGATGGAATTAAGATGGAAGTCTATGACTTCTTTTCCAAACAAGTTTTTGGCGATTATCTCGAAAACTACTGCTCCTGTCGCCAAATTTCACTTATGGACACTATTGTTCAACTCGATGAGACGCATAGAATGGTACATAGCATGTGCGGCTGCGGGTGGCGGACGTAAACTAAAGAACTGCCATTAGTTGAATAATTTTTACAAGAATCACGGATTACTTCCTCTACGTAATCAACAGTAGCTGGGTTATTTTTGTGTACTGACGAATTGTATTTTCATCTGATCACAACTGTTCATACAGATGAAGGAATGCTCCAAAATTTAATCTTTGTAAATTCTATGTGTGCTTTATTTTTTTTAAATTTTCTTTAAAATTTTAAAATTTTTAATGCTTCTGAGAGAGCCATGATTGAGAAATGCATTTATAAAATAATAATTTATTGATATGCAGTATGCGTTATCGCATACGCATGAAGTGCTATTTTTTATTGTCGTATTTACATATCGACAATTGCAATCGCCGCATCCGTTTTGCGGTGCGTGCTATTTCCGCACCGTACGCACCGCACATATCGTATTTACCTACGACATAGCGTCATAACTTTACTACATTAGTGTCCAAACAGCTGTGGCGCTCTTATGTTCATGCTTATAGTTGCTAAGACTCGCGGACACGATGCGACAAAAATTGCTGTAATTTACTAACAAATTTGGATCGAAAAAATTTTTTTTCAGATGTTTTGTTAAAATGTTCTAATTCGAAGTCATAAATAATTGAATTTGTTTATTATAAATTCCTTATTGTTTGTTTATAAGAATATTATTTTTGATAAAAAATATTTACTTCTTAATCTTTACTCCCTTACGCAAAGATTTTCCGAAGAATTTTGATTTTAATGTTTTAGTAGCTTAGAAAAATAATTTTTCTTAAATCGTTGCACAAAAATTTTATTGTTAATTACTTTTGAAAAATTAAGAATTTTAAAAAATCAATTAAGGATCAAGTTACTACCATTAAATGACAGGAAAATTCATATTAACATTGAATATAGTACCATTGATAAATACGTGGTCCACTTCACAAATGTTATCTTTAAAAGAAACGAATTAAAATTCGAATTGCTTCCCCACCCACTATACTCGCCAAATTTATTCCTAAGCGACTTCTATCTTTATTGCTAACCTCAAAAGATCGTTCGGTGGGTAAAAATTGCGAACGTCAATAAAGTCAGCGACGCCATAAATGGCTATTTCGGTCCATCATTCCCTTTCACCCAACCCTAGTACGTCAAACACCAAGCACAATCGGACCTTGGGTTGTTACTTGCTGGTTTCTGGTTTGCCGGACGATGGCTGAATAAAATTCGCCATCTTGCTATCAAAATTACATGCTGATAGTTATGTTTGTAATTACCTTACCTAAATAACCTGTTTTGATTTTGTTGGTAATTAGAAAACAGTAGGAACGTTCAAAGCAACAACGAAATTGCACAAATTTTACTTATGGCTGTAAAAATTAATTGTAAAACTAGTAGTAGTTTCGAAGTATACATAATTAGCATAGTTATAACCTTATTAACAGTTTTATTACTTTTATGTATTGTTCTTATTCCCTGTTATTAATGTTAATTACAATTAACATTGCCTAACATACGTATGATATAGTAGTTACATACTTGTGCGTGTATGGTAAAGTGTTATTCTTAACGACAACTACAGGTACATCGGTATTTGCATGGTTGCCGGGACTGACTGCTTAACGTGCCCTCTGACAGCACAGAAGTCAAGTTGTTAAGTAGTAATATATTATGTAATACACCATGTATTTAGTAAAAGACAATACTTTTTCTTCTTATTTATAACAGCTTTGTTGACAAATATAATAATAATTTAAATAAAAAGGTTTGCGTGTGTATATATTATATAGGTTACCCTTGTAGAGTAACATAGGTTGTGAAAAACACGGTATGTCTAAATAAAATAATATAAGCGTATTCCAGGAAATTCTAACCAATATTGTAAACTAGTTTCTCTTCAAAGTTCCATACCAGCTAACATACTGTTGTGATAATGTGGGGTCATAAGAAAAAAAATTAATTGTTAATTGTAGTAAATAATAAACCCTCCAACACTTGATGAAATATGAAAGGTTATAAATTGCAAAATAAACCTGTTATTGTTGAAATTCACAAACACAAAATCATGGTAAAACAATCTGAAAATATACACAACTAAATATCACTTACCTTTATAAAAAAATTCTCCGGCTATAATTTCTAAACTGGAAAATAAGTTCCATAAATGCATGAGACGAAATCAGACGGGTCGCTGATTAATTAGGAAGCTATTTAAATTATATCTGTAAAACGTTGTTAATGGACCAGACACAAATAAATACCCAAATAAATTTCTTTTTAAACATTTAAATGGATAATGTTATTTATTAACCCAGAAAAGAGATAAAAATTTTAAATTCTATAAAGAGAAAAGAAAACAACTATTGACAATTAAAATTAAAGAAAATCAAATTAAATCTCGGTGTCAGATAGATTTAACAGAATAAGGATTAAGAGACATTTGAATTCTCTTTGCCCTTTTTAATTCTCATCTGATCAATCCAACAATCTTAAATTACTACTAATAAATTAAAAATTTAAAAATTGAAAATGATTTTCAATTTTAAAATTATTTGACGCCACACAAAAAAGTTAATCGCCCTAAATTGAAAGTTAGCAGATTCCTGTTATAGTTAGTAAAATTACCTGCTTATTTGTTGATAAGATGTTCACATTCTATGTTATCCTTCAAATGGATTTTATTTGGGATTGTAGAAGATAATTATAATTATTAAAGTTGCAGCACGTATCTTCCATGACGTTAGTACATAAAATAATTCAGTTATTTGCAACAAGATTCCATCACCTTTCTTTTATTCATTCCATACAAAATAAATTTCCAAACATTTCTTCAAATAATAATAACAGTCTGAACACCAAATTTAAAAAACTGCACTTTCGTTTATTTCACTTTAAGTTCACTTTGATTGTTCATTTTTAATTATTAATTAAATTATTAAGAACTTATAAAAGAAATTAAAACAAGATGACATTTGTCATAACCTCACTTTGTTGACATTTAAGTGACATAAAATTCACCAACATACCCTCGGAATTTCATCCAAATAACGTACAAACTGACTTTTGCTCTGTATGAAAATTCCAGAGAAAGTAACCAAATTCTCGCGCTGTTTTTATAATAATTGGAAAACAATTGCGAAGCGCTAGTGATTTTCCTAGTTGGGACTAGATTAGTCTGGTTTCTAACTAGAAACAAAACAACATTCTTTCCATCAAAAACCTTTCTAACTAAATTGTTGATAAAAAATTAAATTAATTGTTTAGATAAATGTTATAAAATGAAAGAGGGGAATTTTGCTACCTAAAACGGCTATTAAAATGCAAATTTAGATTTAGGATTCATTGACAACCATCTTGAATTTTCTAACAAACATAACTTCACAAAAATTCAAATAAAAACATTTTAACATTTTGGTACACATTTTTCTTATCACAAGATTAATCCTAAGATCCTGTCCTGATCCTGTAAACAAAGATTACATAAATTTTGACACCAAAATTATGAATAGAAACTAAATTTTAACATTCTAGCAGACCCTGCTGAAACGTTAAAATTTTGGGATTTTAAAGGCCTAAACCTTCTCTATAAGATCCCCCCTTTAACATTCTAGTGTCAAATGCACCCTAGAACTTGGTTAACAATTGCAGTAAAATATTTTACTTAGAAATTCAAATAACATTGAGAAATATCCATTTGCCATGGAAAATTATGAATCGTCAAAAAAATAGAACATTTTCTTGAAATTCATTAATAAAAACTGTAAGTAAAGTAATAAATACTTGTGTATACCTTCTCACTTATGCCTTTAATAATCTTCAGGTGAAAACATGCCATAAAATGGTTTCAAAATATATAAGTGTGAAAAAATCAACCAACGACAGAAAATCGTTCATCTTAAAAATTAAGTTTGTGAAATTCAAGTGAAGAATCTGTTTAGAATTTATCGCTTTTCATCTCACAGTGTTGAATGTGTATTTTCAACATATTTAATACAAAATAAAAAGAAATTTTAAAACCCTTTCGCCTGGAGGATAGCAACACATCGTGCATTCTTGTTATCCGGAATGCCTATATCACAACAATACGTATTTACAGTATTTCGGGTATTCAAATACATATCGAAGTCCGAAGTTAATTAAGATTAATACCATATTACTTTGGATATTTTGTAATTCCATTGTTTATTAAACACTACTTTCTTCTCTTCTTTTTACAGTTGTACGAATACTTTTTATAGTTTTTCTTTCTTTCGAATAAAATCATTACTTACATTAACGAGAATAGCATCAAATTCTTAACGTCTTGTTTTTATTTATTTAAATAAAATAAAATAAAATGTTTTAATCACTATAAACTACTACATATGCCAATTTTAGCTTAATTTTTATAGAACAGAATAATTGTTATGAAAAATAAGTTTTACTTTTTCATAATATCTAAGGTATAAGTATCTTTATGTTTCACTTGGATTTTATCTGTTATTTATACCTGTGATATGAACTATATAAACAAGTCCATAGCAACCTGTGCATTATGACTTATAACGCCCGCTCATGCTTATTTTCACAATCAGAATCGGCGTTACGTTCAATAGTAATTTGAATCATTAGGCCAGAAACTATATGTTTGCCTACGAGTGTATTACAACACAACAAATACCAATAATAACATGATTCTTTTGTGCTGACTTCTGCAGAGATTTCTTAGATAAAATTAACTTATTCTTTAGATGACATGTACTATTAGGGTTTTTCTTGTTTTCATGTTGATAACAACTACCAACAAAAACATTTGAATTTCAAATTTCATATCTTTTTTTGACTTTTGCCAATTTATTAAAAGTTGTTACCATCAAATAAACATACAAATTCCTAGTTTTATAAATATATACAACGTCCTTGGCAACGTCAACAATTAAAATTAATTTTCTACTTGTACACATTCTCGTGAAAAATAAAATCTTGTACGCACCACGAGTGTTAACAGATGATAATGCTCATTGGGTCTTTTTTACATTAAACATATTTTTACCTGCACTCACTTTTTCTGCAATGGCGTCATCATATATTTTTAAAATAGCAACTCCACATATTAACAACAATTCACAATTGTTAAGAAATTTTTGCAGATTTAATTAAAATAAAAATTTAATTAATTAATTAAAAGCCTAAAAAGTGCCTAAAATACCTAAAAATATAGATTTAGAAAAAAGTTTTTTTTTTGCTAGTTTCGTATTTTTGATGTACTGTACTTTGTTCGTACTGTGTTTTAATGAGTACAATGAGCGTACTTAAAATTTAAAACGCGATTTTATCGAAAAGCGACCGAAGAAAGGGTTTTTTGTATTTTCCCTATTTTTGTATTTTTGTATTAAAAAGCCTGTCGCGCGAAATGAAGTAAATGACAGTATAACGTACCTACTTCTCAGTTGATGAATTATATGATGTCATCGATACAGTCCTTGTGGCGGTAGGTCATGGTGATCCTGACAGAATACTAACTAAAACTCCTAAGAAATTTGCAAATGTCACAAATGAAATGATCTGCCAATCTGCCTATTCTTGTTTACGTACGAAGTCTGTCAGCAAAAGAAAACTAAGAAGAGACGGGGCTCGGTTTTCAAACCAGTTGCACACTCGAAGAGAACACTAGGTGACAAGTAAATCTGATTGATTTTTAGACACAAGTTCAAGGTTGTAATGGTTTATCAACCATCTTACTTTTAAGCTTACTTAAGCAACTAGCTTACAGTTTAAATGATATATTTTTAACTATAGAAGCGCCATGCATCTTACAGTCTGATAACGGACCCGAACTTGTAAATCGCATAATCTGTGAACTTCCCTGCTTGTGGCCTGAGCTTAGATTTATTCACGGAAAAACACGTAAGGGCCCAGTAGAAAGAACTAGCAAAGATATTGAGAACAAGCCGAGTTCTTGATTCAAGAACAACTAGACGACTAAATGTTCAGAAGGCCTAAGGTACATACAATTCATAAAGCATCGGGCCTTTCATTCAGAGATTAAACAGTCGCCTTACAAAGCCATGTTTGGCACTGAATCAAGAGTAGCTCTAGCTACGCGAACTCAAAGTGTCACCAGAGTTTGCCATGTAATAACAACTAGGTAAATAAATTCAATAACGGATTGATTGAAAATTGGTTTTTCTTTTCTTTTTCCTTGATTCTTCTCTTTATTATAGTACTGGTATGTTTCTGTCTAGACAAAACCAGTACATCCTGGGAATAAATCCCCCTTCGATTGCAGCTTGAACTAGTTTAGACTAGGACCAACCAGTTTGACCAGAGAGGCTATTTAAGTTTCACGCTAATCTAGTTTGGACTAGCACAAAGTAGTTCGTCCTATCATGCTTCGGATCAATTGGTTTCACCTAGGCTTAACTAGTTTGGCCTGAAATCGGGTTTAGCCTGTAATATATACAAACTAGATGTATAGTCAGGCCTGCAGAAATTGGTTTTTATAGCTCTGAGATTCAAGTACCGACAGTAATACCTTTTGTTAAAATATCTTTAGATGCAAGTATCGACAGTAACAACTATTGTTAAATTATCTTATGCAGAATATTCAACTTTGCATTCAGGGCCGTCTTCTTTTCTTTTTTGAGGTAATATAATTTAAGTATGACGGAATAGAAACAATTGAAGATAGATAGAAACGATTTATATTACAATTTTGTTATGTCAAATGAAAATTGATACTACATAAATGAATAATATAAAAAGGAAGCAAAAATACAAAGAAAGGAATTTCTTATGTTTTGAAACGTTAGACTTTTCCTTAATTCTTTCGATATTATGAATAGTATTTTTCTGAGACTTAACTGACCTCTTAATTATGCCTTTAAGAATTTTCCGGTGAAAACATGCCATAAAATGGCTTCAAAATATCTAAATGTCAAAATATCAACCAACGACATAGCATCGTCCATCATGAAATTGAGTCCGTGAAATTCAAGTGAAGAATCTGTTTAAAATTTATCCCCTTCCATCTCATAGTGTTGTAGTGTGTATCCTCAACATATTTAATGCAAAATTTTACTGTTTTAAAAAAAATAGTGAAATCCTTCTTTCTCCTGGGAGATGGGAGCAACACATCGTGCATACATGTAATGCGGGATGCCTATATCATAACAGTATGTATGTTTAAGCTCGTAATAACAGTGTACGAAATAATTTATCATTTTCGAGATCAGTTATTATCACATATTTAGCTAAATATATTTTCACATAGTTGACATTTATTAGCGAGTAGTAGTATCACCCACATCAAAACACCTGGTAGTCATCTCAGAACAGATATTCAGTGAAAAGCAAATACATTAGTTTGATAGTCAATACATGCCGTGGAACGTCTCGTAAGTGTTTATACAGAATGGAAATGCGTGGGCTTGATTTCGGGATATAAAAGCGTTCGTGAAAGTGGTGATGGGATAGAAGTAAAAAACTTGCAACTGGATGTTGTATACTGGCTGGATATTAATGCACTTGGTCTTAATATTTTAAATCCGTTTATAGCACCCGCATCCCGATGCTAAAGTTCGCTCGCATTTTAACCCAACAAAAGTCTATTATAAATCTTGATGGTATAGGAGAAGCAGTACGTAAAATAAAACGTTGTCTACTATTGCAATTCCTACTATCCCACTATTTTACTGACGCGTTTATATCCCTATATCAAATTTCCATTCTGTATAGTGTATCGTTTCAGAGAAACATTTTTTTTATTGATTAAATTTAACATATTTTATTTATCTATCTATATTAACAAATTGTTTAATTGCAACCATAACTTACTAACAATTATTCTTTTATATCCATCCCCAAGGTATCATTCCTGAAAGAAATATTTGTTAGAATGCTTACTTTAACTTTAAAAACCATCTAATCAACGATATATCACAAAAACTGTACATAATAAATCAGGTACGTATCTTTCGATTTCTTTAAGAATTTACATTTAAATACTACACAACAGCATAATTTATTAAAGTAGGACAACACTAGATTAGTAAAAGATAACTGTTTATACCAAAAACAACCATTCTGATTAGTCGAAACGCAAGGGATTAGGTATGTCGGGAAATTGTAAATTTAAAATAGTTTGCATACCATGGATAACTGCTTGTGCTGTAACAGTATGTTTTATAGGTTCTGGCGTTTTAAAATAATTATTATAGATTGAAAAAGTGACTATGAACGTTGCAATAAACAACAAACGTTATTTATTTTAAGATTCTCACACTCTTTTATAGTCTTTTATTCCATTTAATGTATGCGGTTAACGCTTAGTATTACATATAATTTTCATAACTCACGTTACAATAACTAATTTGTTTAATAATAGTTTTTGGCACTTCGATAAAAGATTTACCACGACTTCATGGTGTAGCTTTAAAAACTTTCTTATGCATTAAACAATTTTGCAACTTCAATTGGTTAAGCACACTCAGGTCTTACGCAAAAAACAGGTAATAAATAAGAGAATACAAATTAGGTATACTGACAGACGATAACGCAATGAGTGATCATATACAAAGGAGTACAATATAAATGTTGCTTAAATATAACGCAAATACGTCTTTTAAGAAATCTTTTAATAAAAGAATTTCGAAAATCGTTTCTGTATTCCCGGTTCCGTTTTATACATTTTTTTTGTCACATATCAATTTTCAGTGAATGAGATTTTTATGGAATTTGAAACCAAGCTTCTCTTATTAATGAGCCCAAAGTATGGGCGAAACAATTGTCAAAAGGATGATTTGTTTAAATTTTCCACTTCTCATAAATATTTAAATGGGCTTAATTAACATTTTTTTAACATATTCTTTACCGCATTTTACTTTTTGTACTTAATTTTGTACTTAATTTTAAAACATTACACTATATGTCTAATAATTTTCGTTTTCGACGTTTCTAGACGTTTTAGACTATTGGAAGTAAAATCATTTTTAAGGTAAGTATGGTTAGGTAAGGTTAATACCATGTCATATATATATCACAGCCATCTAATGAAATTGGTCATTTTACTGTCTAGACATTTCATGAAACGCTGACACCTAAAGTAATTTTAAAATATTACTAATTTAGACGTTTCATGAAGTAAAATAATTTTTGGCGTTTAATGAAATGTAGGTAAGTGTGGTTAGGTTAGGTTAGGTTACTTTAGGTAAGATTAGGTTAAGTTAAGTTAGGTTAGATTGCTATTTCATTTAGAATTGATACATTTTCCTCCTGTGAGAATGAAAGTTTCCTTATTGATTTTTCGTTATAATAATTTTGTAGTTTTTTCTAAAACTGAATCATAATAATAACCTCGTGTGCAGAACCGAATTTATAACCCCAGTTTCCATTTTTGAGGTTATGTATTAAAGCATTCCACGTGCACACAGAACATTAAATGGCTAAATTAAAGCAGTCGAAATTTAATAATATTTCAAAACTATATTAGGTGTCAGCGGTTCATGTAATGTCTGAACAGTTCATGAAATCACCAATTTCACTAGATGACTGCAACATATATATTAAAATAATCTAAAATAAACTAAACTAAAATACTAAAATAATATATAAAAAATATCAGTAAATTCAAATATCAAATATTTCCATCAAAATATTAAACTCAATTAAATCAATACTATTTAATATCAATAAATCAAATAATTCAATCATTTAAAAAGTATTAAAAAAAATAAATAAAAATATTAACAGAGCAAGTTAACCAAAACCAAAACTCATTTGTATATCAATCACAAAAAATGGTAAACTTTATTGACTGTAGTAATCAATCATTCAAACAATGTTTTAACTAATTCACCCATATTTACACACTGAATAACCTGATTGGCTAAAGTATTGGCACATAAAAAATTCATAAGTAAATGGTGACTTTCGTACAAATAACCTAAAAATATCTTATTTAAAATGTAAACATCTTGCAGTAGAAAAGTGTCTATGATCTGTAGTAACGTGTAAGATAGCAGAAATTAAATCATGTATCATAATTAAAGTTAACCTTTTTATTGTATAATGGGTTGCATAAGCACAAAATCGTAAGCTCAATATCGTATGTGCATATCTCTGTGTACTATGGTACCGGTTACCCCAAACAAACAAATGAAGAATCCGGGTCACAGAAATCACGAGCGTGAAAATGTAAAATGCATCGCGAATCACGGGAGACGCGCCCGATCACGGGCTCGACTCGAGTAATTTAATTGACAATAGAAACAACAGGCGAGCAGGAATGATTCAGTAGCGTCACAAAGTTTATAACGAGTTATAACTAAAATGTTTGCAATTATTTTTCGTTACTTGTCTTCATTACCCTATGACATTTAAAACGTAATGAAATTTTTAATTATTAACTCGTTATTAGGGTGTATGTATTCAACGATGAAAAACGAAATGTTAAAAAGTAAAATCCTTACACTGCTTATTTTCTTTAACAGCCGAGAGTAACACAAGATGCTGCTTAATCTCTTATATTAACTTAATGTATTTGACAGCTGTTGAACACGTATTGACTTAGATTCTTCATTTTTGTTTGTTTGGGTTATACGTTTTATAAAATGGGGGTGGGAATATCCATCACTTCATTATATACTTAGAGCTTATAGTAACCTTATAAAACTCTAATAAAGCTGAGAAACTTTTTATATACTTTCAATTTTATATACCCCTTATATAACCAGATGTCACCATAAGTAGAGAGAATTGTTTTCATTCGGTAGGCAATCCCGGTACTGTCAACTATATAGACATATACTTAGTTAACATCTTTGCAATATGTATGTGACATTAACATATTTCCATTTTTAAAGTAAAGTTGAAGCAGTTGTAATGTGCTCCCTGGCATAACTTGTACAATATACTATTTTTATGTAATTTTTTTGCTTCAATCGATTTATAAGTAATAGAGAAAGAGAGATGATAAACTCACTTGGGGCATTATTCAATCTATACAAAATCAAATGAATTTTGATTCATATGCAACTCTAATTAAGATCTTTTTTAATTTTTTATCAAATTCTGACCATATCGTTCGTAGAAACACACACGAACAAGCTGTCTTCTGTGATTACTTATAAAGATTTTTTTGTAAGATAAAGCTAAAAATAATTTCAAAGGTAAGTAACTTGACCACAAAACTTTTTAGACACCCGATGCTATTGGGAGGTTAGAAAAGTTTTGAAATCGTAGTCAGCTATTATCAGTAAAATTTACATCAGTCCTTATTTATCATTTAAACGTAATCAGCAATACATTAATTGAAATGTCAACTTAGAAATGTGCCGATTTAAAATACAGACACACAATAAAATTGTGTTATACAATACCTGAAGCTTCATATTTCTCGATATGCCTGTCATTTCCAGACTTTATAATCACCCAGTATATTATCGCTAGCATAAGCAGTATATAAAATGAAACTATGCAGCAATACTGTGCACAATAGATCTAATTATTTTAGACTCGCTTCTTAACAACTTAATTCTCAATTACATACATTCAATGATGCTTTTCTACGTTTTTAAAAATTTTGCTAGACGAGCTTTCAGTATTCTACATAATTACCATTTAATTGCGTTCTTTCTGCAAAGCATGCAGTTCCTAATTCCCGAAGTACGATGAAAACAGATCTTTCTAGCTCGTTCGTATTAAGCTGGATATTGGAATTTTCCGTTTTGTTTTCTCTAAACGAGTAAAGTAATAGTCTGAAAAGCTGAAAGTCGTCGATTGAGTTCGTTAAACTTCCTATTATAAAGATATATGTTTGCATATCAAGGTGTATGCTGTTATTTTATTATAATTTTCGTTATACTACGTCTTTTTCTTCTTGTGATTGATCTTGCAACGGGAATTTAATAAGTTATAAAATTAGTTATTAATTATATCTAATACGTAACGTATTATTAAACAGTATTTAAATTTAAAGAATTGATTGAATTATAAAGAAAAGAAAAGATACGCCTACCATATGTTCTCTATGTTATTGTCCTCTCCATGTTATTATGACATTATTATATTTCCTTAACCTAATACACCGTGAGAAAAATGATATTTTTGACGCAAATGGTTTTTATTTTCCGCTTCTTAAATCTATAATATAATCCATACTAATTATTTATGCCAGTTCGAGTTAAATACAGGTTTAAGTATTGGAATATGTTTGATATTGGATATTGGTCATCAGAAACCCTTGACTAGAAATTGCAACCAGGAACAAGAAATTCTAATCTAATAGTAATCACTAATCATATTCCAAGGTTGTTAAAACGGGCACTTTTCTTAATTTTGAACAGGGCTCGGTTTTAACCGACCATAACCGCACCAAATTGATATTATACAATATATAACCAAATTTTCTTTAAATTGAAATGACAAAAAAAATTATTTACAAATACACACAAACAAAAGAATTAAAATATAAAAAAAATTATTTTGGATACCATGAACAAATGAAAAATCAATCCATAGAAAGTGAAATGCCTTTTATCCGAGGAGTAATATCTCCAGCATCATCATAATCTTAATCACTAGATTTTTATTTAAAATTAAATAAATACCTTAAATTTTTAAATCAAACAAATATTTGGACGCCAACAGTTTGCCAACTGAAACTGTTACAAAACAGCATTACTCTGTTATCCACATGGTTTAACTACTAAAATGGTGAAAGAACAACCACCTAACTCTCTTTCAAATAACATCGAAATAAATAGTATTAATAAACAAAATTAAAATCCAGCTGCTTATTTTAAATATGGTGTAAGTCCATTTAATGATTATTTTTTTTATAAATTCCCTTCCAACATCCAAATTATAACGAAGGTTAAAACTTCCATTATTTAAATAAATTTTTCTTCTCATAATCTATATATTTAAAACACAAGGCTTATTTTTGTTCCAGTTCGTTTGAGAGTTCCACCGGGCCGATCTGAGCGATTCTGTTTTTATATTAAAGCTTTTGCTGCGTAGATCAATCAGTACTACGTAATTTTTATATATTTTTAATGTTTATATTTTTAATTTGAAAAACTCTAAAATGTTTAATTTGAGACGGACGAATCGGACATTCACTTGGGATGCCCTCTCACTTTCTCCGGTGGTGAGTTTCGTAAGTACTCCCGCTCACCCGCTTATAAATATAAAAGGATAATGCAGCCGTCCACTTCCATCATTAATAAGCGGTTAATGTTTAAAAAATTGTTAGGTTGCGTAGACAAAACCTGCATAGTTGAAAATTATGGACAACAGACTAATTAAAATAATAGCTGATGGTAATTGCTTATTCAGAGCGGTTTCATATTGTTTGTATAAAACGCAGGGAATTTGCCAACACTAAGTTTATGTCATGTTTTTAAAATATGTGCTAATAGACGTTTTCAAGAATGTTTTAAACAAGGTCGATTTTTGATTTTATTCCTATCATTTCGTCAGGTAGAATTTCCGTATGTATGTATGTAGAATAAACCGGCGCGGCGGTGAGGCCAGGGAGGGGTAAGCCAGAGAGGAATATATGTCGGAAAAGAGGAGGGTAAGCTAGGAGAGAGGAGTGCTAGGCTTAGAATTTTCAACTAGTTATGTTTGGTTGCGTTTATTTAAATAATCACTCACGAAAATCCGAAGGATTGTAATCACACATCGAATGTTGTATATAGGGAAATCCTTCAATGCTTTTGACCGTCATGTCTTGACGAGGTTTCCCTAGTTAAATATTGTTACACAAATAAATTCACAGCACTGATTATTATATTAATTATATTGTTATTATTTAAAAAAATAGTCAAATTCAAAGATCTTCGATGATTATTTAACACTTTGACATTTCAACAAAATGTAACTTAACGTTTTTGACATTTGGTTTGTTTACATTTTTCAAACTCACAACATAACCTTAAAGTTTTAATCTTGTTTATTGTTTCCAGCCTTATTTTGTATATTTTGGCAAAATATCAGAAAAAATTGCACATATACTAAGAAAAACCAACAATTATAAAATAACATTTAAAACCAACACTAACACTTTTTCATTTTTATTTAATGCTAAAGACAGAACACATGATATCATGAAATCGGGCATTTACCGTTTAAATTGTTCTTTTTGTAGTTCGGTATATATTGGACAAACACTTCGAAATTTTGACATAAGATATAAAGAACACGTACGTCATTACAAAAATAAACATCCTGAAAAATCGAATTACGCCAAACACCTTTTAGAACAAAATCACACAATGACTCCTCAAAATAATATTAAATTCCTACATTTTTGTAATAACAAACGCAAATTAGACATTTTAGAAGCCTTTGAGATATACAAACACAAACTCAGGGTACCTTTAATGAATGAACAACTTGAGCTCAGTAATTCTCCGTTACTGGAAGTATTAGATGTTTAATTATGATTTTTATTATTAATTTTTATTATTATTATTATTTTATCTAGTTACCTATTTTGTATCTACCTTAGCGACGTGTTTGTTTATAATTATATTACCTTTGATAATGACAGCATAGCTGTCGAAACAATATTGTCAGGTATATTTTAATAAAACTGTGAAACTTTTAATAATCTTTATTTATTTCATGATTAAAGTTTTAAATTTTTGCTCTGTTTGAACATGTGTGCACTGTTTGAAAGTTTTAGAATAACAGAGAGTTTGTTACTAAAATGGCCGCTTTTTTATGCCCTTTTTCAAACAAAAGAAGGCTATAGTGATATTATTGGTAACAAACATAAGCATTTTTAAAACTAAATACACCATAACTACAGAATTGTTTATAACTATTATTCTTTAAATAAATTCAATAAGTAGATAGCCAAAAAAATGGAATTCTCTTTCCAATGATGTATGACACTTGTACCAACATAAAAAAAGTCACTAGAAAAAGTTAACCAAAACATCTTTCCTACACAGCTATCAGATCACTAAAATTAACTTAATTACTTAAAATTACCTATTTACATCTTCCTATCTTGGCAAAATCCAACCTTACATCCTAATTAACACATGAAAATAGTAGCTAAATTACATTTCAGATTGCTATGGCACAACGTACAAACTTGCATTTTATTTCAAAGATATTATCTACAAAAAACAATCCCAACATTCAAGACTGTTTTAAAATTGTGCTGAAGAAACTGCTTGCCAAAATATAATTAAAGCATTGTACCCACGAACTGTATAATCTATCTAAAGAAGAAAATTTAACGATATTACTATCTCGTTAACTTTGAAACATTTTTTTTTATTTTAAGAAAGCAGATAAGGTAGCAAATACTTGCATACATCATCATTACCATGCACTTTGTCTATTTTAGGTCAAAACTTGCCTTAGATAGGTGAGAATTTTATAAATGTTTTTTTTCGATTTAGACTTTCGTTTCGAAGATAGAGCGATGTAAACTGCAGATTTAATAAAACTGAAACAGATTCCGAGGCAGTTCGAACCGAGATATGCACTTGTTTGTAGTATTTGGCCCCATAAGTAACAATGTTATTTTAGAATTTCAAATCATTATAAAAATGTATATGCTACAAAATTATTTTTCAATTTTTTACAATACAATGCTTTTTCTCTATTTTACCGGCCATGTACATATCTCAAATTTCGAGTTTAGTGCCCATTTCTATGGTCCGACTTTTGACAAATTTCGGATAGAGTGCCATTAGGACCTAAGCTTCATTCGGTATAATTGTCAGCTTCTAACCCCGAGACCCCCACATAATTCATTTTAAAGCGCGTTTCAGAGCACGGAGCACGTACAATTATAAATTGTGGATTGAACTAATGCAGTTACATGTATAATAATTAAATTAAAAATAATGCAGAGTTTCTTAAACAGCATAGATTAGAATCATAATAAATCTTATCTTACAGTTTCGCTAACTGAAAATTATTGAAGTATAAAACAAAGAATGACATAAATAATAAATAAATTCTTATTAGTTGTTAAAAATTTCAACTTCCTTTTCTTATATTTTCCAAGACTAAATCTATCGTGATCTATTTTTCTGTAATTATTTGATAAAATATTTGACATACCACCAATACATACTTAAATATGCTCCTACTACAATTATGGCATTTTTCAAACAAAAGCTCATTATTGTTTCAAAATACCTTTAAAAATTCATTGGCATTCAAAGTTATTAAAAGATTTTTTGGCAGGTCTACTTTACAAAATGTTGCTCGTGTCTGATGTATATCAACAACTGAAAAGTTTCAAAGACAATTACAATTATGTCTACAAAATGTTGATTTGGATATTTTAAACTCTATTTAATAACTTTAACAAATAATAATAACTTATCATAATAACTGTAATAAATATTGATTAACTTCAACGGTTTCAGACCCAATAATTTCCAAGCATTTATCAGTTAACAAAATCTTTTTGGATACAAAACAATTCAAAATCTTGAAATTCAGTGACAGTTTTGACTCGAACCGATTTTGATTTGATTGATTTTTATAAGTCAGTAATAGCAAAATCTCTTAATTAACGTTATCCTTTACTTACAGATTTTAAATTAAGAAAAGATAAGATTAATTTTTTGCCCTCCCTATCTCTTTTTGTATTCGAATGGAAATTGTTTTTATTTTTTTCTGCAAGTATTTAACAAATATTTCGCATGGTGAGAGAGAAATGATTTTTTAATAAATAAACTGATTATTATTTTAGCGTATAAATAAAATTGAATTGAAAAATTATTTATTTAAAAAGTTTTTTAACAAAAAAATTTAATTAATAAGCTTCTAAAACCCCCAAACAAAAATAAACGTAATAAACAAATAAAATAAATCTTTCATAACACATACTAAAGGAATTACAAAAAGTTAAATTCCAGGAGCTCCTGTAAGCCTGTAGCAATTAGTCCAATCGAGCATTGAACATTGATTTGCTGTAGCAGAGCCAGCTAAAACTTAAAATCGAAGATAAACTAGAAAAAATAGCCCATTTCTCAGACAATTACTCCGAAACGATTTGAATGAACTTGTAGATAACTTTGTATGAGTCTCCTTTCTTCTAAAGAAGATTAAGTAATAAATGTCTTTAAAAATATTACTTAACTAGTATAATTATTTATAATGTAGATACGAACCTTGAAATTAAGAAATTAAATTTGAAGCTGATTTTATATCAAGCTTTTTCTTCGCTTAAACTTACAATTTGCACCGCGCAGTAGCGCCAGCTATAAGGACCACTTAAAGGGTGTGCACGAGAAAATCTGGCCACAGAACCATCAAAAAAGCAGGGTCGTCGAAAATTATTTATGACTTAAAACTATTATTAACTTTTAACATATATGTTCCTTCTGAAACGTATTTACAAATATTGTACATTATTACTGCCTATAACTAAAATTTTTAACTTTTCGTTTCACATCAGACATCAAAGTTTGTACAGCCATAGTAGTAAATCTTTTGTCGCGTTATTTCACTTTTTCTAAAAGTCAACAATATCTTTAGCAGTTTCTTTTGTTTTTCAGAGTGTTTGGTTTACAATAGCCCAGTATTGTTGATCGGCCGCAGTTTGGGGCCGTTCGGTGGATTTAGGTACAAAAGTGATCCCATTCTTTGCATTCCAATCAGTGAATTGTTTGACATGGTGACATATGGCCAGATCTGGCCAAAATAGAATAGAAATATTATGACTTCTTATAAATGGTAGCAGGCGCTTTTTTAAACCTTCTAAATAGATTTCAGTGTTTATGGTCTTTCGTTACAAAGTTTCTTCTTTTTTCTCGCCCGTAAGTGCAAGAGTGCAAGTCGCTTGTCAGACCAAATATTTTCTAGAAGATTCCGAAATTTTCTTTTTGTTTGGTCCTCTTTGGTATTGGTCCTCAACTCCACAAAGTTGTTTGCAAGTAAAAAATTATTGACCGGTAAGCTGTTGAATGTCATTTTTGATGTACGTCTCGTCGTCCATTGTTACACAATCTGCTTTCATTAAAAAATTGGTGTACAGTTTCTTTGCGAGGGGCTTCGCCTTGGAATTTTGTTTTGCATCCCGATCCGGAGCGTTCTGCACCTTGAATGTTTTTAGCCCACCCCTGTTTTTTACTTTTTGAACATGTAATGAAGATGCTCCAACCTTTGAGGCCATATCCCCCACTGACAAGTTCGGATTCTGCGCGAAAGCTTGCATCACCTTCCTTTCCGTTTTTTTATATATTGCACCAGATTTCCTACCGGAAACTGGCTGCCTATCTACTGTTAAGCGTTCAGAGTCATTGTTTAAAACATTTTCTACGGCCAATTTTGATATTTTTTGACATTTTCCGATCGCACCAGCTCCGCACCTCTCTAATAAAGAGAAAGCACACCGTGTGTATGGCTTAATGATCAAGATGACAATGATAGAGAGGTATTTGTTTTGTTTTTAAAATATAAACTTGCCTAAACAATTTTTTTTAAGATAAGAGTTCTACAAGCACTAACAAACGTTGCTGAGGAACTACCAACCCTCAGTGAGGATATTACTGATCCTCAACCAAGCTTCACTGAACATTATGAAATAGAGAGAAATATTACAAACAATGGCTTTTCTGATGACTTACTTAAAGAAAAAAACTATAGTCCTGACGAAAGTGAAGGTTCGGAACAAAACGAATCTCATGGGCATAAAAACAGAATAAAAAGAAAAAGGAAAAAAGAAAACCACATAGCTAACAATGGCGAAGACTAGTGTTTCACAAGACAAGATTTCTTGTCTTGTCTTGCAAAACAAGACAAGAATTCTAATAAACGCTTGTCTTGCTTCATTCTTGCAAACAAAAATCTTGTCTTGCTTGGAAGACTCTTGCATTTTCTTGTCTTGCATGCTTGCGGTTGGAATTTACCGGGACCCTGTTTCTTGATTTTCTTGGAATTCTTACACTGTTGCGACTCGTTGCGTCTCGTTGCGACGGATTTAGCTGTTAATTGCTGTGCCGTTCCCGTTCTGTTAATGAATCACAACCTCATTGTCAGTAATCAATTGGACTTCGCGTAGCATACGTCTGGAACAATAAAGCGTAGTCAATATCGATAAAACATTTAACACAAGTAAGGACAGATACATGGCGCAGCGAACGAAATGAATACTTTGCTTATAAACGGGTAAGCGAAGATACTGACAGTGTAGTGCAATCAATACAAAAGTGTACCCTGACTTTTTTGAAAATGGTGAAGCTTTTATACGTTAATTCCTGGTTTGACGTTTTCAATAGCTATAATTATAATAAAAAACCAAACTTAGGCGTTTAATTACGTTTCTGTAATATCTTATTTTATTGTTTTAGCTTTTAGGTTATTACGTAATTTCTACTCACCTAAATGTTGATATCTTATTAGTCACCATACTATAGAAAATATTTTATATGTTTTTATATTTTTGTTTTATTTATACAACTTTTAAATAAATAAATAAAATATATTATAAATTCATGATATATCTAGACTAACACTGCCAATAATAATTCAAACATACCAATATCTTTTCAAAGCCTGAATTTCAGCAAGACTGCAAGAAAATGCAAGAAAATCTTGCTATTCTTGGAAAGATTCTTGTCTTGTCTTGCGGAACTGATTGCGATTCTTGTTAATAATGTTGCGATTGTGACGCCCTCTTTGAAAACAGTATGTAACCAAATATAGACGCTAGAAGATGGCTGACAGAAGAGAGCGACTTGAAAAACTGTGACTTTATATTGTTCATTAAAAGCTTAATAAACGTAATATAAACTTAAGTTCGAACCCGGTGTTATATTCAAGTAATACACAACATATTGGCGACGAGATGTGTGACAAAGTTTATGTGTTTATGTAAACAACAGCAGTGAACAGATAAAAATTACGTATTCGGGTAGTGTGCAGTCAATTTGTTAAAACGAATAGTGTGCATCAGCATCCAACGGCGTTAAATATGGCGATGATAGGAAATATCGAACCGTTTACAGGTGGTGCAGAAGAATTTGAATCATATTTAGAAAGATTTGAACATCTTTTTCGAGTCAATGGGGCGGAAGAGGAAATGAAAGTGTCAATGTTTATCACGTTTGCAGGTACAGGTGTGTATCAAGTGTTGAAAAATCTTTTGGCTCCGAAAAAACCTAGTGAATATTCCTATGCTCAAATAAAGCAAAAGCTGTTAAGCTATTATTCGCCTCCCGTGTCAGAGATATACGAACGATTTATGTTTAATCGTTGTAATCAGAAAACTGATCAGTCCATTGCGGAATACATTGTTGAATTAAGGAAACTTGCAAACTCCTGTAATTTCGGACAATTTTTGGAAGAAGCTTTAATAGATAAGTTTGTTTGTGGAATAAAATCCGAAAATATTCAGAAGAAACTATTGGCAGAAGTTGGATTAACATTTAGTAAAGCATGTCAGATAGCACGAACAACGGAAACAGCCCAGATGCAGGTTAAATTCTTGACAGATAATAGTGGTCTGAATAATGGTGTAAACTTTGTTAACAAACGAGGTGTTGGCAAAGCAAAGAGTCAAACTAACGCTGTGCAAAAATATGGAACCAGTAATAACATAAAGACTGGACATCTTTGTGGAAAATGTAGCCGTAGTCATCCAAAGGACAAGTGTCCTGCTGCAAAATGGAAATGCTACAAGTGTGGAAAATTGGGTCATACAAGCAAGGTGTGTACCAATAGAAATTCTACAGTGGCAGCAGTCCAGGAAAATTCAAACGAAGATGTCACCAGTGAAGAAGTGAATAGTGATCTCTTTTGTTTAAATAAAGTCAGTGTGGGAGCTATACCACATCGAGTTCTATTGAATGTAGAAGCCAAGAAAATTGAGTTTGAGGTAGACACAGGGGCATGTAACTCTGTTATGTCGGTTCAAAAGTTTAAAGAAATCTTGAATTTGCCACTTAGTGAGGTAAATTACAAATTGAATGTTGTATCAGGAGAAAATATTAAAGCTGTTGGTGAATGTATAGTAAATGTAATACAGGGCAGTTTAAAATATAAGTTAACTTTAACAGTTATTAAGAGTAATAAAGATTTTGTACCTTTGTTAGGTCGTAATTGGTTAAATGTATTGTATCCTGGTTGGCAACAGCACTTTCCAATAAATAAGATTTTTGAAAGTAAAGAACAAAATCTTATAAACAAGCTTAAAGAAAAATACAAAAGTGTTTTTGATAAGAATTTATGTAAACCTATAAAAGAATTTGAAATAAAATTTAGCCTAAAGGAAAATGTTGTTCCAACAGTACAAAACGCATACACTATGCCATATGCGTTGAAATCAAAGGTGGAGGAAAAACTTAACCAAATGGTTAAAGTTGGTATTTTGAAACCTGTAAATTTTAGTGAATGGGCTTCACCGATTGTGGTGGTTCCTAAGAAAAACACAAATGATGTCAGAATTTGTACAGATTTCAGAGTCACAGTAAATAAAGTTCTAAATATAGATCAGTACCCGTTACCAACACCTGATGACATTTTTTCGAATTTGGCAAGTGGAAAAGTTTTTACTGTCTTAGATTTGTCAGGTGCCTATCAGCAGTTAGAGGTGCATCCAGATTATCAAAAATATTTAACAATAAATACACATGTAGGAATGTATACTTATACACGGTTGACATATGGAATAGCTTGTGCTCCAGCCATATTTCAGTCCGTCATGGATCGGATTTTATGTGGAATTTCTCAGGTATATTGTTATTTAGACGATATAATTATTGCAGGTACGTCCCTAGAGCATGCTCAGCAATTACTAGAAACAGTCTTAAATAGATTAAGTCAGTATAATGTGAAAGTAAATCTAGAAAAATGTAAATTTTTTGAGGAGAGGGTAGAATACCTACGACATATCATTGATAGTGAAGGCATTCATCTCACTGAGCAAAAAGTGAGAGCGATAACACAAGCGCCCGAACCACAAAACTTAACTCAGTTGCGTTCATATTTAGGATTAATTAGCTACTATAGTAAATTTGTACCAATGCTATCAACTCATTTGAAACCATTGTACAAACTTTTAGAAAAGAATGTAGAATTCAAAATTGATAATGTTTGTCGTAAAGCTTTTCAAAAGAGTAAAAGTCTTATTACAAGTAATAAAATCTTGACACATTTTGACCCAAATAAAGAAATTGTTATTTCATGTGACGCAAGCTCATATGGAGTTGGGGGAGTTCTTAGTCATAGAGAATCAAATGGGGTTGAAAAGCCTGTATGTTTTGTGTCGGGAACATTATCAAAAACAGAGCAAAATTATTCACAATTGGAACGTGAAGCTTTAGCAATTATATTTAGTGTGAAACGTTTTCATAAATACATTTTTGGTCGTTCTTTCATTTTAGTGAGTGATCATCAACCATTAAAAGTAATATTAAATCCAGATAAAAAGATTTCGGTAATGTCCGCATCCAGAATTTTACGTTGGAATATTATTTTATCAGCATATGATTACAAAATAGAGTATCGTAAAGGAACTCAAATGTTTGAATCGGATATGTTATCAAGGTTACCATTAAAAGACTCAACTGATGTTGATAGTTCTATTAATTCATTTAATTTAACTGAAATTTTACCTATTTGTTATAAAGATATTGCAAAAGTATCAAAAAAAGATCCTGTTTTGTTAAAAGTGATGGATTTTGTCAAAAGCGGTTGGCATAAAAAAATTACAAATCCTGAAATTAAAACTTATTTTTTAAAGAGGAATGAATTATCAGTTGAAGAGCAATGCTTGATGTTTGGCATAAAAGTAGTAATTCCGATAGCACTTCAAAAACAAGTTTTAAATCTTATTCATGAAGATCATATAGGAATAGTTCGGACAAAAATGCTAGTTAGATCAATAATGTGGTGGCCCAGTTTACAACAAGATATTGAAACTCTTATTAGTAATTGTAGTGTATGTAGATTAACACAAAATAATCATGAAAAGTCTTTGATTTCATGGCCTAAAACTACAAATATTTTTGAAAGAATTCATATTGATTTCTTTTATCATAATAGTGTTCCACATTTATTAATAGTTGACAGTAAGTCCAAATGGCTAGATATTCATACCATTTCAAAAGGGTTTGGGGTGACTCAAACAATTGAAAAATTAAAGAGTACCTTTGCTATTATGGGTCTGCCTGATATCATAGTAAGTGATAATGGACCTCCCTTTAATTCTGCAGAATTTGAAAAGTTTTGTAAATTAATTGGAATAAATGTTTTAAAGGCACCACCCTACCACCCTCAATCTAATGGTAGTGCTGAACGTCACGTACAAGTGATAAAACAATCATTAAAAAAATACTTGTTACAAGATTCTACATTAACAGTAGATCAGTTAATTATCAATTTTTTATTTAGTTATCGAACTACACCAAGTGCATTAACAGGTATGAGTCCAAATGAAATGATTTTTAAAATAAAACCGAAAACAAGAATTGATTTATTAAAACCAAAAACTGGTGTAAAAGTACAATTTAATAAAAATTATGATTTTATAACACCTAAGATATTTACGGTAGGAGAAAAAGTATTAGTAGGAAAGTTAGGACCATATGTTAATGAAAAATGGAAAGAAGGTACAATAGTTAAAAGTGTTAGTACAGTTACTTACCTAGTTAAGGTAGACGATAAGATATTGTATAAACATGTTAACAGCCTGAGAAAATGTAGTTTACTTACTGATGTTCAAGTTCGGGAATCTAATATACCTGTGAATCATGAATCAGAAATAAACTTTAAACCAGGTATTACTGTTGATCTTGATGACAAAGAAATGGAACAAAGTCCTATAAAAATTAGTGACGATTCTGCAACTGAAATTAAAAATAAATCACAAAGTGTAATTACAACTAATACACCAGCATAGATTATTACTGATTTGACACAAGATATACCGATAAGACGAAGTAATCGTGTAAGAAAATTACCACAACGTCTTGATTTATAATTTGTGTAAATAATGTTTGTTACTATGTAAGTTGTATTTTTGTCACTTGAAGTTTTAGTTTAAGTAAAGGGGAAATGTTATGTACGCCCCTGTACATTAAAATAATGTTGCTGACAGAAGAGAGCGACTTGAAAAACTGTGACTTTATATTGTTCATTAAAAGCTTAATAAACGTAATATAAACTTAAGTTCGAACCCGGTGTTTTATTCAAGTAATACACAACATTTTCTTGCAATTTGTGCAAGAACAAGAAAAATGCAAGACTCTCGTGAAACACTAGCGAAGACAAAAAGAACTCAGAACAAGCAGAAACTATAGAAGAGAGCAATGATTTGATAGGAGAAAAAGACAAAGTAATTCACGTAAAAGACAATGCAGGCCAGGATTATGGAAGCGGAATATAAAAAAGGAAAAAGTCGATTCCGGCGAAAGTTACATATCTGAGGGAAAGAGAGAAGTAGCTGCCAAAGAAATAATAAGACCATGCAAAGATAGTTGTTTACTGAAATGTTTCACTATTGTAGGGACTGATAGAAAATCCATTTTTTCCGCCTTTTGGGGATTATCTGATAATGGTCTTCAAAAGCAGTTCGTAGCAGCGCACTTGGCATCTTTGATACCGAAATATAGAAGAGTGGTAGAACGAAGTTCAAGGGGAAATACTATAGCTTACTATGTTATCATACGTGGAATAAGAAGAAAAGTATGTAAGACATTTTTTATGAATACTCTTAATATTGGGGACAGATTTATTCGAACCAGATGGGCCAAAAGCAAAGAATGTGGCATAATAGAAAAGGAAACCATAGCAGACACACAAGTGTACAACAATCTAGCAAACACATGCTTTCAACTTATTTCTGCATCATTTTATACAAAAAATGCTTATTGGTGTTTCATTTAAAGAATTTGAGAAAAATCAGTGTAAAGATATCGAAATATAGTTATCAATTATACAGCGTTGGTAGCCTATGTCTAGCGTGTTGGACTTTCACCCAAGCGGCCCGAGATCGATTCCCGGTGCCGGCAGATCTGGTTAAGGTTTTCTGCAGTTTTCCTTAGCTGTAACACAAATGTGGAATTTGCGCTGGTCCATAAGCATATTCCCGCTGTTCTGTAAGTCGGCTGCAGCCGCACGTAGGGCCTACGTAATAATAATAATCGCCCCCTCCCTCCCGCACAAGCTTATAGCTTCTGGGGCCTGGTTTCCAGGTTATGGGTTGTAGCAATTATTATTATTATTATTAAATCTGGTCAACATATTAAAGTCGCAAAACTTTAGCACAAGTACCCCCCAATCGTTAGTAAAAGATTTCAAGTATCTTTTCATAATGTTGACATATGATGTCCCTAAAATGCTTAAAATAAATGATAAAGATACTGGGCGTTTCACTAAGAAAAATGTATACACTCCTAAGTATAATTTCCAAAAATGCCCATTTCTCTCTGATGTAACGTAGTTGTTGGTCTGTAGCTGTATACGAACAGTAGTTATCGACTCATCCAAACAAATAATTAAAATTAGAACGTAATTAACGTTCAATGTAAATTATAATCCAAAAGTACGGTTCATTTTTTCTTAATTTATTGACTCTTTAGATTTGAGATTTGGAAATTATATAAACTTTATAAAAACCCAACTATTAGAGATATATTCTGTCTCATACAACCCCGACAGGTTTATTATATCTTTAGCTAAAACACGCTTTATGCTGTAGCTCATGAGCCTCAAATCCTTAGACACTAATAAAATAACTAACATCCGTTCTTTTTATATTGCTTGATTTTCTCTGTCTCTGCACGGGTTTTATTTAATTTTCTGTATTATTTAACATGAATAGTTAATATAAATAGTTAGATTACAAACAAGAATATGCGTTTATTAATTTACATATATTTGAAGTTACATTGTTTTCCCATTACTCTCTTCAAATCTCAGTAAACAATGTCACACTTGAAGTCGGTTGACAGGCCAAGTACTCATCCGGTGTACACATTTGCTCCATTTGGTGCATAAAAGTGCATCCATTACCATTATTAAGTTCATTCGAGCGAATACATATACTACTAAGCACCAACATGTGCAAGTTATTGGATGCAGACTCTGATACTTATTAAATATGGCCATTTCATACTTGATGAGGTTCTAAACACTTTTTGCATCATGAACTTACTGGAAGCTAATTTTCCTTATGAAGTATCTCTATAAGTTCGATATTAGAAAAATGCTTGTAGAATCATTAATGTTATAAACATCTATTTACAGTCTGTTTTATTATACTGTTGTTGCTTTCATCGCGTTCCCACTTATCCGATCCCCAAACGAGAAGAAACAAGACGAGCAACTCACCCTTCACTGGAATCGAGAGAACGAATCTCTTGAATTGAGAGAATCATTTTCTCGTTACGTGAGAAGGGAACGACTTTCTTTTAATCAATTGAGTAAATCTTTAGTAAATATAAATTTACCACTCTTGCATTTCCTTGGCTCTAAATCTAATTCTAGCGGGTCCATATTTGAAGCAAGCCCGAAATAATTTAATTCATTATTGTTAAATAATAATTTAAATAATATTCAGGGCAATCATTCAAAACCTGCTTAACATCGTAATTTAGATACAAGTACCTAGATATATTATCTAGATAATCCCGTTCCTGTATCTAGATACCTTTATTCCGTATCTAGATACAAAAAAGTATGTAAGTACCTTCATAATATGATTACAAATTAGTACAGTATAGTATGTAAACTAAAAAAATTGTAATATACATTTTTAGCTATTAGATATTCTATACCAAAGGTCCATTAACTTTGGAGGTTACTTCAGTGACGATTAGCGCACAAAACGTCAGAGGACTACTCATCCTGTCTCACTTATATTCATTTGCCATATAACATTTGTCTTTATCTTTCTGTTGTCTGTGAAATGATACTAATTTTATTCTTATTAAATATTAAATATAAATATAAAGAAACTAGAATTTCTTTAATTATTCAAAAAAGAAATTGTTTTGGTGAACCCCTCAATGTTTATTTTGCAAATTTTAACTATTACTAATTAGACAACAAAGAATCTCATTTATGCATTTAGTTATCTAGAAATATCCACCAATCAAGCTATTTCATTTTTTTTATTGAAAAACTAAACACAAATGATTGTTTATCTCTACAATAAAAGTTGTAGTAATAGGAAGCTTCTGATATTTTGTTTTGTTTAATACAACACACGTAACATTAGCATTAATAAAAATTGCAATTACTAAAGAGTTTTAAGCTTCAAGCTTCTAGGTAATTTCTTCTAGGGCGAAATCAATAAAAAAACACTTTGGTTCTGTATATTTTCTTTATTCAAACAAGCATTCATCTTGTTTGGGTGTTGTTTTTATAAATCAAATTATATTCTTAAACAGCAATTTTCTCTTTCTTCCTGTCTATGTTTCTCCAAGAATAATGCTATAAAAGAAAACAATTTAATGTAAAGGCGTTCTAAAGAGTAATAAAAACAAACTGTTCACTTACAAGAAATTAAATGCGGTTAATAAAATTTACGATTTCCCTGGAAAAAGAAAAATACTAAGAATTCATTAATAAATGCAATTATTTCCAATAAGAACTGATGTTTTTACTACAAATTAAATTTGGAAAAACAAAAAAAATGAATGGCGCCCGACACAGACTGCGAGCACTACATTACCACAACAATGAGTGCAAGTGAGAACGAATAGAGAACGGGTTTATCCTTTGATGCATTTACTTCGTTCCTTGCGTCTCAAAGAGATAGACAACTCTAACAGACCTTGTTCCATACCAAGATAGCCGTTATGAGCAAATGGCGGCAGTATAGAAACACCATTTCACAAGTCGTTGAAATACTTAATAATATACCAATCATTTTGACAATAACAGCCCCAAAGTGTGTTGTTTAGTAACTGCTCAGTTTTGTTAGGCAAGGGCAATTACTTAAAGAAATATACTTGAGGGTATATACTATTAGACAAAATTATTAGAATTTATCACGGCCCGAGGTAAATTCGGATTAAATTGAGAACAATTACAAAATTAAATGTGACAGTTAACTATTTAATTCCGTATATGGCTATTTAATTTTAAAAGTAAATTTGTTATGTCGTTACGATGGTGATTGATAACAATTTTCCGTGAATTGTTTTCACTTAATGTTGCGCTATTTGTTGATGTGACGCACATGGCCAAAAATATAGTAACTTCACTGATTACTATATACTTATTGCTGAAAACTTATAGCTATTAGTTTATTCATTAGTTGTATTTTGATATTTAATTTGTGTCCTCGTTGGTATACAGGGTGTCATGAGATAGAAGGCATTAATTTTAAGGGGTGATAGAAGACATCAAAAAGAACATAAAAGTGTCAATAAATTTTTTCTATGTTAATAGGCTTTCGAGTAATTTAGAAAAAAACATTGCCATATCTGGCAACCTTGTTTAAGTATAATCGCATTCTGCAACTGAAGGTCTTGACCTTGTTTTAGAATTAAGATCGGTTAGTCTAAACAAACAGACGATGTGTTGCTGCCCAAGGGCTTTTTATTCTTTACACAAGTTGGATTTTTACCTCATTGCGCGGTTTTTGTTAAGGCTCGCCCCACAGTGACCGGTTGCCATTACAAAATTACTGATTCTGAAATTCGTTAATTATTCTCCTCAAAAACATCAATTAATTTAATACGACATTCAGTTAATTCTATAAAATTATTATTACTTTAATTAATTTAATCAGCCAAGATATACCGGACGCCTATGATTTAAAGAGCTTTTTGACAAAGTGTTTATCTCGCTCCAAAATGGTACTAAAAACTGTTATTAAATAAACAAACTCGTGCATTGACAAATCATTCCAAGTTCAAAAACCTAAAACTCAGCATTATCGCGCATTATAGCATTAAAAACGGGTATTATTTATACAACAATCAGGCACTGACCCAAATATTCTTAAGCAAAACGTGCTTTTTTCAAGTTCAAGAAACACCTACATCAGCATTTTGTTTAAACTGGAGCATATGGTTTACAATTTTTACAGGGTTGTCACGTTTCTTAATTGAGTAAAATGAATTTTTTGTAATTGTAAAAAGAATTCAATTTTACGCGGAAACGACATATGATAGGATAAAACGTTATTAAGGTTTGTTGTTGTGATAGATGAGATACATCTGCCGACAAAGCCCCATACTTAAAGTGTTATTACGCGGCAAAATGATGTTACAGTTTCCAACTTTCTAATTTTTTTCTGAAAAACTGGTACGTTCTAGAACAAAGTTATATAAGACTTTTTTGTTGCTTTTGGTGTCTTCTATCACCTCTTAAGATTAATGCGTTCTATTACCGGACACGCTGTATAACATAAATTTGTTCAATTTTCACTAACATCAACTTGTTATCTGTCAGATGCGACAATCACGTGTTCACGTTCTTATAATTTGTATGTTTTTGGACAACGAAATCGAAGTTTTAGACAAATCTCAGGAAATGTCATACCCTCTAGGAATTTTTATCTTGCCAAACATCGCAATGACACGTGGCCTAGGGTTCTGTTACCTTTTCCGAATGTAATTTTGTTAAATGTATCTAGATACCTTCAAATAATATCTCTATCTGTATCTTGATATTTACAAAATAGTGTATTACATTACAAGTCATGAAAGTGAAACTTTGCAGAAGAGGAGGCTTATTGAAGAGTACGAGGATGCGTAGCATCCGAGTATCTCTTTAAAGCCTCCGAGTCAAGCAGAGACACTTTCATGACCAGTGATGTATTATATTTTTTCTGAAATCGTTTTTCAAAACTAAAAATAGATTTAAACTGAAAAAATATATCAACATCAGAGTCGTATGAGAAGTTAATATCCATGACAATGAATCAACAACAAATCAAAAATATTTTGTTGTATTTGATTGTTAGTGTTTTTAATTATATTAAATAAACGTTTCATAAGATAAGTGACGATTTCTAATTCAATTGCAGTCTAAAAATGACAGATGAGTCTTGTAAAGTGACAGGAGTCTTGTAAAAATCATGAAAGTGACTAGTCTTTAAAGTGACACTTTCATGACCAACCTGAGTTCTGTCATGACAAGCTTTCTTGACGATTTCAGAAAAATAACTGTTACTGTATTTATATAGATACAAAATTTTAAATGTATCTGTATAAAGGCTACATGCGGTCTGCCAAGTGATTACAATTAATTACCCCCGCACCACTCAAGCAGACCCGTCGAATAAATTTTGAACAAATACGCAGCACCAGTATGATGGTGCAGTTTTGGCATAGTTTGACAGGATGTGTTGTTTTTTTTTGGCCCCGTAAGACATAATTACGCCAAATCTAAACAAACTTGATCTCCAAATGTTTGGTTCGCCGAGCTGAATAAGAAAAGCACAAACAGAATGTACCAGTAAACGGCACTTTAAGTAGCGGGTAGCGCAAATACAAAAAACCCTACCCCCTAAAAAGTGCGGTTAATATATTTTTCGTAAAAGCGACAGAGATGGGAGATATAGATGTACCAGCTTTTCGCGGAAAGCGGGAATGGTTAAAAATTAACAACCGATACCAAACAACCAATCACGTCGTTTCACATGTTTTAAATTATTTTAACACCTGTTAAGATAATACGTTTTTGTTTTATTGTCTAGGTCTAGGTTAACCATTAATTGCTAAATCAATAATTTAGATACTTTTATCGTCAAAATGATTTCTGCAAAAGGCAAAAGGAGCAGTTTTTAATCATTTGTAATGATTTAGTTGTTAATTGTTTCAAGTTTATTTATTTGGTATTTAATTATTTCCTGTGCTTTAATAATTAATTTACTAATATATAATACTAATATTTACTAATATTTACTAATATTTACTAATATATTATTGTGAGAATATTAAATATTGCTTTCAATTTATTCTTTATTTCACTCTATTATTTAACTTTTACCACTGTTTTTTTTAAAGCTAGAAACTTAATTAGTAAATTTAACTTAAAATGTACTAAACCTAAAAAAATTTACCCAAAAATAACCTAAATATCAAATTCCCATTAATTAATTACAGAAACAAAACTTACGCGGGTTTCTAGATTTTAAATACGTCATATTCAGTTAATACATAGACGCTGTAGCTAAGAATAAAGCGAAGGAAGGTATAGGAAAAGTTTGATCTTTGTGTTGATTGGCTAAAATATCAGGCACGTTCACACAACTTCGTTCATTGGAGAAGAAAGTACTTAACCGCTATTAAAAAATATCGTATAGATTAAACATTTAATGTATAAAAAATAGAGTAGAGGATACCGTGAAAAAAATTATTATAAATTTAGGATCGGAAAGTTCCAGCGAAGAACGAATCGACGAATCAAATAAACATATCCCAAACAGCATCTAAGTATCAGTAACTGTGATCGGAACTTTGATTAAGTAGTTGTTAAGTAACTACAACTAATTTTATGACTTTATAGGTTTAATTACTTCAATTCGGAATATTTTAGTAATTGTGTAGTTGTTTATACTATTTATTAGTAGTATATATAGTTCCATTACCTTTAAGTAACTTTTAAAGTATGTGGAACGGTATTGCAACTTAGTATAATTACTTTAAAGTCGTTGCAACTTCAAAGTAGTATTATGATTGTAGCAGTAACTTGCTTGAAGCTACTTTAAAGTTTTTAAAACTTTAAAGTAGTACTGAAAGTTCCTACCACCTGCCTGGAACCTACATTGTTTAACCCTTTAAAGTAACGGAACCTTACAGTAGTATCGAAAGTAAAACTTACGTTGTTGCTACCCAGGAGAATTACTTTAAAGTAATTTTTCGTAAACTACTCCACCTCCATATTTACTTGTAAAATGCTGGAGACCATTAATCAATTTGCAATTTGTTTTCAACTTGCAATTTAAACATAACAGGAATAATATAACAATGGTTTTTATCATGTGTATCAACTTATAAGTATTTTTGTCATATTTTATTAAAGACATTTTTATAAAAAAATATATTTAAAGAAGGCGCGTTGTTATTTTTCGACCTATCATCATCACATTCAACAGAAAAGTTGCAATGGTTTATAATTTTGGTTTATTGGAATAATAAAATAATCAAACAATTCATCGCTCTTTGCATTTTAATTACGTATTACAAATAAAATAGTAACCCATTTCAGGACACTATTGCAGCATTAGTATAGAAAATGATAGGATATTTGTTAAGTTGCAAGAGTAAGAGAGAGTAACACGCGACACGATGTGTCAAAAAGAAAACAGAAGAAGAGAAGAGAAGTTCCACGAAAGTAGCAATTACTACGCCGCCACGTATCTGCTACCCAAAAATGTTCCCAATTCTGGTTCCAGGCACGTAATGAAACCGTAGCAATTACGTGATTGTGGTTATTGGCAAAAACTTAATAGTTCCACTGGTAGTTGCTGGTACGTAGCGATGACTAAAAACGCTGCTTAGGATGGATGTGAATATGGTGCCAATATAAAACAGATTTTACGGTTTTTCGAATGATAGTGTCGCATTATTTAATCAGTTCTATTTATAAATTGTTCTAAGATACACTGTCGTCTGGTACACAAGTACTGAAATAAATTTTACATATCTTTCAATAAATATTTTCAAAAATAACTAAGATTAATTTTCAAATTTCCAGCAGTTTTAAGTTTTAGTTGTGTAAATGCAAGCGCCATCTACTTTATTCTTATTTGATCTTTACTATACAGAAACATTCATATTCATACCTCCCGTCTCTGTCGTCATTGAAAGAGATATATTTCCTTCACTTTTCAACATGCAATTCCACAAAAAACTGGTCGAGCTGTATACATACGTACTAACAATCGGTTATAATAAAATAATTATTTATAATTCGTAATTTTATCAACCATGTAATAATTCTTTATATTTGAGGGACATGCTAGAGACATCCCGTGCCACATATCATACCGACCCTGTAAATGAACCTTTTTTGGGCGCATTTTACGATATCTGTAAATTTGCTCAGACGTGCCCGAAAAATGCAGGTAATGCATGTATCTTGGCAATCATGTGCATCGACTTCTACGGCCCTAAAAACATTGGCACGAAATCGTGCCAGAATTACATTTTTGGTATATTAAATTTGAGGCACAAGAACTGAAAATACGAACTGTTACCAATTGAGGGGTTTCTGGGAAAAACAACACTTGTCGCCTTTTCTTGAAATTGCCTTCGCAACACTGATGGACTTTTATAAGCTGATATAAAAACGATTTCACAAAGATTCACCATTCAAAGGCTGGAATAACGCACCAGGGGAGCCAATGCTAAACTAACGAATGCCCTCAAAATCAAGATAATAATAATGATTATATTATAAATTATGATACTCTTCTATACACAAAACTGAGAATTGTAGAGCCCGAGTAAATGTATTTTTCATTTTCCCCTTTACGAAAGTGCAACTTTCTATCTTGATAAGGCAACAGAAAGCGAAAGTAAGACATGCGAGGTGGTTGCTAGGTATGAAAAACTTTCGGTCCCTACAAACATTATTTTATTATACTCACTGAATCATCATTTTATTTATTTATTTACGGTGGTTAATAAATGTCAAGGGAATGAAGAATGAACAATGAAAAGTTTAATACATTATACGCACCAAAAGCCCTGTCAGGTGCTCAGTGTTTTTAACTAACCTCGGCTACGCTTACGCTTCGCCTCGGCCAATCAAAGACAACTTGCACCTAAAAGTAAACTTTCGCAGCTTGTACTGTAAATAACCTTTAATACTTGATTTATAATTTATGTATGCGGTTATCCTAGTCTGGTACAAGTATTTGACCGGATGGCCATCGTATTCATCCGCTTTGACATCCAGAAGTTCCATCTCGAGTTAGCGAGTGCAGCGTTTCACCATTAGTTAGAGTAAAATGAGTGCGAAGGAGTTTAGAGGCCTGCTCGTGTCAGTAGAAAGATTTTAACAAAACATAAGATTGAAACTTGCCGTCGGTTCCACGGTTCGGTAATCTCAATGGATTTCTCAGGGTTTCAGGGGTTTTGTTCGGTTTTCCAGGTCAGTGCCTATACATGGTCTTTTGTTTTATTTATTGTTATTTAGGTTTATTTCTAATATTTTTCTTTGCATACATGTATGTATGCATTTAAAATTGATTACCTTCTGACTTTCTACACTCCAATAAACAGTATAAGCATAAAACACCAAACAAAAAATATACTAACGAAACGTAATCGATTAACGTAAGAATCCTAAAATGGCCTTTCTCTAACAGTCTATTAACCATTATTAAATTGCAAACATAGAAAAAATATTTGCCTACATTTAGCCGGTCTTATCTGCTACATTCGATGATCTCGAAAACTTTGCTTTCTTGCTTTCCGAGCCGGTTCTTAAAATTGTCATTTTAGGGTTAAGGTTGCAGTTCCGACTTTTTAATTCTAATGGGGTTCTCGCCTTTCGGGACTCCAGGTTTCGATTTTTCACCTCTGGTTATAATACATCATCGCAACCTGGTCACGGCGATCGCGTCGCAGCGACCAAAACGTAAACCAAATTGAATGGGGAACGTTTTCTTCGCGGCGCCGTGAAAACGCCGTCTATCGCAGTCGTGGGTCGTTAAAGGTCCAAGTATACCCAAAAACACGCGTGTTGCTTGTTTCATAAATAATTTAATAATGTGATAACTTTGCTTTTAAGTTAATACTCTAGGAATGTTAAAAACTTGCTTACCTAACTTATTTGGAAAAAAAATTATTAATTAAATTATTTTACGTTTTACGCAAAAAATTAATTTTAGCGAAACTGTACATTCGAAGTTAACCAAAAAATACCACTTAGATTTCATAGTATTTGAACTATTTTCCCCAAAATTTTAAGAAAATCGTATGTCTAGGGACTAAATTATTACCTGTTTTTTTGCCAAAAAAGTAGGTTTTTTGGCAATAATTTAGCCACTATACATACGATTTTCTTAAAATTTTGGGAAAATAGTTCAAATACTATGAGACTTAAGTGGTATCTTTTTGGTTAACTTTAAATGTACAGTTTCTCTAAAATTAATTTCTCACGTAAAAAATGTGAAATAATTTAATTAATAAACATTGTTTTTCAAAACAAGTTAGGTAAGCAAGTTTTAACATTCCTAGAGTATTAAGATCAAAGTTATCACATTATTATGTTATTTATGAAAAAAAAACAACGATTATTGATCATGCGGTTAAGATTTATGCACTGTATTGGGGTGTCTAAATCGCCCCTTTGTAATGATTTTTTTTAAATTTGGTATAGTTATTTACAATATAAGTAAACCCACTGTGATTTTGTTTAGAATTTTTGAATGTACCGTTAAATTTTTTTTGGGTACACTTGGACGTTAAAAATCAATGCGATTTGGTCAAAACGCAAAGCTTGGTCGGTGATGACGGACGGTGGGGCGGCAACGGCGCGCGGGCTCGATATGATCGAGGGACGCTTCAGGAAGTTTGTACCGTTTGCTTTAATTTGTTTGAATTTAACAATAACTTTTAAATATATGATATAACTATTAAATATATGAATATGCTTGGTTTGCCCATTGCGATATGGAAAGTCACTTGAAAATCTAGGATACTGTAATTTGATGTTGTGCTCTTCAAATTCAATTTCAAAGCATTTCATTATTCCGTAACTGTTATAAACAGTACATGAGAAAGTCCAAACGATCTTCTTTTATGCTTTATTTGATGTTTGCGTTTATTATGAAATCGTGCGAAACTTTTTCTTTTATTGTATCATTCTGCAGTACAAAACGTGTATTTTATTATGCGATGCGATATAAGCGATTGTTTATTGTTTAATGCCGGCGTTTCCAGATTTTACTGCTGAAACATTTTCGAAGTGTGCACAATAAATCAATTTCTGATAATCGAGGTGAAGTACGAGTATATGAAAAGTTCACGAACACACTCATACATTTTTCACGATATTAACTATTTATGATACGAAATGATACACACAGACAGAACATTTTGATATTCCATATTTGGCCGCAAGATAGATACCGTGTTACCATTTACCGCACGCGTAATTCCCAAGATAGCAGATAAAAAATTCATAAAAATTCGATAAAAAAGAAGTAAAATAAATAAATTTCGATGTATAATTTCTTATCAATAAGTCCATTACTTGACAGTAACTTCCACCTCTACACAACGAAGACCGCTATTCCGTTTATGACACACACAACACTAGGAGAAAACGACCGTGCGCGCATATCGCAAGTTTAGTCGTTCTTGAATCGTTGTAGTGAGTGCCTGTCAGAGCCGGACAGTCAGTGTCTTGACACGCGTGACATTTGGCACACATTTATTATTGTTGTTCTTGTATATAAACTGAGGCCCGTGTTTCAAAAAATTAAAAATTTTGCGGTTGTTGTGGAATGTTATTACAGATGGATGCTAACTGCCCTCCAGGGCGGACTTCTACCATGCCCGGTATTTTAGATTCACCAACTCTTGCAAGAGTTGAACGTGCTATGTTAAGACATGAAGAAGGTACCCATCGAGAAAATGCATTGTTGCAACGACAAGCTTTTACTCAGGTAAGAATATTTTTGGCACATTATTAAATTTTAAGTAGAAGAATTTAGTAGAATTAAATAAAGAAGGAAATATGAAGAAAATACCTAATGGTGGGAATTATTTAATTAGTAATACTGACATGAAATTGTCCCGGTTTCAACATATTAACAATCAGGAAATGCAATCAATTTTTTGCAGGATATCATTTCAAATCAAACATGCGAATAATAAATTGAATTTTTGCTTGAAGTGCTAACTCTTGGATCTTTCAAAGCCGGCTCCGCTCAGGACCATTATTTTGAAAATACCCAATAAAGCTTTCTACATAAGAATCATTTTATACAGTCGAAGTCTTAAATTTCATTTTCAAGTATTGACAAAAAACTCATGAAATTGTAAAACTGAATGAAAGCAAAATGTAATTCTGATGTAAAAGTTCATAAAAATGGTAATGATGCAAATGTATGGAGAGAGTTTTTGCATTATGCAAGTAATTTTGGCAAGAAAATGTTTTGCAATTTGCAATTCGTTCATAATTTTCGAAAGGTTATGAATTTCTTAATGTTTTGTGTCTTTATTTTGATTTGGAGATGAATAGTTTACTCAACTATTAAAAAAAAGTTTTTTCATTACCTGTTGTTGCATAAAAAATAATTAGCAATGCCCGAATGATGATTATTATTATAATACCAGCATCATTACCTGCAGCTGACTTTTTACCGCATTGTCAGAATTAACTTAGACTCTAATATATCTGTATTATTGTCTATATCGCGTGATAGATTTTTGTAAATGTGCCCCATTTTTACATCCAAAACATTAACATTCCGACGGTTTGTATAAGCAGGGTTGTGGTTACCTGGATTTTTGACTTCTTTGATTGTTAGACCTCACACTGTTCTTTCCTCTGCATTGTTCGGTGCACACGAACTGCACCAAAACCCCATTAGCCCCTTAATTCCTTATCTGAATTGCTGCACACACGTTTTGGGTAAATTTGGCTTTAATCAGATATACCTCAACTCCACCACGGTGCCCTTAATTTCCGCTCCTAGAAGTTTTCAAGATAATTTAAAATTTCCAATAGTATTAGTGATTTTTGGAAATTGTGTTAGAATAGTTTTACTTTTTGGACATACATTTGAGGTCATTAGTTCTTAAAACATTTAACAGCTATACCTTCTATATTGAAAATAAAATGTGTACAAATTTTCTGCAACTGATTGTTATTTAATAAAAAAAGTTGGGACATTTTAAGAATAATACTTTTATTATTCTATACAGTTTTCCAGCAAACGACTAAAATGGTGTGCGAATTCAATTAGCTTCTTATTAGAAGGTAGCCAATCCCGGATGTTGAAATTGTCCATGGCGCAGTTCAGACAATAGATTATCTTTACCCAACATGAAAAATATAAAATTGATAATCCGTGGTGCAGTTCGTGTGCGCCCGCGTTTTACTTAAATTTCTTTTATGTTATACTTCGGTAGTATAATATCTTATAGTAGGAATAGAATCTTCAACACCCTCATCAAAATTCCTTGATTGAAAAATATAACCAGAAATAATTTATTTTTCTAACCGTTTAGTTTTTTGTTCGATTTATAATTATAGACTGTTCGTAATAAACGAACAGTTCAGAGAAAACTTTCTGCTTGTATTAAAAAAATATATCTTAATATAATAACAATCGAATGTTAATCAATTTACGGTATATTCTTGTTTCGTGCGTCGCGTTCCGTCAGCCGACGAAAATCTACCTGAGTCCTTCTCGTTTCGTGCGGAATTAAAATGATTGGGTTTATGACTTCTTATATCGTGCGTTATTTACCTGCACATGTTTACCTAATCTTCTCTAAATATCAAGTAGAAGAATATTTTTTTTAATTACTTATATTATATTATAATACACAGTGTTTTTCTGTGTACAGAAACATGGAAAGCGTCACCTATTTATCCTTTTCAGAAATTTCGTTTTAGAGAGACTAATACTTGAAGAAACATCATTACGGGAAAACCTTACTTCCCTTAAGTATGAATGGGGACGTTTTCCCTTTATTGAGGATCTGATAGTAGCTAAAATATTTAATTTAAAAAATTCATATAATTGATCAAGCAATCGAACTAGTTTAAAAAAATACACTATTACTTAAAAAATTACGAGAAAAATTATTTATTTGGTCTTAATTAATACTTTTTAGGAATACCTTAGATTTTTGTATTTGGTGTGAAAAAATTGATAAAATTATGAACAGAAAATCAACAATTTGTATTTAAAAATCTTATTTAAAAAAGTATCCAAAGTTAGCAGGTAAACGCAGATGAGCGAAGAAAACGAGAAGTCATTAGTACCAACTTCGATTGTCCATCTGAATTACGCACGAAACCAGAAGGTTTTGTATCTTAGCACGAAACGCTACGTACGAAATGCTCACAAATCCAATTTACAGAGTAGAAATAATCTAAATAGTTGGCAGTACCGTTACACTTATTGCATTTAAATATAAATATTTCTATATTCTACACAGGTTACTTTGTAGACACTGTTAAAGTACGGAAAAACCAATTACTGAGTTACTAACACTACAAACTCAAAATCATATTACCCACCTTGCAATTTTTACTCTTAATTTTGTTTGGCTGTTTCTTGTTGCCAAAATTACGGTTGCCTCTGTGAAGTGCCTGTGCCGCTATTCCATGTGGAGTATCATGAGATTCTATCAGGGGGTTCCGTTACATCGCTTCTTGTAAAGTTTTTCCGTATAGCTATAGTTGAATTAAAATGCCGTGGCGAGCTATCTGCTGATTACGGTTAGATTTTACCTTGCTTTAATCTTCTTAATTGTAATATATTTATATGTTAAAATATTTTAAAATGACACGCCCATGGAATATCAGCTAAACTTTTCCTTGTTAGGTCTCTTTAATCCCTTGCGGCTTGTCAATCATCGAGCAGGTAGCTCGCCGCACCATTTAAATCTAACAATATTATTGTCAGTTTTCAAACGCGAAGGGCCGATGTGCGTGTGAGAGAACCCCTAACGAAATTTGGCATACAGTAGGTGCAGGGGTAATACTCCATTCTATCAACAAGCAGCCCCACCTCGTAGACCAAGAGGAATCAGGATAAAGATTGCTGCGTGTCCTTTGATTTTGTCCTTCATGTTGTGTCCTTCGCGTCTACAAATTGATAATTATTGCTCTTGAAGACTTTGAAACTTCTAATCATTAACACCTTAAAACTTACAAATTGAAGGTTTAAATTTAAAAACTCTAGAACTGTGATACTATGAACTTAAAAGCTCTATAGTCTCTCCAGAGTCTCTATAAGCCAGCGAAACCCTCTAAATCTGTGTCTTTAGGGACTTGCGTTGTATTCGCATCTTACGACATTATTTAATTTACCATAATGACCAATTATCTAAATCTTTTATGACCTATTAGAATTAGATAAATCTATTTCATTTCTCATTTATTTTAATCAAAACTTGAGTTAGAAAGGTTTAAGAACGGCATGTGAAATTGTGGATACGGCCTTGAATATGTCGAAAATTCAGGTTTTCAAATCTTGCGGAACTCTTATGACAGTTTAGGTACAAGCTACTCGAATTAAAGTTAAATTGATTAGTATAAACGAACAGTTTCTCCAAGCTAAGATATTTTTATATAGTTATTCTCGATACAAGTGCGCTGTTACTTCAATTTTTAGGCTCGTAGCTGAGATTTAAAGTGGCCAATAGCCTAGAAATTGACAGGGCACACGTATCGAACACTATTTTTTGTATTCGTTTACACAAAATTCTAAAAATGTTTTAAAATGCCAATTAGAAACATATCATTTTCTACAACTGCATTTAGATTCATCAATTCGGCAATCTTCTTATCGTAGTGATAATACAAAGTTATTGATTTTGTATACCCTGTATGTAGTAAAGATTTAAATATAACAAATCTTACTACATGTTGTATGCATTTTAGTACTCTCTGTATCAAGTACTCAAAAATCTGTATAATTATGGCGATCTTACAAGATCTTCGTAAACAAGTGTCGAACCAATGGCATATTTTCCGCAAAAGATATTTGATATGCATAGTTTTTTATGTAATCACCGCTCTATGAATACAAGAAAAGTTAAAAGAATTAATTACAGTGTTCATTCATAATACTTTATACAGCACCTACACAATTTGTTTTATAATAATCACACTCTAATGCGTAATAATGCATACATGCAATATACATCAGCTTATTATAAAAGTATTTAATGAAAAATAAGTAAGAAATGTGTACGTATGTGTATATCTTATCTAGAACCTAGTAAGAGCATTCCTTCATAAAAATAGTTTCTTGAAAACCTCTAAGTTCTTATTTAGAAAGCGAAAGCAAGTTTTGAAGATACATAATTTGGCGAAAGATTCTAAAGTACTACGCTCATCTGATGTGGTGTTCTGTGCGTCGATGGTAGCGTTCAAAGCGTTGCTTCCCCTCCACCTATTGGCGGAGTACACAATTGGTGTTGGAAAGTGCCATTAGGAAATAGAATACAAAATACTTATATAAATAGGAAGAGAATCGGTCCATAAATAACGAAAATATTAAAAATTGACCTTGTATGTATTAGCTTGACTCAACCTCCTTTCATTTATACAATTCAGGAAATATTTTGTTAGGGAAATTCAGTACTAAATATATGAGATCAGGATTAGTTATCTAATTCAGTTACTAAATGTGATAAGCATTTAAAATAACTTTCCTCCAGTATTTAAAGGGTGGTTTGTACTATTCGAAGCTTGTTAGACCTCCGATAAAATGTACGACTATGAACTATCTTGAATATTCCAGAATGTTAACAGAGTCTGAAGAGAAGTCCACAAATATCTGTGGCAAAAGAGTGCCCTTAATAATATTCTTCAGTCAAGCTAATAATTTAGCTAGAAACATATACAGGGTGGCATTAAAGTATGGAATATTAAAAAAAAAGCGAACTCAACCGGTATTTTTAAAAACGCTGAAACACGTCGATTTTGTTTTTTAAAAAGACACATTAATATGTGCGATTCACCTTCCGACTTTCATTTGTTTCTCAGTTATGACGTCATCGCAAAAAAATTTAAATGACAATGTACATTTTTAATAGTGGAATCCGATAGTGATTTTTCTTCTCTTTATAATCATGCAAAAAATCATAAGGTTGCATAATAAAAATTCCGAGAAAAATCTATCTGAACATTTAATGATATTGATATTATGGTATCAATATATCAGATCGATTTTTCTCAGAATTTTTGTAATGCAACCTTATGATTTTTTACTACGGTTAGAGAAAGTCTGTTTATGAGATCAAGAAGCACTCCAGTGCTCCCTAGATAATTATATGCCAAATTGTTAATCTGAAATTACGCTATAGACATTACTCGTCAGTTTCTGCTTTCCTCAAGAGCTTAAAATGTTCAAAATTCGAACAAATTTGAAGGCCGATATTACACTATAAAAGATCTTTGACAACTATCTTTTATAAAAGTTATTTGATGAGAAATATGGCAGTGTAATAGGCTACCTTTTATAAAATATTTCTTTGATAAAAGATAAAATGGCCAACAGATTAAAATTATTTGACTTATAGGGAAAAGATGCTTAGCCTGTTAAGCTCGGTTACATCATCTTACATCGTCCATTAACGCACACATTCATAGCTTCATCAGCATTGGACGTCACTTCGAAATCACGTCAGCCACCAGCAACGAAATTAAATTTTTATGGAGTGGCAAACTGATATGCAATTTTACAAAATCCGTCATCTGATCTCTATTTTCGGTGTTCATCTCAACGGGTTGACGTTTCATATATCTACTATTTGTTGAAAAGGTCAATGACTTCTCAGACCTCTACGTTATCCTTGGTAACCTAAACTTCTTGACGTTTAGGCATTCTTAAACTTACCTTAATTTAAAGTATGTTGAGATTATGAAGGATGGACCTGCCACATTTTGGCGCAAAGACAATTGTTGATGTAGAGAGAGTCAGTATGATCATCTTTTTACCTTACTTTATAATTTTACCTTAGTTTTACTTATGATTTATATGCCTTTTTACGAGAGTCTCAGCAGAGAACTACAATCAAATCGAAAATAAGACTTGCAATTTAAGGATGTTTTTCGAAATCTGACCAATCTAGCAGACTCATATCGACGACCAGATACATATCTGGATGCGCGGTTTTCGATGATGTGTAGCATTTGTTCTCGTGTCATATCTTTCCAAACTTTTGCAAATTTTACAAAAATCAAACTCATTTAATACAAACTTATTTAGCTGTCTGTCTTTAGCTATAGTAACAACTTTTTCAGGTATGACCGGAAAATTCTTCGGATAGGTTGGATAGAGACGATGGAGTAGGAAGCTAATGTTTAAAAAAAATGTGATTATTCGTCTCCTTTATGCGCCTTTCAATTTTAACTGAATCCGCAATGCTTGTAGTAAAAAGCTGTAATATCTGGAGCAATTTATTATTAATCTTTGGTTAAACCCTTCATTACATCAAAATTGCATAAACCAGCACTGACATTTAATATTAATCCTAGAACTTCATGATTAAACCACCAAGATAACTATAGTTATTCAAGGACGCTCGTCATTCCTCGGTGTAATGTTGTGGTAATTCACCAAAATATGCCGTAAAAGTTTTATTAAATCACCTTTAATAACATTCTCTTAAAATATTAAAATATTCCAAAAGTATTATTTTCATTATTCAAATAATTGAAATATTTTAGTAAAAAAAAACTATCCGAAGTAACTTGACTAAACAAACCTCAAAGTGAAAGTAATTTTTAGATAATTCATATTTAATAATTATAATTACAATAGTTAACTATCATTTGACGTCATTAATTTATAACATATTAAAGTTAAAATACCCAACACCACGTTCCAAAGCACTATCATCCTTGGGATTAACGTTCAAACGTGTTATTATTAAATTCTTGGTCGGAAGCTTTAAAATGAAAATTTAGTTGAGCAATAACCCGGGTGGAAAATATAAAGAAAAAGTACTACACAAGGTTGGTTTCGAAAAAGTTGTAAAAGAGTGTTCTCTAAAATTTTCCAACATCTGTGTTTTAAAAGTTCCTCGAGACCTGAAAGTTTTTATAGGAACTAACCACATCCACCATTTGTGGTAACTGAAGTTCTTTTTAAAAAGACCGTTCACGTACGTCGAAATTTAGAAGAGAATATAATTTGATAAGTTTGATAACAAACTAGCGCGGTGTAGAAAATTTCCTTTGTAAATATAAAGATGGAGTATTATTTTGAAGTAAATAAACTCTTTCAGCATGTAAATAAGGAATGAAAAACATCAAAATTGGCTTAACCTAATATGTTCCATTCTGCTGCAATCTAACATATCTTTAGCATATTAAATTCGGCTTTTCCCAGACGTACACATTGTCACATATAACACATCTTTTCGTTTAGATTCATGTTCATCACCTAGCTAAATAGTTATCATAAAGGTATATAACCTATGACACTCCCAGGATCCCAATGAATGCGACAGACAGGCAGACCCTTCCTTATATATCAGTTATATTATCCTGGCAGCTGCAAAAGTTTCTTGCCAAACTCCGAAATGGTTGAAAATGTTTCCCGTACGCAATGCAAAGCTATAATCCATCTCATCGAGTATGGTGAGCCAAGTCGAACAAAAAATCTTTATCCCATCACTGGGCCAACTTGAGTGCCGTTTGTACACTTTTAGGGACCGCGCATGTACAAAACGTAGCTCTACAGCCCAAACACTCAGTAAAAACACAACGTACACAGTCTACAAAAATTTATGAAACTTTTCGACCACTCTGACAAACTGAACGTCATGAATGGCAGCCAGTTACAAGTTTCAGGTCTATATAAACTTGATGCACAGAGAGAAATGTATTTAAATTTCATCAACAATTGTGTGGTATTGTAAAACAAATTGGTCTTAAAAAAGTGACAGGGACAATTTGTGTACAATTATAAAACAAGATTGTGTCATTTAGTTTGTCAAGATTTTGTGGAAGTCAATAGTAATTTTGTAGAATCAAATGAATAGTTGTCTACAAGTTTCCATAACAAATTGTGTTACTTATTAAAACAGAATGTGTAATGTTATTGCATACAATTTTATACAAAATTGTACAATTGATGCGCTAGTTGTGCCACATTTACTTAATAATATTTAACACAATTACTTGTTCACATTTATACAAATTGTGCAATACTCTGGCACAAATATTGTATACAGAAGGTTAGGTATCACAAATAAAATATATATTTTTACATATATTAAAATATATCTAACTAATATGTATATAGCTATACAATGTATAGTATTTACATACTATACAACGTGTAATATATACACGTATAACACTAAAATTTCCTTTGGCCGTCGCCTGTTTATGTATAAATCTCGAATTTACATTAATAGCGATAATTACAAGTGGTGACATCTATAGGATGTCATCCATAAACTTTGCGAAACACAATAATTAGTAGCAAGCAGTTTGGACACTGGATTATGATTTCATTCAAACAAAATATTGTATTTTTCTAAACAATGTTTTACAATTATACTTCAACATAATATGCTAGCTTATCCTCTACAACATTGTTCCAAAGAATGCAGAACTAAATCTGACTGTGTTAAATAATTGTCGTACGTTCCAGTAACGAAAACCTACACAACGCTGGACAATACGATTCTACAATTATAATATAAATTTCTCCAACATCGTTTTGAACAATATTGTGCAAAGCTCTTATGAAGTATTTCTCTCTGTGTGGGCTGACTCGTAAGCCATGCAAGACGAAACGCCAGCTTGACCTAGAGGAACTGTCACCGGATGCTTCTATAAAAGCGATTTATTCACAGATCGTTCCTAAAGTAGAATAGACTTCTAGTATCTTATATACGAGAATTCTGTCGCAACCTTACTAGACATAAAAACCCGATGAAGGCAAGAATTTCTAAGAATATCCTGACACTGGTTAGTCGATTTCTTCTCCTGAATCTTCTTCTGGAAAAGAATATTTGTAGCCCGGCTTTCTGCATGAAAAATGGGTAAAGAATAATTTCAAGTACAGAGTACCAGTATAAAATATTCTTTGGTTTGTTCACCAAGTGGATCTGGGATGGTCTGTAATACTTTTTTAAATTACCACTTCAATAATTAGTATTAGTCTAAGAGCTAGCGAACATGACATCTTCACAACTCCGTAATGGATAAAATCTTTTAATTATCTGTATTCATAGTATATGAGTAGGAAAACCCTTGTCTGGCAGGTCAACCCCTCTAATTTATGGAGTAAGAGATCAAATATTGTGGTAAAAAATGTTACATTTAAAAGCATTGACCAAATAATTTCGAAAATTGCTCTGAACACTAAAAAGTAAATAATAATAATTTGTATAGCATAATACGTAAATTTTATCAAAATCTCAGATGGTTGGACGCTAATTTGTGGAATATGGATTTAACTAAGTATTGAATAAGTTTCTTCTGAATGTAGGCCTTCTTGAGAACGTGTAACTAGCTCATTTTTATGAACATTTGTTTTGCTTCATTCAAACATTCAACGTTTAACCGAAAATATCTGTCTTGGTACCCTATAAAATAAAGTTATCATTTGTGTAAATATATTTGCCGTCTCACGAGATCGTATTTCTTTTTTTAGACATGCACTTATTGTCAAAAAACAAACCAAATAAAAGGTTAAATCTCTTAAAGCACCCTAATAAGTTCGTTAATTTATTAAAAATATACAGGATTTTACGGCCCCTTTTTAGACAAACAGATTGTTATTTCTTTAATTAAATTTCTTCAACATTAAAATGCTCACAAAGGAACAAAATGCTTTCAGAATCATAATTCATGTTTTATGAAGCAACATTATAGTTTAGATAAAGTCCCAAGTTAAAGGTCCTTACATTTTATTGCTGTTTGCACCTTTTAGAGTGAAAATTTAATCGAATTTCATTATTGGAAGTAGTGTAGTTAATTGGAATATAATCGCCCCTCTTGGAACATAAAAAAAGAGCTCAACGCGCTAGATTCAGTACGAGAGAGACCGTGAGCAGTTCCTCATCACCTGGATGATCACGGTGGAAACTGATGGTTGCCTTAGCAGTTGAACTTCAATGACTGGAAATACTTGAAAACTTTAATAACGCATTCGAATGCCATTATTATATAACTGATTACACAGTTAGATATATATGGGCATAAATAGCATGTTTTTTGGGGTTACTCTGTTTTTCTAACTCGAAGGTAAGTAAGAAAGTAAATATAGGTTGGTACATTTGGTTTGATTTAGGTATACTGTTTGGCAAAGCTTTAATGTCACCATTCCAAATGTATGTACGGAAGTGGGAGATATTGGGAACGTTTCATGTAAAAAAGAGGAAGCTATTAGAGGAATGGCGTTGCTTCTTTATTGAATTTTACTTGTCTCCGTTTATCTTGAATTACGAGCAAATTAGTGTAAAAAAGAAGCGCGAGTAAAATAGTATGCCTCACGTCCATAGCGACCTCTTTCTTACATGAAACTTACCTAATATCTCTCACTTTGCATTAACATATTGAGCTTTGGCAAATCATGTACGTTATTTGTATTTGAGTATCATAAGTACGCAGATGACCCAAATTTGACCACCCTTATACACACCTCTAACCATACATAACCGCTAGAAAGAGCCCGATCGTTGTTCTCCGTATTGCGTTCCCTTCGACAAGCGCAGCAATTTGGCCCCATAAATAATTAACTACCTCAAATTTTGCACACCTATTTTCTCTTTGCCCAAATAATTCCCCATACTTCCCTTAGCTTCCCCGTGCATTTGTAATACTTCCCTGTATATCCTCGTACTTCCTCAATACTTCCCTGATAATTCCTTGAAAATTCGATTACTAAATAAGAGTTCTATCAAGACTGCGAAGATAACTCCAGAAAAAGTATTTCACTGAAACATACAAATGAAAAACAGTACAAAATTAAAATATATTCCAAGTCAAGTATCAAATTATGTTGCAGAGTTGCATACAAGATTCTAAACCTAATCAGGTCTCTTGATAGAAATTTGAAATTAATATCTAATATGGCATAAGGCATAAAACAAATTGAAAAGGTACCCATGTAACACACAAAAATGGTAGGAAATGTATTACTTTTTTGGGTTTAAAAAAGATCACTTGCCAGTTAGTAGGCCGCGAAAGGTGAGGAAGAGGAAGTTAAGTAGGGGCAGGCTCTTTAGCTTCTCTGATTCAGGAAAAATCGTAACCTATAGAATAAATTGCTTTAAATTGAGAATTTTATTCACGATCGAGAATATAGAGATCAAGGGTTTCTATTGAATAGGATTAAATATTTTGTGTGAGTTATTGTAACGTAACTATAATAGGGTACACTTTGTTAGGATATTACTCGTGACTAGATTGAATAATTTGGCTTTAATCTTGTGGGTTTATCCAATTCATCAAATCGTCTCTCTGGACCTCTTCATTTGTATACGAAATCGATACGGAGCAAATATTCAAAATTATTCTTTACATAAATAATACACAGCTAAGACAATGATTTTCACTATATAAACAGCAATGCTGAATAGACTAGGTATGAATTTACCTGAAATAGCAATATTGTTTTTTACGAAAGTCCTTTGTAGTTGAAAACTTTCAATGTGTCTTTTGTTCTTTGTAAAGCAATGGTTCTGGGCATATATTGATATTTGTACAAAATACAAAAAAGTAACCAGTTTTTATATTCTAAAATTACTACCCAATTATTCATCAAAACCATTTTGATGAAAGCAATATTACTGCTTTTGCAGAATTGAAATTTAATTTCATAAATAGCTTGTCCAGGCAGTAGCTCAAACTAATTTGCTTCAAAATAGTCTGTTCTCGCTGAACAAACTCCGCCATTCTGCAAAATTAGTCGACTTTATTTGCTTTGCCATAAAGGTTCAATTTCAGCCCGCATCTTTTTATTAAAGGCTCTCTGCTACAAACTTATGTTTCTGTAATTTTTGCTATATTTGATATCAGCCCTAATTACCCCAGACGACGAAAGTTTCCAACCGGTAGATAATATGATTATGCTATTATAAGCCCGATACAGCGCGAGCGCCAGCTTTTAAGATTCATTTTACAACATTAATTTACTTTTGTGACAAAGTTTCACTAATTTCGCGTTAGTCGTTAGTTTTTAAAAGAAATCTAAAGTCTTTTTAAATTTCTCAGCAATAAATCTTAAAACCCAAAAGAACCGCCTCGCGTGCAGACTGCTATTCTAATTCACATCTGATTCATTACTACATACCTACTTTTTTTATTTCGTTAGCTCCAGGATAAAATACTAAAACCCTAATATTTTACTTTGATTTAAATCCTGCTAATGCAAAAAAGTGTTAAATCGGCTTATCACACACACTCCCAACAGTTAAAAAAGGGGATAAACCCATTTCCCGGTTTTTAAAGGTTTCTTACTCGTATTTTGTAATTCAGTTTCCTTTTTTATTGTTACTATTATCATTATCTTTGTATACTGTAGGTATTACCTTTAATAGTAAATGTGTAATTGCATATTGCAAAATGGGAATAGAACCTGAAGCAATGCAACTAGCTAAAAGCTGGTTAGCCACATCCTATTAATTTCCTTTGCTGTGATTAATAAGAGGATTGTATCTATTGTGTTGTAGTATCTGAAATGGTAATTAACCTGAGGCGATGAAATAACGTCTAGATTTTTTTATGCTATATATAAAATATAATCAATGTATTAAAAGTTTTTTGTTCTAATAAATATTGCACCGTTAGAAACAATATTATAGTATTGAAGCTGTAGAGCGTGCGAAGTCATAATATTTCACATCAGCTCGAACTCGAAAAATGCATCCTCATCTCTACCACTCCGTTTCATATTGGATGTCAACAAAAAAATCTATTCTATTCACTCTACAAATACAAAAGAAAATAGCCACAATAAGGTAATGTAATTTAAAATGCTGACTGCTCGGCCATCTTAGTGCTCGCCTTCCCTATATCAGGGATATAAGGAATTCCCTATATATCGGTCGACTAGAGCAAAGTAAAGACGCATACAAATCGACTCATCAATGGCAAAGATATTAAAGAAAACTTTACTCTTTCCTTCTACTCTCTTCCCATATTTGAGTTTACAAACTCAATCTAACAAAAAAAAAGTACACCGAGATTGGTCCATAAATAGGTTAAGTATGGCAATACATTCTTACTATTCAGCCGCGTGATCTCTAACAACACCTTCATTTTTTAATTGAACCGTATGCGATGTTTTGCTGTTGTATGGCCCAGAGTAATCTGTTGTCATGTAAAACTATTGGTTCAAAACTGTGCAAGACTAAGACTAAATCAAAGAGGCGGAATTCACAGTGGGGAGCATTCGTCAGAACCTCACTTGCGCAAAGTCTTTTCTGATGTCAAGGAAATTCTTCAGATAAGGTTCTTATTTGATGGCAACAGCAGTCAACTTCGAATACCGCATTTGATGGAACTATGCATGTCGAAAAAGCCATAGAAATGTTTCTAAGGTCCCACCACAGCCTTGATGCGTGCTGACTGAAGGTTCCTATCGATTTTTAATCTCTTGCATCTAAGGTGATTAAGCTGCCAAATAGAATCAATGATTTTAATCAGTTTTAGTTTTGCAAAACTATAAGACCCCTTAAAAAACTTTGCACGCTGCCAATCAAATGCTAGGGGCATCAGAGTTAATTAGAATAATTAAAAATATATAGGTGTAGGTTATTACGAAGATTTACCAAGATGATTAGATTTAGAAATACGAAAGTTAATACGGCGTAAATCACTGGATCATCATCCCCGAATGATTGTAAAAATAATAATAATAATAATTACGACTACCCATTGCCTGGCGAACTAAGGCGATTATTATTATTATTATTATGCAGGCCCATCGTGCAGGCTGCAGCCGACTTATAGATATTATAGCACAAATCCCACAATTGTGATACAGCTAAGGTAAACTGTAGAAAACCTTATCCAAATCTGCCCGCACCGGGATAAATAACTTATCTCCTCAAGTACTCGGGTATTTTGCAAAAGAAGTAATACAAATTACAGAAAACTAATCTCATAATCCAAGAGTCCCAGATTCAATCCCCGACCAAACTGGTAATTCTTCATAGTGGAAAAAAGTTAATAAAAAGGTACGAGGGATGTTCCGCCACCTCCTACTCTATTCTAGGTTTTTATATACTTTTGAAATAAATGTAACATGCCAAGTTTGCAAAAGTGGTCAAAATGGAGAACACTAATAATATTGTTATTTTTGTATTTTTCATCACATATTCCTCATTTAAAGATAGAGAAGCATTCTGCAAGGCAAAAGATGCAAAGAAAAAGCAATAAACAGTGACTTTAGTAGGCCGACATATTACTTGCAACAGTATCCACGAAGACCCACGGCTTGAATCACTGGACCAAGACTAAAAGGATTGGTCCTTGACATATTGAGAACAATAGAGAGTCAGCGTTTCGTCCTCAATCACATACGGCTTCTTCAAGAGAAATTAGATAAATTGTACACAAAGAGTAAAACAAATGGGATATAAAAATTAAGCAAAACAAAAGAATCTAGAGAGAGGAGAGAAGGACACAGTAACTCAACAAGTAGAAAATCTTCTGAATAAAGACGAAAGGAGTTCTGGATAGAGATATATAGTAAGAGCGGTGGTTAGGGTTGATCAACTGGCGGGACCTTAATTCTGGTTCTTGGTTCTGCAAGTAATATGGCTTCTTACTGTAATGGACCAGAATGGCCGATAAGTTTAATTAGAATAGATTCTACAAAGAAATAAGTGGTGGGGAGTCTCAAAATGCTATCAATCACGCGAGATAAGAATAACACAGTTTCTTTCCTGAGGAACAGCGTTGTTCCGTTTCAAATACGTGAAGTGAATATTGGTGTAGGCTTTGGGAATGTTTAAACTTTTTGCTTTTTTTAAATAGACCATCATTTTCAAAAGAATATAATGGTTCTATTAAGAGTTTATAGAAGACATTATCTTTTTAATAAGAGAAAATCTTAAACCTATCCGATTTTGTCTTCAGAGCTTGTGAAATTAAAACCGCCTGGTAATATGGAAACAATTACAGCTGAAATTCCGTTCCCTCCTTGCATAAGAAGCAATCCCAGAAGAAATTTTGAAATACTGTAAAACTGAAAACATGGAATCCAATTACCTAACACCGAACAGCTTAGACCTTGACATTCGAAATTTCAAAATGCACAACTACAAAATTTGAAACAATCTCAGCAAAGCTGAAAACTATATAATATAAACCTACAAATTTATGCAACATGAAACAAATCTGAAAGTTCCAAACTCTTTGAAGTGTTCATGTTTGACTGTTTAAAATTCAGAGAGCTATTTATAGAGAATACTTGGAATATTAGTATCTGCAGCGGCACATATAGCTTTAAAATCTGAAAATGCTAAAAGCTAAAATTTTGAAACATTGAAATTCCTAATATGTTAGGGTGATAGATAGCCCATCAAATCTGGAATTGCAAAAGTTTGAAAATAGAGTTTTGTAATTTTAAACTTTGAAACACTAATAAGTCCGATTTAATGCATTGTGTAACGGAAGATGTAAATTTTTAAACCATGGTGGATCCAAAGTGGATTTTAAAATTCTTTTTCCTTGAAATCTTGTTTTTGGCTTAGAAATTTGTATACAACTGTTAAATAATTGATCTTTAAACACTCCTAACCATTGCAAATCTGAAGCCAAAGTGAGAAACTTGACATTCATGTAGAAGGTTCCATTCCTGGATTTCTGAGATTCTAGCTCAAGATTTTGATATATCGAAACTGACGTAAATCTGAAAAACATTGAAAATTTTGAAACTGCAACATATAAAGATTTACAATTGGAAAAATGAACAATGAAAAATCAAAGTCTTTGAAAATGAATTTTGTAATTGTTAGTTACATTTGTATCTACATACTTAGATATGTGGATATGTTGGAATTTAAAACTATGGCTTTCTAAGCTGCTAAGCCTTGAACCTGTCTGGACTTGAGCATGTTGATCTTCTAATGTTTATAATTTTCCATTTCGGATTGCTTTAAAACTTTCTCTATCTTCCACCTGAAACCCATCTATACTGTGACCAAAGTGACAAGAAATGAGTCATCACAAACACGTGGACGAAAATGTAAAAAGCATCTACAATTACCAGAAGGTCACGCTGTAATCTAAATGATAAAGTAAACAATAAATGAGCTAGAGAGATTCATTAGCGGAACAAACCCCCTTTTTAATTAAAAGTAAATGTGAACGAAGCAATGAAAATGTGTTGGTACGTCGCTGAATTCTTAGCAACGTGAAGTTTGCACTCTTATCTTATCTCACCTCGGGTCGTATTTCTTTATTGCGGTGTGATTACGAAAATGACTCATTTCATGCATTTTTGGTTGGAGTATAAGATCTAAAATAAAATTTTCAAACTATGAATATATAAAATCCTGGCCGCTGAAACCTTGGAAACTTCCGTCTCTCTAAAACTTTGAAACGAAACCAAAAACTGAAACTAAGAAGCTGAAAGATGAAATTTCAGTAAAATCTCGTTAAGTTTTAAAATGTTAAAGCTCAGAAAAACTGCAAAAAAATAAAATATTACTTGTTATTAATCATTTTCTTAGCCGCCTCAAAGTAGTAAATTCATCACTATTCAGTCTTTTCTGAGTTTTCTATTTTTGAATTTCCTTTTCCTTTATTAAAACCATCCCATTGCAATGCTTTTTATAAAAAATAGCCCCTTATAAGAGCGTCAAAACTCTTTTATGTCTGTTTTTTGCTTTCTTTGTAAACTAAATTGGTTTAGTCAGATTTTGCAGCAGGATTTTTTATGTTTGCAATGCTAAAAGGTCAATCTTCTTCCACATATCTAAAGAACCAAATACATGACAAATTTTTACTTTGCATGAATTTGTACAATAATAAAACCCGTCGTGATTTAGAAAGCAAATAACAACATTCTGATTCATCACGTGTGTAAATAACCTGATGATTATGCTGACTTATTAGCCAAAGAGAATCATTTTATGAATACATAATAAGAGATCATCTAATACAACAGAAAAGTCTATTTGTGATGTGATAAAACTAAACAAATAATAATAATTTCCTTTATGCAGTTGCCACGTTTCCTCAATAAATGGGCATGACAAAATTATTAATAACTCTTTTATTATTTTAATTGCACGTTTTTTTCTTGCTTTCATTTTGTATTGTGTGCACTTAAAAAAGTAAAAGTCAACATTATCATTTTATGTGTTTATAAATATAGCAAGGTGTGACGGAAAAAAATAAATAAGACCCATCCTACCATTTTCAGGCTTTTAACTGTTGTTACTACTAATAATAATAAAACGTATTATTAACAATTTCATGGTGGATTTACAATATAATAGCAGAATATAGGCCAACACTGCCTGTACTAAAACTAATTAAACTAAACGGAAACCAAACTAGTATGTTCAATGCTCTTTAGTAGTAGCAAACTTATTGATTAGTCTATAGACTACATTTCTGCAAGTTTCTATTCACCACTCTTTGTTGTTGTTATAAAAGCAGAGTAGAGAGAAACCTTACAAATCGGAATGAATTAAACAGATTTATTTCTCTATTTTTAATTGTACGATCTTTTAATTAAAATTTAATTTAGATTTGTTTGGAAAGCATTAACGTCTTATGTTCTTATCTAAAAAGTAATCTTGTAACTACTGAAATGACACTTTTTGCCCTTAAAAATTAGATAACGTCAAACACGTTTTCATTATCCTTTTCTAAATGAGATTTTTGTAGTATCGGGGAGCGAGAAGAAAAAAAGGGTTACAATTCATCCACAGCCCTTTCATTTTGAAATTAAACTTCGGCCTAAAACCTAGACGGAAATTATTGGATCCATTTTTTACCTATGCTTGACTAAATTGGTTATTCCGAAGTTTGTGTAGTTAGAAATGCCGGAATTACTTTTGGTATTTATTGGATATTAAAAAATATTTTCTTGGAGGATTTTGAATGAATATTTGTATCATTTTTATACAAAAATATTTTCTTAAAATTTAAAATATCTTTACATAGAGAATTATATATTTTCATGCTTTTAATATTCAAAATAATTAAACCAGGGTGGGGTATGTGGTTTCACCTGAAATAATTGTTGTCCCACCTAGGATTACGTGTTATATAAATTTAGCTGAGTCTAGTCTAATAAAATTTGCTGGAATAATTACAGTTACAATAAAAAAACAACTTTTATTAAAGTTTATACCTCTACCTACTTTTAAATGTCAAAATATTTTTTGTTTTTTATATTATGCTTTAGTTTTTGCAGTTTTTAAAGAGCTGTTTGTATTAATTAGAAGTTTTGTATTATTGTAATATTAGTGGGAGGGGGGGCTGTTGTACCTTGATCACAGTTACCTTGGGTCATTTATTAACTTTAGTTGTCATCTAGGTTACAAAACTTGTAAAATAGTTGGTGAACAGTGGCGGTTGGTGCCAAATATTTCTGGGTATGCTGCATTCCCCAAAATATTTATGTTTGTTTTGTATTGCCTGTTTATTTTGGCAAAAAAATCGAATTGGATTTCATTGCTAATATGCATTTTAGAGTTTTCCTGCTTTTTTTTAATTTTTTTTTACTTATTTGTACTGTTAGTTGTAAATAAATCTAGGACAAGTCTTGAGAGCTATTTTTGCGTTTTTAACAACGTATGGGACAAGCTTTAAATTATATTTTCATAAGTAACTACATAACATTTATTAAACATTCAGAAAAAGCAACATTTACACTATGGCATATTGGCTGTTCTAGAGTTATTTGAAATCAGCTGTACCAGATCTCTTCTGCCCGATCTCTTTCTGGTCAGAAAACAACGCACATGGGAAACAAAATAAAGCATATTTTTGATTACAATCCCGATTCTTCCCCAAATATATATATACGTCTTTATTAAATTGTTTTATATAATTTTTACCGCAACTTTTACTGGTATTTTCAGTATAATTCGTGTTTAAATCGACCTTTTACAACTAATTGTTCTTGATAAGTTAATTTGGAAAACTTTCCACTTAAATTAAATATAACATGTATCTATGAAATATGAACGTATACGATGTATTTCGTGTATACTAATAAATTATTAAAAATCAATTTTGTAGCTAAAACGATCAATATTTCAATTTTTTGTCACGTCATGTAAAAACTATCACAAATCTAATTTTTTTGGATAAAGAGCTCTATGCTTTTGTGGCTATAGTTTATTGTACATAATTAATATACAATTAAATCAACCTGTAATAATGTTACTATTTTGTACTGGGTTTTTGCAATAAACTTTATTATTATCTAAAATAACACGCGAAACGCATAGCACAAAAATTACATGCGGCAGAATTGAAAGCCATTATAGCTATTTTAAACTATACATTGCGCGTCAGCGAACCCATCCGATAACAAGCAATACTTATCGAAACGTATGAATATTAATTCACATGGAAAAATTATCATTCTGCTAGTAGTAGCCTCAAGTAGCTCAGAGGTAGAGACACCGGAAAGCGGAATGTCTTAGGTTCGACTCCCAATCGAGGTGATAATTTTTCTATATGGAATTTGCATTCAAAATATAATTTAATGTAAAATATTAAACAAATACATATCAGAATTATATACAAATACTTTGGATATTAAATACATGACAAATTCTGAAACAGTTTTTACAAAAAAAATTGTATAATTGTATTAATTATATTAATAATTTTGTTAATAATATATTATATTCTAAAATAGTTTTGTTGGGGGGGTGGATGCACAAAGTTCTGTAAGCCCATGCGCGTATTTTTCCTTAATACGGCCCTGGTTGTGTTGGACTTGTTCATGTATACTTTAACGCCACAATAAGAAATCAAGGACTATCAAATCGGATGATCATTGAAATTTTTCTGTCTCCAGAAAGTTCACCCAGAAGCTCCTGGGAAGCTCTGGTGGTATGTGCAGTGACTCCATTCTGTTGGAATCAAAAGTACGCCTTGCCTGGCGTAAATAATCTTTAATTCGGCATTTAGACAAATACAGACCGATCACTCTATTGGTCATTACACTACACCAGAATGTACATTTAAAGCAGTATTAACTATGCTGATGATTCTCTTATGATTAATGATTAATTTATGATTGCAATGATTATGATGCAAATCCAAAGCTATGTCACTTGTTATGAGATTGTTTAGAAATTTAACTTTCTGGCGGGCTCTTCAAATGATTCGCATATTATCCTCCTCAATTGCACAAGAATCTACCTCTTCTTGAGATGTCTCCCACGGATCTTTAAATAGGATGTCTTAAAGATTTTGGCTCGTGTTGAACATCAATTTTAAATATCCCAGGGATCTTTTAATAATCTAATAAATCAAAATAACGGAATTAAAAAGCGGTGATTCTTTATCTTTTCAGAGTTGCAAAAAGAACTTCGATAAAAATTACTGTCTACGAAATGTCTGCAGCACGTTGCGTGCAAATGTTAGGTCTTGTAAATTCATGTGTCATAGTCATCTGGTATCGTTATGTAATAACAGATTTACTAGATGTACGACAGCATTTAATATATCTAATTGCTTTTGAATTAAAACACTATAACGTTTATTTTATTAAGTATAGATAGTATTCAAAATACCCTCATCAACCTACATGCAATGATACGATCGATTTTTAAACAACTCATTAACATAATGAATCACTTCTTGAGTTAATAATTGATAATCTCGTAACTTCTCTTCCGTTAATGGTCTATTAGTGAAGTCCAGATGTGTTAGATCGAGTAACCTAGTGGACACTTTATTTTTACTTTTTCTTGTTTTCTCTGGAAAGGCAGTAAGGTGAAACAAAAAGAAATATGACAGCCATCACAGAATAAAAAGACTTTTCAAATGAGCTATTACATATGTACTTACTTAACATTTGAGATTCTTTGTAGAGTGACTGTCAGAGGAAGGAGGTGGTTATTTTACGAACACAATTTTTCTCAATAATGAACGAAGAGAAATATATTAAGGGTAGCTAGCTTTCATTCAAACGCACCGTTCGTGGTATTGTATAGCAGTAGAATACTATACTTCAACCATACGTGAAATGACCGGAATAAAGAAATACGACCCGAGGTGAGATAAGATAAAAGTGCAAACTTCAGGTTGCTAATTGTTCCGCTAATGAATCTTTCTAGCTCATTTATTGTTTATTTTATCATTTAGACTACAGCGTGACCTTCGCGTAATTCTAGATGCATTTTACATTTTCGCCCGCGTGTTTGTGATGACTCATTTTTGTATTTATGGTTGAAGTATAATAGTAAGTTCAAACGGCTTTGGAAACCAGCGGCGGCTCGTCACGTGACGTAGATGACGCGCTGCTTCACCAACGTTTTCTTGTAAAATCTCCATTTTTACTAATTACTACCATTTTAGAATATTATAATTGATATTTTATTAATTTTATGATAAAATTAATAAAATATGGATTCTAATATTCTAAAACAGTAGTAAACAAAAAACCTGCGCTTCATGTGACGACCCGCCGCTGTTAGAAACACGGCTATACTGTGACCAAAGTGACAAGAAATGAGTCATCACAAACACGTGGACGAAAATGTAAAATGCACCTACAATTACCCGAAGGTCACGCTGTAATCTAAATGATAAAATAAACAATAAATGAGCTAGAAAGATTCATTAGCGGAACAAATCCCTTTTTAATTAAAAGTAAATGTGAACGAAGCAACGAAAATGTGTTGGTTCTAGCGTATGTCACTGAATTCTTAGCAACGTGAAATTTGCACTCTTATCTTATCTCACCTCGGGTCGTATTTCTTTATTCCGGTGTGATTACGAAAACGTCTCATTTCATGCATTTTTGGCTGGAGTATAGACAACTTACTATAGAAGTAGGGTTATCGATCATTGAATACTTGAGGTTGGAATTGTAAACCATACAGCATGATACCTACTCTCTTGTTGATGCCTTTTTTGTTTGTTAAATTGTTACAATGCACAATTTTTGTGTTTACTTTCATATCTTTTAATCACATATCGTATACTTATTTATGGATGCGAAATAGAAAAATCAAATAATTCACAGACAGCACAAATGCCAAAAAATGTGATGGAGCTACTGCTCTTTGGAGTCCACTGCTTCTAACTTTATTGTTCGCATGGCATAGAAATTAGGAAACTACAGGAGCTCAGAAGCTGGAACTTGGCTCCTGAACATATTAAACCGTATACATAAAATGACGCTATAAGAACCCACTATTATAATGAGATGTGTGTAATTCACAAGTAGCACCCTAGGAAATCTTTCGAAATGTTTGGTTCTCTTCAGCTAGGGGTAGCTGCTTGTGAATAACACGCCCATTCCTTTTTATGATTAGAGCGGCATTACTTAATGCGGCATATTAGTCTATAGATGTCGTAAGTGTTTTCTCTTGATATTAATGTTAATTGCGGCGATATATATAAGCCGAGAATGGATGTGTGTTATTCACAAGAAGCTACCCCTAGCTGAAGAGAACCAAACAGTTCCAAACATGTCCTAGAGTGCTGCTTGTGAATTACACACATATCATTATAATTGTGGGTTTTTATATAGCGTCATTTTATGTATTGGCAAGCACAAGCTTATTTTAGCTTCTTTGTCCAGCACAGTGTATAATTATTAAAGATATTAAAGATATTGTAATATTTATCCCACTTAATTTTATTTTTATAATGCAAAATTATTTGTGTTATTAAACCGTATGAACTGGATTTCTGAATTCCCTAATTCTGATCAATTAGAATATTCTATGGAATTCCTCGATTTTAAAAATGAGACAGTTTAAGATTTAAGGGGTATATTTATTTAGAACGAATTTGTGAAAACTTTAATAGAATTCATAAAGAACGTAAAAAAGCTTCTATGTAATTACACTGGTGAAAAGTCGTGCAAGTGCTTTCTGCGATCGCACTGTCAATAATCAAATGGTTACTTCGTGTGTGTTGTTATACAACATGCTGCTGTTACATAACAGATATATATGTATTCGTTCGCGTAAAACAATTGCAGTCTTTTACATTGAGAAATCACTACATAATATATAGTGATTTGACCTAAATCCGAGTATATTATGTTGTTTTACACGTTCATAATCCAATTAGGTTAACTTAATGAGAACACATAATCAAAAAGCAGAAAATACAAGAAGTTCCTATTACAACTATACAAAAATAACAAAAACGACATAAAAAATATTAACATTACTTCTTAACTCATTACCTACATTACCTGCTGCTGTTTATTTTATAAATTGCTTAGAATTAGTGAAAGCCACTACAAGAAGTTTCAACTTGCATAGTCACTATCTTTTTTATCGCAAATACCTGTATGCATTTTGTTGTCTATTTCGTCCATCAATGAAGAAAATTGAAAATCAACTTTCTTTAAAAAAGATTATGTTTATTTACAATATGATCTATGGCATGTGTGATGATATATTTATATTGTGGCACGTTCTTCTTTTGTATTGATAATTCATTCGACCAGTATTTGCTTAAAACAGTAGATATTTCTAATATGATATACTAAGTATGGAATGTTAATGAATATGAATGAATGTACAAAATTACAAATTATCACGTTATCACTTAAAAACACATACAGTTATACAGTTATTAAACAGTAACCAAGAATACACAATTTGTAATCTGAAACAGCAAACTTAACCTTACTTGAACTCTTTACCATCTTCTTGTCTATCTTTAGTTTTAATAACTGTTATTTTCTGTAATTGTTATTAAAATATTTCATATTGTATTACGAAATCCGTTTGAATGATTCCTAATTGAAGCTAAATATGTGTGAAAAGTATTCTTTTTAATGACATTACGTGCTTTTGTTCTTGTATTATGAGAATCTAATCAGAATAAATATGAAGCAGTATTATTAAAATAGCCTATTTGTTGATATAATATAGAATTTCTAATCAAATATAAACAGCAACGAATCTAATTATTATTATAATTTGTTTTAAAATTCTTTACTATATAATTATCATTAGTAAATACAAATAAAGTTTTACGATAATACGATACGACTAATTTGGTGTATCCTCAAGCTAAATTAATGACTTCTTGTTAATATGTAATAGTCATTGTATTATTCTTTTACTATTATGTATGTCAGCAGAATGAATTTTCAAACTGGGGAATTTGTAAGTAAACCTTAAATATTTCCCAATGTTCTTGGTCTATTAGTACAATATTAGATTTCGAAGTTTCGAGAGAGTTTCCGAACTTCAAGTTGCTAAAGTTCTATTTAATATTTCAAACTATTTGCCAATGTTGTCAGAAATGGGTAGTTTCAGTTTTACATACTATTCCCAGTTCTTGTGTTTCAAATTATCTTAACAAAATCTTCAGACTTTAATTGTCATACATTTCAGTGTACCTTCGTTAAAATTTCAAACTTTCATGGAGTTCAAGTTCTTAAATTCGAAGTTTAAAGTTTTAAAAATCTGAAAATTTAAGAGTCTATAGGGTGTATAATAATTAAAGGGGCCTACGATGTAAAATACACGCTGTATAGCTTCCAAATGATACAAGACCCGAATTTCATAAGTTGAAATGAAATAGAATTCATCAACTGAAATTGCTGAAATTCAAAGTTATAAATTCCGTATTGAATTTTTAATTTTAGAGATTTAACACAATTTTAACACAAACATGCAACTAAGGATAAATACATATTTTATACATGAAGGAAAGAGAAAAAAGAAAAAGAAAGGAATATTTTTATGACACCTAAAAACAGTTTAAAAAATTGTTAGTTTTGAACAAATCGTCCTATTCTTAAAACATTTAACTTTTACTGAAAATTTCGTTATTTTGGAAACAAAATGTTGATAGTAATTCATTTTCTCTGAAGAAAATGTATCCCACCCAGTAAGATTTGTTATGTTTTTTAAAATGTTTTTGTTAACTTTCCCCGGATTTTATATCAGCGTTAATAATATCGAACTGTCTAGGCTCTTTGTTTAATAAATTCTTGTTCTTTTTAGTAAAAATACTTTCATATGGATCAAGTTCTCTGGGTGAATGAACATTTCTAAGTCATTTTAGTTTTTCTACTTTAATCGCGTGCGCTGTGTAATGAATATGTTTCGCTACACTTGATTTTTCTATGCGATTGTATTTAAAATCCGCTATGTGTTCTTTGAACCTAGTTAAAATGGATCTTTTAGTCTTTCCGATGTAACTCATATTACAATCATTGCATTCAATTTGGTATATTCCCGATTTCAATTTTTTATCAGTTTTTATCTTTTGGATTGCCTAACAGGTTTTATATTTAACTAAATGTTCTAAAATGTCATTTATTTTACTCAAAGATTCAATGCTACAAATATTCATTTTTATTTACTGTGACAAACATTTTAAATAAGCTTCAAATGTTTCGGAACTCCCTAGAGTCTGAACCTAGAATTTTTGTATCTGTTAGATTTTAATGAAGTCTAGTCTCCGATTTCTTTGGAGCAAAACAAACAAAGAATCTTAGTGTCACAACCCGAGATTCAGTTCAGTTCATTTCGACCTCCATAGATCACCAACATTAACCAAAACGTCAACGTAAATAATCGAGTGCGGTATCATTCGAAATCTATTGAGCTACTGAGAAAGATTATGCAAGCGTCACCTATATAGTAGAAATTTATCCAGTGTGCTTTAGAAGTCACCAAATATTTTTTCCTTCTTTCTTAGTAGATCAATGAGTTTCGAATGATATCGCATTTGAATATTAGGCAGGGGATCGTCCTGCGACCCTTGGTTTATGAAGCAAACCACTAATCCACCGAGGTTGGCATTAAAGCCTTCGTGCAATAAACCAATATTTTATAAAAAATCTAACGGATGCAAGAATTCCAGCCAAGGCGATCTCCTTTTGAAGTTTCAGGGCCTCAGGAATATCAGAATGTGAAGCTTGAGGCTTTCGAAGATTTACATGTTTGGAATAGAGAAGTACTATGTTTCAGAGGACCGCAGTTTCAAACTTCAAGAGATTCTGTATTTTGAAGTTTCAGATTCTTAGTCTTTTTTTCTTCAATTCTAAGCGACTGATAACTAAAAAAGTTTTAACAGTGTAATCTTAAATGGTTCAAAAGTTTGATGTATTGACATTTAAAGTTATTAATGTTTTATACATCATAGATTTGAAGGATTTAAAAGTTTTGACTATTTCAGTTTTCAGAAGTCAGAATTTCAAGAAGTTTAAGTTTTATTAAAATTTGGCACCTTTTTCTAACTCGTCTCCATCAGCTAACATTATGCAGTTGACCTAACAAAAAATGGGATATATTAAGGTGGCACCCCCATACAAGATTTTTTTTTAAATTACATGATAATAATCGGCTCTCGAATCCCCCCAAAAATAATTTTTGGGCTGATGCCGGTTCCGAGAAAAGCCAAATTCAAGTGTGGGGGTGCTAGCAAGAAATTAGCAATCAATATTGCTTCATAATTAAACTTTCCTTTTTTTCAGAAACCATATTTATCACAATATAGTAAAGAGGCAATTTTGTTATTAAATAAACCTAGATGTATGTAATAACAAAATAATTCTATTTTCAAATGCATTTACTTCCACAAATGCTATATTATTTTGTTGTTGGAAAGGATTTTTCTCTAATGCATCCATTCACGCTGTATTATCGCAAATAAAAGTAACACGAGTACATACATACATAAATGTGTTTGTTTAACAAGTATGTACATATTTGTACAGCGCATAATGCGTTGTTAATCTATATGGTTGCAAAGTCTGAGAGATTTTTAATTTTCAGTTCTTCCTTGAAAACTTAATTCCTCCATCATCATTCAGCTGCTGTATTCGTCATTGTTATCGTGACTATTTTTTGATCGCTTCTTATCAGTCTATAATATGTACTCTTGCAGATGCAGTAACATAATTGACCAATAAATTTAAACTTCAGCTAGCGGTGGACTATACGTAAATCTTTCGTCCTCGTATCTCGTTTTCGTGCAATGACGTCATAATCATTATTCTTAATGCAACCCCTAATATTTTTCTACATTTTTTAGTAAGCCCAATTTAAGGAATAGAAAACTTGCCACCCTTAACTTTAGTAACTATGGTAATATGGAGGGGGCGGGGTGTGAATTTTGGAAGATGTCAAGAGCTTATGGAGCCTTTGATATCTCTATAGTTACTAAAATTAACGATGGCAAATGTTATCTTTCCGAGATTGTATTTTAAGGACCTTCTCGAAAATACGGAAAATATTGGGGTTGCATTTAAAAAAATGCCTATGAGTTCTCAAAACCGGGGAGTCTGTTAGTGCTAGTTACCTAGTTAAGTGCTGAATATTATTTATTTTGGGTCTCTTTGCTCAGGGAGGAGAGCAAATTTTTATCCGTGTTGAAATATTAAACCGCTTATATTTCAGACACTATTTTTCGATTTTCATCGTTATTGGAAATTCTGCGAAAAAGAGATAAGAATGGAAATGATTGTAGAAGAATTATCGTGACCCTCATAGGCCAAAACTTAGGATTACGACTGGTATGATAGTATATGGTGGTTAGTGCCTTTAAGCTTAACTGCCACGTTCCCCTCTTATGTGAAGAAGCAAGATACGCTCAATTAGCGCATTACTTATATATGTGAGTGCTGCCAGTTCTCATAGGTGGAAGCAAGGTGCCGTGGAAGGGGGCTATAGAATGATATCGATATGGCGTTTGAGCATTTTTATTTGCCCAATTGATGAAACGATTTTGCCTCTAGAGACTAAATTTGAAAAATCTGCATCTAAGTGGATATAGTACATCTAGAGTCTAGTTTATAGTTGTGTTTGTGTAGATCCAAGGGTAGTACAAGCTCTTGTGGAAAATCCAAGCCATAAAACGAAAATAGCCATTTTGCTTTTGTCGATTTCGGTGTTTTTTAAAGCTAGCGAAACTCATGGTTTAAAAAAGAGATCAGCTAAGCCTTAAATTTGAAAATAGGGTATTTAATTAGCCTTTAGTTCTCCATAGGTTGCGTTTTTAATTGCGCATTCTACGTTTGATTTTTGACGCGTTAGACCTGTTATCCTGCTGAAAGGGCTCCGCTCACTTTAGGGACATGTTGCCTAATGACCTCCACTAAGCTTGCCTCATATTGACTGTGTCATATAGACTTACCGCTAACCGTCTCGTTGAACTACTTTTGCTTCCGTTGTGCTATTTTCATGTCAGTTATGTTAGCTTAAAAAACTTCTGGAGTGGACGGGATATATCCTCTGAAATCCCCAAGGCCATGAGAGAATCTGGGATAAATATTATTCAGCGAATATGCGAAGAAATATGGAGAACTGGATACTGGCCAAATTACTGGACCACATCTGTGTTAATACCGCTACACAAAAAGGGGTCAAAAGAAAAATGCAATTCCTATAGACTCATAGTAATGCTCTCATATACAAGCAAAATCCTCCTAAGTATTGTCAATGAAAGACTCAATCCCAATTTACAATGGTAAAACGCTCTTGAACAGGCTGGTTTTGTCAAGGAAGATGCACAAGAGAACTCATACTGAATGTTAAACAACTCATTGAGAAAGGATGTGAATTTGGCAAACCTATTTACATGTGCTTCGTAGACTATCAGAAGGCCTTTGGTAGTATAATGCAGAACAAACTTTGGTTAATATTTCTCTTATAAAATACATATCTATATATAAAATTCCATGGCGTTGTGAATATAGACAATCTCCCATCAGACAAATTCAAAACAGATAAAGGCATTAGGCAGGGACGGCGAAGAGCTAATGAAAAGAATTGAAAAAGACGGTCAGACAGGAATATAGACTAGAAATCAATCAGGATAAAACAAAAGTAATGATTGTCGGTAGAAAAAACTATAACAGACCAAACATAAAAACATAGGACAGTGTGAAATAGCGTGAGGAGTACTCATCACAAACGAAGGAGGTTGCTCGCAAGAAATTAGGCGACGCGACGGCGTGAAATGGTAAAAAATGCAACAAGAAATTTGTATAAAACATGGAGAGACAAAGCCATCACAGTCAATACAAAAAAGAAAATTGCAACACCACTAATATTCCCTCATAATACTATATGGAGCCGAACCGTGGACCATTAAAGCTTAGGACAAGAGAAGAATTGACGCAATGAAAATGTGCTGCTGGAGACGAATACTACGAGTATCCTGGACCGAAAGAAGAACCAACTGATCCATCCTAGAAAAAATAAAAGAACCTCTACGATTGTCCCACATACATACGGAAATAAATACATATTAAAATTCTTTGGACACAACGAAATAATGATAATTTTGAACGAATAATTATACAGGGTGTATTATAGGTTTTGTAACATGGGGAAATAGCATGTAAAAACACAATTTCGCAAATATTGGCTCCCCTAATTATTTTGTAGAAAAGGTTACTGTAGCAAACTTGTAGGCCTTATTGAATACTGTTCAAAACACCTTCACGTTACCATCTGTGTTAAATAGTTTCCAAGATATAAGTGATTTTCTGGTATAGGAAATTAACACTGTGAATAGGAAATTCGCTAATAGCAATTGCCACGTTATATTTAGACCTTAGGAGTAAATGCAAGAATTCTTAAGCAGAGTTTCATGGAGCAAAATCACCCATCAGAATGTTACAATTGCTACCGGCGTGGAAGAAATACGTGAGAATTCTCCAAGAAATCTATTTTTATAAAATCTTATTAGCCATGACAATAGCTGTCAGATTAACCTCAAAAATCACATAGAGGTTATGTCATGCTTTTGTATTATGAACATATTTTATAAATTGATTCTCGTTTTTGCTTTTTTTTATTGTTTGTTGTGTAATTTTGTTAAATAATATAAATGATGTAACCCCATACTAAGATTAAAATGTTTTTTCTTTTATTAGTATCATTCTTATAGTATGTTTTAAATTTATAATACAAAAGCATGACATAACCTATCAGTGATTCTTGAGATTAATTTGACAACTATTGTCATGGCTAACAAGATTTTATAAAAATAAATTCCTTTGAGAAAGTTTATCTATTTTTTAAACCACACCGGCAGCAATTTGAACATTCTGTTGAGTGATTTTGCCCCCTGAAACTGTGCTAAATAATTCTTGCATTTACACCTAATGTCTAAATCTAACGTGGTAATTACTATTAGTGAATTTCCCATTACCAATGTTAATTTCCTATACCAGAAAATCACCTATATCTTGGAAACTATTTAACACAGATGCTGAAGTGTGTGTGTTTTGAACAGTATTTAATAAGGTCTACAACTTTGCTATAGTGAATTTTCCTCTAAAATAATTAGGGGAGCCAATATTTGAGAAATTGTGTTTTTACATGCTATTCCCCTATGTTACAAAATCGATAATACACCCTGTATATGGAAAAGTAGAGGGGACTAGACTAAGATGTCGCTCCCCCAGACGATAGTACAAACCAAATAAAGGAAACTACAAACTCCAGTATTCAACAACCCACCAGCAATAAACAAAAATGGAGAGACATCATCAAGAAAGCAACAACATCGCAGTGAATATATTCGATCACGAACCTTCTGTTAAGAAGAAAATGACAATTAAATTAATTAAAATGCATCTTGTTTTGGACACTTCTTCAGCCCTTAACTCCTCCGCTCAGCAAAATTAAAGTAAGGTGGACTTTGTCGAAAGCAAGCCATTTTGGGTACCCATCTTAGCAAAAAAGTTGCCGACCTCAACTTTAAGCATACATCTACTAACACAATAAACTAAAAATAAATAGCTAACGGTACCATTGACTACCACGTCGATAGAGAGGTCTCTCACAGGTGGTACTTTCAGGGAGCACCAAGCAGCGATATTACTTCCCAAAAAGTGCAAAGAACCTCCTCAAGCAAATAATATCAAAATACAGACAATTAGAACTTAGACTGCTCTAGAGTAGTGAAAGAACGAATTCTTCCAAATGCCAAAAGTAGTGTTGTAGTTTCAACAAATAATTAGTAGCAACTATTTCGAATTTCGATTTAACCATGATAATGTATATCTATTTAATTGAAGTTCTCGCCTTTCTATAATGTGAGGTGAGATTGGCCAATCTAATTAATATCGCAGACAAGTAACAGTCTGGTAACCGTAGATAAATCTGGTTAAATTCGCAAAATGTACATGCAACAGGTGAAAGATCCACCGAATCTTTTAATCTGAACTGTACTACATATTAAAGATACCCTCTAACTATTAACTGAATTATCTTTCAAATTTCAAATGTAAATACATAACCTCATTAAACTAAATTCAAAACAGTACTGCCTATGTAAATGTATTTAATGTCTAATACTAGTTATTAAGTTGATGTAAATCCCCGGAAAATTCACAACAAACGAAAAAGAAGTAATCCAACAACTTAATCAATAACAGTCAATACAAAAGAGGAATCTAACATATATAGACAAGGTGACGTACTGAACTCTTAAAAAGACTCTCTGCTATTTTATACTGTACTTGTCTGCTATACTCTATAACCAAACTTCAAGCAGTCAGTTAACTACATTGATACTATTCAAATAGGTACTTGGTTTCAAGTAGGCTACTTGCATATCTACCTACTTAAAGAAAATTAAACGCAATCAAGGAAAATTATTTAATTACAAAATACTGTTGCTTCGCAATTTTGTCAATACTATTTTAATAAATGTATTGCCACGAATTTACACCATGTTACGTTCCAGTAATTCAGCATACGTCTTCGATTTCGCTTAATTTTTCCTTATTACAGGGAATTACAAAAACAATCAATATAACATTAACTTCACAGCAACAATTCTCAAATAGCATCATCAACACTTCAGACTACAACTAAATAGTAATAATTTTAGTTCAGAATGTGTATGAATGATCAGAAAATCAGAAATTACCGATTAAATTAACCGAAAAGGTTTTACGTTCGTGATTACTTTATTATTATGTTTTTTTACATTAAAATTATTATCAGAGAGATGGTAGGCATAGAAAACAAAGTTCTTGCCTAGAGTGCGCGAGTACCGCAAACAACAGTAAGTTCACGGACTCTAATACTGTTAAAAATGAATTAGATGGTCGCCGTCTGCCCCATTCACTTATATCTGACCTTTAAGACTACAAAATTACAGTTATATATACTATAGAATATAATATTATCATCATTATTATATGTATGAAGCTTAATTTTTGTTTCTTAAGATTAATAAGTAAAGTGTTAAGGTTAATTTTAGTAAATAATGTTAACACATTATAAAAGATAACTGTGTAATTTTAACACGCTGTATTTGTGATCATTGATCAAATTCAAGTGTGTAGAAATCGATTACATTTATCAACTTGACAATTATGCAATCGTAATAGTAATTATAATTGATTGATCGCAAGATCTATTATTAGTGAGTAGATGTTATCAAAATAAAGCATTTTTCTACTATACTATAGTATCCTTATTATTATTATTTTGTATATATGCTTTGGCAACGATTACATACGTTATTTACAAGTTAAAAGGACATAAAACATTAACGTAATATAGTAGCTTGAGCAAGTAGTGTGCAGTAACAACATCTTGTTGAAACGTAACTCAATTATTTTGTTTGTGTTTTGAAATGGTGTCATTCTTACTGGGCCGGTTAGAACGATCCATTTTCTTACTCATTATGGCGGTACATTAAATAACCTACATATGCCAAATTTCAAAGTTACTCAATTTTTTTCCATAGTTTCATAGTTCAGACACTCGAGAGTTTCACGCGATTAGATTTTGCAGTTTTAGACATCCAATCTTTCAATGTTTCAGAATCCTACAGCTTTAAGTCGCAGAGGTAAGAGCTTGCCGAAGTCAAAATACAGAAGAGAACATAGATTTTGTTGAGTCGTTATCATTTAGTTTAAATTGCGTGATCTCAGAACATCATAATTTCAATATTTTTCAGGCACACTGTAAAAAATGAGGTAAAATTACCTTGGGAAAGAGGTAACTTTTCGCTATTATTTGCGGTATTTTTACCCTAAAATTAATTTTACCTATACATTTAGTAGTTTTACTATTTGTGGTAAAATGCCCTGTAATTATGTAAAATTATACAAATATAAGTAATTCTACTACATTGAACTGGTTAAAATCACTATCCATAATATAAATTTACATAACTCAGACAATTTTTTCCTTACAAATGTATAATTGCTCAATAACTTAATTCATTTTTAGTGTAATATTAAAGATAAGATGAACTTGAACAAGAATAGTGTAATTTTACCCTTAATATGTTTTTAACCGTTGAGATGCTATTTCGCTGATCGCACTTGTTTGTGACCTTCGTTTCGTAAAAGAATTCAGGAATCCATTATGAACAGTCCAAATAGGCTTTTTGGGGAATGGTCGGAATGGTGTGTACCATTCTTTTATGATTTCGGCGAGGCGTACTCTATCGATACCGAACGAAGTGTTCATTGCTCATTAATATTTTGTTTTTCGTTGTAGTGTAGTGCGCATTTATTACAGGCAAATATTTACACGTATGACCGAAGATGGGAAGAATTTTATTTTATAGTAGAAGTTAAAAAATAATAATCGGTAAGTACCTATATGTTAAAATTACAAATTTAAACCAATAAAATAAAAATATTTAATTTAATGTTTTTCTAGGATGAATCAAAAATTGAAGAATTCGAAATAAACTAGCATAACTGTAATTGAGAAAGGTACTCGTGTATAATTGTTTATATAATTTATAATTTTTTAATTTTCTAGGTGGAATCGAAACTTTATCTGAATGTCTTTGAGAGACCAAATATTTCCGAAAGCCCCTGAAAAGAAGTTCTGTTAATGTCTTATATTTTATATAAGTACATACGTTCAATAAAAATTACTTTGATTTTATTTTGTTTCATACAATTCCCAGAGGAACGATTGAATTTGCAAGTACTTTCGCAAGTCATCGTTACATTCAAGAAGTATTTTCACATTTGTATTTTAACCCTGAAAAGTACTATTGCCATGAAATATTAACTTTGTCATGTAACTTTACACAGGTGTTTTAATGTTAAAATGTAAAATTACATTGAGATTGTAATTTTAATCTGTAAATTTACTTAAAAAGGAAACATTACAATGCAAACATAACCTAATGTTGAAATTTTTCACTTCCTATGAAAATTACACTTTGAAGTAAATTTACCCCAAAAAATGGAGGTAACATAGTTGCCTCCATTTTTTAGGGTATAATTCACCGGTAATTTTTTAGAGTGCATTCAAATGTTTGGACGTTTAGGGTTATAACGTTTTCGAGTTCGAGAGGTATTCAAATATTTATAATTTTAAATTGTCAGAATTTCACAGTTATGCTAGTTTCAAAAAATTCAGGCTTCAATACAAAACATTCGAATTTAAAATGTGGTTGGTTTCATAATTCCTCTAAAATTATTGCATGTGAAACGTAGTGTAAATAGTCATGGACTCGAGCTAAGCTCGACTCGGTTCCGAGTCGAGTTCAACAATTGTTTATATGAGTCGAGTTGAGCTTCACGTATGTCGAGTCGAACTTTTCGAGCCGGCTCGATAAAATTGCACAAATTACACAGTTTTTTCGTCAAATGGATCACTCTGTATATTTTTATATTTTTGAATTATACTTGATCATTTGAGTTCAACCACCTACCATACTACATACAATACATATGGTTTAAATGATGAGTTATAATGATTTTCAAGAGGTTTAATGAAAACACAAAAGCAGGCAACATGAACAGTTTAGCGTATCAAATGTTCAAGATGTTCTCCATTGACTTCTTGGCAAAATTGTAGTCTGTAGTTCATTTTAAAAGAACGAGTTATTCCCTATATTTTTTAATTGTTTTGCTTAATCGAAAAAAAAACATACTGGACCATTTCAGTGGAATGCTTACATCGCCCTCGAACGATTGAGAAACTGCGCTTTCGGCGTCGTGCCTCAAACTTCATCCTCGTGCGATATGGGTATAATTTCCATTCACAGTGTACAAATTGCTATTCCAATGCCATCTTACCACCAGTTGTACATCAGAAATCTTCTTTCTTCAACTGATAACAGTCTAAAACTTTATTCACCTTTTACATGTTATCTCTTGCATCATTTGCAAGCCTGCATATTACCAGAGCATACCCCAGCCAGCACACTGACGTCATAATATCGCCGTTTTTTTCGACAGTAACGACATCAAATTGTTGTAAAACTGACATTATTATGTCACAGCCCAAAGACGTCAATATAAGACGTCATTAAAACGTCCTATACTAGGACTATAACAGGAATTATAAATAAATAGTTGAATATTAGAAATAACATTTATTATATACTACAGTCAACACATACCTATATTGTGACCACCTGCTTAATATGACCAGTATTCTTTGGCCCCTGCTAAAGTAATATCTTTTTAATGAAACTTGTACGTATTGTATTGTACGTCCAAAAGACGTCTACGTACGTCCTATTATATGACTTCTTATGGACATCATTTATTAGTCATATGACGTCATCGACCAATAATGACTTAAAAATAACGTCATTATAACCTCAGTGTGCTGGCTGGGACATTCCTACCAAATTGTATTTGCGGTGTCGTTCTCTTAATTACTTTTGACTTGATCATTTTTTTGTAAATATGTTTCTTCTAATGAAAGAATCACATTCCTATATTCTAGATCCGATTTACAGAATTCAATCATCGGGTACTACAATAGAAATATTGTATAATCCTTATATCTTTCTTGGTTTTTATGCTAATAAACCTGTTAACCCCAATTTATTTTACTAAACTAAAATATTTTCTAGCCTCATTAATTTTCTAAGTTTTCGCAGACAAAATATGGCTTTGTTGTTAAGTAGATAGATAGATTTTATTTAATTTTGTTAAAGTGGTATCCTATTTTTGTTATGTAAAATTAACTTTTTTTTCAGGTAAGTTTCTACAAGAAAATGACTTCTACAAGAAAATATTTGTTGCCGAGACAAGTAAGGAGTTAAGATTAAAAATCATGAACGAAGTATGCAGCTTATAGGCACAACTGTGCAGGTTTCCCAAATATTGTTTTTATTTAGTGATTATTGAAAATTAAAAGCATTATGGCAGAAAATGAGTCTTCTTTGGTCTGCCTCATGGTATACTTCCTGAATCTAGTGGTTCCGTGTGTAGGAATAAGTGCAATGTTTTTTGGTTAAATTGTAATTCACACTTGTTATAGTTCAACAAGCAACAATTTGCAATTGTTATGCGAATCTAAAATGTTTTGCAAATTTTTTTATACTGTTCCAATAATAAAATGAATTCCTTAATGATGACTTCACAAGGAAAAAAATGGAAAACGTTCATTATTAATTTTCAACTTAATTGAAGTGTACTTCCGTTTTTTATCTACTTCTGAATCCACGATAACTTTAAGTAGAATCGACTTTCTTATCTTCCTAAAATTTTTTATTTGTACGTTTACATGGAATATAAGTATAATGAAAATTTAATTCTCATATTCCTTTTTTACACGGCCTCTCATAATAAAGCCCTGCTTTGAAGGAAAAGAATGTCGACGTCTGATAGAAAAAAGTGTGGGATCATAACTGCTGCTTAGAAAAAAAGAAATATTAATATGTACAACATGTGCAGTTAGTTGGGTATTATTATCATGGCGGGAGAGGAAATTGCATTATCTGTATATTGTCTGCTGAGTTGTATAGTATGTATAAAAATAGCAAATTTTATATGATAAGGATAGCAATATAAATAACTACAACATTAGAATTAGATGAGCTCTTAAAAAATATTGTTTATTGTCTTAGTCTTATTTCACTAAATAAATAAAGCTGATTAGTTAAAAGGTTCACAAATTTACTCTAATCTACCTTACAATTGTCTCGACAGCTAAGCTGTCATTATCAATGGTAATATAAATATAAACAAAAACGTCGCTAAGATAAATACATAAATTAGATAAATTAAATATTTAACACATCCAGTAACGATGAATTCCTGAACTCAATCCGTTCATTCATTAACCCTAAATACCCTAAGTTTGTGTCTTAAAAGCTCCGAAAATGTCTAATTTGAGTGTGTTAAATATTACAAAAATGTAGGAATTTAGTATTATTTTAGGGAGTCATTATGTCATTCTGTTCTAAACGACGTTTTGCGTAATTAGATTTTTCAGGGTGTTTATTTCTGTAACAACGCACGTGTTCTTTATATCTTGCAGCCAAAATTTCGTATTTGACCAATATATACCGAACTACAAACAGAACAATTCAAACGGTAATTGTGTTAGTGTTGGTTTTAAAGGCTATTTTATAATTGTTGGTTTTCTAAGTATCTGTACAACTTTTTCTGATATTTTGCCAAAATGTGGCATAGATATGTAGTTTGTGTATGTTACAGTGTGTCCCTGGATGGGGTGCCCATAAGGTGATTTTTTCTAAATAATCCTTTGGAGGAGGGTATTTTTGGTCTGGAAAGGTTTTGCTTATTTTACAACTGCAGAATACTAAAAAAATCAAACATTTTAAGCAACCTGATTCAAGTAATGCGTTTTTTTAATGAAAAAAATGAAAATTTTGTAGAAATTTTTCTAAGTCCATAAACTAAGCACGGTTCCCTAGCAACCTGAACAAAGTGTCGGTGACGGATGATACATTATTTTGAGTGAAATAACAATAGGGAGAAGAAGTGCATACGTCATACCGTGCCTGACGTCATAATTCTTTCCTCGCAACGCGCATGTTCGCATCGCTCTACTTCGCTGTAAACCGTTTGTTTGACAGTTTTGACACTGTTGACAGTTGGAAGAGAAAACGTGACGCTACTTTGTGAGGTTAAAAAAATAGATAGGTACTATCACAAATAAAATATTGAAACAACAATGGGTGAAAGCCATTGGGTAAGTGTTTTTATAGCTTGTAAACATCCTTTTTAACACTATCAATAATCAGAAATGAAAATATAATGTGCCTTATTGAAGTACATGCACGTTGCGAGGAAAGAATTATGACGTCAGGCACGGTATGACGTATGCACTTCTTCTCCCTATTAACAAAGTACAAAATAATTTATTAAAAGCTTATGGAATTTACACAAAAATTAAAACGAGAAACAACTTATTCTACCTGTCCACCTCCAATGTTGAAACATTTTTCTACTCGCCAGCGAAATCCTCGGTATACATTCCGCAGCATTTCTGGGGTAATTTCATTTATACAGGCAGTGATCCTCTGTTTTAAAATATCATCATTGTGCTCTAAGTCTATCTTATAGACATTTTATAACTCCATTCGTTGAAAAAGTAGCCTCATCCGAAAATAAAATTTTCGTGTAGAACAAAGGATCGTACATTATTTTCTCCCCTATATTTGCACAAAATTCAAGTCTCAACCCATAATCATTTTCTTTTAAAGTGTGAATGAATTTTGGTTTAAATGGATAAAGTTTGTTGGCTTTGTAAATTCGTTGAAGGTCACTTTTGCAAACACCGATTTGAAGTGATCTTCTTCGTAAACTTTGTTTGGGATTTTCCAAAACAGAATTCAAAGCCACGGCACTGGCAGCATCATTTTCGTAACTATACATCTTTTTCTTCTTCTTTATGTTTGCAACTGATCCCGTTTCTTTAAATTTTTTCACAAGTTTTTTCAATCCACTTTGGCTCACATTAATTCCAGGATATTTTTCTTCGAATTCTTCGATTACGTATCGGTATGATACGTCGCCACGTCCGTAACATTGAATTAAGAAAATTCTTTGCTGGAGATCTAACATTCTGACTTATTTTTGACAAAACCGACGTTTCAAAATTAATCATGTTTCTAGGCAATTTTTAGTTCGGAATACTAGATGGATCACAGATAGTTTGGACTTAGACAAAATTTTGATCCCATTAAAAAGAAAAAGAGCTCCCAATTAAAGCAAATCAACTAAGATTTGCAATTTTTTAACTTTTCTTGTAATTTATAATAAGCAAAAGCTTTTTAGACCATAAATATCTAGTTCCGAATATTTTTTTGGAAAAAATCACCTTATGGGCACCCCATCCAGGGACACACTGTATATAATTGCCAATGGGATATAGTGGGATTATAGCTAACCTAAAATCTTTTAGTTTAGCTAAATTGTCAATCATGTTTGGATTATAGTAATTTACATGTGCTCGTTGTTTAATGGTTGAAATCTCTTTGCTAAGATCTGGCTATGTTTGTAGAACAGTTAAAGCTCTGTGTGCTAAAGATCCCGAAGCTGCTTGTTTCTGTGCTTTGTGGTGACATGATTCATTTGGTATGGTTATGGTTTTTTGTATATGGAAAAGTCAAATAGATTGTGTGCGTTAATCTTAATAGTTAAGTCCAAAAAGTTAATAGCCTTGTATTGTTCTGTTTCTAATGTAAAAGTTATATTTTGGTGGAAACTATTAAAAAGAATTAAACATTCATTGATAACCTCAAAATAACTGTCATATACACATAAGCTAAACTGAGTGAATTTCTCATAGGCAAACCATCTTTGTGTAGGTATATTAAGTTGTTGATGGTAAAATCAGTTTGACTTATACAAAGATCAAATAATCGAATTAATTCTAATCTTTTAAGTAATTCTATATTACTATTAATCAGAAAACTAATAAAGTAATACATTCTTGTGGAGGTATTTTAGAGAACATGCTAGATACATCAAAGTCAATCAGTTTTTAATGTGGTGAAAGGTGTATGTTTCGTAGCTCATCTACTAATTCTAATGAATTTCTAAGAGAGTATTTCGATTTGAAACCTACTGTATTAATAATATGGTTCAGTTTCTTGCACAAAGCGTGATTAGGTACATTGATATATCGTCATGAACTAGATCAGTTGCATCATATATCAATGCACCTAATCACATCAAAACACATAAACAGAATATGCCTATAAGATAAGCATATTCTGTTTATGCGTTTTGATGACCCCATACAGTTTAGGTAGTTTTAAGATATACCTTTAGTAGAGTAACTTTAATGAATGAACAAATTGAGCTGAGTAATTCTCCTTTACATGGAAGTGTTAGTGAAACTTTTAACTAATCAGCTTTATTTTTTCAAAAATAATTATTATTGTGGTGATGTATTTTTAGTCTGTAGCCCACAAAACCTTAAGTGTGCAGAATCTAGTATCAACAGTTATGTATGGCCATTTCATGTTTATTCGGAATCATTAGCATTGAATGCTTGAGTCTGCAAACTGAGGCCTTCATTTTTCCTAGTCATAATTTCTACAATTTCGGAATTACCATAATTGTGTTACTTTCAAGTTTCACTCTTAGCTTCATATATTCATACAATTTATAGAGTTTTTGAGAGGTATTGAAGACATTACATTATTTCGGTTTAACGTGCTTAGAAAGGGAACAAATATGAACTAATGGTTTTTTTCCCAAAATTAGTGCATAATTGAGTGCAGCTTTAGTTTTCAATTAAAAACCGATATCGTTTTAGTTCTACTATTTTGCTCTGAAATACAAGATGGAAACTGTAGTAACTGTCAACTCTTATTAGCTTATAACGCTTTCGAAAAGTGATTGATCTTCATTTGCCATCCTCCCACCACTTAGAGTAAAATAGTAGAGTATATAAACTAAGAACTATAAGAAGATACACAATACGTTAATATTGAGTATAATTATGTATTTGTTTTGTAAACAATATAATATATAATATATATATATAATTATAAAAAAACAAAAATTTATCATTTAGCGAGGTAGCTAAAGAAAAGACACGCTGAAATAAGATTTGATGATTTCGATCTCTTGCGATCGTGAACAATCCTTGGAGTTATTTATCTTTTCTCATCCGCAATTTGTTACATCATCAATTTCATCCCATCAGCTTTCTTCATTCGGTTCTTGTACCTCGCTCTTTATGTTTGACGATAGGAGTTTCTAAATCTTGCACAATCATGGATGAGTTTGATGCTTACTGAAATATTTTCTATACTAAGGTAATTCTATTAGGACGTTATTTTATATCTGACCCATACTGAACGTTCGTCGAGGTGCACCATAACGATCTGATGGTGATATTAAGTTATGTCGTAATCCACTAGTCGATTGCCTAGTTCTTTCTGATGAACCACCATTTCTGTTTACTCTATTCTTATCGTGCATTCCAGTAAAAAATCCATCGAAAATCACGTAGTGATTCATTTGCCAGAACGCGCTTCTGAGACCATAGTGTTTATTCAGAAATGATAACATTTTATTGCTTGGTTTGTCTATTGCCAGTTTGACAGGATCCAATTTTTCTACTTGAAGCATATTTTCGAAAAGTTGTTTACCCAAACCTGTTCTTTGTCGTGATTCGTGTACATAGAAGTCGAGGACGCACGGTGGTGTCACTTGGTGTTGATGATAGCCGCGATCATATAGGTATAGATTCTTTCTGCCTGTTTTCAGCATTCCCGTGACGACGCCTTTTCCACTTTTGGCATTTCTATCAGCGAGTAAATATATAGTATGATCTGAATTCCTTAATTTATCAGATGTTGTGATTGGTTTTGCCAAACCTTGAGCTTTAGCCGAAGCAATTCCCATGGCGTTGATGATTTCGGATACCTTGGTTGTAGCATCAAATAATGTTGTTTTGCTCGCGCAGTATCCATTAGGTAGAAGACTTTGGTTGATCTCAGAGATGGGAGATGGGAAGATATCACCAATGCTAAATCTGAATTCCATATTTAAGGGATTTCTAAGGTCACTAATACGTCACTTTTAACAGTTTCTTACAGACATGGTAATTTATGCAAGATTGGTGGTTAATATTCGACAAAATGGGTTTTTAAAATATGACAACTTGTGACTCGTATTTAGTTTGACGGAACGAGCGCTTTTGTTTTGAGAGTCTCCTGTACGACAGACACGACCAGTGGCGTACTCGGCTTTTATTCTGTTGTCTATTTCGGAGTTAAAAGAAATAATTTTTAAAATTAGACCCTTCTTGTAATTTTATAATAAAATTAGCAGTTTTCTAACTTTAGTATTAATGCCGCACAAACCTTCTATCATCACTGTTTATGTTTAACCAATATCCGCGTTTGCTTTAAAATTTTTAAAATTCTCTGTTGATAAACAACTATGTACATTTTGATAATGATAACATTTTAATTACGTATGTATGTATGCTGAGAATCATGCCACTTTGTGTTTTGTGCACCATAGATAACGGTTTTCTTGTTGCAACCATGATTAATTTGATTTCTCATACCAAACAATTAATTTCAGTCTAGGTTTTGTATGGTCAAGATTTATCTATCATATTCATTTTTTTCTACTATTCTTAATTAATTCATCATTATTCACGACAAAAAGATGGGAAAGATTTATATGAATTGAAACAAAATCTGTTCGTTCACAGAGTGAGAAATACGAAAGATTTTTTGAATAAGTTGGACTTTGGTGTTAGAAATTAAAATGGGCAAAAATCAGAAAAGATAAATATGAAACATGTGAGAGATTGATGTTGAGATGAGGTTCAATACTAAAAATGTTGTATTTAAGTTGAGAAGATAATGATCGAATGAGGCCTCTCCCCCTTCCAAAAAAAAAACTTCCGAAATTATGATTCCAAAAATTAAAGCAACATCAAAATCTTAAGTCCGAAATTATAAAAATTAAAAGTTTTACGAATTGATTCATTCAGTTTTTGAAACTTTGAAACCTTTGTTATAAAGACTTTTATATATGGAGATTCTGAATCATTGAGGCTATGAAGTTTTTCAAAACTCTTAAATCTGAAATCGTGAAAAGTTTAATCGACTTTGAAAATACTTGACCTCTTAAGGAGATCTGTATTTTGATAACTTCTTAGCATTCTGTAATCGAAGTTCCTAAAATTTTAAAGATTTTCCAGTGTGAATCTTAGAGACTGTAAAAGTTTTAAATCTACGACCTTTTGAATCTCTAAAAATTGTTTTGAATTTCCTCATGCATTAGAAGCTTAAAAACTATGGAATACCAAATATCTGAAACTTGAAGTGTGAGAGAGCTTAACCTCTGAATATCTAAATCTTTGAAGCTTCAAGATTCTGAAGTGAGAAAAAAGATTAACAGAAAATTGCGTACAAAAAAATAAGGTTAGGAAACAAGTGAGTAATCTGAGATGCGCAGATGAGGTAGAAGGTTTCTAAACGTTGATGATGTCCCCAAACCGTTGATTACACTACGGAACACGATTTTGCATCGGCGACCAGACTAGGTAATTCTTATAGATTTTTGTGCTTAGTATACGATGGCGTCAAAAAATGCGTACCACGTCATGATTTTGAGATATTCGAACTTAAAAGTGCAAAAAAGGCCTATTTTGGCCATTTTCAGAAGGTTATAACGCAGAATATTTAATATAGCATTAAATTTTGTGCATTATATGCATTTGAAAGTACCAACATTCAGCTACAATTTAAGATATTTTCTTTTCTTGTGCACCAATTTTTCGCAGAGATATTGCCGTAGTAGCGTAGTATTGACGTTAATTAAAGTTAATACATAAAATGCTTGATATGCTGTCATTCAAATACAAATATCTCTGCGAAAGATTTGTGCACAAGAAAAATTAAATTGTAGCTGAATGTTGGTACTTTCAAATGCAGATGACAAAATTTAATGCTATATTAAATATTTTGCCTTATAACCTTCTGAAAATGGTCAAAATAACCCTTTTTTGCACTTTTAAATGCGAATATCTCAAAATCATGACGTGGTACGCAATTGTTTTTGACGCCATCAAATTCTACGCACAAGAATCTATAAGAATCACCTAGTCTGGTCTCCGATGCAGAAACAAGTGCTATTTTTGTTCCGTAGTGTTATTTAGCCGTTAAACCGCAACTGCTACCTATTGCTTACCTAAGCGGAGATCAATTGCCATAAATATTTTTGTTGAAACACTCATATCCATGACAATTAAGTTAAAATTAAATGAATTTGGTGAAATTGGGTCTTAGAAGATTAAATCACAAACCATCCATTCTGAACCCTTATCAGTTGAACAGTCCTGATAATTTCCAGAAAGAATGGAAGTAGAAGAACATGTCGATATGTATTCATTGTGGAGTTGTTAAAGGCGCTGCGACCTAATTTAGATAATGGCTTCAAATGGTTGGTATCGTTGACTGATATCGAAACTTTCATATTTTCATTAGGCATCGGGAAAGTTTGAAGAAACTAGTACTGTAGTAGATTAGTAAAATATGTATGATGAAAAAGCATAGTTAAGTTATTAGGGGCAAAGGAACGGATTGTTAAATAGTGCCCACAATCCTAAAGATACAAAACCAACAATTCGGAGTTTCTGATTGTTTCTTGATTCTCAAGATAACAATGACCTACCCCCTTCCCCTTAATTGATGAAATAATTTATATTTTACTCATTTCAGCTGTAATCACTAGCAAATTGAGTAATGGTGAGGTATAGCAATTTTTGTGCCATTTTCACAAAAAATGCTGAGAAATTGGGACAGAAAACAGCGAAAATAGTTTGGAATAAAAATTCAATATTTCAGTTAGGTTATGGTTAATAATTTTTGTTACTGTTATGTAATTTATTCAAAACCATTCGGGCCAATTGTCCTACAACCGCACAATCGATCAGTTATGTAGTTTATATTTGACAGCTCGTGACATTGACTTTGCACTAGATGAAGAGCCAAATCGATTTGTAATTACGTCATTTAACACATATGTTACTGAATATCAATAATATATTATATAATAACATAGAGAACGCAAGATGCGATAGATATCTAAGGTGACAGCACCCCTAACCTAATAATAACAGATAGGGAGGACGTAATAATATTGCATTTGGGAACGTTAGAATTTTGGAGGAACCGCACAGTAAATCCATCCAAAAAAACAATTTTTACCCTCTGGCGGCATACGGAAATTGACCTGTTAAAAATGTGGCGGAAACGGCAATTTAGAAAAGACATAATCTTTTTTCCTGAAAACCGAATTATCTCTTTCTGGGAAATTTATTTTTATGTAATATTACGGTGCCGCCTGTGTTCGTCCTCTTTTGGGTGGATAATTGGACTTTACATAAATAAATTCCATTTTGACCGGATACTGCAGTTATTTGAAAATAATGCATTTTTCTGAAAACTTTGAGATAACTATAAATAACTACTTATTTTATCTTGGCTGGCATTGGAATAGTATAACTGGAAAATACATAGTAAATACTTTTAAATTAGAAAAAAGAATGTTAATTCTTATTTTTACTCAACATTTTTGTTTAGAAAGTTGCAATTAACAAGTAGGAAATGTTTACATATTTGTATTGTATAATATTGTTTTATAATCCTCCTTCATTATGTCTCGTTCTGTTTCACTCAGTAAATCGATATGTCATTATTGTACTGAGTGTTCGAAAAGGAAACATCTGATATTCAATTAATAATGGAGATTTATTGAATTGACAAGAACATCTATCTATTAGTATGGTTTATTGAATAAACAATGATGATTTTGATATGTTTTATACGCTAACAAAATTATTTAAATTATTTCATTGTGAAATCACTTCTTTGAACAATACCGCTCTTATCGTTGTAATTATCACTGTCGGTGATGCTCTTATACTGCCCACCCAATATACTTGAAAAATTTGGATGATGAGCGTAGGAACATATGAAAACAAGGAAGTTCGAACAACTGATAACAGTCTTTTGTTTGATTTCGGCTTTTTTGATCGCGGAAATGACCTTCTTTGAGTACAATGGTTCGTAATTTGGATAAAAGGTTCACAAGAGATTTTGTCTAAGCGTGATAAACATAACACTATAGCGTTATCTTTTTCTGCTAATCAGGGCCGCGTCCCTGCTAGGTAGCGCCTGTGTGCAATTTTTTAGAGCGCTTTCTTATCTTCCGTTTTTGAATAAAAAAAAATCTCAAAATTTAAATTATTTATTTCATATCACATATTAGAATCGTAATATGATCATTAAAAAGTTGTAATTAATTAAAATCAGCGTTCTACCTACGAATTATTTTATAACCTCATGAATATCTAGTTCATCTACTATATTACCTTCATTAAAAATAATAGCTAAGCTTGTCAACGTTCTCTGAGACATTGTTAAACTCAGGTAATGAAAATGATTTTTGCAACGCGTTGAAACTAAAAATCGTAGCCAACTAAACCATTAACTAAAAATTGTTATTAACATTATTTCTCAAATAGACTCCACTTACATGAAACATTCTTTTTGTTATAATTTATACATTCCTAAAAATGCCGCTTAACAATTCTTTTTCATTATACAACAATTACGTGAACACTAAACTGCATTGATAATTATTTTTCTTAAGTTGATGCACAATTAGCGTGATAATTAATTATTTGTTTATCGTCAAATAATTTTAAACAGAAAGTTTTATTCACTAACCCAATGTTTGCTAATTCATAGTTTTACATTGGCGCAAGTAGATCATTTACAAAGTCTTCACCATTTGAATTTTCATCAGATTAGCACGTCTCAGGAATTTCTTGGTGCACTATGTGCTAAATGTACCTATTAGAACAACGTATCCTCACGCCTTTACTTAATAAAATTACTTAAATTAGCTTAAGATACAAACAGAAGAGAGACTTAAGAAAAAACAGTCGCCTCATGGCGTCCTTCATGCTCTCGCGCCTATGTGCTGATAATTACTTGGACCCGCTTTCAAACAGTCGACTTCATATGTGTGACATGAACTTGAATTGGAAATCTTCTCCGCAAATTATTCTCTTAATTTATTATATTAAATTTAAACATCAACAGTGGTACTTTCGTCAGCATCTATTATGCTCAATTTGATTTTTTTTTGTGACAAATGACAGCCAAGCAACGCCCTACTTACATGTACGTCCTAGACCAGGTCACACAACCATCACGTACCTACTACTATGAAGTTTGAGTTTAATCAATTATTTTGATGGATTAATTAACATGAAATATAATATAAACACAAAGATTAGTTAAAGTTTTCACAAGTTTTATTAATATCTTAACCTGACAATATTGTTTCGACACTTTGTGTCATTATCAAAGGTAGATAAGATTGATAAACAAACACGCAAACCATTAAAATATATGCAAACCATTATAACCATAACATGATAAAGATAACATAAAAAGATTATAAGTTAGCTATCAAAAGAATATTTCCAATTGACACTCAAATACAAGACACAAACTACATATCAATACCATACTTTGGCAAGATATCAGAACAAATTGCAACTATAATAAGAAAAACCACCAGTTACAAAATAACCTATAAAAGTAACACCAACACCTTTTCATTTTTATTCAATGCTAAAGACAAAACACAAGATATCATGAAATCCGGCATTTACCGTTTGAATTGTTCTTTTTGTAACTCTGTTTATATTGGACAAACACTTAGAAATTTCGACATAAGATACAAAGAACACGTACGCTCTTATAGACTTAAACATCCAGAAAAATCGAATTATGCCAAACATATTTTGGAACAGAACCACCCAATGACACCTCAAAACAGCATTAAATTCTTACATTTTGCAACAACAAACACAAATTAGACATTTTAGAAGCTTTTGAAATATACAGACATAAACGCACAGTACCTTTAATGAATGAACAAACTGAGCTTAGTAATTCTCCTTTATTAGAACATGTTAGATATTTAGTTTTTGTTATGTATTGTATTTATTCTCTGTATGTATTTATCCTTAGCAACGTGTTTGTTTATCAATCTTATCTACCTTTGATAATGACACAAAGTGTCGAAACAATATTGTCAGGTTAAGATATTAATAAAACTTGTGAAACTTTAACTAATCTTTGTATTTATATTATTGTAACGGGAGAGAAAAGGAACGAACCTCTTTTCGAGCGACAGGTGGTGTGTTCTGCCGCCTTCGAGAAAATGACGTATCGCACAAGCATGTAAATTAGACGTGGTTTATTCTAGCATTTTCTAAGAATACATAGAAGGTTCCAGCGATTTCTGGTGCGTTTATATGAAGATATAAAAGCGGATGGCGGATAAAAGAGAGGAGTCAACAGCAAGTCATTAACTGTGTATTACAAAATAAATAGTGAATATAAATGTTGTATTAGAAATTCATAGTCTGTAAATAATAGTTTTTAATGTTTTATAATCATAGCGTTAATTTATAGTGTATTCATTAGTGTATAGAAATAAATATTTGTTTGTGAATAGACGATTTAAACAGCACTTGTATTATTATTTTGAAAAAAGAACGTTACAGTGATGTCAGGTGTGAAGTTTTAAAATAAATAAAATCGCGTAATAATTAATTAAAGTGCTGTGAGAATAAAATTTTTGGTGTTAAAACATAATTTCAACAAACAATTAAAATGGTGATGAAACTATTAAAGGATCTCTTAGTAATAGATTTGAAACGGGAATTGGACGAGAGGGACTTGGATAGTAATGGAAAGAAAGAAGTTTTGATAAATCGGCTAAGAGAATGGCTTTTAGAACAGAAGGAAGATCCTGAAAATTACCGCTTCGAAATACCTGGACCCGCAATTGATACTAACGTGTTGTTAAGTAAAATGGAAGAAAATTCTAGAATATTAAAAGAAGAGTTACTGGAAAGTTCTAGAAAAGCCGAAGAGAATTCTAGAAAGTCCGAAGAAAATGTTAGAATGCTTAAAGAAGAATTACTAGAAAAGGCCGAAGAAACTGTTAGAATGCTAAAGGAAGAAATACTGGAGAATTCCAGAAAATCTGAAGAAAGTTCTAGAAGGCTTAAAGAAGAATTACTAGAAAAGTCCGAAGAAAGTTCTAGAAGGCTTAAAGGAGAATTGTTGGAAAATGTCAAAGCGTTGGAAGATAAAGTTTTCGAAGAATTTTTGGAGAATGCCAGCGCGTTAGGACTATTGGAAGGTAGATTGGCGGAACAAGATAGGGTAATAAAGATGGTAGAAGAGAAAATAGCCCAAATGCAATTACCACCAACAACTAAGAAAGACGATATGGCCGAAATGCTGGAAGATAGAATGAGGCAACTACGGTTTCCCTCAACTTCTGAGAGGCCGTTTAATGAAGTAAAGAAACAATTTAAAGAAGAAAAGGATCCTGCCGTAGGGATAAAAGTAAAACCACCCACGTTCGATGGAAAGATACCTTGGTCCACCTACTACAAACAATTTGAGGCGGCCGCTGGGGCCAACGGATGGACGCGCAAGGAAAAGGCCGTTTCTCTAACTGTGGCTTTGCGTGGAGACGCGTTGAACGTCCTGCAAACAATCCCAGCAGGACAGGAAAATGATTACCAATTGTTAGTGTCTAGATTGGAAATGAGATATGGAGACGCGCATCTACAACAGGTATATCACGCGCAAGTGAAGAATCGTATCCAGAAGAATGGAGAAAGCCTGCAGGAGTTTGAAGCCGATGTTGCGCGGCTTGTCCGATTGGCGTACCCTACGGCACCCGATTCATTTCTGGGACAGCTGGCTGTGCAGACCTTCATTGATGGGTTAAGAGACGGAGAAACACAACAATCATTGAGGCTGGCACGACCAAGAACAACTGATGATGCGCTTGCTCACGCCTTAGAATTTGAAGCTGCAAAACGAGCGTCCCGAGGCCACGGGCGAGTTCGAACCGTTGCGGAAGAAGAGGAAGGTTCCAGTTCCAAAGATCGCCTAGAAGAATTATTAATGAGAGTTCTTCAGAAGGAAGATAGTCGTAAGAGGAATCCTCAAGAAGTTCGAGGACCCCGTTGCTGGAACTGCGGTGAACAAGGGCACATACGACGCCGCTGCCCTAAACCCAGAAAAGTACAACCGTCGGAAAAGTTAAAAGGGGTTGGCAAGAGGGGGCGAACGTTGGCTGCGAGTGAAGATGCCCCGGAGATCACGATCCATGCCGTAACATCAAAGAATAGTAACGGCAGTTTGTTTGTAGATGGAAAGATTGCTAACCGAACTGTTCCACTACTTATTGATACGGGGGCGACAAAATCCATCGTACGCCCTGATGTTCTACAATCAAGTATGAAGCTGTTATCAACAACTACTCAACTCCGTACAGCAACAGGTGAAGTGATACCAACACGCGGAGTGGTGAAGATGAAGATTGGCATTGGAAGTGAAGAACGTGATCATGAGGTGCTGGTAGCCGATATCACTGATGACTTCATCTTTGGAATGGACCTCCTGAGAAAATTTGGTTTTACGTTGGATTTGAAAGAGGGTGTTTTGAAGGTCGGTAACGAAGAACTTCCGTTGCACCCACGAGAAGATCCGGTTGTAAGGGTTTTGCTGACTGAAGATGTGATATTGCCGGGTCAAAGCGAGATGGTTGTCGAGGCAGGTTTGGATGGAGATCTTCGGGTTGGATGTGTGCGAATGATGGAGCCTGTTTGTGATAAGAAGATCCATAGTGGCATACTGGTGGGAAAAGCGCTGATCAAGGTTGGAAAGACAGTACCGGTGAGGCTTATGAACGTTAATGTGGATCCGGTGACATTGAAGAAGAGTACCCTTGTGGGACAGTGTGTGCCAGTATTCCGAGTAGCCAGGTGTATGGCTGATGTTCCAAAACCAGCGCCCAAAGACCATGGTGGAAAATTAGTGGGCATGGTTACTAGTTCGTGCGAAGACCTTAACAGAACAGAAGTGAAAGAGGTACAGGGTTTGGTTCATCGATACCAAGATATCTTCGCTCTTGACGATAGCCAGAAGGGACGAACAGATATAATAAAACATAAAATCAATACAGGCAACTCTATGCCTGTCCGTCAGCAGCCGAGGCGTCTACCTTTAGCAAGGAGAGCAGAAGCCGAGAAGATTATTATCGATATGGAAGAACAAGGGGTCATCGAGCCATCCAGCAGTCCCTGGGCATCACCGGTGGTCCTGGTCAGTAAGAAGGACGGGTCAACGAGATTTTGCGTGGACTATCGGCAGCTTAATGACGTGACCAAGAAAGACAGCTATCCCTTACCACGCATCGACGACACGTTAGATACCCTGTCTGGTTCACGATGGTTTTCGACTTTGGACTTGAAGAGTGGTTATTGGCAAGTTGAAATGGAACCTGAAGACCGGGAGAAGACCGCGTTCACTATTGGTTCCGGACTATGGCAGTTTACGGTTATGCCTTTTGGTCTATGTAACGCTCCGGCCACCTTTGAGCGTTTAATGGAGACCATCCTGAGAGGGCTGTCGTGGAAGACCTGCCTGGTATACCTGGATGATGTGATTGTAGTCGGAAAATCATTCAACGAACATTTGAAAAACCTAGAGGAAGTGTTCCGAAGACTACGTGGAGCCAATCTGAAACTGAGTCCGAAAAAGTGCCACATATTCAGAAAGGAAGTGAAATATCTCGGGCACGTCGTATCACAAAATGGAGTGGCAGCCGACCCCGATAAGATTCGTGTAGTTCAAGAGTGGCCAACACCGAAAGATAAACACCAAGTTCGTAGTTTTCTTGGGTTATGTACCTACTACCGGCGTTTCGTTCCTGGGTTTGCCAATATAGCGAAACCTCTGACAAGGTTAACTGAAGATGGGCGCGAGTATGTTTGGAGCGGAGAGTGTGAAACAGCTTTCAAACAGCTGAAGCGTGCCCTGACAACAGCACCAATATTGAGCTATCCACGGACAGAAGGGCAATTCATACTTGACACAGATGCAAGTAATCTGGCCATTGGGGGGGTACTTTCTCAGATACAGGATGGACAAGAAAAGGTCATCGGCTATTTTAGTAAGGTTTTGTCGAAAGCCGAAAGGAATTATTGTGTGACCAGAAAAGAACTATTGGCTGTCGTGAAGTGTGTTGAGCACTTCTACAAATACTTGTACGGACGGAAGTTTTTATTGAGGACGGACCATGCAGCGTTGAAATGGCTTCTACAATTCCGTAATCCTGAAGGCCAGGTCGCAAGGTGGATCGAGCGATTACAAGGATATGACTTTCACACCGAACATCGAGCGGGCACTAGTCATCGAAATGCCGATGCTCTTTCAAGAAGACCCTGTCCAACGGATTGCCGTCATTGCTCTCGTTTGGAGGAGAGGGTTTGCCAAGTATTAAGGACTACCATCGTCAACGACAATTGGTTGCCGGAAGAATTGCAGCGACAGCAGGAGGCTGATCCCGAACTAAAAATGGTACTGGAATGGAAGCGCGTGGGAGAAAGGCCTGCCTGGGAGGCCGTCAGCCCTTTCAACAGAACGCTCAAAGCATATTGGGCCCAATGGGAGTCCTTGAAGGTGGAAGACGATCTCCTGAAGCGAGTACTGGAGAGTGAAGATGGCACCACCATTAGGTCTCAGTTCGTGGTTCCAAGAAGCCGAGTGGCTACAGTATTGCGACATCTCCATGACGGTGCCTCAGGAGGACACTTCGGTGTGAAAAAGACTTTGGAGAAAGTTAGGGAGCGTTTTTATTGGGTCAATTGTAAAGAAGACGTGAAGGAGTGGTGCCGGAAATGTGAATTATGTGCCACTGGCAACGGACCCTTGGGGAAGCGAAGAGCACCTATGAGGCAGTACAATGTGGGTAGTCCTCTGGAGAGAATAGCTATAGACATTGCCGGACCATTTCCCGAAACCGACGATGGGAATAAATACATCTTAGTGGCAATGGACTATTTTACCAAATGGCCAGAAGCATATGCCCTACCAAACCAGGAAGCTGCGACTGTTGCTGACGTACTAGTCAAAGAGTTCTTCAGTCGTTTCGGAGTGCCCATGGAGCTGCATTCGGATCAAGGCCGCAATTTCGAGTCTGTACTCTTTGGAGAAGTCTGTCGATTGTTGGGCATTCGCAAGACTCGGACCACACCGTTACATCCGCAGTCCGATGGAATGGTAGAACGCATGAATCGGACAATGGGCAAATATTTGGCCAAGGTCGTCTCCGATCATCAACGAGACTGGGACCAATACCTGCATCTGTTCCTGATGGCTTATCGTGCATCGGTCCACGAAACAACCGGTCAGTCACCAGCGTCTGTAATGTTTGGACGCGAGTTACGGTTACCGTGTGATCTGGAATTTGGGTCTCCACCTATAGAGCAGGAGGTAGCTGGGAATGATTATGTCATCAACTTAAAGAAGAAGTTGGAGGATATTCACGACCGAACCCGAAATAATAGTCGAATCGCGAGTGACCGGATGAAGGCTACGTACGATGTGAGAGCCCAAGAAGGAGGGTTTCAACCTGGAGAGCTTGTCTGGTTATACAACCCGCAAAGGCGTCGTGGCTATTCTCCAAAGTTACAGCGAAATTGGGAGGGTCCATACCAGGTGAAGAAACGAATAAATGACTTGATTTATCGCATCCAGAAATTGCCAAGGGGGAAACCAAAGGTGGTACACTCCAATCGTCTGGCGCACTATGAGGGAAATAATGACGCAGTCCCGGATCGGAAAGATGAGGCCGAGGTGGCTATCAAAATCGTAAGGCCTGAAGATGATCAGCCAACCTTTAGAGAATTTATGGCTGCGTTCTCTGGAACTAGAAAAGCGCGATTCGGAGTCACGACTGAGATGCAACAAGATCTCTTCCGGGTCCCTGGTGATTATTCCATTGCCCACTGTGTCTCCGCGGATCTCCGTATGTCCAGGGGGATCGCAGTAGTGTTTAGAAATAAATTTGGACGGCTGAATGAACTTCGAGAACAAAATCCCTCTGTTGGTAAATCCTTACGCTTGCCTGATCATGACCGATCCATTTACTACTTGGTAACCAAGCAGTTTTACTACCAGAAACCGAGTTACGCCGACTTGTGGAGGGCACTATGGAATTTGAGAATCGAGTTGCTTACCAGGGGAATTAACAAATTGGCAGTTCCCAAACTCGGCTGTGGGCGGGACCAGCTGGATTGGAGAATCGTTAGAAACATGTTGGAAGTTGTCTTTAGAGGTACGGACGTCAAGATCTTCGTCTGCAGTTTTGACCCACAGCCCGCATTAAGGCCAACGAAGAGTGTAGACTGTTATTTCTACCGTAATGGAACGTGTAGTCGAGGTGAAGACTGTCGATATCGTCATGACCCGTTCTACAGGAATCAGAGCATAAAACCTGTTCTGGGACAGAACAGACTTGAAGAGGGGGGCAGTGTAACGGGAGAGAAAAGGAACGAACCTCTTTTCGAGCGACAGGTGGTGTGTTCTGCCGCCTTCGAGAAAATGACGTATCGCACAAGCATGTAAATTAGACGTGGTTTATTCTAGCATTTTCTAAGAATACATAGAAGGTTCCAGCGATTTCTGGTGCGTTTATATGAAGATATAAAAGCGGATGGCGGATAAAAGAGAGGAGTCAACAGCAAGTCATTAACTGTGTATTACAAAATAAATAGTGAATATAAATGTTGTATTAGAAATTCATAGTCTGTAAATAATAGTTTTTAATGTTTTATAATCATAGCGTTAATTTATAGTGTATTCATTAGTGTATAGAAATAAATATTTGTTTGTGAATAGACGATTTAAACAGCACTTGTATTATTATTTTGAAAAAAGAACGTTACATTATATTTCATGATTATGGAGTTCCACAAAGTAAGGCTGTAGACAGTAAACGCGATTAATTAACAGTTTGTTACTTTTTTATTGCTCTAGTTTATACGTTTAGGATGTCATTGATACTCTTAATTAAATTAACATTTTTAATTAAGTACATTATTATGACACCTCGAATGCTTAATTAGCCAGACTGATAGCATATGATTTAATGTTTTCAAAGAGGAACTTTTTTTAGTGTAGCACATGTTGCTGTTAATGTAATGTTAATAACATAACCCTTGAAATTAATAATTCAATCACGTCAAATCCTTTTTACTGTTTCATGATTAAAGCAATTTATTTTAAATCGTAAAGTTTGAATACTTTATTTAATGTGTGTTATATGATTCTCTTTGGAGGTCTTCTATTGCAACAATAAATTGTTACTTTTTTCTTCTCGTGTTAGATGTTTTTTATTTTTTTCTTGTGCAATAAAATGAATTTATGTGCTGCGTGCATCATTTTATTCTGTTTGTTATTTAGATTTTAAACAGTAAATTCAACTTAATATTGTACATCTTTATTAGTAAACTGGAAATCATTGCTCAGAATGTAGTTATGCGTTGTGTAACTGAACGTAGCTTTCACGTTATAAGTCGCGAATGAACTATATCGTGGCAAAGAATAAATGTATAGCATTCGATGTACAGCTTATCTTATAATTTCCGAATAAAAGAACCATGGTATGAAAGTTTTCATTAGTGATTGAAGCTAATCAAAATAATCATAGTAGTTGTCGAGGTTTCTTCTCAATTTATTTATTGGGCATAAATAGGCTCTTGTTGTGTTTTAACAGCGGCGGCTCGTCACATGGTGACGCAGGTGACCCGCTGCTTCACCGACGGTTTCTTGTAAAATCTCCACTTTTACTAATTACTGCTGTTTTAGAATATTAGAATCCATATTTTATTAATTTTTTGAACAAGAAAAAACATGAATGAAACAAAAAATGAATTACTAAACTGACTAAACATTTTTAAAATAATCCATGCAAAAAATACATTTAGTTGCGATTCACGCAACTCTCGCATAGAAGTGCAATGTTAGGCTATTGTGTCGACGTTGCGGTTAATTATTTCTTTTCATAATAATAATAATTAATATTAATAATAATCAAAAATGTTTCCTGAATATGACCCAATGTGTATTTTACTAGAAACGCCTTTAAGATTATCTTCTTTCTCCAACTTCAACAATACTGTGAAGTTATTTTAATATTTTGTAGGTACAGTGCCACATGTTGATACAGTGGCGTATCCAGAAATTTAACTAGGGAAGCTGATTGTTTTCAATATTTGATAAAGGATGCCTTCTAACTAAAAATTATTCACACTGACTTTATTATAACGATTTAATATTAAATTTGTTATTTTCCAATTTACTGCAATGAATGAATAAACAACATACGAATACCATACTGCAAATTGCTGCAGATTTTTGTTGTAAAATGAATTATGTAGGTACCAAAAATGGTAAGCACGTAGAATACAAATAATACATTTATACAATTTTCACGACAATTTGATTGAATATATATTTTCTAAACATAGAGCGTTACAGTTCCCAAGTTCACAATGACGTAAATTTTTAAATTTTCAAAAGTAAACATATGCCTATTATTCCTAAATATTGTTTTACATTTTGAGAAACTCTGTTCCACATCGCAAGACGTAATTGGGGCATACTTAAAATTGTTTAATTCTACAAGCGAATAATGTTTTAGCTCGTCTAAAATGTCTTGGCCACATAATGCATCGTTTATGCTTTCAATTAAGTGAAAACCAGGATTTTTGTCTATAACGGATTTAAATTTTAGTTTTATAGTCAAACCCTTTGGCCCTTTTACTTTATTCAAAGAAACACCTAACAATTTTACATGCTCAAGACATTCATCTAATAAATTTCCCTGACTTTCTAATTTCTGAATTATTTTAGCTAAACGCACAAAATTTGTCAAAACAAACAATAATTCTGCCCTCACCTCCTTAGTATTAAAAGCATCCTGTGCGCTTTGTATGCATAGTGGATCGTGTTTATTAAGTTTATTTACAAATGCTTTAATAATATCAAAATAAGTTGCATAATATTCTGCTGCAAAAAGCCAAGTACCCCACCTTGTTATTACAGGATCAGGTGGGAGAAGCACTTCTTGAGCAGTTTCCCTAAATATTTGTATGCGATATGGAGCTTTACAAACAATTTTTTTTTACATCTGAAATTATAGAGTTTACTTTAGGATATATTTCCCGCACTTTTTCCGCAACTCTATGCATTGCATGGGCAAGACAAGTTAAGTGGATCATTTTTTCGTACAGAACTTGTAAGCCTGCTCCAGCGTTAATCATGTACGGTGCCGCGTCGGTGACGAACAGGAGTACTTTGTTGTACTGTATGCCGTCCGGCCACAAAATAGCCATTGAATCATTTTGCCACAGAACAATGATTGGTGCTCTTGAAAACGTCCATTGCTAATAGATAGGATTTGGGATTGTTCTCCGAATTTAAAACGCCAATTATAAGGTTAGCCACGTATCTGAAAACAAAAATTTGATTTTTATTTTATCAAACTACATAATTAGTCGGTTACAAACAATTAGCGCAAAACAGTTATTTAAAAAAAATTATATTTTAATCAAACAAAAATATTGTTGTGATTAAATATGTAACTAACAAAATAGAAAAGAAAACATCCGTAAATTGCTCTGCTGTCTTTAATTAGTTAAATTTTACTAACAAAACGAAGGAAATGAAGTTTCTACGCAGCTTCCAGTAGTGTCAGTAGATTCGTCAATGGAAACCCATATGTAGTTATTCGGTACATGTTTTCTAATTGATTTTATGGTCTCTTCGTATAAACGAGGTAAATAATTTTTCCTGAGTGTAGACTCGTCGGGTATTGGCATTTTTGAAATTTCTTCCAGAAAATTACGAAATGCTGAGTGATTAATTTTATTTAACGGGATATCTGCAGCCACTAATGCACTGCATAGTTTTTTATTAAATTCGATCGATTTGCTGGACTCACCGCGCGAATTATTAAGGTACCCCGGTAACAATGTTTGTTTTTTTGATTTCAGGGCAACACACTTTTGATGTCGAACCGTGCTTAGATGTTGTGTAACTTGAAAGCGTTTCGTTGCAGTCACTTTATCGTCGCACACTGTACAATACAACACCTTATCGTCAGTTGTAAGAACACTGAATTCCTTAACATAACTTCGAAGTGTAACAGACACAGACCGTTTCTCTTTACCCATCTTTACACTCTAAAATTTCAAACTGAAATGCAGTTTGCAATTTCTGAACTGTCTTAATTGAAAGATTACAAGATTAGTAAACAAAAGTACAGGCAAATCTTTCTATGAACAGGAAGTTGTCAAAGGGTTTTTGGAATTTCCTAATACCTATTTATCACAATACCGCAGGATGTAAGTATTTAAAGTTTAATTGAAACTTTTTCTTTCTTAGAAAATATTAACAAGTACACAGATGGTTAAGGCAGTAAAATATTTTAAAGTCTAGTATTTAACAATAAGCTTAAATTATGGGTTTCCCCTAGACTCAACTAAGCCGCTATTAGTTGGTTGTCTAAAATGCTAAAATTATTTAAAAAATATTAAAAATTTCATAATTAAAGCATGTAAAACGCTCAAAAAGTGGTAAAATATGCACACTCGTTCAAAAATGCTAAAATATGCATGCATTTATAAAAAACACCTAAATATGCATTTATATGCACTTTCAAATTGACATATGTGATTCATATGTGGCTTAAACATGTAGAAATATAACTCTGCATATGTTTGCTACAAGCAGAAAAAACATGCAAATGCATAGAAATCCTATACCTACTAATAAGTAATGAAGTCTTGGGGGTGCTTTTGCCCCAAAAGCACCCTCTTAAATACGCTACTAAATAATTCATATATATTTTGATTTTGAAACCCATTTGCTGCTTGAAGATAATATTTAGAAATTCAAAAGTTTAAACTTCTTGAAATTATTCATAGCACAGCTACTTTTTCATGAGCTTTATCAGATTTCTTAAGGAATAGGTAGAATGTTATTTAAAAATGTATTCTACTTTCATACAGGTTTACTTAAAGCCGCTATTAATCAAGAGAACGCTCTTATCATATTAATCATTGCGATCTCGCTGTTGCGATTCTGACCAACTGTATCATGCTATCCTTGACCGAAGGAGCTAGCCGAGAGGGCTGCCAGTCTTCAATTTTGTAAAAATTCTAGCTATATATATGCCCTAATCTTTTTAGAAAATTATTATTATCATCTGATAATTACACATTAGATTTGTGTACTGTGAAGCCTGTGAATACTCATTATTTTAACGAATATTTCTTATTGAGAAATTTGTTTTCTAGCATGTATGTTATCATCCCTATGACACGATTACTCCAATTAAAAGCATGTGCTTATTTCTAATCAAAAATAGAAAAAATAACAAATCCACGACAAATGCAACTTTTTTCCTTGCGTATTCACATTTAAAAGAACATTTGGTGTTCGTAACCCAACTTTCAATTAAACCATGTAAGTAGGTACAATTATGAGCATGTTGTTTAATTTATAACCCATGTTATTATTGAAGTATACTTTTTCTTCACTGCATTTACATATTATGTATTTATATACCTACACTTGTTTAAAATTCCATATTTTTTAAGTTTCTTGTTAAGTAAGTTTACTTTTTCATTATTTTTGATGTGTTCGTGGTTTTTGTCTTCATTTTAGAAAGTCGGTAGATATACGGTATAATTAGTTTTTATTAGTCCAAGTTTTAGTCTGTTTGAAATTAATAATAATAATAAGACACAAAGTATGATAAGCCTGGTACTACCACTGCTTGTATTAACTTTTGCATAGAACAGGTTTTATAAATGGCACATAAAATCCCTAACTGTAAATACGTAAATACTATATAACTTGGTAAATGCTATTGTCGCACCTGAATTAACTGACAGACTCCATTTCCATACATGTTTATCGCTTTACCCTTGAACGAGTGAAGAGTTTACCTATAAATAAATAAAGGTTAAAGGGAAAGTTATGTGAAGTTTATTTATTGATCTTAGATTATGCGAAAACTCATGTGGTGGTTTAAGTAAACATAATTCTAAAGTTCTGCGAAACTAAATTGATTTCCATTTCGAAAGACGCTCTGAAGAGGCGGTGGATGCGCCTTCAATTTGGATCAAAAGGATAAAAAATTGTCCTCCTCCGTTTTCCCATTTATCATTCGAGGAAATTTTATTTCCATGCTTTTCGGTTATGTAAACTTAATAATATTCCTCGATATTATTATTATTATTATATATTATCTTTATTCAGTTGAAGTTTTTATAATAGAATATTATTTAAATGTCGAAAAGAAGGAAAGTTATAGAGAAGCGGTCGTTTCTTGTTGTAGTTATTTTTGTTGTTGTTATCTAAAGTAGTTCTAAAAATATATTAATTAATAATAATAAAGTCTCTGTTTGATTTTATGAATTAACTCTTTATGTTTCGATTTTTCGTAATAGAATTCCATTTGGAAATATTTAACTTGTAATTTGTTGTGTTTCAAGGTTTTTAATTATTTTGTAGTAATTAGAATAAATAATTTACCTTGAGTTGAGAGGTGTCGCAATTCTCGATCAGTAAAATACGTTATTAATAATTACTAATCGCAAACTATCGAGCAATAATTGTGTATTATTCAATAAATCAAGTAAGCTGGCTGTTGCGATATGTTAAAAATAGTAATTTACGTAAATAGTTAATACGTACTAAAATAAGTAGGAAGTATTTGCAGGCATGTACCCTTTTATTTGACAACTAACAATAACAAGATTTATTAAGGAATTTAATAATTAAGGATAACGAGAATTAAGAAACGCCTAACGAGTAGTTTTTCGCTATAACATTTCATCCTCTTTTGGGATCATCAGTACGATAACGAGTAGTAATAACACGAACAGTTCGAGATTAAAAAGACTTAACCATTTTGTATATTAATTCTAATTTTTAACGACAATACAAAAGTGACCGATTTGGATAATGAAAGTCATAGACATATCGATTTTCAACTATAAGTTATTCTGATTTAAGTTTTTTTTTAATCACAATATACTAAAAGCTTTTAGGTTGGCTAAGTAATGACACAAGTTAGAAAATATTTTATTTATTTATTCACTGCGCAATTAAAAAAACTTTTTAGTGGCATTAACATTACAGTTGTTTTTCTCCTTCAATATCTTCATAAAAAATTGGAATTAAACAATGTGTTTTTTTATTCATAATATATAATTATGTAAACACGACCTCTCAAAAACAACGAACAATACTTGAATACGAGATAGTTGATGATGTGTAGAGAAAACTTTCCTTTTATAACTTTTTTCTGAAATGTTTACATTCTAAGTTATTTAAAGCTCAAGGTTTCAGTCCAGTCCTGCCCTCTGTTAGACATTCTCATTATGTCGCTTAATGCCGAGGGTTGTAGTTTGTTGAACTTGAAATAATTTGTCAATAATGCACGATTTTGTCTATTCCGCAGAATACTAAGATTCACTTGACGAACACGACTGTTGATTTTGAATGACTTATTTATTACAATAAAAACAGACTGCCGAAGATTTTTACTTTTTAATGGCATTCGAGAATAAACAGAAGTATAAATGCGATTTTTAATTAAAGCACGTATGTAAGTAAAGTGCTAAATGAAGTGCGGGCGACTTTTACTGTTGATCAATCTTATTTAAAACAGAAAATACCACCTAATAATCTTTTGACAAAAAACATGATAGCGAGAACGCTTACGTTGATGTCATCGTTTACAAAGACTTGGCCTTGACCAATATTCCTCCCTGCAGGCTAAAATACATGTCGCATTGGTATTACTTTACATTGTTTTGGTTATCTCAATGCTCGACCTCTTTTATTTACTACTTAAATTGAAGCAAAATGTACAGTTATGATCGTTCGTTAAGGAACGATGAAAAAATAGTGAGCGCCGGTTTTTCAGTTTTTTGTTCAATATACGCTATAATTCGACCTGATTTATGAACTGAGCAATTATAATATTAAAAAATGAAATGCTCATCTCCGACGCATTTTTAACCCTCTATTATTGCTAGTTTATTTTGAGACACCTTGACACCCTGTATAGTGATAGATAAGGGGCCCTCCACCAAACTTCAGCTCTGGAGCCTCCAATAACTGAAATCTAATACTAAGTAATATGAATCTGCATGCCTATGCACATGATCCCCGTTTCAAATCTCTTCTTTAGTTTATCGCAAAACCTGTTTTATTTTTTATTTAATTATGCAGTAAAAATCTAAATTTTAAAAATTTAATTTTTAAATTCAGAAATTTAATTATGATTAGTTAATGAATTAGTTCAAAAATAAATTTAATTAATTAGAACAGGAACCCAACGTACTAACAACTAACCTACATCATCACCTAATAGGCATGAATGCGTGCAAATGTGGCTTTTGATGTTTTCAATACTTTCATAATTATTTTTATTTGTTCTTAGTTCAAACAGCGAATTGGGGGAATTTCTTGAAAAGGTTTCCAAGTTCGGTTCTGATATATTTCGGCAACCCATTAATCACTTTTGAACGCAGTTGATGTTCTAGCTAGACTGTGTTTAATTTGTCTAACAGTTTACGTACTTCGGTTGAAATGCACTATAATACGTATGCCCCCTTAATTCAATGCAATTGATCAATCATTTATTTATTTTTGATTTTCTATTTCGATTTCAGTAGCTTCACTGAAGTCAAATTATACAGAATTTTATAGTCTTACAATTTAGCATAAATTGATTAAAATATAAAACTTTAGGGGCGTTTAAACTTGTCTTGCAAATGATAAATTTTCATCCTGTTGGTCATAAAAGGCCTTAAAAACCTACTTGCTTTGAATATTTGTTAATAGAGGGTTATTTGTTATGATTGGTGTATAGATGAGAGCTGCAGATGTCTACGATGTGCAAAATCGTGATTTTGATAAACATTTTCTCCCGAGTCGGTTAGGATTTAGGTTCCATTCCGATTTAGAAATACCCCTTAGATATGTCGCGATCGCCTTCTAGGGGTCTGTCCGCGTTTTATCTTGTAATATTTAGAAGTTATAGAACCTAAACAATAAAATAAGCGATCGTGACGATTACTCACATATTTTGTGAAAATATCCTAATAGAAATTTAGAAAGACCTTTGACCTTCTACGCTAAGAAAGAAGGTGCTTCTAAAAAGTTGGAAGGATTGGGCCTTAGCTAAGGGCATTAGCTTACATTAATTTAGCGCTGTGTTCAATCGTCAATTCCATTTAGGGCGCCCATGAACTGGACGCTAAGAATTTAGTTAATCCTTATTGGGCTAAGTATACCTGTGAAGAGTGCCATGAATTGGACGCTAGAAATCCTTACCACGAAATCGACGCTACCCACGTAAATGAGTTCGTATTCCTATAGAAGGATTGGTACAATCGTACAATTTGGGTGAAGTGAGTGCAACAATCTTAATTTTGCAGGTGATATACTGGTATATTATCTTACTGTAAGAATAAATTGATCTATAATCTTTTAATTATTAAATTTATTGAGAAAAAATCGAAACGGCGCACTTGTTGAAGTTTCAGGGTTACAACAAAATTTAGATCAAATATTTAAAAATTAAGGAAGTTTCTATAATGTTTTCCCCTTGCATGTTTTAATCCTTATTGCGCTAAGTATACCTGTGAAGAGTGCCATGAATTGGACACTAGAAATCCTTACCACGAATTCGACGCTACCCACGTAAATGAGTTCGTATTCCTAAATAAGGATTGGTACAATCGTACAATTTTTGTGTAGCGAGTGCAATAATCTTAATTTTATAGAGGATGTATATTATCTTACTGTAAGAATAAATTGACCTATAATCTTTTAATTATTAAATGTATTGGGAAAAAAATCAAAACGGCGCACTTGCTGAAGTTTCAGGATTACAACGAATTTAGATCAAATATTTAAAAATTAAGGAAGTTTCTATAATGTTTCTCACTGCATGTTTTCCCTATTGGCTTGTACAGAGGAGCGGGCAGGGGAGTTTTTGAGACGCTGCTCTTAAATGGGTTGATCTTCACCCAGAACAAAAACTACCTTTTGATATTTTTGATGTTTTATTTTTTTGATATCTTATAGAATAAAAATTAGAATTAAAATCTAGAGTGGAAAGACTCGCATTTGTGGTTTTTTTCTATGCTATCACTGCACTCTGCTCATAATTCCTTGGCCTCTTCCAAATCTAAAAATAACTTCTTGAAATATCAATAATCGGCAATAAATAGATGTTAATCACTTCGTCAGCGTCCAATTCATAGATAGGATTAAAAGGAACCAGATATTTAGCGTCCAATTCATGGCCGCCGTCCATTCACGTCATATATTGCATATTGTTTGGTTCACTCAACTAAGAGTATAGTGCAGCGGCCGTGCACGCACAACGATTTAACATTAGAATTTAACGCGAATTTAAACTTCGATTTGTTTCAAAAAAACTCTAAAATCCGAAACTATAAAAATTTGAGAGAAATTTAAGATTACGTTATTCTACAATTATGAAACTGTGAAACTTTAAAAAACTGAAATTGTGTAAGTAACAAACCCTAGAATTCAAAAAATCCAAAATTCTGAATCCTTCAAAACCTGAATTTTAGAAGAGCCTGAAACTCTATAAATTCGATTCTGTGAAAATCTTCAAACTCCAAATTTCTGAAATTTGACATTTCTGAAACAGGAAAACTAAGGTTAAATTAAAGACTAACTATATTCTGAAATTTGGAATATTTAAGACTTCGAAAGCTATATACCCTTGTTTGCTACACAGTTGTCACTCAGAATTTTAAAATTCAAAATATATGATTACAGTAATTCTTGTGTACTCTTGTAAATTGCCCATTATCTTTAGAAAAAATATTCACCATTTAATACGTGTGGTACATACACCTGTAGGATAAATATATGAATCATCTCAGAGACATAATTAACTGTTGACCACTGGGAAATTTAATTACCTTTACTAATGCCTATTTAGGCAATGGTAACCCCCCAAATATCAAAATAATGTAAAAGTTTTTATCAAAATACGCATCTTATACAACACACCATACACAATTTGAAAATAAGAATTTTTATAAATGGATTTTATGAAGGTTATTTAATTTTTTAGGTTGTCTAATTAGATCTGTAACATTTAGTGTGATGTAAGCTCTATGGCCCTGATAAGAAACACATATACTATTATGTTTGTCTCAATTTTAAAAATGTAAATCTGCTGTAGAAGATCTTTTTAGGGCTTTTTATGTACATACATATCTACAATTGAATGTTTTAAATGTAGTTGCTGTAATCTTCTCAACTAATAAAAATGTTCATTAGGGTCAGGATTTTCTTTCTTTCCTTTGTTTTAAATTGACCATGTCCATTGTTTTTATTGTAACAATAATTATATTAGAAAATGCACTTCTTAACTACATAATAAAAAGTGAAATCTTTTTTAATTTCAAACTCACTTTGATGCTTTCATTTTTTTTAATGAATTTTTTATTTTTAGTTTATTCCTTATAGCACATGTAGTAAGTAAACTATCAATAATTCAATACAGATAAGGCTTATATTCCCAAAACTACAACTTCCTTATTCAGTATAAATAGTGATAATGGCATACTATACTATATGTAGTTGTAGATGCAGCATTCCCACCATACTATACAAATATATTGAAAAGATTACTTTTATCTGTCTGTATAGAGATTGCAAATGTTATCAAATACTTGATAACGCTGATGAATTTGATCAAATTTTATTTATTTATATTGATAAAGTACTGGATACAATGAACTTTAAAAAAATAGGTCACATACTCATATTACATCATTTTTCTAAATTTGTTCTACATTAACTATTATTGTTAGTTTTCTAAAAAAAGATCCATTTAACCATTAGCATTAATTATTATTAAGGTGGTTGTTGTCAACATGACACAATTAATTTATTTATATAGAGTAGAAAGTTTTGTGATTGTAACTATCAAATTAAAGAAATTAGAAGTGAAGCAAAATAAAAGTCGAGAGATAACATGGTAACAATCAACAATGAGACTTGGAGCGTGAAATTTTACTTTTGAAGAATTATTCATTGCTCTTACAATTATTTAGTAGTGTAATTGCATAAAACGGAATAAATTTTATAAAATTGCTATTCAGTTACTAGTGAAGAGAGTATGATTCATTATAAAATGAATTTAAGGAGAGTCTTATAAGATTCATGATTCTACAAATAAATATTTGTGGAAAGATAAGTAAATACCTTTTTAACCTTGATTAGTGTAATGTTAAACCTGTAATATACTATAATAATTTAGCATTAAAACAAGTCAGAGAGGTATTATGCTATGGATATACTATATGCATATTTTATATAGAAAATATTAAGATATTAATGTGAATATTAAATATTCACTATAATAATCACATAAGATGATTAACAGTATCTGGTAGAATGCAGTACCTTGTGGAACGTCTTTTAATTTTTTTTTCTTGTTTCAGGTATGTGGGGGCGTATACAAGATATGGTTACTGGAAGAGTAGTTGTAAGTAATTGCTTCATATTTAAATAAATACTTGCGTATAGATTATTTCATCCAAAGTTTAAATTAAAAGGCTATATATTTAATTGTGAAAGCTTTAAAATAAAATAATTATTTTTTGGATTACCTACAGCTTTAAGAGATGTGTGATTATCCATAAGCAATTTGCTACGTGTAGAACTATCTAGTCAAGTTCCTGGAATTATGTAATCTATACATCATTGCTAATAAACCGTATAGAACATACGAAAATTGAATTGAAGAAACACGATGTCACAATTTTAACAAGAAATTTATATCATCTAAACATTAATAACTCAATACGTTTGTTCTAAGTGCACAATTTCTAATGTCTACCTATCCGTAAGTCTAGTTTATTTTCCATATACGTCTAAAGGTTAAATAATGATTAAAAGTTTGCTGCAACTGGTCGTAAACGATGTATACTATAAAATATGGCGTAGGTAAAGATCATTGAGTATACTTGTCCTTTCTTTGGAATCTTCATGTACATACACTGTGTTCATAAAGTATGGAGCAAATACATTATCATGGAAAACAGCTCGATGTACACTTGAGAATTACATTTTGCAGCAAACTCATATCGACGTTGTTGCCACATTTATTATTTTCTTGCATTTGATTCCAATTTTAATTTTTTAACGGAACACTCTATATGGTATTACATTGTTGAAGAATACTCTCCAGGACAATTTCGGTAATACATGATGAGTGTGATCAGTCTCTTCTTGAAAGGTATATACATATGTGTACAATACATCTTTTGTACAATAAAAGGTAGGCCGTGCCAAGTACAATTTACCTGACTTTCTGGATTAGTACAGACATTTTGCAGGTTAAATTGTTTTGGTAATATGTGCTGCGAATGTAAGTAATACTTGAGAGTTGTGATTTATCATCTTTCATTTGAAATTATTAGTAGTCAGAATGCGTATAGTCAATCAATCGCATACTTACTTTATAAAATAATTTCACATTATTCTACGTATTAGAGGTAGGTTTAGATTTTAGACGGCTTACTTTGTGGATTTGCATTTGCTATTCATCGCTGCTCGCTAGGTAACATTATCCTTTTACTAGAATTATATTTTGACAGAAATGATGGTTGAGTAAAATGTATATATAATTTATTTAATATAAACTTATTAGTCCCATTTTTCATATTTAATAAAAAGTTCCGTTATATCTTTCTATTCTTGTTAGTAAGAGAGCCACTAGATTTTCCATTGCGGTTCCACATTACATTTGTATCGTCTTTTTGTAGATATATTCAAGTTGGGGGACCAACTTGGTAGTTAGACGTAACACATTGTCCTGTTGTTGTCACTTTTTTCATCTTCTACTTGTAGGATTAACGTTTTTTCTACAAACATTTTTTCATTTAAATATAAAAACATAAAAAACTTTGAAATATAAATATATACTGTCATATACACATATATACTTTTCACATAATAGTTATTTACGTGCCAAGCTTTGTAAATTAATCTTTACGGGCGAGCGACGAAGGAGCGAGCCTCCATAATCCAGCGAGCCCAGTAACGATTAATTGCAAAGTGTGTCGCGTACAAACGTTTATTTCCACCTTCACCATCATTTTTTATGAATTGTATATTTTTTATACAAAATACATTTTTGAATCAAAGGCGGTAGCACAAGTTATAGTTAGACGTTGCCATGGTGTTGTGGTTAAGCAACACATTAGTTGCCATAGCTTTTTGTTGATGAGTATTGTAAAACTTTACAGGTCTCTTTTACAGTAAAGTTTTACAGGGCTGTGGCTGTAATTACTCATTTACTTGGTTACATAAAGGCCTGTAAAGTGTCATTTACATAGAAGGGGGAAATAAAATAAATAAGGGATTTACTCCCACTTCATTTTTACAACCGCTTTGACCTCTACATGATTTCGTGACAGATTATGTTTTATGACATCCGACTACACATCGCACCGCTAGTATATTTTCTACACGACGGTTATTTCTTAACAAACAAATGCAAAAAATATATTTATTTTCAAACGTTTGCTGGGTCATAAGCCCAATTATTATTATTTTGTTAAATATTTCAAGTAAATTAAAAATCAATTTTACAAATAAAAGATAAAATTTTGGAGAATTCAATATTCAAAAACAAACATTAATTCAGTTATAAAGTAAAACTAAACGAGATAAATGAAAACGTGATCTTTTTGAACATTTTTTTTTACTAAGACTAGTGTTTGTGTATGCAGGCTTCGGACAAGCCGGTTTCCTATGAGCTGTTTTAAATTTTGATTATTACAAGAAAATAGAACACAAAAATAAATTTTGCATTTCTTTATCATTCTTTATTAAGCAATAGTCATATACAAAATGAACTACCGATACGATATGTACTCTGGTGTCATAAAGCATCAACTGTTTTATTTCAATTTAGACTTAAAATAAAAATAATCACTCTTGAAAAATTTAAATTTTACGTATACATTTTTTGGGTATTAATAATTAATTTTTTAAATTAAGAAATGATAGGATTAAATTTAATTGGTATGTTCATGCGTTCTACATTATATAAATTTCATTTCAGCCAAATTTTATTAATTTCATTGTACATTAATGACCAAAAATATTATTATATTTTCTGTTTTTGTAGAATAATTTAAATATCGCTGGTATCGACCTCTCAAAATTAATGGATTTTATTGCTTTTAGCTTTCTCTTATTTCTGGAATGCTAGGAAGGGTTGGATACATAGAAAATTAATTTACTCACCCTAGTAACCAACCTTTTACACAGACATAACTAGAAGATATTGATATACTTACAGTTCGCCAATTATTTAGGATTTGTTCTTAGCGTCAAAATCAAAACAATCTTTTTGTAAATATAAGCTTGTACAGATGGGTAGATAATTATGTATTTCATATTATTTTGCAGTTTATATTACATAATAATATTATTGAGATACTGGCCTTTAATTGTTATAATTGCTGCCATTATGCATATATTTAGGACTAATACATGTTTCATCGTCACAACACTCAATGCATATTTTAATAAACCTTTCATTTGACACAATTAGCTGTTTTTTCTTTCTATAGTTTTATTATTGACTAACGAACGCTTTGATCGAATTGGGAGTTTATGCATCCGAACTGCCAGGAAAACTGATGGAGCCCTTTATTTATAATTATTTTTATTAATCGTTTCTCTCTAAGCTATTAATTATACTTTTCTTGCTCCAAATTGCCGAAAATCGAAACATCATTTTTCGGATCTATTCCAATAAAAATAAAATTGATTGAAAGAAAGTTTATCTCTGAAAGACCAAAATATAAAAATCTCCAAAAATGTATATCTAGGTCATTAACAAGTTTTATTTAAAAACACTTAAATGGTTCTTACGACTGTGAATTTAACAATTTCAAGAGAAAGTAGGAAGGAATAAAAATAATGAATTTTATGTTTAATATACACTTTTTCTAAAATATTTTTAGAAATCGAAAACGATAATAACGAAAGGTTGCTTTAACAGTTTACCACCATAATACATAATAATAAATAAACTTGCATAGTACAGGCATAATCAACATTGATTAATTATTCATTTTCCCTACAAAATACAAATATAAGAGTTTCCAAATGAACTACCGAAATAATTTGTTCAGCGTATTGTATTCGCTTTTCATTTCATTATTAAAAGCTTTTCGTTTCAGGCGACATATGAATGAATAATAATCACCATCGGAACGAACATGAAAATGAAAATGAAAATATACTCATACACCCGCCAGGAATTACCTATTTGAAGATGACAAACTCATATTTGTCTAGTACCATTGAAATGGTAATGCTTTTGGTGATTCATAACCCACGCGCGAGTGTGTGTATATTCATCTGAAATGATGCAATAAAGCAAGTCAAAACCTTGTCTTTAATTTTAATTGCTTGTCGGAAATTACACAAAAAGAGGTAAAACCTTGTTAATATTACTAAATTGTTTCCATATTATCTCTTTGTAATAAATCAAACAAAGCTAACTGCAGTTCCTAAAAATTCCGGAGCTCAAACGAATTCCATTTTACGCTGAAATTAAGGGCATATTCCAGCGATAGAATTTTAGAGCAAAAAAACTTAACGTACTTACTACGTTTAGAGTAAAATAGTAGCGCCAGTTGGTTTTCCCGAGCTCGTGTTTAGTTTTAAAATGGAATGCAAAATCAAATGGTGGAACTTCACTTAGGTATTTTGAAACGAGCCTGCATTCTGACAGACGTGCATTTTACATGTTTTGCGTAGGTTTTCGCGTTGCCAATAAAAATAGTTGAATAATTTACAACATTTATTGGAATGCTTTTTAGTAATATAATGTGCAAAATATGTGGGGAAACATTTTTTTGAGACGGAATCATTCACTTTTTTTAAATATAAATTATGCATGCGGTCTTTTATTTTTACGTACAATTGTAAATGGTACAAGATTGTGTTGAAAAGTTAATGTACTTTAATTTGATACAGACGTAATTCATAAATTATGTATGTGGGCCAATATTTTCTTCTCAAAGTTAATATTCTACACGACATATTGTTGCGTGTGATGTAATGCGTGATATCACAAGTTAGGTTTTCCATTTTTTGACTTCTACTTTTTTTGCCGAAAAGGATTTTGGATATACTCGTATTTATTTTAATTTTGTGAATCTTTCCTATCTGCAGCAGCGCAAAAAAGTAATACTTCCAATCGTAATCCCTGTTAAAATGTATTTCACCAATCATTTCTAGTAGCTATTAAAATCGTAACAGGTCCTTTAGGGCCATGTAACTGCTTACTCCTCTCCTTTGTGGACATGGACGGTTGGTTGATACAAACCGCTGGTCATAGCTTATGTGCTTGCAGTGTTGCTTACCAAAATGTAAAATACTACACGATCGAATTTAAGAAAACATGAAATAACAATTGCAACTGTTTTAATCGCTTACTTTTCACATGAAAATGGACAGCATTTAGGGGGATTCGGGAACCCACCATGCTGTCCCATGTTGCTTTTGAGTGACTGGAGGGTTCGCTAGTGAAGATCTTCAGTGCACTGTCACGATCGCGATGACCTGAAACAGATGACCCAGTGTAAAGCAACCTGCCCCTCGTTTGGATTGCCATACAGGAAACTGCCCTGTGATACCGCCCGGGACCACTGAGTGACTTTTGTAATTCAAATTGAGATCGGCCGCTGGACCACGCCAGACCTGATCATATCGAACAGTCTATTAGATGTGCGATTGATTTCTTTCACCAATATTACACATTGCCCATTAATAATAACCAGGCCGAAGTATTTGAATTCCGATTGGGTAGTTAAGAATTTCATGTAGTTATATGCATAGAATAACGAAGAGTGGTTCATCACTCGTCGTAATTTTATATGCAGATCAACTACGGTATTAGCAAGGTCACGCCTGCCTCTGATAATAACAATGAAAGCAGCACCTCACGTTGCCAAACAATTGTGACAGTAATAGAAAAATCACATTTGCTAAACAATAAATCATTAGCATATGATAGTCCAAAATTACGTTGCCTGCACTATGTACACGTTTGAATGTTTGTTTCTTACAGCTGAAAATGTGAGATAACACATTAAGACGTAGGGTCAAAAAGGTTACTAATTTGTCTTACTGTTTTTCATATTCTTAACACGCATTTGGAACTATTTTCCCAGAATCCAAAGCGTAATTATTTAAATTATACGTACATTAATCATTATCATTCACTATTTAACGCCTAAATATCTAAAAATGATGCTAATTCTTTAAAGAAATTTTGGTATTACCGATAAATATTTATTAGGAACAGTTTCAATAAACAAAATGATTAACTGATTTTCCGAATAGGCTCTTCTAATTCAATAAGATATTCTTGAAAGTAGTGTAGAATCCAAATATTAGTCCTTTTGTGACAAAACATTTCGCGTTTAGTGTTAGTAAGTTAGTGTGTAGCTAAGGAAGTATTATTTCAAAAATTCATTTGAAGTTTTAAAATAAATAAAGTTTTAAATACATTCATCCTTTTAAACCACTTTACTATTTCCTAGAAAACAATACCGGGTATTGCACTCACAATTTTTTTATTATGTCTGGTTTATTCAGTGGTCATAAATATCTCTCTAGAAGTCAAATGAAACAAATTCCGAAATGTAGTCAAAATTATAAAAACACACTATTGTCTTTACAAAAACTCTATTGGCACAAAAACATACTGGTTAGGTCTTTAGGAAGACTACTATTTAAAAATATTATATCTGTTTATAAATAAAATAGGAAATTCGAAATGGAAAGCCTTTTTGAATAGAATTGAATGGAAAGTACAAGTTTACTTAATGCTAAAGCTAAATACCTTTCTTTTTATTAATTGTTTATAAACAGGTTGTAAATAATTTATATGTTTTTGAAATGACTATTCACTAGTTTCTTTAAAAAACAGTTTAAGAAAAGCACCGCTCTTGATTAGAGCTGCCTTTTTTTAACTCATAATTTGTTCAAGAAATTGAAACAAATAAACCTTTAATTCTAGAGTAAGGATTGTACCTAATTGAATACCAGGTATACAAAAGTTCCGTGTCTCGGATCATTGTTCCTGGGACTCGAGATAACAAAAATCGACCAATTCCCGGGACACATAATATACTAATTTTTAAATGGAAAAACCTTTTTTGTCAGTCCCGCCATCTTGGATTTTTTTAAACACAAAGGTGAATGTGAGGGGTCTTATAATTCTTAATATATTGTCAAAATTTGATGATGCTATCATCATCCAGAAAGAAATGACAGCTTATGTCATCGATCCTGAACCCTTTCTGTATCAACAAGCCTCTATTTTACTATTTAAGCTGTCATTTTCTATTTAAAAACTAGGTATGGATGTTAGTAAAGGACATCCTGGAATCTTTTTAGATTTCACAACAAACCGTTGACAATAATTGATTATTCGATTGGAAAGATGTAAAATTTAATAAGCCGCCATTTATTTTGGAAGGCTGTTGATCTGATACTCCAGGAATGGGCCTTCGGTTATAAGTACATATGCAGTATTATTATTATGTTATGGTTTGAAATAAAATTAATTGTCCGAAGATATGAGACTATACAAATATATGCTACAAAATCATACAAAAGAGTTGTAGTTATCCCAGCCACCTGCATTAGATTTATCTATACATTGTTGGTAAAACTTCGCTTTGGGTTTGAATTTTCATGTGTCAGCAAAGGAAAAATAACGAGTAGCAATATGCCTGGGAAAGATAGGTTTTTATACTTGCCTCAAATGAATTGCTATTCCCTATTTTTCCTTTGCTCACACATGAAAAACAACTGCACAATGAAGAGTTAATACTGCTTTGCTCTTATATTCCGACGTCGATTACTTTCCGTCCTGAATATATTATTTTGCAATCTTCAAAATATACAGAATTTTGTGTCGTTAAAATATTCTAACAATTAGAAATTAAACATTAAGAGTTTGATGATAGATTTCAACATGAAGTATATGATTTACAATTTCGAAAACATGGAAAGACAGGTCGAGTCTTCAACATTGGGCAGGTAGTAGCTAATGGGTATTAATGGTTCCCCAACAGTGGCGACGCTTTTGCAATGCAGAACTAAAGGTGCATATAGAAGGCAACATAGTTACACCATACCGTATCGAATCTGGACTGTTGTAGCTGCGTAACATAAGGGCATCCCATCAATTGTCATCTTTGGCGTCACAAGGAATTACGTGCTCTTGTTACTCTACTTTTTGCACCACTAAATATCTATCGTTGTCTGATATAGAGCAGAGCGAAAAAATACTCTGCACTTTTTTAAAATATATTGTACGCACGATGTTTGCCTACGTATTTTTTTTTTAGTCAAATAGTAATATACTGACTGAAGTTTCGTCCCGCATTGAACGACCTCTACGAAATGATGGATTTTGTTCAAATAATCCACGTACATAGTTGTATAGCCTGGAAGAACTATTGTCATATTTTGCTCGAAAACCCAAGCAGCATCTTCATAAACTTTTGTGTGACCTTGCTGTATTCTCAGACTGTCAGAATAACAAATGCTGTGATATCCCCTTCTCGTTATTACCAGCATGCAAGACGATGACGAGCGGCAAGCTTTAGCGAACTGGTCGTGGTGTGTCACTGTTGTGTGCGATATTGGATGCTACTGTTAACAACTTTTAAAGAGCCGACAATCGAGTAGGTGTGCCATATATTTTATACTGTGGTATGGAATTAATCTAACACTACTCACTTTTTAATAGTAACGTTCTTGACAAAATTAAATAAAAGTGCAAAATGACAAAGTCTATGTGCACAAGACAATAGATTGCAAAACTATGTAAATTAGTGTCTCTGTCGGTATGTAGTGTTAACATAGAATCCATCGAAATATTTGCAATTTTTTTTGTCATGTTTGCATGAATTAATGAGATGTTATAAGATCTCTTGAGATAATTCGATGAAATTTATGAATGGTTCTTTGAAGGTTAAATTTAATTTCATTGTGTTTATTCATTGTCGTTTTTATTTAAGCGTTTCAAATATCAAGAATCGCCGATTTTGTCCTACATTCCTACTATCCTTTTTTCCAGTTTCAAATAAAAAAAATGCAAATTACTTTTTTTTTGCAAAAAAAAACAAATCTAGATTAATTTCTTCCTTTAATTAAAATTCATTCATAAATCAAGCCATTAAGGAATCTTCTGCAAAAAATTAAGAGAACAAAGTGGCGATGAATATGGATTTAATTTAAATTTATATTTACATTGAATTTCCGTTAAAGGTTTTGAATTGCACGTAATCGAATCAGATTAGAAAACTGGTTTTGCTGTCAGTTACAGTCGCTTCTTGACTCCAATTCAGATTTTTTGCTCACATCTAACACATCCCTATTTTTTGTTCATTGTTAAAACTTTATAATAGATAGCTCCGAGAAATCATCTCTTTTAGTCTTTCATTTGGTAATAACGGTTGCTATTTTTTAAATTCTCAACTGCTTTAAAGATTAATATTGTAGAAATATTTTAAATAAAAGTTTTGATACATAATGAGAGCTTTTAAAGAAAGGTTAAAGTGATTTGTATGGGTTAAACCAATTTCCTGATTTTTTCTTACGTCCTAGATTTTCTCCTATTTATTTTAACTAACAAAATTGAAACTAGAAATCAATCATCGTTAGTAGTTAAATAGATTATAGCTACGTAGTCTTGTGATTAAGTAATTACTAAAATTAAACCGGGAAATTCTAGAGCTCTACGTCTACAGTGAGAATGAGGAAGCCGGTGGAAAAATTTTGTCACGGAAACTCATCAACGTAAAGTGTAGGCCTGAATTTTAATGACAATTCAAGTATTAGTACTGCTAAATTCAACTCTTTTATTGTAATAATTATTATAAACATTTCGTTTTTAAATGTTCGTTAAAATGACGTCATCGTAAATGAAGGACAGTTTCATAAATAATAATGTAATTATAATGTGTTAACAATCAATAGAGAAGAAGTAAAAGCTAAATAGTCGTCATGCTCCAGTGAAAATAAATTTCAACTTTTTCATGTTGACATTGAAACTTTTCATAATAATCTGATATTTATTTAATTTAATCCCATTATTTCAACCGGAATGGAGAACGGTGGCGGGAGATTACATACAGATTTGAAAGGATTTGTGCGAGTGTTGTTCAGTTCGCTTGTGTGATTCTAAAGAAATGAAAATATCTATACATGCAACTTTCAAAATGAGCTTATCGCCGCTATTGAGTTTTCAGATGGTGTTTATGAAACACAAAATATATTAATAAATGGCAATTCAGAGGTGTATTGAAATTAAAATTGAAATGAAATAAATTCAGAATTGAAACAGACGGTTTTACATATCTTTGAAAGTACGTATAGTCGTTGATGGTATCATTCATAAATCTTTGGATTAAACGTGTAATTTTTTGTAAAAAGACATGCCTTTTGGGGCCTTGTACTTTTTAGTTACACAGGCCAACAAAAATAAAAAAGTCTTGTAGTTGAAAGGTGAGATACCATACCGTATACTTCTCGGTGTGCTGAAAACGAATCCGGGGTTAAAATTGACCTATCACCCAAAGATTTCGACATAACTTCAAAAAATTTATAAAAATACATCTAAAAAAATCCTTAGGTGATGGGTCAATTCTGACCCCGGATTCGTTTTCAGCACATCAAAAAACATACGGTATGGTACCTCAACTTTCAACTACAAGATTTTTTTTTATTTTTGTGGGCATGTGTTATTAAAAAATAAGTATACTGTTTATTGGTGTTTTCAATATTATTAATAATACAAACAAAATTTCGTCATATAAAATATTATTTACGCAACAAATACCTATACTATAAATATAATTTTTGTTTCATCAAAAACGAACAAAATGTTAGAACAAGTAAATAAATAATGGAATCTGCGACATAAATAATGTAACGTTCTTTTTAAAATAATAACAAAAATGCTGTTTAAATCGCCTATTCACAAGAGAGATATTATTACATACACTTAATTAAAAGCACTATAATTATAGACTATTTAAATGCTAGATATTTACAAACTTAAAGTAGGTTATTTATATAAGAACTATTTATGTATTACAACAATTCTTAACATTTATTTATTTACTAACTTTCGATTACTAATTTACGCAGAACACACTTCAATACGCCGGTTAAACATTAACTGCTTGCTTCTACCCCGCGACCTCAATTTATATCTTCCATATAAAGTTACCGATGAATCATACATGCAGGTGTTGATGAATAATACATGCAGGTGTTGAAGAATCATACATGCAGGTGTTGATGAATCACATATGCAGCTGTTGATGAGTTACGTCGATGAGTCATGTCGATGAGTCAGGTCGATGAGTCATGCAGTCTCGAATGTTCGACTGCGGCGAATAGGGGGTTTTCCCCATTTGTTACAATAATATTCAACAGCATTACCGTAATGTTTGCTTTCTGATATGCTGCTAAAACATTGGCCTCAAAATAAACAAATTTCTTTTAAACATCTTGGCAAGTTTGAAAAATGCAATGTTGACACTTACATAGGTTAGGTTTGTTCTTTTGATTTTTCGAAGTTTAACAAAAAGTTTTAAAAGTTTTGTTAATTTTACCAACGCACAACACAAATCAACATCAACCCATCTATACATAAAAATAATAAGAAAAATAAAAATAAAAAAACTATGCATACTTACACTTACATACTCAATAGACTAAAATAAAACCTGCATAAAAAAGAGATTCAAGTTATGAATAGCGAAAAAATGAAAGTCGAGGAAGACACAAATATTATAACGTTCTTTTAAATAATACTAAAAAATATGCTGGTATTAACTGTTTAATAAAAGAGAAATAATAATTTATTTTATTAATCTGATTATTTAGCAGGCACAATTATTTATTTTCACGAAGGTACATATACGAAAGGTACGTTGCGATAGGTACTTCTAATAATTGAATGATCTCCTTCTTGTCTAATCGCCGTATTTATATGCGGCGGTGTTAAGTTCTCGAATGTTCCCGTCTAACCGAGACGTATGTCTCCGCCGCCAGTGTAGACGCCTCGAAACACACTGTGCTTCCGCATTCATTCCAACATCTCCATTTTATCTACGGGTTTGCCTTCTTCACACTAGATAGATAGACTGAGAGTTGCCTACACTGGATGATACAAAATTAGGTTTTGAGACCTACATCAGTGGTCAGGCGAAAGAAATGCGAAAAGAAGAAACCTCATACTAAAATGGTAGATGGCGTATAAAATAAATATATTTGATAGCGATGAGCGATAAGGGTGGACGCTTTCAATAATCCCTGAAATATATAGCATCTAGATATCCTTCCAAGACTTTTCAAACTACAAATCAATATCGTTTCAATCAATCTTTTTCGAAGAACTATCCTACTCTTCAAAAAAATGTAACTACGTTTTCTATTACGAAATCATTCTTCCCGTAGTTAAGTAAATCCCAATTATCAATCTGATTGCACTTTCCTACTACTACGCCGCAATGTTTTCTTTAAATCTTTTATTTTCATTTATGTATTGCTGATGTTCTTTGTTAGATTCATCTTTGCATATTTTCAGTCATAGTAAACCAACTCGATATCTACTAATTCTTTGTTCATGTTTATCAGATGTCTTACTACTTTGAGTACGATTGGGATCAATCTTACCCAACACCCAAAAACTAAAGCAAACACCAAAAAGATAATAATTACTTCTTAAAAAAGTCCATTCCACTTCCTGCGCTCTTTTTTATTATTTGTGCTTTTTTGTGCGACCAAGCTTCTGATAGAGTTCCATTGTATTTGATGACGGTAGCATATCATTCTGAGTTTCTCAAATATTTCTTAATTTGTCTAGTAAAATGCTGGGGGATAAATAACATTTACTCAACTAAGGTTGTTTTGCTAAGATATAATAGTAGTGTATTTGTAGTGGCAGTATATAGTAGTTCAAGATCGACTACGCTCTCTTCTAACAAAAGAATGGGGTAAAGATCTTCATAATTCTTAACAGTAATTTATGCATATAACCCGAGACAGGACAAACTGCTTGCCAATAAACGCAAAGTTTACGAAAAACTTAGAACGTGAATTAGAACTTAGAACTGAATTAGTGCTCTGACCCGGGACACAAATTTATCATTAAGTAAACCTGTACTTACTTTCTATTCAAGTATATTTAAAAATGGTTTCCATCCGAAAGTTCCTATCTTATTAGAAACAGGTACTAATATTTAAATAGTCTTACTAACGCCTGAGACCTAAACATAATGTTTTTACTTAAAAATGCATATTGTACAAACCAGTCGTTTTCAATAGGTAAAAGGTCCCAAGCAAATTATGATAGTCTTTGTAAAGACAATAGAGCGCTTTTATAAATAGTTGCATGTAGTGTACTTTTACTACATTTCTGAATTTATTTCATTTGACTTAACTTATCGGTAAGTCCAAAACTAATTTTATATATTTATTAAATTTGCACATAAAATGTTTCCTGTTTAGCTACAAGATGAAAATAAACCAAAGCGTAGTTTGGAATCATTTTAAAAATATAAAAACATAGAAACGGCCCAAATTTTCCAAACCAAATTTTGCGAATACTAGCGGTATATAAAATGCATACACGGATGGTATTTTAAAATTAATATTGAAAAAGAATCGTACCTCAAAAATAAAAAATGAACAATCAATTTTAAAATTTTGCAAAAAAATGGAATTTAAGTGAAACCGTATCTCTATAGGAAGATGCGATCTCAATTTGAACTATTGAGAATAATACTTAACATATTCATATTCAGGAAAAATGTTTTGTAAAAGCTATGAATGGCCTAAAGCTTACCGACAAACATTGCAACACTAAACAGGAACGATTTTGTCAAAGGAAGAGGAAAAACAAGAATTTTATGATGGGAGAATTTATTTATGTAGTGTTGTGCGTTTCATTAAATGCAGTACCACTGTGAAATTACTATTCGGGATTCCCAGAAGCCTCTGGGACTTAGAAAAAGAAGAAGAACATACGCAATCATGCGGATAATTACTAGTATAGATTATCAAACTCTTAATTTTGGAAGTTGAGGTGCAAGAACTACTTTGACTTCTCAATTGACTCGTCGATTGCTGAAATTGGCCACGCTTCAACCATTTCTATTTAAAATTCAGGCAACTCCTTTGAAAAAATTATAATCTCCACAGATCTATATGGAATACCCCAAAAGAGTTTTTTTGTACACAAACACACATTTTTATAAGTTACAAGCTCTAGTTAGAAGAAGTTGAAGATTGCACTTCTGTACAGTCTTCTACGAATTGAACATTACTTTGAACTGCATCTACACAGTCTTATTCTTTGGAGATAGGCTTCTGGAAATTGCTCCTAAATCAATTTTAGACGACCATAAAAATCGGTAAATTCTAAAAGCAAATGATAAATAAGTCTTAGTAGGTAATGGCAGTAGCGCTTTATGAAACATTAGTTTCAATTTTGTTTTCATAACGTCACTTTTACAATATTTAGGTTAATAATGCCGTGTTTAAGAAAGCAAGGTTAATTCATATGATTAATATCTGTAGCGTGATTCATAATATGCGAGTATGTACCTACATAGGCAGTCCGTTTAATCTTCTTCCATTTACTGTTTATTTAATTAAACTAAAAATTTCCAAGAAAGTAAACAACAAATCAGAATGGTAACATGTAATGTCTATGCATAGTTAAAGAAAATGACTATGACTACACCTATTATTACTATTACTTGCAGGGAATTTCGGAAACGTGGAATTCGTAAAAGCGTCCTTAATTATTATTGATTAAAATTTCCCAGATGAATATTTATTTATTAATCATAAGAGGAAACGGAGTTCCATATCTTTAAATAACTATTTTATTTAATCGATAATAAGTGCACATAAATGGGTGAATAAATAAACAAATAAAATTATGAGGAAGTTAAAGTGTTCATTGTGTGAACAACCTAGTTATTTATGGTCGTAATAATAATTAGTATTAATAATTGTTAGGTTAATATAGTATTATGCACCAGCTCTCCTCATAGTAACAACACCAATTAATAACGCACCTACGGATAAAACGATGTATTCTGTTATTATGAGATATTTCATAAAAGAACATCAGCTATAACTGAAGTAATTATACTAAATCTAAAATAAACGCTTAATATAAAGCAGACATTTTAAAAATGCATGAAATCTCATTTATTGATCATTGTGTTCAAACTAATTTACAATTGTTATGTAATAGAAGGAATCTCTCCTTATAGTAATTAATCATTTCTGTACACGCAACTTAATCAGTTGATTGTAAAAATCTAGATGTAGAAATCGAAGCAATTACTGTAGGGTATTGCAAACACGTCTGGTAATTAACACAAAACAAGATACTAGGAAAAAAAACTATAATTCGATAAGATTGTTTGAACTTTCTTTAAGCATCTCCAGAATTCCCATAACGAGATACCCAAAAGCTTTCTGGCCTCACAGCTTCAACGATTATTAGATTGAACGAGCAAATTAATGTTAATGACAAGAACAGAACAAAATTCATATAAAGAACTCTATTATCCAAGTAGCACCTAAATTAATTTTTGTAAACTATAAGAATACATAGCAGATAAGCTTTCGATAATGAATGTAAATACATAAAAATATTGGAGGTTTTGTATAGAGTCGGGGATAGTAAGAAAAATTTAGAAGAAATGGCATTATGGCTCTTCTCACGACAAAAGTATAAAATATTGATGTCTCTGAGTGTCAACATTCAATCGGAATATTAATTTTATTGTATGGCAGATACAAATCAATGCTTAATGGAAAACACGACTCTACCATGAATAATGACATAAAAAAAGTACTGTTTTCCCTTATGGAAGAATCGGGGGGAAAAAGCTTTATTATAATCCATGCAGCGGGTTATTTTAAAGAGTACTTTCAAAGAATAGAAAGCTCCATGATGGTTAAAGAGTACTTTCAAAGAATAGAAAGCTCCATGGTGGTTGTACTCAAAACGGTCGGAAAGTGCCCAAACTCCATAACGTAGCTAACATGCCAGGATAAAACTTGTTTTTTTTTAATTTCGCTCTTTCGAGTTCTAGGATATATTCTAGATTGGTATGGGAATGTTTTACGGAACTCCATGAACTGGCAGACCAAAACAATGTTAAACTGCGTTGGGCACCAGGTCACTACGAAATTGAAGGCAATGAAAAAACCGATAAATTATCCAGGCAGGGATCTGTCGAGGCTTGAGAGTACAAAGAAACTCAGTCCGAGGCTATGTCAATGGCTGGTCCCGCACTCGACTTTACTGGAATAATCGACCAGAACCAACGATAGTAAGGCGTTCATTGACAGACCATGCCAGAAAAGAGCTACAGAACTTCTTCTCCTAAGTAGGTCGCAACTCAAGGTCATTACGGGTTTCCTAACAGGATATGCTACCGTTAATGAACACCTGTATAAGATCGAGAAATTTAATGGGGACCTTACTTGCAGACTCTGCAACAAGGAACCAGAAACAGCTATGAATGTATTTATTAGGCAACTGCGATGCGCTGAGTAGGAAAAGACAGCCTATTCTCGGGCATCCTTCCATGGAACCGAAAGACTTCACCACACACCCTGCAAGTATCAAACTGATACTGATACTTATCACAGACTGGTTGCGATTAACTTGTTATAGGGTGAGTACAATAAGCGTTTTAGGCTGCAGTGCCACAGGTACCAACTGGAGGACGGAACCCTAAGAAAAAACGTTTAGTAGTCTTAACTATTAGAATTATAAGATTCTAGAGACTTCGAATTATTGGAATTGGCTTTTAAAGTCTATGGAAAGATTACGGATACTTTGCAATTTCAAACCATTTGGAAGTTCTGGAATTTTAATCTATGAACATCAGAACTCTGGAAATTTAAAAGTCTGAACCTGGAGATCATGGATATAAGATATTCAGAAGTTTTATTACTTGAAAGTTTGAACATTTGAAGCTCTGAAAGTTGGAAATCTCTGGAATTTGAGAATTTAGAATAAAACTTTGAAACGTTGAAATTGAACAGACATTGATATTTTATGCTACATTACTTTTGCGCCATTTGCTCAGTTCAGATGCTCAGAAGTCCAGGAATTAATTTTTTAAAAGACAGTTAAAAACATTGTGATGTATAGTGCATTTAAAAATGCACCACGCGTTCAGAAAAATGCTTAAGATGGACGTCTGATCTCACTAGCCTGGACACGCATGGTCATGATTCTTGTGTCAAAAAAAAACCGCTGATCATCTCGGTACATCTTTTCAATACCAAGACGGAGTTGGGGATTTTCTATTTGTACGTAATTATATTTTGTTGTTATAAGGGTTTCGATATAAAATCACTTAAAAGTGTGTTTGTTGCCCATTCAGAAATCGATTCTATTCACCCTGAAATCGGCTATATAAACATTTTAAGCATTTTTTGACGAAGGCTAATACGAGGGAAAGCTTGTACAGTTTTCGGATCTTCCGATCCGATATAGGCGAAAGGATGTTTTGGGTATTTTTCTCTTTTTGTCTGAAGGCAAAGATGTAGAACATAGAGCATTGTTGGCTTGGTATCCAGCATGGTCATTGTGATTCCAATGACACAAATCATACAATCCAATCCTACTTCAGAGTTAAATGTGTTGCATTCCTGTATAGCGATTTTTTGACTCAAAACATTTGTTAATTTTTAACAGCTATTTCTTTTCTTTTGCAACAAATTGATTAATCCGGTGATCTGTAGTCTTGCATAATTTCCACCAAAAAAAGCAAGTTGCAAAACAGAAATTTCTGCGGTAACAGAAGTCATTTATACAGCAATCGGTACTTTTTCTGTAATTTCTTTAAAACAAACAATGATTTGTCGTTAACACAAATTATTCAACAAATTAGTTCAGGAAAACCATTATTTGTCAGCCTTCAACTTTGAATATCACTTGTACTAACTTAATTATTTCTACTTTGGTCGGATTTTAGAACGGAATAAATTATAAATAGAATAAACTTTCATGGCCACAATTAAAACAGAGAGAAAATGCAAATAATGAAACATTTTACTTCCTCATATTAAGTATTTGTGATTTATAGGCGGTAATTTTTTTCATTTTTACACAGTCATCAAAATTATTATAAAAAGTGTATACACACGCATTTAAAAAAATTGCAATTATTTTCAATCTGCAAATAATTAAGGCCGATTGTTAATACAGGGTGTACTTTAACTTGTTTGTAAAAAATTACTTAAAAAGTACGACGATTTTTGTTAGTAAAATACAGGGTGTTGCAGTTTTATACCATTTATTGAGAAGAATCAGAAATAGATCTTAAGAAGAACGATTAAACCAAAGGAATTTTAAGTCTATTCAGTAGCGTAGTAAATTTGTCCCTTTAAGGACAAACTAGCATAATCAGAAGTAACACGCTGCTTAGCATATATATTCATATAAAAATGGTCTTAATTATATTCAGACATTGCGGTACACCCTGTATTCCTGCACATATAAAAGTTGATTTGTGAAGAAATGTTGTTCCCATTTTGTACCAGTTCATCATCAATTCAGTTAGATTAAACAAGTTTTTTTTTCTTCAGTTGTTATATTATTATGTTTTAGTATATGGCAAACAGCAAATTACCGTAAAAACAGGAACAAACAACGACAATAGGAATAAATAACATTTAATTTCGCAAGTGCGTGACAAGAGCTTGTAAACTTGTCACCTGAATGGTATTTAGTCACTGCTCAGTGGTCATTTATTGTAGCAGGTAACTGGTAGTAGACAGACATTTTAAATAAGTATGAGAAATGTGAAAGTAAGCAATAAGAAGTAGTAGTAGTAGTAGTAAAGTAGTTCGAAGCAAGTTGAACGATTTTTGCAGTTTGTTCCGAATGTTGTAGCAGTAGTTAGTGTTAAATTTTGCGTGTCTGTGATTATAAAGTAATCATCGTGTGTATATCATGGCCTTCTTTCAAACGTTCACCCTCAGATGGAAATCCTTTAGAGGCAGGAATAAACAGCTCTTCATGCAGGTTGGTTGATTATAAAAAGTACATTTCTTTAAAAAAAAATTGAATATGAAACGTTATATAGCTCTCCAATTACTTCCTTTTGAAGTAATGGAAAAAGACTGGGAGGTTGAAGTTTTTAAATGTAATATCTAGGGTAAGGATTTGTTATTATGGTTGTTTTCCTTTTGATATAAAATATCTTCATATGAAATAAAATGAAAGACACTGAAATGACTTGATATTATTGAAGATACATAAAAACACACATTTTTAGAGAATAACATTCGTTGAATGTGAAGGAAAAGCCCTAAACGGTTTCATAGTTGAGTTATTCATTAATGAATTCTTCTTATCAAGAGTACTACATACAGAAAACAACCCTTCTGAGCAGATTCAAATGAAGCACTTGGACTTTTTTAATTACTGAGGAAACATTAACTCAAAGAAAAAGTTAGACGAACGACTGATTGTAATTCTTTGCTTTTATTTATTTTATTATTACTATTACTATTATTATTGCAATTTCGATCAAAAGAAATTTTTGAGGTCTCGCAAAACTTGCCTACTCAAACATATGGAAGAATAAAATAACCATTAAAATGCTACATAAACACTGTCGTGACTGATAGATTTGGTAGTATTAACCCTTTGAAAGACGTTACAACTTCAGAAGATTTTACAAAAACCTGCAAAATCGCAGACTTCACATAATTGCCCGTCTTTCTTATTTGTAATTTTTCTATAGTGAGATTAATACCAAAGAAAGTGTCATTCATCCAAAATTTGATGCATCGCGAGCACTTGAACATGAGCCGTGGTACTATTGGTTGGACATATTAGCGATGGAAAATAAAATCATTTCGGCCTTCGAAAACAGTTTTGGACCACCATTTTGCATTTCCGTAATGCGGTTTCTCGCTAAATCTACAGCTTCGAATTACCTATCATCAGAATCCAGTAACATTAAATTTATTATTGCGCGAGGTACAATCACAGCCGAAAAAAGGAAACGGGTTATTAAAGGTTAATTAAATGTCGCAGAAATCTCTATAATAATGTTTACTCGACACAGATCATGTATTTACTTAAATGTAATAAGTTTTTAAACCCCTTTTCAATTACTTAAAAACCGTTAGAGTTTCTAGTTTTTTGGCCGCAGTCGTACACATCAACTATCTAGGCTATAATGATGACAATTTATAGGTTCGCCATGTTATCCAAAATGCGCGAAGATTGTGTAAAACATCGCAGCGACTTGAAACTTTGGACCCTCTACATATATCTTCCCCAACCCCCAAATTAGGTTTTTCGCTTATATCTCGAGAATGAAACATTGTATCTTCATGCAACTTTCGCTGTCGTAGCACAGGAAAGTTTGAACGAGTCTACCGTATTCCCGTATTCTAAACCGTACAATAGCCTATTATATGATGTACAAATGTGAAGTTTCTATTCGTCCATCTTCAGAGTCAAATAATCGAAAAACCGCAGCAACTACTGAAACAACCATCATTCTAAAACATAAGAAGGCAGACGACTGAAACTTAACTAATACTTAAATTTAAATTTCAATGTTTGACACAATTGTTTACATGCTAGTCATTAGAAGAAATTAAATAATCATTTATTATTACACTCTTCTTTCCATTGTGGAATATTTCGTTAATATTGCTACCAGCATCGCAGAAGATAACTTCAATCACAAGCGCATGTGGTTCATTTCACAGTGAGAGCTTTGTAGAATCTCCTTAGAAAGGATCATTATTTTGTACACCATTTATAAAATGTAGGGCAAACTGTAATGTGCTTTATCACTGCTGTATTGATTGAGTTATATTAATTTGTTTGTTCTTTAAGAACTCTATCACTGTAGATTTGTCGTGGTATACAGTCTGTTCGCAGTTACCTCCGCACTGTTGCTATTTCCGTTATTATTGGAGCTACGAAATTGATTGACTTAGCAAATTTGCAATAGTTTTTCTACTGATTCACATGACGAAGACAAAAAATAATTAAACGTTACGTTTTTGAGATATTTTCAAGAGTAACATTTTTTAAACGGGACATCTTGTAAATTTCTGTAGAAATGGATGGGCAGCGACATTATAAATACCAAAGTTTATGTTTATTAACTTTTAAAAATAAATCGGTGCACTATTGCTATCTCCGTTATTGCACCTACAAAGTCGTTTAATTTTTTTAAATTTCATTTATTTCTACATAATATACAGGGTGTCCCATTTAAAAAAATGTTACTTTCGACAATAACTCGAAAACGCGACGTTTAATTGTTATTTGTTTTCCCAATGCTTATCAGCAGAAGTCATATTGCTAATTTGATAATTTAACTGATAACGGAGAATAGCAATAGTGTATCGATAACTGCGAACACCCTGTATACATTGGTTTAGATGTTTAAGTTGTATTGTTTCAAGTAAACCCACCTAAATAGTTAATTTCCTTTAAGTTGCTTCGATCTGTGGGATCTTTTTACTGACCAATCAGACTTTATTTTGGGTACCCTTAACAAAAGATTAAAGCTACTTCATAGTTTTAAATGCACTTTTGAGGGGGGAGGGGTGCTGAATTGATAAGGTGTTGGTGTTTTCATATACTAACTTTTACGACGAGTGAAGCACACAATTTAAAATATTTTTGTTAAAATTTGATTCAAGTTACAAGAAGCTTTATTATGTGCCAACACCCACATACAGATAACTGTTCTACAACTAGTTGAGAATTCATAAACAATCATCATAATTATATCTTGGTTTTGAAGAGAAAAAAAGTACCGCAGTAAAAATTATCATACTAAGTATCCATCATTTACCATGATCTAGAATACTTCAGATATATTTAAGTATGTGAAAGGTTCTATCTATGAAGCAGAATGCTGTTCCATGGTTGCAACATGTTACGTAATCGTTTAATGTAATCGCTGATGCTGAGCTTTGTCCAATTACCATGAATGCAATTGGAATATAGGTTAATAAACTGTCTTATTTTTTAATCTGCCGAAGATATGAAAGTACTCTACCAGCATGCCCAAAAGCACAAGTTAAGTTTTGCCGCCCTAGATACGTGGTTATATCCGATCTTGAGTTCAACATCAGAAATTCTCAATTCTAGAATGTTAAACTATAAGTTTTCTAGTAGTTCCCGAGTCCAGATTAGATGGCATTTACATGCCACTGATGAAATACAAAACTAAATGCATTGGAAATTGTATTAACACACGCCCAAAGTATATAGTCTCTCTGTTCCATATGTCTCTCTGTTCCATATCGTCCATGTCGCCCATACTCTCAGTTGTCTACAGCCCTTTTCAATTCATTAGGTACTTGGACAATGTGCATTACGTACATCTACATTAAATGTCATAATATCAGAATACCCGTGTACAAGGTTTTTTCGCTAAAGTCTATTAAGTACATACATTCCTTTTACACTGTTTGAAGAAATGAATTGTTAAGATTTTCAAAACGATCACCCTGATATTTGGGTTCCATTTTTACATTACTGATTTAACTCTTACGGTAAAATAAATTGTAATACCCAGAAGTAATGACTTTTAGTACAGCTCAAGAAGTTTTCGTTCAAGAAGGTTGGAGGATATTTCGTTGTATTCCTTCAGAACAAAGCAAAAACAAAAAGTAGTTCAAATGGTATATAACGAGAGGTTATGGATATTTGTCTAATGGAATTTAAATATCAGCAACACCAAAACGGTATCGAAGATTGAACAAAAGTGGAATTTTAGTTGTCGTTAGCTCGCATCTATATCAGAAGATGCACTTACTGCCATAGCATCTAAAGTTCTTTCCCAATAGTGCCTAATATTCCATATTAATTACTAGGCTGCTACAGATATGCAATAATATAATAATGCACGAAAGTCTTAAATCAACGAATCCATATTAAAGGTCAAAAATAAGATAAGATGCAAATATGGATCCAAAATATTTAAATACGCATAAATAACAGAGTGATAATAGACTCAAATAGAGCAATAATAATTGATATGCCAAAAATCAACTAAGGACGTATCGTAAAGAAAGTTAACATTTTTAATAATCACAAAAGCAAGCTGTAAAATATTTTTAAAATAATATCGATAATAATTTGTTTATTTGTTTATTGACGATCGCTTTGAATAAAAACAATATCAAGTTTTTGTACAATACACAGCAATGACGCGAATTAATATAAATGAAAGAAAAAACAATTCTGGACGTGTAGTGCAGAATAAAAAAAATATGTATAAAGCAGTTGGGTAAAAATCGCAATGTTGGCCATGAAGGTGTCATAAATTGATTTAAAAGTTTGACGAAACTTGTAGTTTGAAAAACTGCCGACATCTGATCCTAAAAATGGACCCTCTAATCCAGGATTAGATGGTAAGGTGTTGAAGATTTTTAAAAATAAATCAATGCTGTCAGTACGCGAGAAAAAAGCGAAAAAAACAGAAACATCAATATGAGTGATTCAGCGGATAATGAAAAAGTACAATTTAAAAACTTATATAAAACCACAAAATCTAAAAGGAACGAAAAACAATCTGTAGCTGTAAGAAAGCAGACCAGAACACTTCACGGCAACATCTTAACAAAAAAAGACTAGCTTGTTATAATGGACTATAAGACTTACTGCAAATTTGATTATAAAACAGTGCCAGTTACATCACTGAGAAAAATGTATATGTGAGCAAAAAGGATAAGTTGATTTTTGTTGAAAAAATATGAGGGAAAGATCTTAGTATGGCAAGCCATGTGTAAATGCGGCATGAAACGTAGCCCCATATTTTTACGCAATAAGATTTGAATTCAGATTTATGCGAAAAAGAATGTTTCTAGAAAAATTGTCGCCAAAGATTAAAAAGCATACAGCGCCTACTTTATTTTGGCCAAACCTAGTTGCCAAACCTAGTTCTTAGCTACTTTATGACGAAAAAACTTTGAGACCACAAAAAGTTACATCCGAAAGTTCCTTGAGCAAATTTACTGTTGCAAATTGCTCATCCATGTATGACATATTTTCTTTCTTCGATAACACAAAAAGAAGGCGAGGTACGAAAAAGAACTGGGACATTTTTGGTGTGCAATTAACTAAGTTTTATTTTACCTAATCTCCTTCATCTCGATAAACCTAATAGTTTCCGAGAAAAACGACAAAAATCGTAAGGAGGCGTGGTTTACCCTCATTATCTCTTCAAGCTCACCACTTACAGGTGTTAACTTTTAGGGAGGTATTTAATAACCCACAAGGAAGCCCTATGCAAGAATCCACGGACTTACCCCAACTTTCCGCTATTTTTTCTAATTTGACTGGACTATAATCATAAAAGGAAAGTGAAAGAACTGGCAAATTAATAACAATTTTTTTATTTTTTTGTAAATTATTAAATTTTCTAGAGATTAAAGTGTTGTGTTTTATTATACAATTATTAAAAGTATTGCATAATTATAAAAGGTATAAGAGTCTGAAACTGTCAACTTTATTTTCGATACAGTCCTTAGAATACGATTACTATACGCTACTTCAGCAGGTAAAGAAAATTATGGTACTACAAAGAAAGACCTAAAATATCAATCATCAACAATTGGTAAAGTATTTTAGATTGGCAAAGATATGTAACCATACACAAAGATGGACTTGTGCATTTAAAGAAGAAATTGAAGAATTTGACAGTTGTCTATGTATCTAGGGAAGAATTGTAAGCAGACTTTTTTGACATAGTTTTTACTGCAATTATTGTATATAACTTCAAGAAAAAAAAATATATATATATATATATATATATATATATATATATATATATATAAATCGTTTATGAAAAACTGAAGAGAATTCCCTTTAATGATATAAAATGTAATATAACTTATAATTCTTTAAAGTTAAAAATTCTTTAGCTATACCAGCAACTTTTTGCAGCAATAGAATTTGCCATTTACGTACTACATACTTTATGTGACAAGCGCATTCATTCCACTTTCCTTGCTAATTATTATACACCGCGAGCAAAACCAACACTTTTTCTTTCCTTTAATATCAGAAACTATATAAAAACTGCAATAAATTCCTTCTTAAATTCGAATTAAATATTCAATTCTCTCACTTTTGGCTGTGTATTAAATAGTATATGTAAGTTCTTATTATTAGTCAGCAAAACCCGTTTACTGCATCTTCTCTCTCTTACTTTCTCTAATTAATTAAAAGTATAAAGAGCACGTAAGGTATTGCATAATAAAAGACAGCGTTCTCCACTAGGGCGCATCTATCAACCACTGGAACTTAATAATGTATCAAGGCATTTTACGTTGAGATTACTTTGAGCTGGCATTTATACATTTTACAAAGCACTAAGTTTAATTAAAGTTGTGCTCGGCTAAGTATGGCGAAAGTTAATATAATAAAAAAAAAGAAATACAAACTCTCGTGCTGCAAGATACTGCTATTTTTACGCTTGCTGGACATCAATCGTAGCAGCATAGTTAATAAGAATTTGTTTTTACTACTTACTTATTTTAATTAGTAATTATAGTACTTAAGTAGGTTAGTCACTTGTTTATTCCAACGTTCTTTGAGACCTATCCAAAAAAATGTACACTTTTGATTTCAAGCAACTTACAAATTGATGCTAATTTATTATTTACCGTCCTTTTTGTTCGATCCATATTCATTTGATATTTTACACGATGAAGAGCAATTTAAGCGAAAGTTTTAGGTTATGGAGCGGCAAATTAGGAACTCGTGCAAATAATTACATTCTGCTAGTCTTCCTCTCCTTTTTCAGGACAGTATATTTTTTGAATAATTAATAGTTGATGGTGAATTTTGACATACTAAACGATTAGATTGTATGAGTAGTAGGTATTTAATAAAGAAACAAGTCGTAAAGATTAGTGTGTATTTAATTACCAATTGGGAAAAAAATGATAAAGCCTTGAATTATTAGAACCAACGCTACTACTATTTCCAGTTTACGCACAAGTTCTCCTTAAGTAATTAATAGCTTCGATAACTTTTATCGCTTGTGATTGATAGAAGAAATTCCGGATTATTATCATAAGTTTAATTTGTTGTAAAATAGATAACTGAGAATAGTTCTAATTTCATAGAAAACTTACTAATTGGTTGATATTTTCGTCAAAAGTTTATGCTAACCAACTCAACTAACCTAACTAATCCCCTTATTATGGGGATTTGTATAACGTCCTGTTATTCTAATCAAGTATCAGGTTGTCTGCACTACTCCAGGGACTAAATTTAGCCAAACTAGTTATCAGTGTTATCGGGAACATGGAGAATACATCACTGACATGAACATTTAAAATGGTTAAATGGGTTTGAAACTTTTGCAAACCTAATTTTGGTATTTAACAGTTGTAGGTCGTTTCACTTTTGCGATTTTACTTTTACCTTTTTCTCCTGTCTTGAATTAATCATCTTAATTTGAATGTATGATTTCTAAATTGGATATAATTATGCCAAATATGGCTTTTTAGGTTCTATGATTAAATTAATTAATTATTAATATTATATAATTTTCAGCGTACAATAAATGACTGATAAAGTTATTAATTGAATGGTCGTGGAGGTTCCGCATTATCTTTTAAATCTACTAAAATAAATTTAAAAAAAAAACTAAAAAGTTCAGTGGAAGATGACCTTAAATATTTAGGCTATTCTTTTAATGTTTTCTTAAGCAACGTTCAGTTCGGAATATGACCAGAAGAGATCTAGAATTGGGCAATTTGTTAAAGCTTGTCTGTATTTTACAATAGTTCAAACTATCTAGTTATGTTTCTGCAGCCAATCTTTGATATGTCTTGATTTGATAGCCAAAATAGTAAAAACTTTAAGTTCAGATTTTGGAGGCATCAGATTTTTAAGCGTAGGCATGGAATTCGACGTGTACACAAATATTTAATAGCAATTTTAATTCGTTTTTGAATTATTTGTAGTGTTATATGTAGTAACGGTAGCGGGGGAGGGGCATAGTGACTAAGCGGGTACACTTTACTTATCTCCCAACAAGAAATTGGCGACGCGCTTATATTCCAACAGTACAAGGACTGACTCGTTTGCTCCACCCCTGATCCACTTCTAGTTTGGTTGGAAAATCTGCAATAGGTATGTGATTGTCCAATATATTCTGACTGCGCAAATTCAAAACTGCACATTCATTGGTTCAAGCGCAACAGTCCTTTGTTCAGATCTCTCTGCTATGATTTTGAAAAATGATAGCAAGGCATGGAGGTGATCCACTAATCGTCACTAAGACGAATGACGTTAATACAATGCAGAATGTAGTATTTTAGAATATCGAAGAGTAGCCATCAAGGAAATAGTAGAAGACGCTAGGTTTTCATACTTCTCTATTTATACTAACTATTCAAAGAGATCATCTAATTCTGAAAAAATTGTCTGCAGCATGAGTGCTGCAAATATTAAATGTGGGTTATGCTTTACAATCACCTTTTAATAAGGCATAGACAAGATCCATAGAATCTACTGAATGGAATCATAACTACGAACAAAACCTTGGTTCATCATTGTGGCCCAGTAACAAAAATGCAGAATTCAGTTTTCAACAGGCAAAGCAATGACGTCAGCTTTTTTTAAATACGCAGAGAATAATTTTGATTGATTAATTATTTGAACAACTGTGCAACTGATTCGCATAATACGCGAATTTAATACGCACTTATTAACATTGAACAAGACTATGAAAGAAAATCGATCTGAGAAGTTAGCACGAGGTGTTTTCTATCAATAGAACAATGCCGTTGCCACCCTTGCTAATTGATAATGCAGGTTCTGAATTTGTTGAACAATTTCCATATTTACCAGACCTGCCTCCAGGTTATTGCTGACTCTTTCCGAATTTTGAAAGAACAGTTCATTTTGTAAATCGAAATTGGTCAAAGAGTGGGTCAGAAGCAAAGGGATCAACGTATGTGTTACTCACCAATGCTAATCATTAAAAGTTTCAAAATCTTATAAAAACTCTTTTCGATCTAATTCCAATCTACCTGCCCCCTGTAAGATCGAATCAGTTCTGCTCAGCTAAGAAAATGTTTTGTGATTCTTGAAGATTCAAATACTACAGTTACAATCGGCTCCTAATTTGAAAAGCTTTCTTTCAGGAAGCTTGAAATTTTTTTGTTCGAATCGGGTTGCTTAACCGAAATTATTCTTGGACTTATTGATCCTGCGTAGAAAATCAAGATAGCTGCCCCAGTTCGTCATTTAACAAGAACAAACTCAAAGTTGATACATCGAGGTTTACTTCATCAACTGAAATGCTTAATCTTAAAACCAAAGTTTCAGTTCCACCTCAAGGATAAAAATGGTACAAGCTCTGAATCTTAATATCAAACCTCTTTATTTTGGTCAACAGAGTCTTTTATGAAACGTACGTACGTACGTTACGGATGAGTCTCTTAAGGCAAACGCTTTAATTTTGGTCTTTTCACAATTTCTATGTTTTGGATTTCTCATTAAAATGAAATTGTCTAAAAGTGATCGTAGACTTCATATCAGAAAATTGATTTCGATTGAAATGATCGTGTATAATAGGATATAACTAACAGAATGTTATTTGAGATAGGATATTTTTTGCAACCTTGGGCTTTTGAGAACTTTTTTGTATTCGTTGCAGTGAGTTTAGGTTTTATTAGTTTTGGCACTCCACACTACTCCCGATACCTAGTATCTTACAGCAGTAGTATCAGCAGTAGCAATAGTATCTTATAGTACATCTTACTAGCAATATTTTGCCACACTATTCGGTAACATACTCAAATATTTTATCTGATTACAGCTTAGTTTGCTAACAGCCGAAGGAGCAAAATTCCTGAAGTTAAATCATTTTTATTGAACGCGTAAAAAAGGCACCATCCCTTGTCCAAAGAATTTTTTTTTTCTTTAATTCCTTCGGTATTTGACTTCCAAATGTTATGACAAGTTTGCTAAAAACAACCCTGATTGAGTTTATCTCATGTGCTAGATATAAATATAGAGTTCGTGATTGTGTTTATTAAAAGTTGCCAGTTTTCTATTGAAAGATTGGCTATTATTTTACTATTACTTGTATTTAGTTTTAGGTCAACTTTTCTACATAACTATAACTGTCTTTTAAGTGTTGTAATCTATTTCCAACATTTCGTCTACATCAGTGTTTCCCAACTTTTATCGTATGGCGAACCAGTAGACTTATCGAAATATTTGGTTGGATATAAAATAAATCCAAATCTTAAATAATTGACGTTATACTTCCGAACAAAGGAACTCTTTCATTTCTTCTCTGGTGGACCATTAAGCTCTAACTTATTTTTACTGTTATCAGTTCTCCACAGCTGAACTCGATGAAACTATTGTAGCATCAAGTTTGCAAAAAAAAACGGCCAACGTCTACTGACCTTTGTTTGTGCTCATTTTAAAATTTAAGCACAAAAACTCAACATTACGTAGAACAACACCACGCTGCTACACCCAACATTACCTGACTAAGATAAGAAGACGAAACCAATTCGATCGGAAACAGCGCAGTTTCACGTGTTCGCTGACCGTAGTTGTAGTGTGTGTGTTCAGCAGATACAACAGTTTCAATAGCGCTTTCTGATTTTCTGCTGAACGTTTCCGTGCAACACGTTGCGGTAGCGGGCGCCATTTTATGGACTACTTTCAAAGTACGGTACCTTTTTTGATAAGATTTTTTGAATAGCCGTTCAACAGATATCAACAACAGCTTAAAACTAATTGGAACCGGATTCTGATGGATTTTATATGCTGAACGTAAGCAATGGCTCATTCGTTACCGCTGCTATAACAAAACAGTCATAAACATCTTGCGGACCGGTAAAGCTCTGACGCGGATCGGTGCCGGTCCGTTGACCGGCGGTTAGGAAACACTGCTCTCATTTGCAATCATTCATTCATCTCGTTCATCTCAACTGCAATCATTTGCTGTTAAAGCGATATCATTGATCATCGAATTTTAGTTTATTTAATCTTTTCCCGTTAATATCTATTCCTTATTTATTTGCCCTCTTTAGTTTCCGAAACATGGTATCTAGGGTCGAAGTAAACAGTTTTTGAGAGATAGTATCTCCTCTTTTGAGCTTAAATCTTTCGTTTTCAGCGTGCAAACGTTTATAAGAGGATTTCTTTTTTTCTGGATGTTCCTGAGCAGTTGGATATAGCTTTCTCTTTTTAATCAGTTGTTACCGCCCATTATTCGATTGTATCAAACGCTTTTTCGTAGTCCACACCAGTTATTTTATTACTAGGGGTTTATTATATTCACTACACTTTTCTATTATTGTTTTGATAGCTTGAAGATGGTCGTTAGTGCGATATCCCGAAAAAATGTGGTCAATGAAGTTATTCATCCGAGGTTAAAACCACAATTGATGAGAACGACAAATTGTTTTGTCATCATGATTCAAACGAATTAATGACTTATAAACTGATTGTAGCTCTAATCTGTGTACTTTCAAACGTATGTCAGAGGTTGCCTCTGGGCCTTGTGAGTGATCTTTCGAGCTTTGAACAAAGGGGGCCGCGATCTTGTTCCCTGGAACTGAGTATTTTCTAAATCTCCGAACTACTTGGGCGAGTGATAATCCTACAAACGTGGCCACCCACATGGTCCACGTTTAATGGGATGTCTTCTGTATTTTTTAAAATTATCAAAGTGGGCCCAGGAAAAGGTTTCAGGAGCCTTGGCTTCATTCATAGGCAGCACTCAATTCACTGAGCTCAACCGAATAAAATCAATATTTTAAACGGCTTCGGTCTCTATCGCAGTATTTTTTTTTATCTAGTTTGGTTTGGTTCTATCTTGAAGAGTTCTTTTTAATACATTTAAATACGTTTTTTTATCAAAGAAGCAGAAAAGGTAGTAACAGAACTGAAGCAATGCAAATACATATTTGTAATTTTTCGAATTTCTTTTACTAATCTGAAGGAAAAGTTTAAATCATCTCTTTTTTATCGTTCTACGCAAAACTTGTATATTATTAACATTCTCGTAACGTTCAATGATAAGCATCTTCTATAATAGTAATGGAGGGAAAAAGAATGACATAAGACAATAAATCCAAATGAAATGATTCATGTGAGCATTTACACCAATCAACATATTTAACATTTATGAACTTAACATACGTTACAAGGAACAAGAACTATTATACAAATGTACCAGTAATGCCATGACAAATCCTTATTACAAATTAGAAGCTGCATAGCATGATCGGGTTTCTGATTAATTAATTATTTAAAATCTTAAACTAGATTTATTTAAACCATGAAATGGAGAACCTTAAAAAACCCCTCACAAAATTCATATTAAACGATACTTTATATAAAATTACATCACGACGCAATCTTATGATGAATCATACGTAGTATTTTCATGGAAATCCATAATTCATTCATAACTTGGTAGTTCAAGTTCAAGGAATTTTAAATGTTACAACATTTTTCAACACTAAAATATTTGTCCAAAGCGTTAAAAGTGCATCAAACAACCGCAAATGCGGACAAACATAATTTATTAAAATGGTTTTTCTCCATTATTACAAAAAAAGAAACTAAATGCATACATGTGGTAAAAAGAATAATTTCAAATGTTCATTGACCTGTGCGTACAATCTGCAAAATTATTATTTGTCAGGTATTATATCGCACATATGACCTACTAAGAAAACTTGTTTAAAGCAGCTAATTAAAACATATTAGTTGGTCGACTTATTTCTGAAACGAACCTATGTTTTAAGCCACTAAGCATTATTATTATTATTATTTATGATATAAAGTGTCGTTGGTAGTAGTTATGATAATATTATGAATTTTTTGCATATTTTTCTTATCGTTATGACTGCAAGTTCTACCCTAATTTTAAATTAAAAATATAACATTTAATTACGGCTTTAAATGCTAATTATGTAGGCTGAAAAATTTAAATAATAACGTATACACGCACTTTATGACATCATTTAGTTAATTTAAAGTTTTTAATTTTTTTTACGTTTAATTTAGAAAAGTGACAAATTGTAACAGACACCTTTTTAATTAATATAAATTAATCAGTTCTAGTTCTAATATCTTAATATTCTCATAGCACGCCATCCTTAAGTATGCATCATTGCGTTGGTACAATTATTATCCTTATACGAACATCTATTATTTATTTTCTACGCACGCTCTTAATAGCCGAAAACGTTTATTAAAAAAAGCAGAAATCGGTACTGATAATTGATATTCTAATATCAATAATACCTCCACGGCTACAGTGATATGGAGACATGGGCTCAGAAATTAATGTTCACCAAATCGAAGACGGTTGTAGCCGACTGAATCATGCCTGACCATCATCACGGCCATTTGCAGCCGACTCACTTTTCTCAATCACTTTCAAGATGGGCTCACACGGAAATATTAAATTTGAATGTGGAAAATTCTGTTAGCAATCGCTTAATGCAACACGCATAACTGTTACCACTAATGGAAGCCAAGTGAGTAAACTATACTTGAACGATTTTCATTCCACTCCCAGTCCCATAAACTCAGATTTTATGACACAGAATTTAAAGACACTGATCTTCTGCTCTTGCGACCTCCAGCTGAAACTCGACTTGTTTGACGGGACAACGCTCCAGCACCTAAATCAGATCCAGCTGACTTCAAGCCATTTCTAATGTATGCTAGAATGTTGTAGCCTACCCACAATCCCATTTTACCCACATGCAATGTTTCCTTCATCTTTAAGAAATACCTCATAGTTCAGTTAGAGTACGTCATTAAATTTTATGCACAATTCTAATGATAAAGGAAACAACATAGATTGTAGTTGTAGAGGATTCCCCGACACACTCTGTTGTAGTATAGACCAAAAATAATTTGTTTCAGTTTGGGTGCAAGAACGTTAATTTGTCTTCGAGGACTTAAGTCAGCTTTAATGACTAATCCACCACTGACATTTTGACATAAGAGAGCTATAATTGAGACGCTATTATGATAAGACTCCAGCTAATTTTGTCGACTTAAAGATAGCTTGGTAGTACGTTGTAGACCTTCAGCTTCAGATCTTTAAAGTATAAAATCCTTTTTTTTTATTTCTAAAACCAGTGGTACTTCTTAAGTCTTGAAGTATCTAAATGTCCAAGTTTAAATCTATAAATATTTTAGCCTCTAACCATCTAATTATGCAAACCCCATATCAAACTTCAAACTCGTCGTTAGTACCGAAAACTTAAAAGTTTTGGAGCTAAAAGGACTAATCGTATCTCTATAATAGCTTTTCATAGTTTCTGGGATGTTCAGGTCTTTAATGTCTCGAGATTCAAAAGTTGAGAATCTAAATCTCTAGTAAATATATCTACATTGCTAACATTAAGTATTAGAATGACCAATATTAAACTTCTTTTAAGCATCTAACTGTGTCTATAAGTTTTGAAGAACTAACAAGTTTAAAAAAATTATTTTAGTAATTACACCAACCCATCATTTTGCGTATTGCCTACCAAAAATATTAGACGGAGAGCCAGCGACAAAAATAGTTACGTCATTTCATTAAGAAAATTTTTGATGCCATTGTACTGTCTCAACATAGGTAAACTTTAATTTGAAGTTCTGCCACATATAAGTGGTGGAGAGAGTAACGGGAGAGAGTGAAAGGGTTAAACAGTATTAATACAAAAACGTGATATAAGTAAAGCTGATTTTTGGTGTGATGACGGTAAATAGTATTTTATGTAATATATTATAATGGCAGACAGTTTGGTTAGTGGGGGGATGGGGACAGACAGCGAAGAAGGTTGAGAAAATATGTGGCCTATTACGTCATATCAGTTTGTAGTAAACTTACTAGTAAACATATTCAATAAGAGACACTCAAAATGCGTCATATTATATAGCATTTGAAAGGTAATTTTAAGTACTTTCCAACGACATAGGATTCATCGGCAGACATTGACTATGAAAAATTCAAAGACCAAAAGTACAGGGTGTTCCGGAAAAACATGCAATGCTTTAAGAGGGTGAAAGGTGACCATATAGAGACCCCAAAACTCATAAAATAAAAATTTAAAAATAAAAAAAAAATCGGATTTTTCCGTATTTTTTGCAAGACACGAGTAGACTATGGATTGTTTGTAAGATTTTAACTAGGAATTACTGATAAAGCAAACAATGATCTCACATCTGCACTACTAAATTAAAAACTGACCTCCGCTACGTACGTATCAATTTACAGAAACAACAGAATTGAATTTCAGCAGCAGTTGCCGGGTGACTCACTACCTTGATGACTTGATCATTTATTAAGGTCAGTAAATAAAATCTAACATACGTTCATTGACCTAATTGTGATGTAAATTCCATTGCCTGCTTTTTATTTTACAACTGTGATTTTAACAAAAAGGGTAAAACTTACCGTTTAGATGCAAACAATCTTTATAACATGTGTTCAAATAGGTCGCCGTTAGTCTGCATACACACTCGCGCACGACGTATGATAGATTCGTTTATGTTAACATGTCGGCATTTGCACGAACTTGTTCTGCGGCAATTTAAATGCGTGCGCGTAGCTCTTCCTCGGTATCCACTTCTGTCCTGTACATTAATGTTTTAAAATATCCCAAATACAAAAATCGAGGGGAGTCAAGTTCGATGATCTCGCAGACCAGGCGATGGGTCCTCCACGTCCTATCCACCGGTTAGGGTATTGGTTATTCAAAAACTCCCGTAAAAGCCTGGGAAATTCAGCTAGTGGAAGTCCGTCGAACACTTCATTGTCCAGAAAGTGTAGGTACCAATCACTGGTTAAGCGTTGGAGCAAAATAAAAGGTTCTATTAAACGGTTCTGATAAATACCCGCCCACACATTTACCGAGAAACGCCTCTGGAAATAATGTCTTCGGACAGCAAGAGGATTTTCGTCAGCCCAAATGTGGCTATTGTGTGAATTGAAAATTCCCGCGCGAGTAAAACAGCATTGGTCTGTCCACAGTACATTTTGTGCAAATTGAGGATTTTCCTGATTGAGTTTCAATAGCCTTTGGCAAAATTGCAATTTTGCCAATCGCCGATGGCAGATCATAATCTGCAGGTTCTAATGAGTGTACTTTTTGAAAATGATATGGGTGTAGGGAATTTTCTTTTAAAATACGCCAAACGCGAGTAGAAGGTACACCAGTTTGTGCTGCCAAGGTACGCACGCTAAGAGTGGGATCCTCTTCAACTAACTCTAGAATGTTTTCTTCCTCCGCGACATCTCCGTGGTGTGGATTGCGTCCTCTCCCACCAGCTCTTGGCATAACCGATCCAGTATCGAACTTTCTCTGTATAGCTTGTACGATCGTACGTGCATTTGGATGACGGCGGTGAGGAAACCGAAGGGCATACTCTCTGGCGGTGGCAGCACCATTGCGATGACATTCGCCGTATAAAATAATAAGTTCCGTCCATTCAGCAGGTGTATAGGGTTCTGCCATAATTTAAACAGTAACTAAATACACTTAAATAAACTACTTATCACTAAAACAAAAACTTAACCCTACCTAATGCAAGTTATTAATTTAAAACGTGTATTAATCGAAACTCAAGTTTACCACCACCTAACACAAAGAAAGTTGACGACAAACTGCATACTGCAGTTACAATTCTCAAAGATCTGAGTCAGTAACAGTTATTACAGATGTTCAAAATGAGTGTTATTATTTAGTTAAAAACGTTTTAAAAGCACGTACTGCTATTTGGTGTTGATTACTTTTCGGAGAATTTATATTTATCCCGCTACCTGCTCGGGTTAGTTTATGGTTTTTTTTTGTCCACGACCTTTAAAAGTATGTACTAGTAGACACAATTTTCTTTTCATACATTTTATCTACTATGTTGCAGTGGCTTGCCTATTATTTTTATAAGGGGGATTCTCATTTCAAAGGGGCATTTCAGGAAATTGTTAGTAAGATGTTACTCTACACATGTTTCTCTATTGTCCTTTAACGGGAAAGGCATCTTTTACAAAACACCCTGTATAGTAAAATTTTATCAAAATTAAGCAAATAACGAAAAAAATTAATAGGCAGCTAAAAATTGGCATAGATGTTGACGACTACATACTGTTTAAGAAATCGATGAGTCCCGAGTTGAAGAAGATGTGATCAGTCCGCCATCTTGGAAAATATGGCTTGACTCAAAGATTTTGCTGTGTGAATACAGCATTATAATGACATTCTGAAAATTTTTACAGTTTTCCCAATCTTAATGATATGGCGTAATAGGCTACATATTTTCTCGACCTTCCTCGCTGTCTGTCCCCATCCCCTCACTAACCAAACTGTCTGTCATTGTAATATATTACATAAAATAGTATTCACCGTCATCACACCAAAAATCAGCTTTACATATATCACGTTTTTGTATTAATATTTTTTAACCCTTTCACTCTCTCCCTCTACTCTCTCCACCACGGATATGTGGCAGAACTTCCAATTAAAGTTTACCTATGTTAATACATCAATGGCATCAAAAATTTTCTTAATGAAATGACGTAACTATTTTTGTCGCTGGCTCTTAGACTATATGTTTTAGCGCTAAAACCAATCACAATTTTATAAAAACCATAAGTTGTAATAGTTCTTATTTCGTAATTTTAAACCCTGGTATGAAGAGACGTTAGGATCCAAAGAAGGCCACTATGGTAACTCTAAATCTTAACAATTTTCATTTTCATTTCTCTTCTTCAAATTGAATATGCTTAACAAGAGCCTTAGAGATGTATGTGGTTCTGAGTCAGCTAAATCACCTTGAATATCTCTAGGGAAATAAGCACGTTATAAATTTAAATTTTTCAAGCATTAGATCTCTATGTACTTCGATTGAAGGTGTCCTGAGAGTTATTCCACTATCAATGCATCAGATTAAAATAAGAATTTTAATTTTGAGTTTTTTGATCAAATATAATGGAAAATTAAAGAACACACAGCTATGAATTGCAAGTTTTTTGTCCCTCTGCAAGAATATGAAATACTTTTGAAGTACATTTCTGTGTGGAATCGACTGACAAGGTGATATTCCAGCATCTACAATTAACACTGTATTCTCAATAGTACGTTTAGTACGTAAGCAACACCCCGTACATGGTCTCCCCCAGAATATTCCCTGTAGTCGGTAAGCAAAATCTTAGCTATTTCTATTGCTCAAAAATTAAAAATATCGAATGGGGTGCCGTGCTATATTTGGTCAGATGCAGTGACAAGCCGGAGCTGGAGAAAGATCTGATGGTTTTCTGTATGGTTGTCTTCATCGTATCAATCATTTCATAATGATCTAGGACAGCAAGGCTAACATAATATTTTATTTATTTTTTCAGTGTTTTAAATGCATAGGATAAAATAATTAAAAAAACATCATACTAGCCTTGCTGTCCTAGATCATTATGAAACCGACAGTACAAGCAGATCCGCAAGTGACATTGTAAATAGTAAAACATATTCTGGTTTGTCATTCTCCAACCTAAAGAAGTTGTTTGAATATTCCTATGTAAAATGACGCAACTCTTAAATCCCCAAACTTTCAGTATATCGAGTATTGTGGAATAACAGTGCAAAGTCCCAAATCCCTAATATTAACACCGAAACGCCGAACTTTTAGTCTTGGACTGAGTAGTTAACAATCACATTCCTCTGAACATGAAGCGACTCCTATCAGGCAACTCATTGTTCCTCTCTGCTGCATGCTTAACCACGTATGTGGTGTCTGGTGAGACCTACATGGACCGAGTTCAAAAAAACTACATACTGGCAAACAAAATTACTCGCCTTCTAGACCCACTCATTGCACTCCTCTGTTTCATGCTAAATCCAACCGTATAGTTGGTTTGAGCGTGTACTTATAGAAACCGAGTTTATAAAGGGACAAACATACTGGAAAAATAACTTATCGCACCCTTCTGATGCAAACCTTAAATTCAAAAACTTTATATTAAATAAACAGAAATAAATATGTGAACGACCTGTGAAAGACGAAAATTTTAAATTAAATAGGTTGAAACTGAGATTTTAATCGTAGAAGCATAGAGATCTCACAAAGGACCCCATAATGCACACGGTATCCAAATCGCCGTTCATACATCAAACAAAATGTATAAATCTATATCAAATTAGATGAACACAGAAAAGAAATGAGAGCTTAAACTTTTTTACTGTAAAAAGATTCCGTAAAAAATCTGCTTATAAAGGGAGTGAATATGAGTTAAAGGAACACTCGAAGAGGAGTTGTGGCACTTCTCATTGAAAAAGAATCACAATAGAAATAAACATGTAAAAACCGTAATTATTTACAAACAAAATTTTTTTTCTTTTGATAGCTATAAAATAAATAGTAATTTTAATTTAAAGATTATGATTGGGACATTTGTAATAAATTATTCTTATTTGTCATAACCATAAGGATAACAAGTAAGATCATTACTACTTAAAGCTTCTGAAATAAGGGTTTTTATTAAAATAAGCTTTTCTTTATTAACATTTACCATTGTTCTGAGAGATCGTTTACGTATGTTATGAAAGCTTTTTTAAACTCGAAATCTTTGCAATAATTGTCATTATGACGTCATTTCACGTTGTATTCAATTCGTATTTTGCAGGCCCACATACCTAAAATATGGGACACGTGATTCATGCTAGGTTTGTGAGAAAATATTTTATCATGTGCTTGAAAACTTTCAAATTATCAATTTTTGTGTATATGTCAGCCTTATTGACAGATAGAATTTCCTGAAAAGATAATAGTAGTGCAGTTTGCAACATTCCTAGCAATCTTAACGCAAAAATTGATAATTCCACATTTGCATGGTACATAAATGAGATTTAATTTATTTATTAATGATCAACATTATACAAATTGCTTTAATGCTTGTTATCCTTCATTAAAACGGTGGTGGGATTATTGTAATTTACTGCACTAAGAGCCTTATGTCCGTAACTTAAAATAAACTAAAAAGTACACATTGATCAAGACGGTTTTTATAGTAGCCAAGTAATATCTGCAACAGGTCTTAGTCTTATAATATTTTTCCCCATTATGAAAGGAACTCGTATTACTGGAAATTATGATGGGGTGTAATTAAGATACTACATCGTGTTTATAGATTTTTCTTTTGAATCATTCTAGTTTTATAAATTCAGAGCTTGTTTATTTTGAGGTAGATATACATAGTAAGCACAATTTAACCTGGCGGATGTTGGAGTCGATTATATGCAATAAGGGTTAAAAGATCAACCGAAGCTCATTGAGTTTGTCTACAAATAGTAGCGACTTTGACTTAAGTTGCTATTTCTTGTAGAATAAACGGTAAGCTGTCTTACAAGTACAGCTACATCCGCCAGATTAAAAAACCCGTACTTGAGATTTTCAGCTAGAAAAGAAATTCGGTGTAGACTTTTATAAAAAGAATATTACATGTTACATTGAAAAATGCTTTTTCTGGTTTTTCTTTTAGATCTGAGATCAAGGCATTTTAAAGTTTAACTTTTTTATATACATTCTGAATTCTATTTATAAACTCATCAGAAATTCGGTAAGCGTATATGTTGGGTTTTGCGAGGTGAAGATTAATGGAATTCCAATATAAATAGTCCATGCAAATCCGCACACGTTTCCGCTTGAAAATTTGTTACTATTGAAGGATTCTCATTTAAATGTACTAATACCTGGGCTCTTACTTCAGCAGTACATATCTAAATCCGCATGATTCTTGCAGAAAGAAAAAGATAAAAACTTTTAAATCCGGCAAAATAAAAATTTAAAATTCTTTTGATAGCGCGAGAACGAACGTGTTAAAAAGAGCTTTTCTCTACTTCTCAATACGGAAAACTTTTTAAGTATGTAAATGCTGAGAAGCATATTTTTACAGATTCAGTTGAAAATAGAAAAACGTACAAGAAAAAACGTAAAAGTATGACTGACAGTGTTAGTATTTTAAGAATGAATAATAAAAAATTGATGGATTGAAGTAGTTTTCTGGTTTTTTGCTGATAGAAAAAGCTCGGGTGAAATATCGAGTCTCTATACCTTTTCGAGATGTAAAAAAGAAAACCTACATTCAATTTTATTGCAGTTAGTTAACCGCGATGTTTACGAATGTATTTTCATGTTACCATTTTGAAGATAAAATAATTTTCTAGCCTTGAAATAGAGAATTTAAACGACATGAGAAATTGAAGTTGGAAATATACCTTTCAATCAATATATCAGTTCATAGGTCCACAAATAGATTTTATGATCAGCTTTTTGTCGCATTTAGTAATTAGTAATTGCAATCCAAACCAATCCGTAATCATAAGTTTTATGAACTATTGGAATTATCAAAATAATAATTATTGTTCTTTTTTTTCTTTCAGGTAAGAAATTGCAAGCTTCACTCTTAAGTACATACCTGCAACTAATGAAGAACAAACTGTGGTTAGATGAGTTGGATGTAAATGTGGTGGTAAGCTTATATTTATAATTTAGAAATCAACTTCTTAAGATCTCGGAGTATAAATATTACAAGGTTGGATGCTTGAGGCAACTATACTAGCTTACGGGATTTCTACATCTTATTATCTTATACTTTCTAAAGAATTGCTAAAGAAAAAAGCATATTCTGCCATACGTCCGTCCGTTCAAGCACACATCTTGGAATATTTCATGAAGTATAATCGTTTGGAAAGCCCATTTCTGATCTGCTTTACTTTGTTCTTACATTTTACTCAAGCCATCAAGACAGTCCAAACTTCAAACTCTGCTCATAGAGCCATAACTCGGTTAAAAAACACGACAGTCGGACGTTTTTAATTTAAATCAAGCCATGCATCTTTGTTGTTCAAGTTGGGCAGCAATAAAGCTTAGAACTATATTTACTTTAGCAATCTTAAGCAGGTTCTAGCAAATTTTCATCGTGGGGCAGATAATACCTATCAGAACAGTTCAATTTATCAATTTTCAGATAATTGTAGTCGGAAGCTTTAGAATACAGCGAAGTTTACCATTACGGACACTCCCTATAAGAGGACACTTTCTGTAATCGGACAGATTTTGTAAAAACAACGTTTAGCTATACGGATTCTCTACGAATCTTTTATGTTTTCTTATGTAGTTGATTCCCTTACAATTTTCATCGACATTTCAACTAAAATTTGCAATCATGCAAAATTATCATGAAAAATCATTCCTCACGCATCAAATCTTTGGTATATACTAATCAACCTTTTTTATTTGATTGTTTTAATATTTTTATATTTATATTTTCGCACTATATAATATTTCCGTTAAATATTGTACATGGTATTAGTCTGTAAATTAATGGGTGTTGTATTAGGTTTCCTGTTTATACTCGAATGTAAAATAAAATAAATAAATAAATGTCAAAAATCTCCTTACAATGATTAAAAATTTGATATTGTATTGAATCCATCCATCAATTTACTGAATTAATGTTCAAGAATCTCATGTATACAACGAAATATCTACAAAAAAAAAACTTTTAAATTAAATCAAACCCCCAAAGTACAAAGTGATGACTCAGCAGGTGAAGTCCTACATCGTGATGTACGACTTTAATACCAATGTACCAAGTCGATTTTTCAATATTCTAAGCTTTATTGGAAATTTTACCAGATAAGGATATCATAGAAAATGATGTTCTGATACATCCTGAGCAAGATACGCACAGAGGTAGCAAACACCTTGTTAACTTTTTTACTTTAAACAGATAGCAGTTCACAGTTAGAAATAATTAATCCATGAAATGGGCAAACCTCCTTTGTATTAATGTTCAAGGGCATTAACTGTTTGAATCTTAGCCCAACCACCTTAGTGTACTTGATGGAAGTCAATTGAATGGCTGAGCGCTGTGAATAATACTGGTCAAATGATATTCACAGTCGAGTAGCGTTGGCTCGGGCCAGACGAAGACGGGTGACCCCTATAAATAGTGATACAGAAAGAGCAACTGACGATTCCGATTATTATCAGTGTTGCCATTAGATCAGGTCAAAAACATGAGTTCAAGCTTTGCCACGACCAAAACAATAAACATACATACCTGAGAGAAAGATATAACATGGTTTCCCATGGTAATTTATTAATAGTTTTTATTTACTTATTGTTTTAATAATATGCATTGCACTGATTGGATCTCCTCAACGGTATCTTATTTATATAACAGGTATTGTTTTTACAGGAAACATAATAAAATTTAACAATACAGCTCGTGAATTAAACAATTCGATACAAAAAAAGCGTTGTTCACAACATGTTTATGTATAGATTGATTAGTCATGCCTCCTTCCTACTACATAAATATTGAACTCGAGTTTCAATAATATAATTTGTTAATATTTACATTCTTTTTAGCAAAGTAATATCGGTATTAATTTTTAGACTTTTCCCTTTAACACGGTCATAAAAAGCAAAGAGAATTCCATAAGAAGTGATTCAAAGTGAATCAAATATATTCAAGATATAAAGTTTAGTAGTTTTAGAACTAAGTACAAATTATATAGAAAATTAAATTTGGTGAGAAGTCTTTAAAAGATTTTAGCACAATCTAAATATTCAATCAAAACCGGTAATAAAGAGTTTCAAGTTCCAAACATTTTAAGTTAAGTTAAAAATATTAAATTTGAAAACTTCAAAAGGTCGGAATATTTAGATATCTTTATTCAAAATTGAAATTTTAATTTTTAAATTTTCATATTAATATTCAAAGATTAGTAATTGTAAAGTCACAGAGTTCTAATAGATTTAACTTTCATTTTTAGATTTAGTTAGTTTCAATTAATTTAGATTGGCAAGATTATACTATCAAAAATAATTTACTAATGTTTTAAAAAATAAGAATATAAAAAAAAACTAACTAAAATAACACTCGATTAAGAAAACACATGGAATGACTGCATGATTTACACAGCACGCAAATTCATAAATCATAAAAATGTAATTTGTGTACAAATAGATGGAAATATACTGAAAATTTACAAAATCATTAAACAAATGAAAACCATCCAATACAATAAAATTTGTAATGTCTACTGTTGCTCAATAACAATCGCCGAAATTCAATCAGCATCGTCGATTCTACCTATTAGCATCACAGGCACAGCAATCCAGCTTCTGTTTATATGCAGAACTTGAATTTGTTCATTCGGTTTAAGGACTTTAATCTAGTATTTTGCAATAGGCAGGAAATACCTTTATGTCCGATTGCATTATAAAGTACGGTTTATTATATTGTTTTGCTGCAGTAAACTGGCTTATTATTGTACTTGTAAAATAAAGTGGTAGTAGTAAAATAAAGTATATAGTAAGTAAAATGAAGTATGGCAACTGTATATTACATGTCAAATTTTCTTCTGTCAAGAATAGATTTCAAATTTATAAACTGCTTTTTTTGATAATTAACCAATTTTAGGAATCGAACATAAAGCTTTGTACACAGAGAGAAATACTTCATAAGAGCTTTGCACAATATTGTTCAAAACGGTGTTGGAGAAATTTATATTATAATTGTAGAATCGTATTGTCCAGCGTTGTGTAGGATTTCGTTACTGAATTGTCTAACAGGAACTTACGACAATTATTTAACACCGTCAGATTTAGTTCTGCATTCTTTGGGACAATGTTGTAGAGGATAAGCTAGCATATTATGTTGAAGTATAATTGTAAAAAATGTTTAGAAAAATACAATATTTTGTTTGAATGAAATCATAATCCAGTGTTCAAACTGCTTGCTACTAATTATTGTGTTTCGCAAAGTTTATGGATGACATCCTATAGATGTCACCACTTGTAATTGTCGCTATTAATGTAAATTCGAGATTTATATATAAACAGCCGACGGCAAAAGAAAATTTTAGTGTTATACGTGTATATACTACACGTTGTATAGTATGTAAATACTATACATTGTATAGCTATATACATATTAGTTACATATATTTTAATATATGTAAAAATATATATTTTATTTGTGATATCTAGCCTTCTGTATAGAATATTTGTACCAGAGTATTGCACAATTTGTATAAATGTGAACAAGTAATTGTGTTAAATACTATTAAGCAATTGTGGCACACACTAGCGCAACAATTGTACAATTTTGTATAAAATTGTATGCAATAACATTACACATTCTGTTTTAATAAGTAACACAATTTGTTATGGAAACTTATACACAACTATTCATTTGATTCTACAAAATTACTATTGACTTCCACAAAATCTTGACAAACTAAATGACACAATCTTGTTTTATAATTGTACACAAATTGTCCCTGTCACTTTTTTAAGACCAATTTGTTTTACAATACCACACAATTGTTGATGAAATTTAAATACATTTTTCTCTGTGTATGCAACTCTTACATAATCGGACCTTATAGTCTCGCCCTTTTTATAGGCCTTGCTTGCTTCGCTCGCTCTGCCATAAAATGGGCTTGTCTATAAAGTCCTACATTATGTACTTGTTACATAAATAGCTATTAATTCCAATTTAATTATTAATGAATACTATCATCCCCCAATAAAATTAAACGTTATTAACATAATATTTGAACTAAAATATAATTCAGAAATTTATTATTCTGCTAAACATAAAGCTTGAATTCTATTGTGTAAAACAATTGAGTTAGCAAATACATGGCCAACATTTATTCAAAACGTTCGTGAACAAATAGTTAATAGTTGTTCCATGCATGGCTCAATAATTGCTTTTTAAAACAAATATTTAATGAAAGTCCATAACTTACAGTACATATTATTGCATTTTGTACATTGCTTGCATAATTTTTGTTTATGTTTGCAAAATGTAGCGTATAGTATTGACTTTAAATACAAGAAATATTTAATTAAGGGTCACTTGAATTGAAAATGTAAATACATATCAAACTAAATGTATGCTACATACCTGCACAGTACACCCACCCTATACTAGATATTATTTGCTTTTAAAAAGTGTTTGCTAAAAATAAATTATAATTACTTCACCATATAACAATGTACACACACACACATAACCTAATACACAAACAATATTAGTTATTAATTTTTAATTACTTTCACGTAATCATTTTATTGCCCATTTTTTTAATTAAAAGAATTAACTTATCAACTATTAAGGAATTATTACTGGTATCATTTTGCTGCCGCAAATATTTTTTATTATTAGATCATATAACAATAAAATACATTTCTTGTAGATTATTAGATTTCACTTTTCCACCAGACGTTACCGCTGTAATTTCAATTTGCGAGGAAATTTCACTTAATTTAAAAAAACTCCCGTCTCAGACGCGACAGATTTCGCTATCAATCAGTCATCCATCATTTTCTCTTTTAATAATGTAACTTTTTATGATGGAATATGGACTCAGCTGTGTATGAGCTGTATCTTGTATAACATTTTTTTCATTCTCGGCTGAAACTTTTTTCACTTAAAAAGTTTGCAGTTTGTTGGTGGGTGGCAATGCGAATGTGCATCTTATTTATTATCATTTTATAATGATGATGGGATGTTAGGTTTTTATTGATGTTTTGCTAATAATAATAAAAATGTAATGTGCAGCATTTAAAAAAGTAGGTTAAATATTGGTGTTTGTTGTTCAAGGCTGTTCTCGTAAAAAAGATTGTGAAAAGACAATTCAGCATATTCTCCAAAAAAAATTTGAAGGTCCTTTTTAAACAGTTCGCGAATGAAGCGCAGTGAATTTCGAAGAAATTTGGCACACATGTTCTTTGATCAGTCAGCACATAAAACTGTTGTATTAAACAAACCCAAACTTCAATAACTCTAAACTGAATAATCGATGAATACATACATCCTAATGACAGGTTATAATTAAAAATTCTATTATGTTTTAAGTATCATAGTGAAATGAAGTTATTATAACAAAAATAATTGTGCAAATCTTAAGTTATAACTCGTTAGAAAAAAACGAAATCAATTTACACTATTACAAAGGTAAAACATTGAACAAGGTATATCTTAGAAGTGGATTTAAATATACTAGAGATGTGCATAGCTCATAATGATCTCCCTTTTCAGTTTGTGACGCTACTGAATCATTCCAGCTCACGTGCTGTTTATTTTAGCAGTTAAATTTCAGCCTAGCGATTACTCTCACGTGATCGCTGCGTGATTCGGGATGCATTTAGCATTTTCGCTCTCGTGATTTCTGTGACCAAAACCTATTAGAATTGTCAGAATTGTAATCTTATAGTTTGACAGATTTCTTATGTTAAGAATCTAGATGATACCTCTTAAGTTGAAGCTTAAGGCTTCTCTTTTCAGGCGACCTCCTGAAGCCTACGACTTTACTTCTATGGATTCTGTTCCACCACAGCATTTGTCAGTGAGTTCTGGCTTGTTCGCAAACTCAGACAGCCAGCAACAACCAATTGCCTAACGCATACTAGTTGTTTTTGCTCAGAACGACAATTACCTAGGCATTTTTGTTTATTTCATAGTCAAGCCTTGCTCATACTTCGTGCATCAGAATTTTGTTTTTTCTTCGTCTAAGAACTGGTAAAAACGTAAGTTGTTATTGTTATCCAAAACTTGCCTGCGTTTTATATATCTTCCTGTATTTGCGCATGCGCCTATGAGACTTTCAGGCTCGACATCTCAGCATCTGTGTCACTCTGTTCCTGACATCTGCATCTTTGTGTAGGGGTTTCTGTGTATGCATTACTACATCATTGCAGGATTACCTCTCTGAGTCCTTCCACCATTCGATTTCTAAAAAAGTTTACTTTTAAGTTTTTCGTCTTTGCGACCTGAAAGATAACGCGCAATTTTAAATTTGGTTACTTTTATATTAAGATTTAGCTTTAACTGCACGGCGTACTTGGAATATTAATATGAGTGTCAACTCAGTAAACACAAAGTAATTTACAGCAGCTATTGATTCATCTACATGCATAAGCAGAAATGAAAAAATATTGAAATCGTTTTACAATTATTAGTATTGAAAATTCATGAAATATTTTAACAAACTCATAACAATAATTTCAACATAAAAAAACGCAACAAAACGGAAGGTTGTTTGAAATAAATAATTTAATGTCCACCTTTTATATTAAAATGACATAATTCTAATCTAAAATTAAACGTAAAAATGTCAAAGCATTAACACTAACATTAAAGATTAAATTGAGTGAGTAGGATGTGCTAAGTAAACGCACAAAAGCCAAGGTTTGATGATGATATTGTGTAATAACATGTGTAGTGCTAAAATCAATAATATTATGTTTATATTTACGTAGATAATTCTACATGAATCTTATTAACACTCACTTTGAATTCAATTTTCGTATGAATAGATTATATATTGTATGTGAAATGCGAATATAATGGCTATATTTCTAACAATAGAAGCATTATTTTATTGATGTTGTAGAATGACCATATAAAAACACTGCAAAAATGTAAAAAATGTTATTTGAGACATTGATACGTATATCGGAAAATCTTCTCTATATTTTTACAAAATCCTCTAGTCGAAGTCTAATCGAAAACCTTTGCCAATAATGTTCAACTAGGATTAGACTCAACTATTAAAGAAAAAGTTTTAAATAATTAAAGATGATAAAGTAATGCATTAAAAGCAATTTATAAACCTACTAAAAGTTGAAAGATGGCTTCAGAAGAAACTGAAGTAGCTTTTATAGATACCAATACAGCTGAAAGGAAAAATATTTCTATATTTTGTAACTATTAAAAGGACCAATTCTTAGTATATAAGCACCTGACGCAATGTACAACATTGCGGAATCACATCCTAGATTTTCGATAGAGAAGAGACAGAAGATCTGTCAAGAAGACATTTATGAAAGGTTGGATAGTATAGCTATAACATGTATAAATATGTGCGACTTATCTCAAAGAAATAGATATAGAATAGTGCAGTTGTTCAGTTACTCAAAATCAGCACTGATGTGTTCTTTCTTTATACTTATTTTAAAATTCAAGACACAATGAATGAATTTTAGATTCATTCTGTGTATACTTTACAAATGAATAAATCTGGCAAGCTACAAATATTGCTGGTAACTAAACCTTTCTTGGCATTGCTATTCGTTTTCAAGAACAGAGCAGGACCAGGTACAATTACGCAACTACAGAGTTTTTACGTAAAGTCAATAAAGCTGAAAGTATCTTCTGGCTATATAGAAAGTATTGAGCTTAGAATTATAGATTCACAATGTAAGCAACATTCTAATGTGTTTAGAGTTTTCAACAAAACAAACACGGACTGCCATGCTGAATCAAATAGGGCACAATGTTAACTTACATTACACTTTACATCCAGTCCTACTTGGCACATACGTCATCTCATATTTGCAAATTTATGTGACATTCTGCATATAGCTTACTTCCACAGCTCCCTTATGGACAAGGAATTGAGATATGCTCAATTAGCGTATCACTTACTTATGTAAATGCAATTTTCACTCGCGGGAGCATTGTTACTATTCATCCTCTGTTAATTCTCTAGGCTGTTGCTGAAGCTGGCTGGAGAGGGTAGGAGACCGACTGGGATAAACCTAACTAGATCCTTCGTACCTGACCAAACTCATATCCACGAGAACCTGCCTTTAATAGCGACAACCACTTGCAGGATCCCAGTCCCAACAAAGTTTGAATTCATACGTTTTTGCTATTGTATAGGAACCCTGGAAGGGCCAAGTTTATAAAAGTCTATGTCCAACTGAAATAAGTGTCATACAACCCAAAAAATCTCTGTACTATTTTATTTAGCAAAACCTATTCTATCCTAAGTCAGTGAAAACCTTGTTAGGCTAAAACTATCGGTCGGCCTGAAAATCTCGATAAGTCCAAACAGTTTAATCGATTTGAATAAATCCAAAAATTGTATTCAGGGCCGTATAGAATCTTGTAATACTTCCTTTAAACGACAATATTAACAATTTGAGTTTATCTTAAAAACTAATCATGTTATAACTGTTATCCAAGTGAAAGAATGTAAAGAAATGAAAAAATTCCGGAGGATGTTATATTGCATGTTCATGGCCGGTGTGCTCAGAAGATGAAGTTTCAGCAATCCCCAAAGAAATTATCTAGAACATAAACATAAATTACACCACACGTTTGGGATACGGTTGAAATTAGACAGAATGAAAGGACGCTTACGGACAACACTAGATATTCTGAATCTGGAAAATTAACAAAAAAATTTTTTTAAGTAATTAGTCCAGGAATATTCCTCAGCTACTTAATTAATTAAAATTATTGGTTAATTAAAAGTATTTAATCAACGGTTTGAAGTAACATAAAAAGAACCACCATTTTGCTCTATTGTGTTTTTGATAGGATATAAATTGTGTTAAACACCCAGTATATCCCTAGAATATTGAATAAAAAATGACGCAAAGAAATTCATTAATAACGTTTAGACATTTTTCTTTGCAGTTCATTTTTTATCCGTGTAGCTTAGGAGTTTTATACATTTTGTTTATCGAAATTTCTCACATATCGCCCACATCCTTACTACTCGTATGTAATATAGAAATGGGTTCTTTACAATAATGACGTTGATGAATGAAGGATTTTGTGTTAAATTTTTCAAATGGGCGCATTTTCAAATACCTATATCTCATATGATAGCTAATGTGAATAAGGTATTCATTTCTCATTTGAGTAGGGTTGATTGTCCTCGATTACTGGGACTCCCTTCAATTTAGAGCATTCTAATATCAAATGGTAATGCGGAGGAAAAGCTTTCGAGAGCTTCAGGTTGGTTCACTTTTGAACAGTATACATATATAGTATAGTAGTTAGTAGTTGACTTCATTAATGCGATTGCTGATTGCCTGCCATCCATATTTGCATAGTGAAATCGTGGTTGTTATTATCAGCCATCGAGATCAATATCCATTTAATCATAATTGCTATTATGATGGTAGTCGCTATTTTGTATTGTTTTTACCTGAACGATCGGTCAATGGCAAACTTATGCTAATTTCAAGGATGTGTCATCCTCTCCTACTGACGGAAATAGAAAAGTATACGTTTTGAATTTTGATCAGCCCAACCTGCTATCGGACTTCAAACTTCCATTTGCATTGCATCCATTTCCGCTACGGGGCGTGATGCTACCGTGTACACATACACATACGCCAACACCTACACGCTCTAAACACCCCCGCATCTTGATGATGTTTACTGTGACTCCGCAAACAAAGCACTATGTTATAATTAGGAGATGACTAGAAACATCCATATAGATGAGCTGGTGTGATTGTACACGTGGGTAACATCCTTAGTGTCTGATCGCTGTCCCGAAGGTAGCGGCGTTGTTTAAATTACTTCCGAAATACCAGCTATTCCACAAACTTATTCAAACAAGTGGAACCGCTGGGGATTAAATTATTGCTTGTATCACGACAAGAAGCAGCGACCTTCCGGTTAAGTTGCCCTAAATAGTAGGCGGGTTCCTTTCATAAAAAGCTTTTTGTCAGTTTCTTTGTTTTCATTTTCGATGTGTTTTGCCTTTTGTGAATATTTAATAATCTTGAAAGTAGGTTTTCTAGCTTGATCAAGGTTACTGAAATTCTGAAAAAAAACTTCTAGAAATGCAGATTCGGTTAAAATGATTTAGCAATTTGAGTTTTGCGCTCTTTTATATTCTTTCGCTATTACTTAACAGTGTAGACAGCTGTTTAAAAAAAACGGCAGTAGAGGCATGTGTAATTTTCATTAGTAATAGACTTGTCAAGAATTACGGCACAGAATTCCATAATTTCATTTATAAGATTTTTTTGCGAAACCATCAACATAGAAAGCGCATTATTTTTTTAACACTCTAGGCATATTTCTTTTAGCTATATACTGAACGTGAAATGTACAATAAATGAACGCAAGTGCTATACTGAAACCACATTATAGAAAAGAGACGATTCATTATCCTAGCTCGCTATACAGGTTGGAAACGTATGGGCTTAGTATAGGAATAAAAAAGCTTTCATAAAAATAGTAAATAATGCAGGAAAATATTATATATTATATTGTAATATTATATTATAACATTCCTCTTCTTTATCGCACCATTTCACTATTTTTATAAACGCTTTTATATCCCTATACAAAGCCCATTCGTTTACAACCTGTATATCTGCATTTTAAGGTCATAAGGTCCTGACAGTTCTTAAATGTATATGAATTGTCTCTGTGTCTTTTCTATATTAGGCTCAATGGCGAAATAGGCTCATTCTCGTACCAGATATGTAGGATTGGTTTAGGTATAAGTAATCATCAATCTGCGATTAGGATTTGGGATTAAATCAATCTCTAGTCGCCAATCACAATCAAATATTTTAAAATATACTCCCCAATCCTTAATCTCAAGCATGCAGCTGAATGAATTACTAAAACGTCAGTTCTCAAGATAAATAATTTCGAATAGCGATGTGCTATATATTACAACTCTAATTGATCTAGTACTACTACAATTGAATAATATTCAGGGAATTGGGCCCAAACGTAATTTCGGTTCGGTTCCGGTTCTAGAACAGGGTACTTGTTTTTTCAATTTCCAATTCCTAACTCTGTCTATCCCTAATAATATATCTATTAAGGGTTAGGTAATCGCCGCATTAGTAATCAGTGTAATCACAAATCCAAGGTTAGAATTGGGGATAAAATCAATCCCTAATCACCAATCCCAAGCAAATATTTTTAAAATCTGATCCCTAATCCCAAATAATATTTTTTAAGAATGCAATCTATATAATTCTATGAATTATTTTAAAAAAAATTGACCTCGCCCCAAAAATATTTTTAAAAACTTAATAGTTTAAAACTTAAACTATGGCATTCCTAATACCAAAATATACGTACTTACAAAAAAACCAATTCTCTATCTCTATCTCTAATAAGAAATATTTTAAAAAAGTCAATCCTCGATTCTTAATCTCAAAAACATTTTTGAAAAATTCTATCTCATCCCAAAAAGTATTTTTAAAAATGTAATCCCTCATCCCAAACATCTTAAAAAAATCATATCTCTAATCCCAAAATATAGTTACAAAAGAACCGATCCTCTATCCCTAACCTCAGAGAAATATTTTAAAAATTCAATCCCAGATTGTTGATCTCATGATCAATGACATTTAAAAATATCAGATCCAATCACAATCCCTAATCCCCAATCCCAAAGAAATATTTTAAAAATTCAATCCGCAATCTTTAATCCCGAAAACATTTAAAAGATCAGATCCTTATTTCAAAAACATATCCTATCCCTCATCCCAAGGTTTTTTGAAAACCCCCATCTCTAATCCCAAGGATATGTGCAAAAACCCCAATCCTCAATCTCTAATCCCAAAAAAATATTTTTAAAAACTCAATCTTCAATCCCTAATCCCAAAAAATTATTTACAAATTCCAATCCTAATACCAATTTTTTTTAAATTCAATGCAATGCCAACTAATGAAAAGCATGTTTTAAAATTCGAAATTGTTCTTGAATTTCTTTCTTAAAACCTGAGGTACTAATTTTGCCGTGCATTTTAGAGTTGCGACTGCCAAGTCTCGTATCGTGTTCAAATATACGAGGTGTGTCTAAAAAGTTCGGTGAATGCTCCGATATCTCAAAGGAAACGGGTCAAACGTGCGCGCGCATTGTTATGCATATATTCCTAGTTATATTTAGAAGCGTGCCATGTAGTTGGGAATACAGCTGGAATCCAAAGTTACCAGATATTGGAGGTCTAACGTGGTCAGTGTGAGTCGTACTGTCACAGCGCAATGGAGCAACGTGTTAACATGAAGTTCTGCTACAAATTGGGGAGAACATCGAAGGATATACTGAAATGTTAGTGCAAGTGTACGGAACAGAAGCCGTGAGTAGAAACGAGTGGTTCAAACGCTTTTGCGACGAGAAAGAAACAACTGAGGATGAGCCGCGTTCGGGTCGTCCGTCCGTCGACAAGCAGAAGCTCAGCAGATTCGAGTGCGGAAATTCTTAGCTCAGCAAGGCGTAACTGTTCTCGAACGTCTACCGTACTCCCCTGATCTGGCGTCTGCGGACTACTTTTTGTTTCCCAGTTTTGAGAACATGTTGGCCATCCAAGAACGTGCGACAGCGATCCTGCGATCGATTCCTAAAGATGACTTTGTTGCCAGCTTCCAGAAACTTTATGAACGTTGTCAAAAGTGTGTTGTGTTGCAAGTTGATTATTCTAAAGGCCAATCAAGATTATTTGTTTCTATCTTTTGTTTTCCTGGAATATCTTTTTTCCTATCTTTTGTTCGTTGATACCATTCACCGAACTTTTTAGACACACCTCGTATCTCAAAAATAGCGCCCAACATGCAGCTTTTTCTGCTGCGGCGACTTTTTAAAACTGAAAATCTCAAAAATGTTCTTCATTCAGACACAACGCGCTTTTCTCATCGTGCTGTCAACAGCTGCTGCATACGTGCAGTTTTATTGCAGGTGTTTCACCGTGCTCTTATCGATTTAATAACAAATCGAAGTCGAAGGTCAAATGTCACCTCGGAAAGGAAATCTCCAAGGTCAATTACATACAGTTCGTTGTCACTTTTGACTGATGATCCTCCCTCATAGGGAAGGAGGCAATTAGCAAGAGATAAAATCTAGCCTCGATGAAGAAGTGGCTATGGTCGCTTGTTTATAGTCTCATTGTCACTTTTGACCTATAAACTCCTTGCAGATTAGGGAATTGTTAGTTTTTGGCACAAAGAATAACTAATGTGCAGCCACCTTTGTTGTTCTGACGCAATGACGCGAAGGAAATTAGTCTAAAATAACGCGTGATCATAAATTGGACTACATAGTTTTGGTAGACATCTTCAACTATAGACATTCATTAAGAATTTAGATTTTTCTTTAAATTTGATGTTAGATATCCTCTCCAGCTGCATTACTAAACATTTCGGACATTCTTCGTTTTCATAACTTTGCGGCATTTACAACCTGAAAGATTTGGAGTAATTTTTGTATCTAGGCCCCTTGGCTCGTGGTACCGTACTGTTTACAGTTTAATCTTGTTATTAACCAACGAAAATAATTGAATGCTGTAATGAACGCTTTTATAAAATTAATAATCGAAGAAATCGAAAACATTTGCACTGCTTATTACATCAATAAAATTGCATATTAATTGTTCATTATATCCATTAATTCCTCATTGTATTAACCAATAATTACATGTCAGTAAACGTTACCCCTACGTTTTACTCAATATATTTTATGAGAAAGTGACCCTAAAGAGTGATACTTAAGAGGGAACCATTGGTACTGCGACCTCTTTTTGTGGGTTTTTTCTTACATTGATTTCGTATACTAGTATCATATGCCTTATAAAAATATATACTTTATTATTATATGTTATTATTATTTGTTATTATATATACCTTATTTAAGTGGAAAAATTGAAAAAAAAGCAAAATTCCGAAACTTTAAACGGCTCTATAACCTTTAAGGAGAAGAGGTGCATCTTATAACTTCTCATATAATCTAGTAATATTTGGGATTACGCTTTAAAGGGAAAACCCTCTACAAAAAAGAGGTCATGGAACGAAACTATTTAGTTTAAAATGAGTCTTTCAACAATAAACCAGCCGAAATAGCTCAAGTAATTAAGCTCCCAATTTAATGGTGTCATACTATACACACAATACTATCTGAATCACATTTTTATGGTCTTTTAAATTAAGCTCTTACTATACAAATTTAGTAAGAAAAGTAGATTTTCATGAATCATCAGCATCAACAGATGGGAATTATTTATATAAATTATTCAACAAAATATTAAATTATTACAACTCAGTAAAACCAAAACGTTAATACCTAAATAAATTTTTAAAAAGTATAAATGGATTAACCTGGTTGGTCGTTATAATATCTGACCCAATATTCAATAATAAATGTGAATGTGACAAGCGTTATTACATGTGACAGGTATGTAGTATATGAAAAATATGGGGATGATGCCCTTGTTTTTTCTTTTTCAATTTCAATTTGCTTCATCGTTGGTATGTAGGGTTTATATTTATGGCATTAAAGTTGCATAAGAAGATTTAAAAAATGGATGAAGCAGTTTCAAAATAATAGTTTATCAAATTATTAAAAACATTTGAAATTTTGTAAAAATCTTTAAAACTTGATCACCTTGAAAGTAATTGAAACTTAATAAGCGAAACTTTACAATCCCAAATTCTAAAACTTCGTAACATCAGAACTGAATTACTTTGAAGAACTTTTTAGAAATTCAATCTATGTGGAAGGGGATTAGCTATAGAATAAGTTATTACAGGCTGTTTTTATGTTACTATTTCATGAATTCCATTTTAAAGTCTAATAACAATCTTTTCCCGAATTCTTGCTGCGAACCAATGTTGGTTCTGATCACGCGCACCACCATATAGTCAAAAATCATGAAGGTGGCGGACTTCTTCGCGATTTCAAATAGGTTTTACAAACCTTGAAAAACCTTTATTGCCTTTTTCCACTGAAAAAGATTTACAAAAATTTAAAAGTCTTAAATTGAATATTTCGAAATTTTGTAAAAACTGTGTAAAACTTGATCACTTTGAAAGTAATTGAAATTTAATAAGCGAAACTTTAAAATCCCAACTGAATTACGTTGAAGAACTTTTTAGAAATTCAATCTATGTAGAAGGAGAATTAGTTGTAGAATAAGTTATTACAGTTATAATTATTATGCATTAATTTATTTTAATTATATAAAAATAGAACTCATTTACAGACTTCAGCATATTTTTTCAGAACTGCTGATCGAATCGATCATGCTTGCATTATTAAAATTTGCTTTCCAATTAATTTTTGCAAATCGGAAACGTTAACAGTAATAATAAACATTATTTTAGAACCATTAATCTTAACTTTATAACCTGTTATCTGCAGTTACCAAATTCCCTATTAAACAAATGTTATACCCATCCTGTTATTACTAGACAGTTTAGAGGCAGGTGTAGATTATCTCGTTAATTTACTCTAGCCGTAGATAATACAAGACATAATATTAGTTTCCAAATACGGTAAGTTAGAATACGTCATTTCTGCTGTCATAACGTTTTATATTACAATGTAAATCCTTTTATATAACTGTGTAATAGTAGCATAAAATACCAATAAACTATAATTCAAGAGTTGTATTTTGGAATTCAGCTCGTGTAATAACCACTGTGCTTTGGATGCTTTACTACATGGCAGCATTGGTTATCTACGTGGATAAAATTTGGATGAGCAGCGAGTAAGTAGATGGATTATTAAAACAGTTATTTGAGAATATTCTTAGAATAATAACCTTTAAGTGTGGTTTATTTATAAACAATAATTTTTACCACTGCCCATCATTGTGGAATACTAAACAGGTTGGAGAAGCTTTCAACTCTTCTCATTTCCGGCTGATTGGAGCCTTTTAAGAAAATACGATCTATAAAATATGTAGATGAAGACTTGATGAGTTGGGTTACATTATAACGGACACTTACTAACTGGAGGATGTTTTGAAAATTGTACTTAGGAAAATTACTCTAGTATTATGAATAAAATAAAATTATCCAAAATTGCTCAAAACTGAGAAGATTAATGACTTTCCATTTTTTCTTCATCGTGAAATACCTTTTGAGTTCTTAATGAAATACCTTTTCTCGTTCAAGCTTACTTTTTATTCGAGGGCTCTAAATACAAAAAGTCAAACAAACAATACTATTTTTGTGTCAGTTCTATCGTATATCGAAAGTCACCAATGCACTTATGAGTCATGTACACTACAATAGATATTGAAATGCAACAGGAAACTACAAAATGATAATTTTTATGTTGTAAAATACACTTTTTCCAATTTTTCCTTGTATATTCTTAGAATCCATGACTCATTGCTCACAATCTCCAAATTGAACGGAAAGAACCATGCGGAATGATATCGCAGGATCAGTAGTTCTATTAAAACGCCATAGATATCCAATATTATAATATTACTAACTATTTGAAATATAGAAGTTACAAATTTTAGATAAAAGTTAATCTATTTTGTTTCATTAATGTTTCACATTCAATTATATTTTGAATGTAAATTCATCTAGAAAAATAATGACTGCGGCGGGGAATCGAACCCTGGACCGTCTGCTTGCTAAGCCAAATACTATATAAAGTTATTATAAAATTCTTATGAATTAACGTAAAATTGATTAATTTTTTACATTATTATATAATTGTTAATATAATATTATTCATTATTGTTGCTAAATTACAATAAAAACAATGAAAGCTTTTATAATTTGCTACATAATTCACAAGTGCAAGCACGATGGGTACACTTAAATCAATCTTTCCTTGTCACCCACTATACCTGTAATTCCAGAATATGTTTACATTTCGCCACAAAACGGTTAATAACCTTGATTGGGCCGGCGGTGGACGAGTGGTGTCAGTGCATCACTCGTGTTCTAAGCGTCGTGGGTTCGAATCCCACTTGGGGCGGCGGGGTTTTTCTAATTGGAAAATTCCCCCACCGCAACTATGGATGTGTGTATTCGTGTTGCATGTTAGATGGGGGACAGATGACCTTAGATGTTGGTTCCCCCGTAGTGTAGGATTGTGATTATTTATAAAATTGTTTAGCTGTACTAAATAGTAGATTGACTGAAATGATACAGATTGTAAACGTATTATTACCGTTGTCTTTAAAAATTTAATATTTACTTTTGTCATTTTCCAAATTCTAGACTTATCATGAGTGAATCCGATGATGGGAAAATAAAGTATACATTTGTACACCTCCAAACATCGTGCAAGCTGCTCACATTACATATCTTAATTTATTGCCAGAGAATTCACGTAAAAAACATGAATGCGAATATAAATTCTAGGTTAAATATTGTTCTTAGCTTTTGGTGTTTTATTACTTTTTTGTGATCGTAGTATTTATGCCAATTTCACACTCGTGTTATTTCGGCATTCGACTTCGTCTCATGGTGCAACTTCTTCACACTCGTCGAATTTCAATTTGACGAAATCTCGAAGTTTTCATCTGCAAGTCTTCAAACGGAATTTTGATTTACAGTATACCTACCGTAGGTACTAGATCTGAGTAGGCTCTGAGGGAAATAAATACACAGATTGTTCACAACATCCTGCACTCGCCAACTTCATCCATTCATACGCAAGGTATCGTGAGAAAAGATACTAACAACTTTTTTCTTTTCTTCCTGACCTTACAAAATCTGTGATATCTAAAATATTAATTACAAAGTCCCAGATTCCACACGACCGTAGGCGAGATACAAAACAAAAGAATCATGGAAAATCATTTTGTCTAATCTTATCCGCTTCAATTTTAACGCTCGCCTCCCAGAAATATTCATACGCCTTCACGAAGCCATAGAACCCACTTTTCGTAATACTGCGTTAACAATTTTCCAGTCTCACGCTTAATTTCACACCTTCGCATAATTGTGAAGTGTGGGAGTCATTCAGACTTTGCATCTGGTATGGATTGGTGGCGCCAGTTGTATTTCCTACGCTGTATCTCTTGTTGCAATTAATTTTTTGTCCCTTCTGCCTTCAGATATTGATATTCCCAAGGCGTTTCGTTCCGTTAATATAATTTTTTTTGTAACCGTTTTGCTCGTTTTATCGTTGCTGAATCTAAGTAATTTTATCTGAACTTTTCTATACCTATTGAATTGGTTACCGAGTTACAAGATTTCTAATTTCAAAACTACAAGCTCTGCATCTTATCTTATCTTACCATCTTGATATCCTTGATATCTTACCAGCAGGTGAGATATCATGTTAGAGCAAATCAGAAATCTCGTTTATGTACGCATATGTTTTAATTACCAGCATTACATCTTTGTAAATCAGCACTGGTTCATAACTACGCTAAAACTGTTGTGTCCTTTTGTTATTCTTTAATTATCTGGTTCAAACTGTGAAAGGGAATGGAGATTAGGGGTTTAATAAAAATTAGAATTAGAGATCGCCAGTGGATTCCAAAATAATTTTAAGTAAGGTTAATATTTGACATGAATTGCATACAATAGTAAATCACATTTGTAAATCTAAACTCCTTTGAACCCAGAACGAAAAACTAGATAAACATTGTTCAATATCATTTTATAATCATAACAAAGTAATAAATTTTATTTATTTATTGCAAATAATTAAACAACTTATCATAAGGTTGTTAGGGTGCAGAGTAGATGTATTAAACCAAACAGAAATAAAAAAGGCCTTTTTTATCTTTGGTCGGTCGAGAAAATTAATACAAAATTTTATTTCAATGCCTAAAACTATTTGCGTAAGATTCGTGTTAAAATATCATATGAGTCACATTAAACCAGACCTGGACGGATGGCATTGAGAAGTTATCTGTAGGCTAGAAACGTTAGACTGATGAGTCAACATGATATCAGCACAGAAGAGTAACCATTTACCAAATTGTAACCAGTTTTAAAAAGAAATTTGTCGACAGTCCCTAAATAAATCAAAACTAATAAAAATTACGGTTCACACCTCACCATTTGTTTGGTCCTTCGATCTGGATATTTATTGTTGCTCACATCATATCATTTCTATATAAACTGTAAACATGCCAGCTGTGTAACCATGCTTTCAGACCATTGATAGTAAAATATTAACATACTTCAATGCTTTCTAGTTGGTTCCGAACAACAAAAAAGTTTCATAAAAAAGTATTTCATTTTGTGGTACTCTTAATTTGTTGAAAAAAAAAACACTTTTTACACCTGTTCATAGTAGAAAGATGTACCTCGCAACCATTCATAAGAAGGTTCCGTTGTTTGTGTAATATGTGTAAAGTTTCTAATTAGTTCCAATGTTTCTCGTATACAGCTTCCAGGGCCAGTTCTAATGTAAGTCTCGGGACAAAGTGCTCTAATTCCACTTTCAGCAACAGAATCAAATATTCTCGTAACCAGTTCTCTACCCAATGTATTGATAATAATCTTTATCCAATCTCTAACTTTTCTAAGAGAAACACCACAAAAGCAGTGCGGCCTAAACATCTCGCTAATTTTAATGAACAACGAAAGGCGAAGAAATTTAAAAATTTAATTTTTCTACTATCAAAGACAGTTAAATTTGATTCTCTAGATTCCTCTTTCCGCATTCCGCTCGTGTTAGACATAACATTTTTTTCACGACATCTTCAACATTAAAAACAATCTTTAATCTATAAATATACAATGAATTGCATCACGATTGAATTACGAAAATCTTCGTCTCGATAAATTAACTGTCGAGAACTTGTGCAATTGCAATTTTTTCTCTCAAGGTAAAGAAAATGGATTTTGCTCACTATTTTGCACTTTTCCCTCACTAGAGAGAGAAAATTAATTTTTCTCACTATTTTACAAGAGAAAGATTGAATATTTAGGTACGTGTTTTAGGTACTTTATTTGACAGTTGCAGAAAAAAACAAAACTCATCTAAGAAACTGCCTTTCCCTTAGCCGCGTAGATGTTCACCTGGATGCTCGATGAGAAAACGAGCCACTTTCTTCACTTGTACAGATAACTAGATATTGCTTTAGGAACTGTTCATAAATTAGTTAAAAACTGCTACCTGATAGAAACCTTGCGTTTTCTGATCAATCAAATACACCAATTTGACGGGGCACAAGAGGCTTAATTTTTCCGAATATCTATTATACATCTCGCCCAAAATAACGGTGAAAATTAAAATTTGACAGGTTTAACCTACGTTTTGATAGAACAATGGAAGCGGGCGCATCTTATCTATCGAAAAGCTTTAGTGAAGAATGTGAACAAGCGACATCACCACAGAGGTCGTTACAACTTCTACATTTATGTCTTTCGTGCTAATCATTATTATTTTGTTCCCAGAATTCCTTAGATTTTAATTTAGTTGACAGTTCTAGATTAGTTTGAACTCTTTTCTGATATTTGTTAAGAGATGTTCCCAGAGGATAGGTTTTATTTAGTATAAGCAGTGCCCATCTTGAGAAAATGGCTATTTTATTAAGTTACTACATTACTAGAGCTTTCAATTATTATGCTCTATGACAGGACTTATACTATTGCAGAACTTCTGTGGTTTATAAGATGAACACATTTGCCATAACCTCAAACTACAACAACGTGCCTTTCGTGAAAATGGCAATTTCTCTGGTACGGTGCATTTTATTAAAAGACAACTATTCGAAAATTATTTTTAAATAACCTTTATGAGAAGAAAAGATGGCGCGATAGATATTTTCACTTCAATGTAGAGCCCATGGTCATCCATTTATATTAACTTTTATTTTTATATGAGTACTCACAAAACGAAATAGAGGAATCGTCTATATCTACTTATAAAATGCAAAATAGAAGGAGCTTATATTGAGGAAATTTTGACCATTCAAAACTTATTATTATGTTCCAGCAGGTTATAAATGCATAACTGGCTTGGAAAGTAACGAGCTCCCTTATACGAGAAAGTATTAATTCATTTCTTAAATTATCATTGTAATTCGTGCTTGTTTTATTATTATTAAAATTAATTAAGATTCTGTTAGTGAGACTGACCTAAAGAATTATCAAGTCATAAAGCTAGCCGTCCTGATTTCTATTTTAACGTGAATTATAGATGAGAAAGTTGGAATATTAATCATTTAACGTCCTAATTTAAACTTTTGGTATATTTTTAAAATCACAAGTAAAAATAATTAACATTTACATAAACAATAAACTCAATAACACAGACGACGTTTATTATTTCCTGTCGATGTCTAGTAAAAGAAACACCATATGGTTTCCAAAATTCCAACAGCAGCAGTAGAACACACATATCCATATCTATGCTATCCATACATGTCTGAATTATTCCAAGGGCAACAAGAAGACGTCAAAGAAGCCTAAAGTTGTGAAAAGCTAAAACAACACGAAACGTTTTCTGCTTCTTATTATGGCATAGTAGATATTTGTAAAGTAAATGGTGTAAAACCACAAATTAGGGGAACTGTTAACAGCAGAGAATGTAAATACAAAACAAACAGAAGCCGCCTCTTTATCAATAGATGCAGTGTGTATACTGAGATCCGTTCTTATACCATCGTCATTAGCAGGAAGGAAGTTCTGGCTTCTGACTTTTCTTAGGTTATCAGCTTGTAAAACCACTTGTTTAATGATACATAACAATAACAAAGTGAATGCTTTCATTGTTAATATCAGTTTAGTATGTGTGTTTTGTTCTGTCTTTTAAATAGAAGTTTAAATCAATAATTTTTGTCTTTTCCCTTTTAAGTAATGCCTAATACCTCCTTTTACTAAATTGGATGCTCTGATTACCAATCATTACCTGATTACCAACATTCTTATTTTGGAGATATAGATACATGATGTAAATAGAACATTTATAGAACTGTTTTATAACTGTATGTAAAAATGGCAATTCGTACAAATGGTGCATTACGTTTCGTGGGTTTCGGTTTTTCACAACACCACGTATATTGAAAAATATGTTTAAAATTATATACAGTCGCAATATATAGAGTATCCCAAAATGTCTCTTTTGCAAATTTTAAAATTGGATCAGTTGTAAAAAAATGTCAACCTTATCTCCTATCCAAATTGAAATATGAAATATGACGTCCAAATATGACGGTGTACGGATTTCTCGGTTAGTTTAATTCGATTTGCCCGTAGCAGCCACTCCTCTCAGTCTACCCTAACACCAAACTTGAATGCTTTATTGAGGGTGTTATTCAGTAAAAATCGAAGTTAAAGTCACTTCTAGACCACGAAAGACTTTTCCTTGAAGCAAATGCGTAACATCGAATCTAACATCTTTAAGTGAATCTACATTAATGTTAGTAGTGTTAGTTTGTAGCTCCGTTGCAAATAATGTCAAAGGGTTCAGTGGTCGAATATGTCGGTCCGTAGCAAATATTGCAGTACAAGAAGAAGCATTCTTCCACAGCTGTGGAAAACCAAGCAGACGATGCAGTGCAGAATATGGATTTGGAGAATCTTAAATAAGGATTTGGGTATGCGACTTCATTATTTGCAAATCGTGCAGATGTCATCTTGTGCATGCCCGTGTTAATGCATAAAATTTCATGGAATTGAAAAATTTGGAACCCAACACTAACACCTTAGTGGCATTCAGATCCTTTTAAGATCTTTACAATCATGGATCTTGACTTCTGGTACTTGATGAAGAACTACACACAGGACAATCTGTCACTAAAAATCCGGCAATTTGGATAATTTCAGTTGAATGATGCTCCATTCCACTATGTTGTGCTTGTCTGTATTAACCTTAACAGGGAATACGGACAGAGAAGTATTGGAAGTGGGGGGGGATATAACGTGACCAGTGCATTCTTTAGATCTCACGACGAATGAATTTACCCTCTACAGAGAATCACTAATAGTACCCAATGAAAAATGCCGCAAGACTTTAGCGATCACCTGGAGAAGATTCTAAGAATGTTGTGTGTCGAGAATGATAGTGAACAAATGGGGCTTTTTGAAGACAACCACCTTGTGCTAGGAGCAAGTAGTAGAGTTATTTCCATATAAGTTTTTCTTGAAGCACCATGTAAAAGCGTGTGAAGCATCCGGACACTAAAATCAATTGAGATAGCAACGTATACCTGTTGATTGTGGCTTCTTTCAACGTAGACCACAAGCATTTCTCCTGTAGAAAATATCTTAACAGTACTCGTCACAGTTATTATCTTCGCGGAGTTTAGGAATTGAAAACAAAAAAAACTTAAAAAAAACTCAGAACTGATAATATTCGGAAAATATAACTTTTTCAAAACCTGTCTGATTTCAAACAGCGATACACCTTTTAGTGGAGTAACTTTACGTTTTTATCTCGGAACCGGTCAAAACTACTTCTATTTGAATAATTTTTTTTTTGTAAATAGAAGTCTTGTAAATATACAATACTAAAACCTTTACAAATTAGAAATTGACGCTCAGAACGGGAAATGTGGTGAAACTCGTATAATCTAAGAATTTTCCAAGTGGTCCCGCACCGGTTGCTCGACCATCTCAGAACAGGATAATTTTTGGTGTGTTATCACAACTATGTATTGGTAGTTCGACGCTATCAAAAATGAAGTTGCTCAAAAATGAAGAAAACGAGAATTTCAAAAGCCCATGACTACCAAAATAATGAAGTTTCAGATTTGAAATATTTTAAACATAAACTATCCTTAACTGTGTACATTTTTTAAAAAGAATGAGCGCTGAAACTTCACCATTGTCTGGAAATATAACACTCTAAAAAACCGAAATTTTGCAAAAAAAAGCGTTAATCTTCGGACTTAATCTGCGCCCATAAAGAAGCATCTTACAAAATTTATGTCTAGAACAACAAATGTAGTTCGAAATGTGAACAATGTAATGGTTTTTACTGCGACTTTCTACGACCAACTGTTCTTAAGATATCAAGATTTTCGTTTACATAGAAAACTGCAAGAAACAAATACGTCATATGTACGTCGTACACCACGAAACAAATATGGTTGCCGTATTTAAACCAAAAGGAATAAAAATAAATTAATAGTGGCTTCGAACTACCAATACATAGATGTGATAACACACCAAAAATTATCCTGTTCTGAGATGGTCGAGCAACCGGTGCGGGACCACTTGGAAGATTTTTAGGTTATACGAGTTTCACCACATTTCCCGTTCTGAGGGTCAATTTCTAATTTGTAAAGGTTTTAGTATTTTATATTTACAAAACTTAAAAAAAATTATTCAAATCAAAGTAGTTTGGACCGGTTCCGAGATTTTTGGCCTTAACGTTACTCCACTATTTTTAAAATGATGTATTACTAGTTAGGTGGTGCCACTTAAGATTTTAATGTTGTAATGGAGGTAGTAAAGATGAAAGGAGGAAGCACGTTCACCGCTTCGTCACAAAAAAAGTATCCCCCCCTCTTAATACAAAAATTAACGCGTCCGAGCAATTTTTGTAAGCCTTGTTATTTTTTACTTATTAAGGGTGAATCGTTTTCAAATGAACACCTTGTATATGTATATATAAAACATGAAATGAATTGTGAGGTTATATATTATCTGATAAACGTACGTCTGAATCCGTAGCTGTAAACATCTTGATCTGCCGAAGCTCGCGAACGAATAGCTATGAACCTTGCTTTACTTTTTCGCTCAGATTTTCAATAAAACGATAAAGCGGGGAGGCGGATTCGTTGGTCTTTTATTGTAACCTCCCCTATCATTGCTCCAAAACGAAGGAAGGATTCTTCCTGCCACACTTCTGAAACTGGATTTTTGTTTTAATTTGTAATAAATTTTATGTCTCATGCTGAACATACGTATTTCAAAACCCCTTACATCAATCAATAGTCAAATCGTAATTTAGTACTGGAAAAGGAAGTGATATGATCAATTTTGTTCCTACCTACTTCTTTGTGATTAATCAACAAGAAGAGGCATTTTCTCTTCATCGATTTCAGCAGTCGAAATATATACAGGATATATCGCCTAAACAAAAAATAAGAGAGAGGGCAGTTTTTACTAATCCTTCGTAAACCACAGACCTAAGACACGTAATTTGTACATGATGTTGCAAAATACACATTACACTCCTCAATTTCGACTCTTTTTTCATGTCATAGCACCTAGAGTTTATGTTTGGAATTCGAACGAAATTCAAGAACTTTGCAGATGATGATAAAGATGTAAAGTTGAAGAGTCCTTTTAAGTTGGTTTTAAGTCCTAGGTACACTCTTGGTGCGGCTCAGGCTATGCATTTGCGCAGCCTATTAGATTACTTCTGACTTACTTATTTTACGTATTGGTAGAATTGTACCTAAAATTAATATCAGCGGGGGGGATTTTATTTAGTGTCAGAAACCACCTATAGCTCAAACGCTTTTATAGGCGGTCTGCAAATGAATATTGGCATATCCATTACGTCATAAGGCATTTTAATTTAGATTTGAGATCTCCTTACAACACTACATTCAGTGTCATCTAGGTGGTTAAAAAGCTTGAAGGCTAGTGTAACAATTGGCAGGAATTTTGGAATCATCGGAATGTAACACTTTAAGGATACAAATTGTGTCGGTAAAGATAAAACGTAGATTATATATTTCAAGTTTAATTTTAAACAAAAGCATTTATTGTTGCTTGAAACAAAGACATTAAATTTGTTAAATGAGTTGTTATCTATTTAAAAATTTATGGGACTTTAATGTTTTTTTCCTATATTTTAATAATGACTAATTGGAGCCAAGTTTTTCTAGAAACTAATAAAAAGTGGAACTTTGATAGTGTGTCTTCTTACAATGTGCGTTTTCAACATTTTAAAATAACATTTATTACTGTCACAGAACCCATCACACTTTCATACCGTTAAAAAAATACGTTGAATACAAATACATAACTACCTTAATTTAAAAATGCTTTTAGAAAACACGACTTGTAAGTATTAAGATTTACTTAATCTTTAAAACAAATCTTCCTCGATCCTATTCAGTAATTTATAGAATTCTCTGTCTAAAAACTGTCAAACCTTTGTTGGGATCTTTATTAGAAGGGACATTTCCACAGAAAATGCATCCTGAATTAAATATTTCTTTGGTATATTAAAGCTTAATGCACTTTTAGGAATTTTCTAGTTGTTTAAGTCACCGCCCTGACATCTTACCTTCTGAATATGTATTGTATGTATTAAAAAAATGTTATTACATAATAATGTTTAAAAAATTTAAGAAAAGAGTTTTCATAGATTTTTACATATCAACACGTTTTTTATTATTTTACTTTATAAAGTTAAACATTGATGAACTGTGTAGTATGTACATAATCTATATAATATATATGTTAAATTAAAATATTTTTCAAAGTGTATATTAAATATTTATAATATATGAAGATTTAAATGAAGATTTTTTTGTTCACAACGAAACATTTAGTGAATATTTCTAATCATGCTAAATTGTATGTTAAGTTTTATTTGTATATTAAAAAATACATCCATTTATGTAAATAATTAATTTTCAAAAACAAATTAATATAGTTAAAGTAATATATTAATATATGGTGTAGCTTAAGAATTAAGTAGGTTTTAAGAAAGGATGATTAAGAGATGAACTAAAACTCTGAGACACCCTTCGCATTTCTGTATCTCTTAAGTTTTTGTGTTTGAAGTGTAGGTTACTGTGAATCTGGAAACTGCGATTCTCTGAAACTTGTCTCTAAGTTTTTGAGTTTGCAGTGAAACATGGAATCTGCGATTCTCCCAAATTTTGAAGCTCTTGATCTTTGAAACTTTCAAAGTCTGCAGTTGTGAAGCCATTAGCACCTGATTCGAGAATTCAAATGGAATCCAATCCAATCTAACCAAACCTAACCTAACGTGTATGGCTAACATGTCGGTAGATATACTATCGGTCGTCAGGTTACTTCACAGGAATCTGACGCTGCACTCAACGCTGTTTGCCATATCGCTTGAGGGAGGGAAGCTAGCCGCAAAATACTATCACCACCAAACGATTATGAATTGAAATCGGCACAGATAAATTGAGTGAGAAAAGAACACTCGAGTCAGTCTATAAATATACTTCTGGCAGTATGCATGGACTGATTTTGGTCCATTACACTGGTAGAATTGTAAGGGCGTGACAGAGTGGCTTAATGGCGTGGATGCAGCTCCAATCTCACTGGGACCAACCATACACCAAGACGTTATGTGCCGTTTGAAACCTTCTGCAAAGACAGGCAGCACAACGAACTGTAGTACACTGTCTGTAACTCACGGCACTTCTTATACCACAAATTAATGTTGAAGGTGACGTCGATTCAGAATAAGTAGCCCCTTAAACTGTAGTATTCATGGTTAGGGTGTTGTATACATCTTCGTTAACTATTTCTCCACAACTTTTATGTATCTTTATTCTTATTCGTCCAGCATGTGACCATAAGCAGTACTGGAATTCATCACAAAAAACTATCTTTCTATCTGACTTGCCGCTGTCGTTTCTCCCGACGACAGTCTTTTGTTTATGATATAGGATGATAACTGCGATCTATGATAGTTCACTATTATTGAGTTACGACAATTGTAGCTGTACTTACTTTCTTCGGCTCTACTGCCCTCTATGAGCCTAGTCCTTATCCACAATCTTCCTCTGTAGTGCTCTGTCCCTTTGTAGTATTCTCTAATTAGAGATTCCCATAGTTTTCAAATTCTTCTGCATGTCGTGTCGTCTGGCCATTTTATAGGAGGCTTTTTTCGACCTTTCTTTGAGTGTGGTTTTTAGTTGGTGATAATTAAACTTTATGTTTAAAGCAATGTATCTAAAAATCCTTAACTTTTCTGCAGCATCTCGAAACACCTTGTTCCGCGGAACAGCAGATAAGAACCATTCTAGCGTAAGTAATACCAAAAGTTTTTTAATTATGAGTTCTGCTATTTGTTCTGTAGATTAAAAAGGTCTACTTTATCTATGATTCCATTATCTATGTTTCAGACTTCTGAAATCCAGCGTGTGATGATGTGTTACAATTAATTTGATAACTGATTAATTATGAAACAATTAGCAAAGGCAATCATTGAGAGATTTTCATCGACTTTCTTAATTTCTAAAATTATCATCTAACCAAAATATCCAAATGTGTTCCTCAGGAAGTAATTTTAGATCTTTGCAAGAGAATGTTAATATCCCCAACAATGCTTTAAGTATGATCTACAACCTAAAAATAGAATTTTTATACAAACTTGAATTCTAAAATAGCAATAGATTTCCTCGCTTAACCAAAAAAACCCATTATAACATAAAAATCTCATTTCATTCAGAGTTCTGAGCTATAGGAAATTTGTTATCACAATTAACTGCAGCTTAATTAATTCAATTTTCAGAACCCCCACTCGGATTCAATCAATCAGAACTGAGTTGTCGATTTTTTATCGTTTCTACTAAAAAAAACCTTAACTAAGCGTGTTTAAAAAAGTATTGTTTTAAAACCAGAATAAAAGTTTTTCCACGGGCTTACATAATTGGATTTTTTTACATTCAGTGTTCTGTAAATTGAGTAGTACAGTGCCTGTTCATGACTTTCATTGCCTTACACTCATTAATTCTTCTGAAAATTCCTTTCGATTTCAACGACGAAGGGAACAAAAGAGAAAATTTCATAAAAATAATGAATTTTAACTAAAAATCGAAGAAGCAGTAATTATTGTTCTTAAAGGAAACTTCTTCCCGTAAAATTTAACTTTAGTGAAGTATTCCCAAAAGACCAAAACTAGTGCATAGAATTCTTTAAATTTTAAACGCTAAAGTACCAAAGTACTCTTCTCCTCGGAGAAAAACGAGAATAGGTAAACGTTTTCAGGTTATTTATGATAAAACGAACATGTTACCCTATGAAAATTTAAAATAAAATTTTCGCAAGAGAGCATCTTTTTGAAAATAAAATTTTCTCTTGGCCTCCCTTTGTCCGCCTTTCCTATCTGTCTGGTCTAGCACAACTTCAATTTCGTATGAACCATAAATAATTGCGACGTTGTAGTAATTTTTATCATAGTTATTCCACTTTTCCGCTTTTTATCAATACGAATTTCCTTTGGATTCGCTTTCGGATAGGGAATTTTATTTTACTTTGCGGTCGTTGTCCCGGAAGTACTTTGACCGATGCATTTTCCGTTCTTCCTAGTAACTTTTATTATCATCAGTGGTGAACACACCACTTAACAATGATGCGCGTTAATTACATGAAAACTGAAACATCTGTTGCACTTGGATAATATTCGCAGATGAGAGTGGAGGAGGGGACCCCGAAGTGCAATTATGACAGTTGTTTAAAACTTTAATTAACGAGTTCTTTTGTAATGTTCATTCATAATGTGGTTCTAGTGTTTTAAAAAGTTTGATGACGGACGTTTCGTTTTGATTGACGAAAATTGGAAGCGATTATAAATCGATTTTCAGCTGTCATGCTGGCCTATATAAACACTTGCGAGTTCATACAACATATTGCGGTGTTGTCAAATCACCGTATTGAAAATTTTATCAACAACGGAACGCAAACGTTAACACAAATATATTTATATTAGATTTAAATTAAAAGAGGGACATGCTATGTCATGGGCATAATTAATATAAAGGCTATACATAGGACCACAGTTAGGTTCATTAATGTTTAAATTAAAAAACTTAAAAATAAAGATTTCATGCAAACATAACCTAGCTTTCTTATGCATAAATAAATAGGTTTCATTTTAGAAAAAGGATATCAATTAGTTAGATTGCTTGATCATAAATACGTTCATGCAACCCAAGTTACACTTTGGGACGATTTCTCACTTGTTAGGAGGAAGTTATTTCCATATTAAAATTTACACATTACGATGTTTAACGTTAGATAGCTTTTTATATTTTCCAGGAGGCCAGCTCAAGTTTATGTTTTTAATTAGCTGAAAATAGATTAATTAGATCTTGTTGTGACTTATACAATATAATTAATTTTTGAATTTGTTTATAAGATTTCTAATCACTTCAATTAATGGAGGTATTAAATCCTGTCGTTCGTATTGATATGACTCTTATAAACTCTTATCCTGTTTTTCCCCACCATTGTTTTGATGTAATTGCTTAGAGCATTGTATGCTGGACATTTTGAGCATAAATTGATAAACATTGACTTAATATTTAAGCTGGTACTTGTATATGCATTAATTGGTGTTCGTACTCTAAAAAAATTATGTTTATAGTAAATTGTAAAGATGTTTCTATGGAGAAATTATTTGTATGACCTGTGTCATGTATTCATGTAATTAGTTTGTAAAGGATGAACCTTGATTTGTTGAACTTTATATGTAATTAGATTGTAACGAGATGTGTACATTGTCAATCGTTTTTCTTGAATATCTTCGTTACGATACATTTTGGGACAATGAATGTATTATACTTTTTTGATCTTCGTTTCAAGGGCTACAATTCTATAATAACAGAATTAGGATTGGTGATAAAAAAATAACAGCTGTGCGGGATTAGTGACGTCACGAGCTTACTCGATGATTCATTGTTTTGAAAAAGTGTCATAGTTTTCTTTTGTTCTGGCATAAACTATATAAGCTGGGGCAAATTGTAACAAAGTCAGTCGATAAAACGTTCAAGACAGAATCTATGCCCGGCTCCGGATAATATCTGTAATAAATTTGAGGTTATATTTCAACCATATGTTTTTGACACAAATGTCATTGTATAAATAAAGTTTAAATTAAACTAAAAGTGTTACCTGAAGATTTTTGAAAATTGAAAGAAGATATTAGTGTTGTTTAACCATTATATAAAGTGAACGTGATTGTTTAAATAAATTCAAGTGGATTTATTTTCATCATCGATCTTTGCATCGATAATTCATAAACAAGAAGTTAGCTGATTGGTTTCGTCGCAGTGTTACCAATAAGGATTAATTTTTAAAAAAGGGAAATTATATCGTAATATACAAGGTTGGTCATAATAAATGATTCTTGTTAATTAAATGAATAATAATTAACTTGTAAAGTTCATCCTCAAATATAAAACTATTTGGTTTAGTTTATTAAGTTCTTTTGAGAATTTATTTGATTTGAAGTAAATAAAACAACTAAATTTCTTTTATATAAAATTTACTTTCATTTGATGAATATTTTTATTTATAAATAAATTTCATTTGTGTTGGTCTGTTCAAACGAATGACCGTACCGATCTTATGTCAGGTCACTACAACTATTTCTAACGTTTGAGCAAACCTGAGAATTTATTCTCAATTATCAACTGTATTATTTTGAATGACATTTTTTTACTTTGACTTTTCATTTGAATTTTTATTTTGTTCGTTAAATAAAGTTTATGTGTTTTCAATTTTACATATGTGTTTAATCGATGTTAATACAAGCATCCAGCGTTTTCTTCTTTTGAATCCAGAGTTTAGTAGCAGTTGTCCAGCTTGCAGGAGCTTTAGTGCTTACGATATAAGTTTTTTTTTCTTTCCAGGCATAAAAGTAAATAAGAGTCTCGTAATTCAAATAATTTATGCTTTACTGAGCAAACCTGAGCTCTAGCTGAGAGGAATAAAGAAACATATCTGTGGTGTATTCTCATTTCGATCCACCGTATATAATTTATGTTTATATTTGGAACGGTGGACATATTGTATTTTATTTTATCTTCAAAGATCACCGCAATATCCTATAAATTCATAATTTAGTTGTAATTCTCAATTATAGATAATGGCTTGTTTTAGAATATTGTCATCAGGTTTTAAATAATTGTCGGAGTACTGATAACTGATTTGGTGAAGTTTGATAAATTCATGTCTCTCCTGACTTTCCCGAATTAGGGCCAATCTATACATTTAAAACGCAAGGCTTATTTTTGTTCCAGTTCGTTTCGGAGTTCCACCGAACCGATTTAAGTGTCATTTTTTTATATTGAAGCTTTCGCTGTGTAGATTCAACACTACTTCATTTTTATTTTTTTAAATTAAATAAATCTAAAATGTTTAATTCGAGACGCACGAGATCGGACAACTACTTGGGGCGTAAATCTCCGCGAGTTAACTTTTGGAACTACGTTTACAGACAAACCACATCCATCACCATAACTTTTGTAAAAAAAGGTTTTGACTAAGGCTCCAGACCACCAGAAGGTATTACCCTCTATTTTATAGAATAACTTAAGAAATAATACAGCTATCAAATTACACTATTTCCACATACATAAAACACTATTACCTATTTCCATATAAAACTACAATCAATTCTGTCGAGTAGTTATCGAAATATTAATTATTAAAGACACGCTTTAGGTCAAAACTCCTAAAAACCCGACTTTTTGTAACATAATTCGCGAAAATTCAAAAATCTAAAATCAGATATTCTTTACAAATTTACTATTATACAAAAATAAATTATAGATCTGTTTTTTGTTTGAATTAATTTGAGTGGTTAGTTTTTCATTCGAACGCATTCAAACTCAGGGATCAGAATATTTGCATTCTATCAGACACTGCATACGCCGACTATCTGCCTGCGACATACATAAAATAAATGTAATTTATTTTATCTTACAGTGATGGATCATTAAGATGTGCGAAGAGAGAGAAAAGAAAACGAAAACTTTTTTGTTCTTTTGACTGCTACTTAATACTTTTCATGGCTGCTAGCCAATGTCAGACTATTGTTATATGGAAATGTAATATTTTCTTACTAAAACCTAGAGTTGCATAATTTATACAGATCAACCAACTTTTCGCAGAAAGTGGAAATTGTACAAGATGAAAAGTGAAGAGAATAATTTTGTCATCAGAGGGACACAGATACGATAGGAGGTGCTAGATGTACTATTGATTTCATAATGACCTAGGACAGCAAGGCTAATACGATGCTATTTTATTCTTTGTTTTCAGTGTAAATGCATAAGATAAAATAATAAAAATATCATCATATTAGCCTTGATGTCCTAGACCTAGACATTATGAAACCAATAGTATGTACATATCTTGTTCACAACATTTATGACTTGAATTTAGAATATAGAAAATTACGAAGCTGTTTTTGAACTAGTTGCTAAATTTTATGTAATTTCGACTTTCCGTACAAAAACGTATCATCTATGAGCCCCAAGATTGGACAGTTTCAATCTTAAATGATAAAACGAAAAAAATTGATTCGGAGAGTCCATATAAAGTAACCAACATGGAACTTCTAAAATCAAAACTTCTAAAAGTACGGAACTTTGAAGATATGAATACATAAAGCTTTAAGGGTTCCAAGCTGCATTTCTTTAGATTTTGAAGCTTTCTAAACTTCTGAATCTTTCACATTTTGGTATCTAAATACACCAAACTTTGCAAGTTCGCAGCATTCCTTTGACTTGAGCTCTTTAACACCCTGTATTTCTGGCTGAGACCTATCTAGGTGGTTATGGTATCTAAGGTATGTTGTCTTATAGTATCTAAGGCTTCAAAATACTGGATTTTCTCGAGTTTTTTCTGAACTTGGAATTTTGAACAATACTTGATTATCAGGTAATTCAAAGTTCTGAGAATAAGAGATTGTAAGAATCGTAACAATTTAATTTTTCACTTCTGAAATTCAAACATTGTGCAGTTTTAGCTATCTCCTCTACCTTTAGAACTCTAAATTCTTAAATACAGCTCTGTTTTAACCTATGTAAAGCTGGACTCCTACGCTCTCTTATGAAATTTGAAACTTACGAGTTTCGATTCCAATTTGGGTCTTAATCTGCGATTTTTCAAAACTTTCAATATCTAAAAATTTCGATGTTTAAATTGTGAAAGTCTGAAAAACGCGGAAATTGTAAACCTAAGACTCTATGTAAGTAATAAAACTTCAAATATCATTGCAACAAAAAATATTAAAATCCTTGGAAAGACGAATTTTTAAAACCTTTTTGAACACTCGAATCGTTACGCTTTGAAGCTTAAAAATTCAAGAATAGAATTTTAGACCTGTGATAAACCTATAAATTCGAATAGAAGTCTAGAAACTCTAAAATTATTGTTGACCACCATCGACTGCTATCTGATATTTGATATCTTATATAGCAGCATGGCCGATGCAAGCGAATATAGAGATTGTGCAGATTGTTACTTCTGAGAGTAATTCAATATATGAGAAACTATCATAACCTAACATATTATATTTTGTAACAATGACCTTAGAAGAGATATTAATCCAAGCAAGTTTCTACGTGGCTTTTCAGTCAATCAGGTAGAAAAGACTCAAAAATTCTACCTATTCTTAATCAAGGATTTTATTCCCATGATGACTGGATATCAGATTCCGTAACATGTGAAAGAGTTTTATGAGAGATTGATCGATACTAAAAGAACCGCGGGCTTCATATGTTATTGGCACGGTAGACAGGCTTGATTGATCCGAGTCTCGCAATAAAGTTGTGGTGTGTCCGGTTATCATTATCAGTTACCATTTAACAGTTACTAATCTTCATAAAAATATATCTACATGCTTAGACATAAAGTATGTATTAAGTATGCAGTTGTGATGTCTAACTTTTAAAGTTGCTTTCAGGCACCTTATCGATCAGAATTTCAGGCACCAAGATCTCCAAAGCGTGACTGATGAAAGAATAGCTTTACAATACGACAGAATGTAGAGCAAATAAGATTGGGCATAAATAGGATTTGCGGACAATAGGGGCTTCTATCATATCTTTTCTTTTCGCTTACTGCACTTTAAGGAAATTGAAAAATATCGAACGTGTAATTATAGGCTGTTCTCTTCACTATCGAAAACATCGAATTATTGAGGGATGAATGACATTAAAAATTAAATTTACCCAGTTACTCTACTTATTTGTTTTTCAAACCATGATTTGGAGTAGTTAAAAATCAATATAAACACAGAATCTTTGATTTTAAGGTTTTATTCTGGTCCACGCCAATGAAATTAAGTTTTTGGTTACTCAGGACAAAACGTTTTCTCTTCATCCTCAAAAACTACTTCTTTTCCTAGTGTTTGAGTGTTTGTAACTACTTTAACTCTTTTAACGATTCTGCAAATATACATCAATAATAACAAGTGAAATGATAAGCCTTTATCAACATTGTATCTACGTACCAAACTACGTACACAATGAAAAGGTTACCAAGTTCAATTAGATGTTGAAAAATGAACTCTAATCAACAAATAATATTTATCACAAATAAATCCCATAATAACAATCTTTGCATAACCTTAACGGTATTATAAATAAAAACAGAAAATTTATCCAAGGTTTTTAAAATAGTTCTTGAGCGGATAATTTATAAATCTCAACTTTGACACACCTATACATAAACATAAAAGATCTTTATATTATGCGTAATTGAAAATTATCCTTTACAATAAAATCACCTTCAGAAACATTCACCATAGTTCAATAGTCAAAAAGAAAAGATTTACATTTTTTTGGGAATTTGTACCATTTTCAGAAAGGATACTGTTTGGGTAGCCTTTTTTGCATTCGCCTTCGTCTAGCAAACTAGGTTATGTCCTATAATGACTTTACCGTTTTAATTTCTCGTGTTGACAAATACAAGTTTGTTATTAGGGGTTAACGGACCGCATCATAATTAAATGCTTTAGATTTACGAGACGACAATAAAAGCCTACCCATAATCTATCCTTCTAACCACTTATGATGTTTACATTCATAAACGATTATTAAAATTATTTATTAGAATTTAATTAATGTAGACTTCTTCTTTTACAGTCACTGCTCCCTTCGAATTATGGAAAAGACTCAGTGCACGCAATTAAAAAAGGCTTACTATGGCAACAACGAGACAAACTCTTTAGCCGCTGGAAAGAACGATACTTCATTCTCACCCGAGACTATCTCCACTGCTTCCGACGTGCTTCCGGTTCGGATAGAATCTCGGAAATGGGTCAGTTCCTCTTTAAAATCAAACTGGTGGATGTAGATCGTGTCGAGTGGGAAAATAAGAAAACTTATAGCACCGTCGCATTAGTACTTGGCCGCGACGGAAAAATCTTTTTAAGAGCTCCAGATGGTTTGGAAGATTGGTTCGAACTTTTAGAAGAATGTACTGTAACTAGCAAAGAAAGGAGGCGAGCGCTCAGAAGTTCACACGATGGAAAATCTAGAGATAATAATAATGTTTTGAATTCTTTAGATGAATGGCTTATGGCCCGTCAGAAAATACGTGAGTATATTAAGAATTAATTTAGTAAGAAAAGCTTTATTACCCATAAGAGTTTTAATTTTGGAGGCATGTCTTTGTCTCAGTTTTTCACTTATTCGTTATTTTACTACCTGTGAGCTTTTAGATATTTTCATTGACATATTGACATATTCGCAATTTTTGATGATGTCCTTTTAGGAATACATTCCTCTTTATTATTAAGGTTACACAGAGTGTTAAGGGTTATCTTGAAAAGGCAACACGCATTGTTCGTTATTTGTGATATCGCAGAACTTGCTTGCCATGTGTGTGCTTTATCGAATCTTTGTAGTATCTGCGCAAATAATAACAGACGCTTTGGATTGCTTCGCTAAAACATTACATTGATAAAATTTATTTATTACGACCTATGGCGATGAACTGTTAAAAATATTAATTTTTATTAAAAGTTCACAATATAGTCGGACGTATTAACACATTGAAAAAATATTTTTATGGCCTTTTTATTACTTTATACAAAATACTCTGGAATTTTATTAAAAGATAATTCACAATAAATGAATAATAGAAATAGATAATGCTAATATCATCTATATACGTATATAACAGGAACTTTCTGACCGGCTCGCGGTGTCAATAAGAGATCCTGCTATATTAAACTTTACAAAATACAAAACATCAACCTGAAACTTTTCTAAATTTGTGGGTCCGACAAACGTTTGCTTCAAAAATCAGATTACAATTCGTTCACAAATAACCCCTATCAATATAAACAGTAAATTAACGTAGTCGATAATTACTCAGTTTTTAAAATTCTGAAATCTTTTAAAGCATTCAAATTGGAATCAAATCAATCAGTATTTTATGATAAGCAAACAGTTTTTAACGACTACAATTAAACAATATCCATCCATATCTAACCAGAAAATTATATTACTTTTGAACTCTGCAGAAAAGGTAATTTTAAGTAAATCTAGCAATTGTGTAGACGCAACAAATATAATCAAAACAATAACAAATTTATATTTAATGCCTAAGCTAAAAAGAGAAGAGAAGAAATTGTTATACAAATTAAATATGAGCAAGAACTGGTGTATCGAAAGATGATGTGTCGTCTTGTCTTCTTGATCTATGTAAACACGATAACTCGACTCGATAAAAACACTTGAAGATTTAGATACGGTTCCAAGGGTAATATGAAAGAAAACCCAAAAAGGGAATTCTGCATTAATTGACAGTTTTCACTAATAAGTAAAGCATACCGAATTAGATGGAATCGGCTTGCACAATAATGGTTCGGCGAGATAAAAAATTGCCTCTGGTATTTAGAAATGTTTTCCTACAAAAACAAGGAATTTTTAGAATTAATCTTAATGAATAAATTAGTTTTAGAAGTATACCAGAAAATGTAGCGATTAAATCTCAATCAAATTGGATTTCCTGTGTCTAGAAACCTTTTCTGCTTGAAAACCAAACCAGATCCACAAAAAATACCTTTCACTCACTTAAAAACCTCAAAGAGGGAAATTTAAAACTTCTCAAGTGAATAAAAGCACACTACTTGTCCCAAAGACAATTGACAACTAAACTGGTAAGATGAGGGAATAATTATCTTTTTCCAATATTAAAGAAAAACAGTGATGAGCAGAATTTAGTAATGAAGAATTTTGAACTAAAACAATCAAATAAGAAATGGCCAATAAAAATGTCTGCCCAAAAATACAACCAAATTTGACGTGACAAAAATTTATAAAAACACAATGGGGGAAAAGCCTATTTAAAGAAGAGAATTGGGGAAAAGCCATAAAGATTATAACACGTTAAAAGAGATATAGAAGATCAGAAAACAAACCTTTAAAAGTTTTCTTTTACTTACATTTGTTTTTACTTAAATATATTAAAGATTTTGAGAACAGTTTTTACTTTAGGAAAAAGAGAAAAGTCTGGTAGTACCGGTCAGATGGTTTATCTTAACAACGCTGTGTCGTGTTAAAAATTACTTTGCAGTCAGTGCAGAATGGGAAGAATCAACTACTCTTTTCTCAAAGTTATATTTGCACTCGAGAGATGCGCCGCAATGATTTCTTCAACACTTCAACGTAGATTGCACTATTGTTGTGAACTGTTCTTCAGGCAAAATCTTGTTATGGGTCACACCTTGTGTATCGAGAAAGGTAGTATGAATTTTGGATTGTCGCTATCGAAACTTTTTGGATCTTGGTGATGTTCTCACTGGCTATGCAGTTAAGAAAATTCACACTGCCGCTACAAGTCACAACGAAATCTGGGCAGAATGCTACCTTTGTCTGCCTTTGTTCATTCGTGAGCTGTTTACCATGAACTTTGCATGAATCTTCCGCTTTCATGTAAAATTTGTCGAATCATCTTATTGATGATCCACTCATCCGACACAATTGGGCGATCTTTTGCCACAATTTCACACGACAATTCTACAGTCCCGGTTCTACAGTTCTACCAATACATAAGTGTGATAACACACAAAGAATTATCCTGTGCTGAGATGGTCGAGTAACCAGTACTGGACCACTTGGAGAATTCTTAGATTTTTCGAGTTTCACCGCATTTCCTGATCTGAGCGTCAATTTCTAATTTTTAAAAAAAGAATCATGAAAATCCGAATAGTTTCAACCGGTTCCGAGATAAAAACGTAAGGTTACTCCACTAACTATAGCAGATCTGTCCCTTGTGTTCGTCTGTGCAGTTATACGTCATGTGGCAATGGTGAGAATCGTAATTGGCCTTGAAGGGTTCAATTTTAACATGCGACTTTAAGATTTTTGTATGATTTTTAAGAATACATCATTTAAATGCCATATAATCTATAATTTAAATGTCAATTTACAAGCTAGAATACAATTTAGTAAAAATAGAAGTTTTACAAAGATTCAGTTCAAGAGGTTGCTTTATTAGGAGCCAATTTACTGACTGGTCTTAATAGCAGACATAATGATGCACAGTCAAAACATAAACAACATACAAACAGAATCAATTCAATTAAAATAACAAAACTTTATGACGGTTGTAATGACTATGTGAGGAACAGGACGGCTCATTAATATATCTTTATTAAGAACATCCATATGCGTTGCGAACTACAAACTTATGAAGTTATTCACCCTACAAAGGAAATGAATAGTTATTTACGAACCGAATACGCGAAATCTTTTTTCGCGCATGAGCGCATTTATGTACCAAGGGCGTCATGATAATGATAATGCCAGGAGGGCGATGTTCCAGCTCGAGGGCCTGAAGGGACCACCGAGGGACGGAAGTCGCCCGATTCTGGTGACATCATACGGAATAGACAGATTCTATACTGCTTTTAGACAGCTTTAAACAGATTTTGTACAGCTTCTATCTATTCTGTATGATGACACCAGCTGCTACATATATTTAAGGCTGCAATGTATTACAGTAAGATCAATTTTAAAAAGAAGCTCGTCAAATCCTGTCCTACGTAGATTAGGTGTTATGTTAATTGTTAGTTAAAGTTTAGTAAACAGATTTTGAGACATTTGCTTGGTACAGGTCTTTCGGAGTTGCGTAAACTGAGCCAAGCGAAGGTATTGTATTTAAAATAGATACCGGGATTCCTATAGCGTTAAACAGCTGGAATCGCTCAGAATGACGGTGATGATGACGGACTCTCTCAAAACGTATCTCACAAAGCTGGTTGCAGTAACTCAACAACCGCCACACCTGTCTGCGAGCTGATACCACCGGGCACTGGCAAGAAATTCTTGTAGTTAGCCACGACTGAAGAGGAGCCAGCGACTGAACAGCTATTGTTGCAGTATAAGAGTCATTACCGTTACCCTTACTGAGCGAGAAACTATTCAACTGCAACTTCTATGGACAACTCAATCCTAGGTTTCTCAAAATACTCAATATTTCCTGAACCAGTATCATCAATTAATAACTTTACATAAGCTTTCATGTAAAATATATCTCACGCTTCCCAAACATTGTGAAGAGAGTTAGGTATATCACAACCTAACCAATATAAGTTCTAACATACAAGGAGCTATCAAACTCGGAGCCACATCCTAGTTAATATAACCAAAATTGTACTTAAATCTTATCTTAACATTGCAGAGCGCAGAACACATACATCTTGACCCTAACAGACTTGTAAACTTTATACTTAGTGAAAAACTTACCTTTTTATTGTTTATTTTGACCACTGATAAACATACACTAATAATAATTGATAATAACACAATAAACTGGAGTTCGCTAGGACTGAATGAAAACTGATTTATTCTCCTTGATAATAAAACATCTGCATTTTTGTGGGAACTAAAAATGAAAATTAAATGTAAAGCGATTTGCACTTTACTATATCATACCATATTGATAATTGATTTTAAATCTTTAAAGACTAAAGATACCAAAGAGACACATTTAATTGTTGGTGGGTTAGTTCTCATATCTTTTTTCTTGCTTTATCTATTGCTATACTATTATTTAGTATCATTTTTTATTGTTTATTGTCTGTAATATTCTTTTCTGTTATGTTTATTTTTAACAACCTGTATAAGTATACTGATCCACTGCACTATTATTAATTTTTAAAATAACTGGTAAAATCATTATAAAATAATCATAATTATTATAAAATTAATTCAATTATCATAAAATCATTGAAAAATAAAATTACCAATAGTTTGTATCAACAAAATGGTGCACCAGCACATTTCGCAGTTACGGAACTCAAAAGAAAGAGCATACCTACTTTTTTCAGAAAAAAAGAATAAGTGAGTATTTTTGGTATCTTATTTGGGTTTTAGCTAAATTTATAAAATATTTATAACTAAAAAACAAATTTTACTCACTAGTTAAATATAGAGCACATTTAGGATGAAATTTACCTGTTTTTAGCTGTTTACACAACTGATGAGATATGAAGATAAAGTTTATGTAGTTATGTAACATAATCCAGTGAATATTTTAAAAATAAATCACATCTTTATTAAATATGTATAAGCCACATGGCGAACGTGAAAATTTAATTCCGATAGGAATTAACATAAAAATACCCTCCATTTTCAAACCCTTTTATTATTCCTTTTTAAATATATTCACAATTCACTGTTAAATCAATTTGGAACAGGTTTGTATAAAACCCTGCAACTTTCTCATTATGTTAAACCTATTAATGTTTTTTTTTCTCTCTTTTACCTACTAGTACCATAGAATTGAAAAGATGTTAATTTTAATAGCTTTTGTGTAGCTACAGTTATCTATGTAGGTTATGTGTAAGATCAAAGACATGCAACCTGTATGAAACAGCCCCCATTCAACATCAACGACTAATTAAAAAGTAATATCTTTATTATTAATGTAATATTGTTGATAGTCCTTGAGGCTGATATTTTGCATATTACAAATTAAATGAAACACTTTTTATTAGACTTTTAATTAATGAACTGAAGGTCTGTTGAACTATTAAGTGGAAAATAATGTAAAGGTTTTGCAAACATTTTTCAGTAGCAATACTAATTTTTTTTATGCGAAGAAAATGCATTGTGTTCGTAATAGTGCAATATCTTTTAATTAAAGCCTGTTTTGCATTAATATTCTTACTGTACACTACTAGAAGAGTGTTCTCCGATGTGAAGTACGCACACCCTCAGGTAGTGCTACAAATTTTCAGGGATGTACGAAAAAAACTGCAATTCGTCAATATTATGTTAAGTGTGTTTGAAGTGAATACATATATGCATAAGAGATTTGGGATGATTTATGCTATATAAGGTGGATGTTTATTTTACTATATCGAAAAAAGGGTTGCAGAGTTAAAAAAGTGTTGTATTTGTGTTAAATTCGATCGCAATGGCCGACAGTGCCATCTTGGAGAGATGACGTCAAAAATGGCCATTTTCGAAAATTTTGCTTAGAAAGGCTCAATAGAATTGAGTACAGTATATTTCCTAAACTCCTCACTTTTTACCGTTAGTTGCAAGAAGACCTTACAAGTGAGGTATTCTCCGGTTTCTTCTTAAGTGAAAGTAGAGCTAAATAAGAAAATACGTGTCTCTTTATTTGATCTAAAACTCCCCATGCGGCTTGTTTTTGGAGATGTAATAATTCGTCCCTTCTATTTAATGTACTGCCATTCTCATGCTTTGAATCAAAATAATTTTACTTCTCAAGATTCAGCTTAATCTTAAATTTTAAGAAAAGGATTTGTTTTTTTAAATACTATGATAGGTCTGTCAAAAATCATATTGTTTACAGATAATAAGTATTCCGGCGCATTTTAAAACCGGATATAATGAGTACACAATAGCACTTAATCTAAAGTTGTGCAACAATACACTGCTATCAAATGAATGGTCAACAGGCCACCTACTTCTGAATAAAGATTAATAAGATTACAACACCTAAAACTTATGGAGTCTATTAACTAGTGACTAGAACAATCGTCTTATTCTTTAAAACACTTGACGATAACTGTGCCTTAAAAGGCATTCTACAAATTAGTTCGTATCACTTACAGAGTATATTCATGCAGGAAGAAAGAATTGAAGAATTGAAAACGTAATCGAGTTTTCGCGCGTAAAACGCATAATTTAGGAATTTGTGTTAGATTTAGATGTTATAGATTTTACTCATCTTCTATTATGTTCAAGATGTCAACATCATATACTTCCAGTTTAGTAGCGATTGATTGTTCTATTATCTCCTTCATGGTAGCTGCAAGGATCAAGTTTGCAGTTGCTCTACTGATCTTCGTGAACTTATTTCGAAGATTCTGAGTTGTTTAAAATCCTCTTTTGTAAAACGTCGTACTATACTGTCTATTGAAGTTCCAAAGATTCAATGTTCCAGAATTATCAGAGAATCTGATATCTAGGTTTTGAAACTTCTAGAATTATATCTTTAAAGTGAAGAAATTAATTTGGAATTTTAATGTTTAATAGTTTTTTCGAACTTTTAGTTCTACTTTAAACAACTAAAAGTTTCAGGATCCCAGAAGTTAAAAGCTGCAGAGATTTATGATTTTGATGTAACAAGTTATCGAAAAATCAGAATAGTTGAATTTGAAATTTGGAAGTTCAGAAATTGATTCATAACTTTCAAAGTCCTCCAGAGATTTGGGAGCTCAGATTTTTAAAGATTAAAATTCTAAATTTCCATGTGATGAATAATATCGGTTTTAAAGTTGAGGGGTCTGAATTTATAAAAATCAGGATTTTATTTTGAAAAATCCAGAAATCCAAAAAACTGAATATTTACAATTCCAGAATTTTAGTTTCAAATATTCAGTGGGTTTTGATAACTACGCATATCGGTTCAAGAGTGGTGTCATTAGAAAGAGGCGTTTCAGCTTGGTTATACTAAATAATCTTCAGCTTGGCTCTTTGCGTAGTTTCTGAATTCTTAAAAATTGAAAACTTCAATAATTATATTTATTTGGATTTCACAGGCAACAGACCTTAAAGGTCTAAGTTGAAGTTGATTATTCGAGACTCGAGCGGCCCAAGATTTCACAATTGAAAGACACCTATTTTTCAACTTTGAATGGGTTTTGAATTCATGCTCTTTCTGAATCTTTACGAATTATATGCTAAAACTAGAGCTGTAGGGATTTGAGTAAAAAGCGATAGGCTAAATTATACTCACACTTTTCTTCCGAAAGAACATAGATTTGACTACGATCAATAAATTGATGAATCATCTGGTAAAAAGAGACTGATTTCCCAGTTTGTCCGATCTGTGATCACAAAATCCATTCTCGTGCTTATATAATTGCTTTTGAATCGAAATAACCCTACAGTTGTCGTAATATTGATATTAGAGAAGGATCAAAATCCGTGCTCCATTGTGTTGCTAACAAACTTGAAAATTCCACTACCAAAATTGTTAAGAATATGTTAAGGTTCAGTTTGTATCTATTCCGACTTAGAGTTAACAATTTGAATTTTTTCTTTAACTATGGCTTTATGGTGGAATAGCGATGGACTATATGTAGGCGATCCACCGGGCAATCATTTGGTCGCCCTTCAACTAATATAGGATCCAAACCTCATCACCAGGATATCCACTAATCAAGGATCCGGTTGTAGTACCGATAAGATTGAACGCCTCATCTTAACCTGTTTGTGATAGAACCCGACTAATGTCTCCCATTAATGGCATGCTTTCCATTAGGGACTTAGATAATATGTCATTGGGCATAAAATATGTTGTATAAAAAGAATAAACTTGTTTTCATTACTGTGATCCACAAAAAATCCTAATAGGATATGTATGCTATGCCTTAATGGAAACGTGTGTTTCAAGGGTTTGTACCACCAGAACTCTAATCTATTCTAGCAGTGGTTCCAACCATTCTAAAATGAGTACTTTGCCAACCAGGTTGAATGAAAAACTTCGAGACGCAGCTGTAATTAAGGATAAAGAGTTGCACCATTTTTTGGAGGGTGCTAGTGATGGACCATACTAAATACACTTTCTCCTTCATGTAAAAGTGCGTCATTATCTAGGGTAATTAAACTAGGATCGAGTACCCTACTGATTCGGTACTTTGCTCCCAATGAAGATTACAAGAGCTGAAAGTGATTGTGGGTTTTCACTTTAGTTAGGTACTAGAGTATAAACCGGACGTATCCCTACTCTATTAATCTTTCTTTTCGCTTGTGTTTGGTGTGAGGACTTTCATAGAAAAAAATGCTAGGCGGGGAAGATGTAGGGCATCAGAATCGTATGAATTGATTTAAGAATTCAAGATTTTTTCCATTGAAATTAAATGAAATTTTCTTTTAAGATACATAGATATAGAATTTGTAGACATAAAAATTGTTCCAATTGTTCACAGAATACATTTAAGTTACGACTTTAAATTTAATAAAATGTTTTAAAATGCTTTTATACTATAACACCGACCAGATAATAAACAAGTATCAAATATAGAAAATGCTGCCTTTACGAATTTTTCATTTTAGTTTAGCTTGCATAGGAGAAAAAGAGCGCCTTTAAGACTTCATATTTTATATTGCAACATATTTCCCATTTCAACTACCATTTCAAAAACCTTTTTGTAAAAAACTTATCCTCCCGCCATTTAATACATTTTATTTCCTCAAAAAACTCTTCAAAGGATACTTTGGTAAATAGACTATTTCAATGCATCTACGAGAGTCGATGTAATAGTAGTACTCTCTCTCTTTCTGTGCATTTTCTTTCTACTTTAATCTTTCACATTTTTGTTTTTTATTGTTTCAGCAAAGGGACGATTGCCGACAGATAGTGTTAGCACTAGACAGGATAGCGTAAGACGTCGTGACTGGACGCCTCGAGATGAGGATTGGGAAAATCCTACACTAGACAACAGATTATCCTGTAAGTTCTTTTCTCTGCTATTTTCATTCTATTTTATTTTTGGTCGCATTTACACAGTCGATACAGCTGTTCTGTTCCCCTGAACATAACAGCAAAAAAAGAGGTGTAGTAAAGGATAGAGTTTCTATTATTTCGGTAATGAAAAGCACGATTAGATTTTCTTCGTTAATTGCTAAAATAATTTATTATGGGGAACTAAATTTCGCGGCCCATTCAATTATAATCGAGTAAACATTATACAGCAATAATCAAAATTGGAAATGTATTATGCAATCAATCAACTTATTTATTTAATTTAAGACAAAAACTGTTAATCTGCATTTTAAAAATTGTATATAGGTATATTATTTTACATATTATTTTTTTGTTTATAACAAAAATTAAAAAGTTTCTACCTTAAATGTTTCGAAAGTTCTAGAAATGAAACTCCCCAAAAGAATTTATTATTTTTTTGTTGTTAAATTGACGCCCAGTTTTTATAACACAGTGGCGTTGTACGTCTTATCTTTAAACTAATGCAAGGCACTTGTCTTATCGTGCCATTTCTGTAATTTCTATAACGAAGTTGCAGAATTAGCATGAAAAAGTTGGTTAATCTTATGCCTGATTGTCGAAGGCAATATTACTTATGAGTTATGATACCTTATCTCTAAATCCCATTCAGATAAGCTTCAATGCAGATGGTGTTTACTATTTACGTGACCTCATTTTTTCTCCAGATGGGTGTTTTCGTTTCAAGCAACACAGTAACTATACAATCTACATTTGATTTTATGATAAATCGCTGTATAGCTCAAATTTGGTAAGCCTGCTCGAGTCCCTAGGTATTATATTTCCTTGATTTAATGCCAAATTTAACTTTAGGGTGGGACGGTTTAGATATAAGCCTCTATAGACTTAATTTCTCACCAATAACAATTTCATTTTTAATTAAGTTATAGACGAATTCACCATTTTCCTGAAGTGTTTTCTACTGTCTTTTTAGTTATTTTCTAATATTTGTCCACTTAACTCGCATTTGTAATATTCGTCGGAAGGCCGAATTTGCACCAGTTTTCCACAAAGAAAAATGTAAAGTAAATTACAGACAATCTAAACTCCTTATCTATTTGGTAATATTCTTACCAGCATTAACAAATACTGAGAGTGGTTCTGATCTACAACTCAGTTATGTAGATCCCCTTATACCTGAAATTCTGCAAATTTGAAATTGTGTATCCTCTTACAATTTTAATTTTAACACACCATGCAGTTGACGATCTTTTGGCCATTATTGGCCATATTTTAAGTTTTTTGACCACCCATTGTTTTCAGTCTGATTTGAAGAAAAAATCCAATAAAGATATTAATTCAGCATGTAATTAATTGATTATCTTTTGACCACCATTGACCATATTTTAAATAAGTTTACCACCTTTTGCTCATCATTCACCATACTTTAGATGTTTGGTCCTAGGGGTACTATCTCCAAACTAGCTCCTTACATCTAACACTTTACTCTAAAAGATCACCTAAAAAATCGACTTAAAGGCAGGGTAGGATTGGTCATTCATTAAAGTTACAATCAGAAAGTTACCCCAGCTACCATAATGTATTTGCGTTTTTTAAACTCCATTACACTTCGGTTACACTAAAGTTCAAGTTTTTACATCTGTTAGATTTTAATGAAATTTAACATACGGGTTTTTTTGGACCAAGACAGAGATCACCAAAGATCGAAATTCCCATTTCAACATGCGAAATGAAATTTGATATCAGTCGAAAGCTTTGAACTCGCCGATGAAAACTATGCAAGAAGCCTCTAGAGACCTCAGAAGCCCACAAACTCCAACGCAGCAAAAGCAAAAGTGAGGAATTCAAAGCTTTTTAACTATAACGGCTTTTCATTGATACTGTTGTAGTTGCCCTCTAGAATAGCATGTTTCATCTTTGATGACCTCTAGAGGTCACTGGAACGATGTTTGGTAGGTACCCCTTGATTTTTTTCAGTAGGCCAATAGCTTTTGAATGACATCATTTTTGACCTTTAGTGACCTTTGGAAGTCAAATACTTATTTTTCATGTATTATGACAAAGAGATTTTTTTTGTTTGCCTTAGAGTAAGAAACACGTGTATCGAATTTCATTAAAATGCAACGGATGCAAAAATCTGAACCTAGGAGGTCTCATGTCCTTTGATTATGAAATCGACCTTAAAATATTTTACTTTGTTGGAGGTTCCCTTCAAACTAGACCCTGCCCTCGTAGCCATTATTTTAAAAGACTCTACATGGTTTGAAATCCTAAAATCGGCAGTTTTAATTCTCAAAACGACGTTATGAGTAAGTGGGAAGCAACTTGCGTTGATTTTTTTTCAGATAAAGTGTTCTGAAGCATTATCATGCTAGAAAGTAGATGTATTTAAACTAATGTAGTGTTTACTAAGTTTTCAATAACTACAGAATAATTAAATTGAAAACATTAATAACCAAAATGTGAGACTGCCTTCAATTGCCTTCAATATCATGTTGTTTATTATACAGGGTGCTTCACTTAAGATTCGTATCCTCTGAACAGGTGATAATATTCGTCAATAGGAAGAAAAAATCCTTATGTCATTTTTGATTCTCCACACATCGAAAAACATTTACTAAAAAGGTCAACTTTTGGAAACCGCAGGAAAGTATAGTCAAAACAAACTGTGACATTACCTAGCGTCAGCATAGGCACTAATGGCATTAAGCCTTTTTGTCGCGTTTTATGTGTACTATCACCTGTTCAGAGGATACGAATCTTTAGAGCAACACCCTGTATAAAGGAATACTATTGAAGTCAAAGAGCTCGCCTGTTGAAAAAGCAACTGATCCTGTGTTCTCTCCTCCAGCATGTCCTCTTAATTATAAATTCACTGTACATGCAACTTATGCAATTGTTGAACATTAAACTAACAAATTAGTTTGTTCTCGTTTGTTTTGACCTATAAATAAAAAGAATATAATAAGTGCAACTTGTATAGTACATGCTGAATTCAATATCACGAGAACAATATAGAAAAGCCCCTAGGGATCTCGAAGTTGCTATCTGAAGAATAGTAACATTCTCGTCTAACAATTTGATATTTTTGATTAACGTTTATGACATGTAATCTAAAGAAAGCACAAAAATCTACTTCCTAGTTGTCAGCAAGAAAAATAAGCGACAAATAATGCCCCTTTCCACACTCTTACCAGTATAATTCGTATTGTTACTTATTTTACGGTACATATACAGTACCTGTTTATAATCCATAAAACAACCGTTGTTTAGTGTCTACCTTGATTACCGTTTCTGGTAGTACAGAAAGAACACAGTTTTACAAAAACGTTTGATAACATCTTATTACGTATACATAACTATAAGGAAATGCCTGCGTTTTTAAACGGTGTTTTTATATAAAATTGCAAACTGCAAAAAATTATACGCTCTTGTACTTTTGTGTTAAACAACGTAAGCATGCATAACAACCAGCCGCGACAGAAGCATGTACTGTACGCAAAAGAAAGTTTTTTTTTGCTAGAAACTAATACAACAATGAGCATGGCGCGATCATCCAAGCGCAAAATCCGCGGCCAGATACCGTACATGGTTGTGAAATTGAAGTTTTGCGTTTCTAGGTTATGGCTTAGAGCTCATAATACTAAAGAAGCAGAAATCCGAAGTGCACTACTATGCGTGTAAGTGTATCAAGATGCAAATGCATTTTTATTAGCTCAGTTTGGAACGTGTAGTATTAAAATGAAAGGACATTGTTAAGATACAGTAGGTAATATCAAATGGCTATTTTTAGGATTTCAATTAATGTTGTAATTGAAACACGCCTGTAAGTTTGCAATGAACTTCTCTTACTATTAACTACTACTACCTAATTTGGTTACAACTGTTTTATTTTTGGCATCTCAATGTTAATTAGAAACATTATTGCTCAAGAAGTACATACTATACATTATATAAACTTTTCAAAACTAACGTTGTGTAATTGTGAAATAGAAATAATTCTAATGAATCAGTTAAGATGAATGTAACAAATTGATATTGTAAATGTTTTATTATTTGCATAGGGAATGAAAAGGATTAATTATTTCTATGCTTACGATACTGATAGGCTAGGTCATTTTTACTGATCCAGAATAATGACAAGGAAGTGCTGGTCATCTTCGGCCATTCCAAAAATAAATTCTTTTTTTTCAATTTCTACGATTTAAAGTTTCTATTCTTCCTATCGGCACTTTAGTAGACTGCTCCTAAGAATTAGGGAATCCTTAAGGTCGGTTTTGGTCTCGTTATTTACTTTAGCTAAAGCTTCTTTGAACCGAGATATCATCAAGTGCGATTGTAAATATGAGCATTATATACTTGAGGTTTCAAGCTCTCATATATTCAAACTCTAGGAAATGCAGAATTCGAAAACTTCAGGCTCACTTTCAGAAACTCATGACTTACAGGTTCTTGGATTTCCAAATAATTTTAATCTTAGATTTTCTTTAATTTTCATTTTGAATGTTCGGCGATTGCAGGTTTCAAGATTTTCTACAGTTGATGTTGAGTTTCCATTTCTTCGAAACGGACTAGGAAGTTGCAGAATTTGGTCTGGAGACTGAGGTGAACTCATGATTTTCCGATTAACGTACAGTGAAACCAGTTCATTGCTATCTCTAAATCTTGGAATAAATTAAATTTAGGAAATGATGGGGAAAATATACCCTCTACTGACCAGAAGATCATTCTGCGGGCAATGTCTTCTAATTCAACAACGGCTAACCTTCTATTCAAAACTAATTTATCTGAAAAACTTAGAAAATGAGATTTTCAGGTTTTTCGGCCAATTTCGTAAGGTCTTCGTTAGGTCCATCTTTCTAGTCATCCCATGCTGCCGTTGTTGAACTCAAATGCATAATAGATCTTATTTCCACAGATGGTATTTGTTGATTTCCTTACTTTCTCTAAATTCAAGAAGGCACTCTTGAGATCATAGTCAAACAGTGACTTCAGAGATGACTTTCATCGTGGCCGAACCACGCCATTTGATGGATCGACGAAAATATTCTGAAAATTATTTTTTTAAATTTAGGATGAAACCTTAATACCTCGTAGGAAAAACAGTAATATTGGAGATGAACGTTCTTGTAGAAAACTATGACTTCTTCAAGTTATTTTCTGGCAGTATGCGTACCATTAATGTGTATTTAATAAAGTCTTGTATTAATGGCTTCTAACTTCTACAAGATAAGAGTTTCCAACAAATTCCAATAGTTTTCCCAGCCCTAGCCAAAAATACCTTTTATAGATATTATAATAAATTATACTGTATGATTTTTTGAAAACTTTTTGTCTTTTGCAAAAAAAATCCAGAAACTATTTACAATTTTCTAGACTTGAATTTACTTAAATTACTCTCGAAGCCAAGAAATTCCGATTCGATTTGTTGTGTTTGATGTTGAGTGTTTGTTACAGAAGACAAGCTTTAAAGTTCAAGTATCATCAACCTTTCTTATGGTAACTTAGCATTAGAGTTCTATTATTCATGTTACACCAATGAATAATTTTCATTTTAATAATTAACAAATGTTATCTTCACGTGGGCCTTGTAATACGTTTTTGTTAAAAATTGTTTTGTGAGTTTCTTCTCTCTGACAGTGTTTCTTTGGCACTTCTTCAAGTTAGAGTTGTCACCATTAGTTTCCATTTTTGGTGTCTTTACTAGCGTCTTTGTTTGACTCCTACAGCTCCAAGAAGGCAATGCAAGAAGGATATAACCAATAAGATTTCTTATGGGATTGTAGATGCTATTGTCGGCACTTATTTGTCATAGAGATCTATTTTAATGCACTTTTTCCCTTAATTTCAAAAGTTACATTTTAAACTGTGAAAAGATAAATGCAAAGATTTACAATGGCAGAAAATTTGCCTATTACTCGTTACATGCTGCTCCAGTCTGCTTTAAGTATTTTCCATTTTACTTATTTTACTTCTAAAGTAATTACTTACTTCAGTCAAGTCAGTACTGTAACTCTGATGCTCTGCACTTCTGTATTCGCAATTAGAAGCTTCTAGATCACGTCAAACAGATGCTTCTGCTTAAGCTATTGGACCAAAGTGTGTTTGCTGCTTCTATAGTAGTTATAATTTATTTGCTTCATATCTTATCTTCCATTTTATCTTTTTCTTCATTCGTGTCATATTTAATAACGTTTTTATTTCTCATATCTTTCGACTCAATATTACCATCTAGCCCTTAGTAACTGCACAATAGATTGAGCATAGATAAAGAAAAACAAAGGATAGATCGAGTTCTTCTTAACCTAAGAAATGGTTAAAATGGAATAATATCATATCTACAGTATTAACAATTTTTTTCTGTTTACACACATTGTATTCATATAATAGCCCAATTTTCCCATTATATCATTTATGTCATCGTTTCAATGCAAATGAGATTCTTTATCAAACAGGACTTTTGAAGACATAAACCACAACAGTTTCAAGATTATATCATTTCTTTAGGATGTACATATTTCGTAATTTTTATAAATAAAACAACCTTTACGATTTCATTTTGATGAGATAAAACCAAACCAGCAATGCTTAACTTTTTATCATCACTCTGCTGACTCAACTTCCTTCGACTTTTATCCCAACTTTTTTAACATTCAAGTTAAAAATGCTGTCTACAAGAAAATAATAAGAAAATACATAAAAAACATTTATTACAATTACCTACCACCCGGCCTTCGTGCATCTAGACAGCAATTATTAATGTTTCAAGCACTTGCAGTTAAAGTAATAATGCAAAAGATAAAAAGAAAATTATAATTTATCGTGTGTGACTAATACTTATTATGCGTATTAGTGTGTATTGTATTTTATGTGACAATGCACAAGTGTTGCATTTTTTATATGAAAAATTTAAATAGAAACGCCAGACATTATATGCACCTTTCTGGAATTATTAATTGGAAATGCAGAACTACTACTGTGTTTGTCTGATGACGTTCGATATCTATTTGAATATGGATGGGTTGTGTAACACGTGCACTTAATGTTGGTTGAGGTTAGATAGTTTGTATAGTAATCGGATAAAGGATATTAAAATCAAACCAAACTTGTTTTATTTAACTTCTGGATTTCTATCTTGCATAAATGCATATCAATACGAACTGAAACTGCGTATGGAAATTATGATAGGGGTATAATAGAAATTACCGAATTGGTGTTAATCAGCTAATAGTAAAATCCATTTGGCGATCGATCTTTGCTTACAGAAATTGCACACCAAACAAAGTTTTTAGTTGTACTAAGCGCGTTAGGTTGCTCATTTACATACTTAAGTTATCCCGTAAGTCTCAGTTTGTTTCCCTTCTTTTCGTAGTGCTACAGTCTTTTAGGCGATGACTTTTTTAGCTTCCCTTGCTGCCTTCCTCACTTACTACCCCTAACATCTCTCTGGATATTGTTCCTACCTCGTTCTTAGTCTTCCTCGTTCTCGCTTGCCTTCCAGAACCATTTCGGATAACCTTCTTGGTATTCTGCTTTGTTCCATTCATTCAACACGCCTAGCCCATGACAGTCTATGTTTTAATCACACGTACAATTCCTAGGTCATTATTATAAATTTTCAAACTTATACATAATAATAATAGTCATATTTTATAGCACATGAAAGCCCATTGGCGTATACCGGGGTAGACTGCTATTACTCGAGCCGTTCAGTAGTCAAGGGTGGTAAAGTGGCTAGCTTTACGCACCGACCGCCTATAATTACCCCAGGTACTCATTTTTACACACTGGGTCGACCTGGAAGCCTTAGATATTTTAAAAATTCCAATGTATGATCCCTGGGATTCGAACCCAGGCCCTCAAGATTGATAGTCAAGTGCCGTACTCACTGAACTACAATGACTTCGTCTTGTACATAATTTAGAGACCCTTTAATTAGAGTCTGGCCAATGCGTTGCCACGGTGCCCACCATTTTATATCACAATAGGGTCAATGACATAGGTATTGACATTTTGATGCTAAATAATGTTTTATATAGAAAATCCATTATTTCATGTTTTTTAATTGAGTCAAATGCCGTTGCCAATATTTGGTCGGGTAACCATTTCTGCACTTTTCAAATTTTGCGCCGCGTGTTGTGATATAAAATGGCTGCCTTGGCCTGACTGTAATTGAAAAACTAGTCAATAAATTCCTTGTTGCCATTTGTTCTGAATTGGTGGATAATTAACGCGTGCGAAAATGAAAAACAATTTAGCCAATCATATTTTAAAACGCCACCAAGAAATTAAGAATATTCAATGAGAAATAATTTTGAAAAAGTTTGTGCCATCGGCTTGCTTTCCCTAAAGCCTTAACATTTTATTAGTCTCTTGCTAACAATAATGGTTAATGGCCATCCATCCTTGGGACAATTTTTATCAAGCATCTTGCACATGAGAGGCAAGGAGACTCGCGTTAATCTAGCACTGCGATGAGGACAGACTTGCAAGAGACAAATAGAGAATGAGGTCAGACAGACGCCATTGTTTCTGGATAATGCTACTAATAGTAGGCTAACTAATTCACGATAAATAAACGGGATCGTAATTTACAATCTAACTCGCTTTGTGAAGAAGGATGCGTCTGGCCATACTTATTAAGCGTAACGATAATGTAGGAACAAGTGCAACTCAAATGCAAAGGTGGTGACGATCCTTCCCCATAAAGTTACTTTTAACGGCGATTACTCGGAAGAATTAAGGTAATGTTTACAAGGAAAATGCATGTGGCGAGTGCAATCCATACACACTATCAGAATGCACGGGACCCTAAGTGTCCGATAGAGACTACCAATTGGTGATTATAATAGAAAACAATACACACGTACGGGGATATATGTACCATTTATTTTATAATGATCTAGGACCTAATACGATGCTATTTTATTATTTTTTTTGTGTAAATGCATACGATAAAAAATAGCATCATATTAGCCTGGCTGTCCTAGATCATTATGAAACCAATAGTACATATCTGTTTCTTAAGTCTCAGTAGTTTCTAAGACCTAACCACCTCTTGATGGGATGATTTTCTATAGATTCAGTCAAAATATACACACATATTTTGAGTGATATTAAATTAAAATGCAATATACTCGCTATAAGTATTGCATTTGAAAATAATCATATCAAACCATTGCATTTACTGTATGTTTATGCAACCAACAATACATAAATGCTCAAAATGTGCTAGCCGTTTAGCCTTTCATTTTACACTAATTTAATTTATTTAACACCAATTGAATTGAAATTGAAAGAATACAAACATAAATGAAAATAACATTTATTGTAAAATAAAAGATGCAAAGGGGTATATTTTTAAAACAAACCACGTCTGTTTGTAGTAAGATTCCTACGTACTTGTAACAACCAACCAATTTAACCTAATGCCTTTACTTGGTCATTGGTTCAAATCCAGTATAGAGTAATAGGGTATACTGCATTTTAATTTAATAGCACAGTATACTTGACTTATGCTTAAAAAGATTTCATCTATATTTATATGATTTTATGTATTTATTCTAATAATAAATAAATTTATTAAAAACAAGAGTTAATACTCAAATATCATGATTTCATACCATCTTACCCTGCATAACACAAGAATTTGACGTTGTAACTACTATTTGGATAGTATAAGGGTTTTACACCTAAATAACATGGTGTCTACATGAGTAAGTTCACTGTCGCAGATACGACAATTATAGAATCGTGACAGGATTTTCAAATCTGTTTTCTTAAACTGATTTATAAACTGATATTCGTCATATCTTATTGTAAAGTTAACAAGGTTTTGACCTTGCAACTTAATATCGGCTATTTTGCTTTAAAAACTGTCACAATGAACTAGCCAATTTGTTGGCATGCCAGTTATCGTGACAGTACTATCGTGCTTGTGATAGTATTGAGCAAGTATATATAGGTTTATACACAACAGTTGACTGTTTCGATTGTGTCAGTGACAGCAGTACTTACGCATGTATAAGCACCGTGTAAGTTTGGGAATTTTCCCACTGTAGGACATGTAGCACTGTGTACAGGAATAACTAACAGATAATCCAGATAAAATCCAAAAACTGCTCTGTTGACCTACAGAAGCAGAAATGTTGAAACTGAACAATATTTCAATTCATTTCAAAATATAGCCTTTTTTTATGATTGAAATGCAAATGCAAAATCTGAATTGGAGATCTTTTCTAGAATCGAATGTTGTAAGCCCCTATGATCTTCCATCTTTTTTTTTGCTAAATTAACTGTTTTTCAGAAATCTGATATGTCTTCTAATTAGATCATGCTTGAAATTTCAGTTTTGATCTGTTTGCAGTTAATGGATAAAAATAAGAAATCAAAAGATTTATCTAGTTACAGTTATTTTGCTTTGTAGTTCCATTATTTATGTTGTTTGACTCAATTAGGATTTCTCGTTTCACCATGATTTATATTGATCCATAAAGTTAAAACGATAAGTGAATAATTAAATCAGTAAGAGCCACCATTTCTTTGTGATTATTTTCCTTCATATCTGCTTTATTTGTCAAAAAAAACTCATGAATCAGTGTCTCGCAACTGATAGTAGTCATAGGTTTGCTTCACAGGTCATGATTCATTCATGTCTGGAGCAGAAACTATATAATATTTCATAAGTGCTTCTACATAATAACAATTATGTATTTTCAACTTATATCACCTAAATTTTTCAATTGAAACCTGTAGCAAACAATTTTCTCATCATTTGAAGTGAACATACATTAGTATGAATATGAAAACCGAAGTATGAGCTTATTTACCCATTAAATCATAAAGACATTTATTTGAATGTCCATTTATAAATTGTTTTTATGAGATTAAAAAAGATATGAAAGTTTGTAAATAAATAAAGAAATAATATTATTTACTTGATGTCTTCAATGTATGTACGTATATATTGACCAAGTTCTGCTGTATCTCTTCCTCTTATATACATATGTGACTGCTATATTATAGATTAAGAATGTGTAAAGTAAGTATTTTCTTCATTTACATTCAGTGAATAACGTGATAGAAATTTTTTTAAGAAGGGTCATTTCATAAAAGATTAATAAACAATGTGATCTTTTCTTGAAAAATGTATCATCAAGGTAAATATATGAGAGAGTATACAGGGTTCACTATTTTAACTATACCATAATAATACATTTTATTATATATTGTTAAAAGATGTTATTTATGAAACAATTAAAGCAATTAAGTGTTAAAACAACCACAGACTAGAACATTCCAATCATTTTAAACTCTTGCAGGCTTTATATCGTACTATATTAAACTTTATTTGAAACTTGTTCTTTTTGAACTCACTCACCGACAAACCTCCAAAAGTTTTAGAAATGCAAACTATGCAGCAACATACCAACTAGTTGTAAAGTATAAAACAAACCAAACTAATCCTTAATACTACTAAAATATGGAAATTTATTTGTCCTCACATTCTATCTTTAAAGTGCTTTAAAACCAACCAGAGCATTTAGATATCATCTGTTGAATTGAATAGAATTATTATTATTAAAATGTTTTTCATTAAAAGCATAGATTTGATTTTAAATGTCGCTTACTTTTTAATTATTGTAGCTATTTGATTTTTATAAAAGAAAATTAAAATGAAACAAAATCATTCATGTATAAAATAAACGTTTGTATTACGATAAGTTCACTAACTGATTTCTTTTTATTTCAGTACTGACTGATATCGATATCAATTCCTACAACGATGACACTTTAGATGCGCCATCAGTAGCATCCTACAGAATGAGTGAAGATGTTTTATGTATACAACCTCCATCTCTTAGGCCATCTGGATCATTTAGATCTTCTAGAAACACAGGTGCAATTAAACGGCCAACCCAAAATCAACAGGATATTCCACCACAGCTCATGAAATTTAGAGGTTGGTAGAGGTTTTTAATGTTAATATGAATATAAATTGAAATTGAAATAAATATAATTTATTGTTATAGAGCGCTCATATAGTGATATCCAAAGAGTAGACAGAAGATTATGGCGTCCTCATCTGGATAACCGTTTTCAGTAATCTCCATCATATCTTAACTCTAGTCAAATTTGCAGGGTGGTCACGTTTATAAAGATTTTCCATTTAGAATTTCTTATGTTATGATATGTGTACTAAATAGTTTTTTTATGTTTGATGAAAACATTTTATCCTTATAATGTAAATGTAGTAGTTATATGTGGTACCTATAGAGCCATTAATATTTAGTCTTCCACACTGCCTTAATTTTCGTTCAACAACAATAATTAGATATTACATAGGCATATAAAAAAGAATGAGTGTTGCGATATTTGGTGTTTATTAAGAATACTCATTAAAAAGTAGATTGATTCATCATAATGAGGATATATTAAATTGAGCATTAGAAAGGAATGTAATATTATTTATTATTATTTATTCTCTTTGTAATGTTCTTGTTATTGTTATGAACTATTAGTAAAATGTGGGACTATGCGATGAATCTTATTTTTATTTTCATTGTGATTGTGCAATTGTATTTGTTGCATCGCACCAAAGATGCTTAACATAATATTAAGTTTTTTAATTATCTTGTGCAAATTGTCTTTCAGCTGTTGTAGTGTAAAATATTTATATATTGTTAGAATACATATGCAATATTTATAAAAGTCTCTTGACATTAAAAAAGGCAAGCAAATGTTTATTGAAAATTGATTTTATTGATACTAGTTTTACTCAAGTTAGCAAGTAAATGGAATAGAATTGTAATAATGTTATGTATTTAATGCTCCGATTTGATATTTACATAGAGCTTATTGAATGTAAACAATTGTTAGTTAAATAGTAATGATTAATTGTTAACTTGCATGATTTGTAAATTCCTCTTGTGTATTTTCTGACATGTTGATTGTGTACCGCTTTATTAAGATTTCCACTTTAATAAAAACAGTTTTTTTTATGGCATCTTTTTTTAGTACTTTTATTTAAGTATATGCAATTGTTACCAATTTAGATGTTAAATGGTGATCTTTGCAAAAGTAAAACGAATTCCAGACTGGTTAAATTTTTGGTCTATTATTCTCTTGAAATTTTTGATATTATTCTCTAGACCTTAAAAATAACTTTTTTTTAAGAAAATCTTTCAGTCCAGTCACTTCTCATATACTTTTGGGGGTTTCAACAGTTGAGATGTCAATTTTGTAAGGAAGTACATATCTCACAGTAACATACTCTGCTCAAATTGTCGACCTCGGCGGGTACCTATCAACCTTCTGGAGACCACATCGTGAAACTTCCACTTTATACAAATTTAAAGTCAGAAATGTGATAAATGATTTGGTCTTTTATGGTTTTTGTCAATTTTATCAAAAATATTGCCTGGCTTCGAAGCATTTGCGCCTAATTTTATTATTTTTATACAAACTTTTTCATATTTCAGATCTTGGGTCTGGTGATCCTGGATGAACAAATCAAAAGTATATGATAGGAAAGTACTATACTGTAGTAATTAATTATCTTTTTGTTTATCATTGATTATTTAGTTAGACTGTGCTATATGTTCTATAAATCGATCTGTCTTGTCGAGTGCTAAAATTTAGAGCTATTGGATAGTCAATGACATTCTATGGTAAGTTTTATGCAGGAAGATCTACTGCTACCAATTTATTTCCTTATGTAAATTTTATTAGTAACTCGCTTGAATCAGCCTTTGCTGTTGATGCTATTTATACTGACTTCAGTAAAACTTTTGATAGGATTAATCACAACATTCTTTTTGCTAAGTTAAGGGCATATGGTATTAATGGAAAGCTATTATCATGGGTACTTTCCTTCATTAGTGGTCGACTTCAGCTAGTTAAGATTAATCACTATATATGATCTAAATTTACCGTTGTATCTGGAGTACCGCAAGGTTCTCACGTAGGACCAATTTTGTTTTCTATTTTTATTAATGATATTGCTAGTTGTTTTAGCTCGTGTTTTCTATTGTTTGCAGATGATTTCAAGATTTTTAGGGCAATAAATAGTAATGTGGATTGTTTTACTTTACAAAATGATTTATGTAATTTATATAAATGGTGTGTTAAAAATGACCTATATTTAAATATTGAGAAATGTAAATATATTAGATTTAGTAGAAAACGTGATACTCAGGTATCTGAATATTATATTAATGGCTTACAACTTGAAAATATTTCTGTTATTCGGGATCTTGGTATATTATTAGATAAGTAGTTGTTTATCTTTCGTTGATCATATTAATTTTGTTATCGCTAAAGCAATGAGAATGTCTGGTTTTATTAAAAGAGTTACTTTACAATTTAGTGATGTGCGATGTTTAACTGTACTGTATATACCTTTTGTTCGCTCACTTCTTGATTATAATTATATTATATGGTCACCAGCTTTCAAAGTGCATTCGGACAGAATTGAGAATGTTTAAACGAAGATTGTTAAAGTACTTTGTTACAAATCTGGTACGACTTTTAATGATGAAAACTATGATCAATTATTGCTATTTTGGTTTTCACCCGATGCACATCAGAAGAAGCTATTTTGAATTGTGTTTTGTTTTCAAATGTTTAAATGGCATTATTTCTTGTTCAGAGATACTTTCCTTATTTAATATTTATGTACCTACGGTTTATGTTAGAAATAGTTACTTACTGCGTTGTAATCAACATAGAACTGTGTATGGAGCAAACTGCCCACTAAATCGTATTACTAAAATTGTAAACAATTTTAATAGTGTTGATATTTTTGCAGTTAGTTTTAAATCATTTGTACATAATATAAAAAAAACACCTCAAAATGTGAAGACATGGTAATTTAGTTAATCTTTATATTTTATTCTATTCACACTACGTAACGATTCATTTTGTAAAAGGTAAATCCGTAAATAAAGATTATTATTATTATAAAGTAGAAAGTTGACAGTTCATACTCTAACAAAGAACACTCTTGATGTGTACCTTGCCAATTCAATGAAATCTTGGGTATAGATAGTTCATGTGAAAATATTGTACATGTCTTTTTTCATAGCTGCTATTATGCACATTGTAGGGACATTATGCACATACCGCCCTTAAATTGACTGCTTCTTCGCTTTTCTTAAATATCTCGTTGCACATACTGTCTATTTATACCTATTTTATTTAAATTAATAACTGACTGGGTTTAACTATGTACTATTCTGCCGTGCTTGGCAAGAAAGCAGTATCTCCACGACAGCAACTTAAGAAATATACCATTTTTTTATTAGCACTCATTACAATTGCACATAGTATATTTTTAGATAGCAGTTGCTATTTGCGCTCCACCATTTGTAAGTTGCCTGCAGCCACACATTGTGCCTGCATAATGATAATAATTTTATTAAAATTGGCAAGATGCACCTCAAGAGTGTTCTTTGTTAGTGTACAAGTAGGGCCAGCCACATTAGATTTTCCCAAGTTTTGCTCAGGAAAATAATGCTAAATATAATAGTAATAACAATAATAATAAAAAAGGCTGGTGGTGACGAGCGGTGTTAGCGCACCGCTAGTTTTTCAAAGGCAGTGAGTTCACTTGAAGCAGCAGAGTCTTTTGGTGTCAACATCTATAGGCACGTGTGATTTGTCTTTGCATGTTAGATTTGACCTATATAGCACTAAGCGCCTTAAGCATTTTTTATAAAATTATTGAAAAAGTAGTTGCAAATATGATTGAATCTCACTTGAATATATTAATAATAAAATTGGAGATTACATTATAGATGTTTTGCTTGATCTAACAAGAACCTTTGGTATGGTTCAAAAGTCTTTTGTTTCTAAAAATTGGATGGTCTAGACATACTCTGAATAGATGATGCTATCTCAAGTGTGTTTGACATTGATATACGCACACCTCAAGTGTCCTTATTTTTTTAATATTTATAAAGGACCTTCCAAATTATATCACAAAACACTAACCAAAAAATCTCTACAACTAAAGCGAATTTGAAAATTGGCGTTACAGAATTACGTTTCTCATTTCCCTGTGTGATGCTCAGAAACACATGTTCTCCTCCTGTGCGTTGCTCAAGCATGTGAGCTACACATCTATTGCTGGTGCTGTGTATCACTGCAAACTTTCTACTTTAACTTGCCATAGAAAGTCATACATCAACTATATCTAATAGCTCTAGATTCTGGCACTGGAGAGATTTATGTAACATATAGCACAGTTAGTCTAAATATCCAACGATAAACAAAAAGATAATTTCCACAGTACTTTCCTATCATATACTTTAGACTTGTTCTCCCACGATCACTGGACTCAAGTCCTGAAATATGAAATAGTTTATCTAAAATTCATCAAAGACCTGTAAGATTACGATCAAACACCTGGAAACCGGCAATATTTCGAGAAAATTATCAAAAACTACAAAATTAGCAGTTTTTGACTTTAAATTTGCAGAATGTGATCCTCCAGAAAGCTAATGTAGGTACTCGTTGAGGCTGATATTTTGAGCTTTAGCGCGTTGGTGTAGATACTTCCTACAAAGACGACATCTCAACCTTAGACTCACCCAAAGGGGTATGAAAGATGACAGAATTGCAAGATGTTTTCAACTTCTTTTTAAGGTCTAAAGAGTAGTGTCTAAAAGTTTCAATTTAATCAAAGACAAACAATTTTCACCAGTCTGGTTTATTAAGATATCTTTTATTTTTCCAGAGACGACCTCTTAAATTGGATTTATTTAAAGAAAATACAAAATACGAGCTCAAGACCACAACTGTACAACTATTTATTAGTCTTTACTTTCGTGCTACATGAAGCTTTAATGCTTCAGAAATATCTAAAAGTTGTAACGAAGTTACTTAATTTTGGTTGTTTATTTTGGGTATATGAATTAAAATCCGTATCTTCCCGTGCAATCTCATTCCGTTCGGATAAGAGACCGACTCGAGCGAGTGCAGGCGTCCCTTCCCTAACCGATATTTGGCGTGCGCCGCTCTGTTTTACTCCTACCTTTTCCTCCACGCTCCGAGAGCGCCTATATAAACAGGTGCGGAGCGACGATTTATTCAGTACAGTGCTTAGTGTCTGGAGAGTGGGTGTATATATGATTACCATCTCGAACGGTACGCGAACCCTAGTAGAGTTGCTAATCATGCGGTCACTTTTCAGCCGTTTAGGGTGCTCAGTGGTCAGTTTGTGTAGTGTTAACTGGTGGGTCGACTTTTTCTGGTTCCAGGAAGCAGCCCCTTTCCTTTCGACCAGCATTTGTGCGAGCCCGGTGTTCCTTATCCTGTTTGGGTGTCACAGGACATTACGTATAGTTACGTTAAAGTCGTTGCAACTTCAAAGTGGTATTATTATTGTAGCAGTAACTTACCCGAAGCTACCTTGAAGTTTTTAAAACATTAAAGTAAACCTTAACCTTTTAATGTAACGGAACCTTACAGTAGTATTGAAAGTAAAACTTATGTTTTTGCTAACCAAGAGAATCACTTTAAAGTGGTTTTTCGTAAACTACTTCATCTCCATATTTACTTGTAAACTGTTGGAAGCCATTAATCAATCTGCAATTTGTTATGATTATTAATAGATGTTTTACTATATAACCTTCAATAAAAACCACAAATTGGTGTCATATTATGCCTTAGGAATAATATAAAAATGGTTTACATCATGTGTATTAACTTATAAGTATTTTTGTCATATTTAATTTAAAGAAGGCGCGTTGTTATTTTTCGATCTATCATCATCACATTTAACAGAAAAGTTTCAATGGTTTATAATTTTGGTACACTGGAATGACAAAATAATCAAACATTTCACCGCTCTTTGTATTATTATGTACGTATTACAATTAAAATAGTAATCCATTTTGTGACACGATCGCAAAATTAGTATAGAAAATGGTAGAATATTTGTTAAGTTGTAAGAGTAAGAGAGAGCAACCACGCGACACGATGTGTCAAAGAGAGAAGAAGTTCCACGAAAGTAGCAATTACTACGCCGCCACGTTCCCGCTATGTACTAGCCTAAACTTAACCGAAACGTAGCTGGACAAGTCCCAGAGAGGTTACTGCAACGTATCTGCTACCCAAATATTGTTCCCCATTTTGGTTTCAGACACCTAATAAAATCCTAGCAATTACGTGCTTGTTACTAGTGACAAAAACTTAATAGTTACATCGGTAGTTGTTGGTACGTTGCGATGACTAAAAATGCCGCTTGAGGTGGGTCCTTACCATCAGCTTCTTTTTTTGTTCCAAGTTTTCTAGTCATGTTTTCTTGCACATTTATAACGCCGCATTCAGCGTGTGCAGTTACTTTTTTTGTGTGCGTAACAGCAGCATCTTAGTCAATGGATTAGGTTTGATTTTTTCCTGGGTTCTTCGAATTTAACTACTGCATTTAATAATAGTTTAATTTTGTATATTTCTGTATTGTTGTTCATCTTCTTGAGTCTATGAAAAAGAGGCTTTTGGGTTTGCTTGGCTTGTCGTTTACAAATCCACCGCTTATGTTTTCTAATATGTGTCCAAGAGTTTGTAGTGCTGTTTTAATGTCTTGGTGATCAGTAGTGTAGTACAGGTTTCGTAGCACTACTCTATACTTTTTGTTTTCTTCAAATGTTTACGTATGTCTGATTACCTTGTAGTCATGGAGTATTTTTTTGATTTTTTTTGGAATTTTTTTATAATATTTGTGAGTAGCTTTACTTTGTTGCCCTTTAGTATTTCGTAGCTATATTCGTTTTTTCTACAGCAGTGTTTATTAGATTGAATAGTGGTGTGATTTTCTCGACGAAGTGTATATGATAAATGGTGGGACTTCTCATGTTTTTAATATTTTCGTGTGTGTTTTTAATATGCACTATCTTTATTATGTGCGTTGAGTTTTATTTAAATATACTAGCAAATACCCGGCGCGCTTTGCTACGCTTTATTGAAATTACATGTTTTTACTTTTTGTAATTGTCAAATTACCAAATTTGACAACTGACAACATATCTATTCACATCAATCTCAGTACCCATTTTTAACTTCCATATATGGGTTTTTCGCTGTTATTTCGGACCACGATGGCCGATCAGAGTCCAATTTGGTTTTATTTTCTATTCTGGGCCAAGACCTTTCCAATGATCATCCAAATCGGTCCAGTGGTTGCGGAGAAAATCGCATACATACATATATACAGACAGACAGACAGACAGACAATCTTTCCCTTTTATATAGATAGATGTACTTTTAATTAAATACTTTGAATACCAATCATCAGATTATGAGTATTTATCTTTATAGTATAGTAGCTAATGCAATATATAATTTTTTATAATGATAAATGTAAATTGGATGGACATACTTAAAGCTGCTATTTATTTAAATTTATAATAAGATAAACTTAATTGTAAATACTAAGATATTACAATCATTAAATTCTTGTATGTATTAGTTTGTTGAAGTAAGTAGAACTAGAGACCTGCACGGGCTCGGGCCTGACATTCGGGCTTAGGCCCGACCCGGCCCGTGGGTCGGGTTCGGGCCGGGTAACACAACGTAATTTTGGGCTCGGGTCGGGCTCGGATCTTCCGGAATTAATATTATTTCGGGCATTTACGGGTTGTTTTTTAAAGTAAAGTAAAAATAATTTATTTAAATTAATACAAAAAATAAGTTAGTATTTGGTCTGTCATTTATTAGAATAACACAGAAACATAAACGCAAGTTTAAATTCAGGTACCATGTTTGAAATTTCTAAATAATGCACAAATCAAAACAGTTCACATAATCCTACAATCAAATCACCAAAGTAATAATATACACTATTTAGTAGGAAACATAAACGTTTAAAAAAGATTTATGATAGAAGAAGTATTAAGTTGCCTGAGAGTATTTTAAATTATATTTCAACAGTAGCATGGTCACGTTCTGTTGTTTGTAGTACTATACTATTATCAACTATGTTGTAAAGTTATAAATTTATAATACTCAGAATTTTAGGACTGCAATAATAATGCTTATACCGCATTTCTTAATTTGTTTATAGCTTCTCCTGTAGGATTGCAATTTATACTGTCACAAACGTTTTTGTTGCGGTGTCGTGAAGATTAAGCTATTTCGTGTACCGTTTAATGTTTATTGAAAAACTATTTTACTAATTTGTGTTTAAAAGTAATTTAAAATGAACTTAGAAAACATTAAGAGTAAATTAGAAGGCGGGGAATACGTTTTAAAAGAAAAAATAGGAGCTAAGAGTGAAGTGTGGAAATTATTTCGCGAAGTATACGACGCAAGTAATAATATTAAAATCAGTGCAGTTCAATGTATAAAGTGTCAGGTCCTGTTAAGTTATTCTGCTGCAAAAACAGGAACATCACATTTAAGTCGTCATAGCTGTAAATCTAAGCCTTCCGAAAGTATATTGAATCATTTACATCCATCATCTTCACGTATACCTCAGAAGAAGATAAAAGATGAAGTAACTAAAGCTTGCGTATCATTGTGCTGTAAAGACATTCGACCTTTTGATATTGTAAGTGGTGCTGGTTTCATAGACTATTCTAAAACCTTAATAAAGATAGGATCGTTACATGGAAATGTAGATATTAAAGATATTTTACCCCATCCTACCACAATTTCACGCAATATAAAAAAGGAAGCAGAAGAAGCGCGAAAACTACTCGTTTCAAAGATTAAACCGTTAATTGACTCTAAACAGTGCAGTGCATCTACTGACATGTGGACTGATGATTACAAGAAAATTTCATATACTACATTAACTTTTCACTTTATTAGTGATCAGTGGAAATTCTGTTCCAGAGTGATCTTTACACACGAATTTCCTGATGATCGGAAAACTGCAATTAATATAAGAACGGAACTAAATAGAAGACTTATAAAATTAGGGTTTCAGAAAGACGTTCTTTCTAGAATAGTTTTTGTTACAGACCAGGGGGCAAATATTGTGTGTGCACTTCAAGAATATGTTAGATTAAATTGTAGTTCCCATATAATTAACACTATTCTTAGAAATACTTTTAAGAAAGAGTTTTTAGAAACACACTTGCTATATATTAATATAGTAACAACAGAAGTTAAAGATGTAGTGACATACTTCAAACAATCGGGTCATACACATCGTTTGAAGAAAACACTTCATCAGGAATGTGAGACACGTTGGTACAGTAGATTTGATATGTATGAATCCTTTGATTGTAACTATGACGAAATTGAAAATATTTTAATAGAACTTGGAGAAGAAGAGCGAATGACCCACATTCAACGCACCACCCTAAAAATGTTGATTCAGTTTCTGTCACCATTTAAAGAAGCATCTTTGCAGCTTGAAGGAGACAAATATCCAACGCTCCCGCTTGTGTTGCCTATAAGATTCAATTTAGTAAATCATCTAAAGAAAACAGCGGCTGATTGCGACGAACTTGCTTGCTTAAAAAGTCGTGCATTGGAAATATTAAAAAATAAATTTATTACACACACATTTCATAAAATAGGCACTTTTCTATGGCCGAATTTCCGAAAGCTGAAGATGCTTCCAGTAGAAGAACAACAACAAACTATTCAGTATGTGCGGGAACTTTTAGCTGAATTTAAAAGGAATAAAGACCTAGAATCTGAAGACATGAAAACACCTGAAACTTAAAGTCATGGACTTCAGTTTGATGGAGGACAGTGTAGTAGCGCAGGATAGTGTAAAGCAGGAAGACGAAATTGAGAGATATCTACAAATTAACACAAATCATATCGAATTAAAAGACTTATTAGAGTGGTGGGAAAATCATGAACAACAACTAAAATGTCTATCCCAAGTGGCAAAAAGTATTTTGTGTATTCCAGCCACCAGTGCTAGCAGCGAACGGAATTTTAGTGCAGCCGGATTAGTAGTACAAGAACGCAGAACAAATCTCAGCAGTGACACTGTTGATTCTATTTTGTTTTTACATAATAACACCGAGTAATGCATTTTTGGTGAGTTACTTTTTCTTATAAAAATAACAAATTCATTATTTAAAAAGAATTTTGGTTTGCTAATGCCGGCTAATGCAGTTATTATATACTCGTAAAATGAAACGTTATGACTAATTTTTTTATTACTCTTTTATTTATTTTTATTATAAGGAATTCGGGCCCGATTCGGACTTTATTAAAAAATAATCGGGCTTCAGACGGCTTCGGGTAGAATATTTCAAAGTAGTATTTGGGCTCGGGCCGGGTCGGGTTCAAAATTTATCGGGTCGGGTCGGGTAAAACTTCCAAAATTTGGCCCGTGCAGGCCTCTAAGTAGAACTACTACTCACTTTTTTCGTACAATTCACATTCCAACAGGGATCAATTATAAAAATTATAGAAATTGAGGAAGAATTACAAAAGACCTTTTATGCTTGCACCTGTCTTTTTAATGGGAGAAGATTACATCAAACCCCACTTTTACCTGGCATTAGTTAGATAGGTATTCAAACAAAAAAGTATAAAAATAATAGAAATAAACAGTATACTTAATTTAGTCATAAAAATGAATATAAAATTTTTCACTACTTCGGCTATAGCGCACTATGTTAACTCTTCCCCATATAAACTTATATAGTCAAGGTGTACTAAAAGTATGAATACAAGTGAAGTCGACTATAACTACTGGAATAAATAAATTTTGTTATAGGAAAAATTAGGAAATAAATTTAGGAAATTACATTATTGTCAAGAGTTGGCGTAATAGGTATATCATCTATCGAGCTAAGATAGCAGGACTAAAAAGTCTTTTAGCTATCTATATTTTTCACTATTTAGTTACTTTTAATAAATTCTGGAGATGTTATAGACTACAAATTTTTTATTTCATTCACATTGAAGATTCGAGCGAAATAATTAAGAGTAGAGGCAAGGGTTCACGGTCGAGTAGTTTTGTAAAGTATTTTATGTCCGATTGCATTATAAAGTACTGTTTATTGTATTGTTTTGCGGCAGTGAACTGGCTTATTCTTGTATTCGTAAAATAAAGTGGTAGTAGTAAAATAAAGTATATAATAGTAATAGTAGATTACTTACCGAGGCGCGAAGCGCCAAGGGCAGCAATTGCTCGACGCGTAATGTCTTCCCGCCGAGGTATGTATACTATTTTATTCACAATCGTACATAATTATGTTCTTACATTGATACCTTATACTTGATATATGTAGGACACAACACCAGCGTTTTTATTCAGGTGGCGATAAAATGACAACTGCTGCAACAATTGTCAAAGTAAATTCGTGTCACTACTAAACCAAATTTAATTACATTGCTCCTAATTGCAATTTACACGATTTAAAATGTCTGATAGTGAAACTGATGTAAGTTGCACACCACCGGAATTGCGAGAAGTTGCTAAAACAGTGACTGGCTGTTTATTACCTGCTAAAAGTAAAGATAGATACGAAGACTTCTGCCATCTGTTGAGAATATTTAGAACGAGCAAAAGGTAAGTAATGGATATTACTAACCAAGAGAACTCATTACTAACCAAGAGAACTTATTATTGACTATGGTGTATAATAAACTACTTTCTAACTTTTTAAACGTCAGTAATGAACACATTATGTATCGATTGTGAATAAAATATATTACATGTCAAATTTTCTTCTGTCAAGAATAAATGTCAAATTTATAAACTATTTTTTTTTGATAATAATTAACCAATTTTAGGAATCGAACATAAAGCTTTGTATGCACCTCTTACATAATCGGACCTTATAGACTCGCCCTTTTTATAGGCCTTGCTCGCTTCGCTCGCTCGGCCATAAACTGGGCTTGTCTATAATGTCCTACATTATGTACTTGTTACATAAATAGCTATTATTTCATACTATGTCACATTTGTCAGTTTTACGTCAAACTTTTTAATCCAGAACATGCGGTTTTACGGTCTAGTATGATTGTAAAATAGTGCATCTTTTAATCCCGATTGTGAGTTTATTTTCCGAGCGTTAGCGAGGAAAATAAACACATGAGGGATTAAAAGGCACGTTAGTCCAGTGGTGTATACGCTATTTTCTGCACGTCCTAAAGGACTTAATCGCAAAAATTCAAAATTTCGAAAATCTTTTCCGCAAATTTCGTTACATGTCATTCTGACAATTGAACTCTGCAAACGCCAAAATCACAGTTTCAGGATAATAAATCCTAACATGTACCGCGATTACTTTTTTTTTGTTTACCTGTTATTGTTGTCATGGAAACACTTTACTCCCTCAGGGAGTAAAAGTGCTACTTTACTCCCTCTTTTGGGGAACTAAAGTAGAGACTTATATATAGGACGTGCAAAATATCTTATTTCATACTGTGTCACATTTGTCAGTTTTACGTCAAACTTTACAGTCCAGAAAATGCGATGTAACAGTCTAGTATGATTGTAAAAGATTTTACAGCTTAGTATGGCTGTAAAAAATTTTACCGGACGCAAATACAAACAATCAACTGGACAATGTTTTGGTACGTAATCAGTTACCATGGACACTCGTCCTTCATAGATATCCATATTTTGCATTCGGAAATTTATTTTATATAATTTTTTTTAATTAAACCAATATTCCAATAATTGCAGTGTGAAATAAAACGCATTACGTCATACGTCCTGGAAATGGTCTTACAGTCTCGTTTCGATGTTCCGGACTCGGCTCCTTCGTCACCTTGTCCGTAACATCTTACTCGACTGTAGAATTCCATTTACAGGACTTATAACGTAAATTACTATTGTTCAGAATTGTTGAAAGTGAATTTGTGAAAAGTACCAGTTTACCAGAATTCCTAAGCCACTAGCAGTAAGTCAATTATTTCTGAAAACACAATACATTATTACGCAATTTGTTAGGAATAAGGATATCAGATTTTGTTTCCACATACACCTGTGTTAGTTCCTTTACTTTATTGCAGAATTTACCAATGATCCGAAACTGATTGAAGCTTCAGGTAAGTCCGCTCAACACTCGGTTGAAATCTTGTTGCAATACAGTCTAGTTTTACCTTTTGAGACCAATAGCATATTTTCTTTCGTTTATTTCATATTGGTCCTTCGAGCCGGATAATTTGTTTGTATCCAGAATCACATTTTTGCTTCTTAATAATAATTTGAAACATTGCATTTACCTGCCTGCTTTAACAAGGTGGTATTGCCCATATGCACCCCTTGATAATGGATGTAGGTCTCGTTCGGTCTGCAGTTTACTTTTCGCGATAGCTAGCTACCATTTAAAATTCTGTTTTGTTACACCTTTCGGTATGCTAGAAGCTATTTTTTTTCTGTAACCGTTGAAAATAAAGAGATTGATATTTTTTTGTAAAAACATCACTGTTACTACTTACATGTTTCTTTGTGTCAATTCTTAATTTTTTTGACAAAAGAGTTTGTCACGTTGACGATTTCAAAATCGAATAGCCATTATTTTTGTTGTAAAAACTCAACTTTTTGAGTCCAATAGCATATTTTCTTTTGTTTATTATATAGTAAAAATAATAAAATTTTCAACAGAGTAGTATGTGAGCAATGTGGTATGGTGAAATTTATTTAGCTTATCTTAATTTACTTAAGTTTAGTTAATTATTAACATCTTTAGAACGCACATCTATAAACACACCACCATATGGATACGTATATACAGTATTGGTAAAACTTCGCTTTGAGTCTGGATTTTTATGTGTTCGCCAAGGAAAAAATAGTGAGTACCAGTGCATCTGAGAAAGAGAAATACCATCGCATACTTGCCAAACTTTTGCAATGTATTTTAGTAATAATAGTTGCTACTACCAAAACCAAATTGTTTCAATTAGAGGAGATTCTAGCATCAAACAAAGTAGGAACAATCTTCTATGGTCGCTATAACATATGCCGGTGTATATCGATCAGAATGATTCCTTGTGCCATTACTTCCCAATAGTTTTTTGATCACGGTATTGTAAAGCTGAATAAAACCGGTAGGATACTGAGAATTTGCTGGTAGTAGTGGTTGCTGGTAAGACGATACAATATTTCTGGGCGTACCGCCTCGTTTGACTCAGTTTATCTTGGCAGTCGTGAGCGCAAACACAACCGTACCTGGTATCATAACGTATAATAATAGTATCATAAGTATCTTACAGCAGAATCATCACATTTGACCTCGGAACTCTGATTCAACTGATGCTGTCTCAGCCGTAATTGAGCATGAGCATCTTCTGTGATATTAAAATTCCATATATTATGTTATATTATGCCATAATGCACAGCACTTCAAGGTATCACAATAGTTCTTTAGTAACAAGGATGGTACGTTGATCATAATGCCCGAAGCGTAACAATGCTCTAGCCCGAAAATATTTGGCCTGAAGGATGAGAGTCGTTTCATCATCTAGTAACACTCGTGCAATATGTACTATTGATTTCATAATGATCTAGGACAGCAGGGCTAATATGATGCTATTTTATTCTTTTTTTTTCCATTGTAAATAAATAGGATAACAACAAAAAATAGCATCATATTAACCTTGCTGTTCTAGAACATTATGAAACCAATAGTACGAGTATAATTAGTTTTGATTTGTAGTTTGTAATTATAGTAATGAGCAAGAGTAGTAATCTTAGAGTTGCCAAGAGCATTCTTTATTTATTTTATGTTTTACTTGCATATTATCTGTTGTTTATGCCTTACCAGGGACATTATAAGCTGACATTATCATTCATAACGTCCACCTAGCTTTAACTTTGCAATTGGCATCGGCGTTATGCTCAAAACAAATATAAACAACGTCCTTGGCAACGCCAACAACTATAAATTGTAACGAAGTTACTGAATCTTAGTTAATTGTTTTGGTTATAAGAGTGAATATACTTATCTTCTGTGCAATCTGAGACCGCTCGAATAAGCAACCGACTCAAGCGAGAGCATCCCTTCCCTAACCGATATTTGGAGTGCGCCGCTCCGTTTCACTCGTAGCATTTCCCCTGCGTTCGGAGATCACCTATATAAGAAGGTGCGAAAGCCGTTTTAGTCAGTCCGCTCCCAGGACTCGATTGTTTTCTAATAATAATAAATTGTTTTCTGTTTGGTATTTTGAATGTGTCTTTTATTTGCTGATAACACCTTTACCCTTTCTAAGTGTCTTAGAAATAGGTGGAGACCCGTGGAGCCACCCAGACTGTGCTGTCCTCTACGACCCCAGCAGTTCCCTGGATTATCTTTTTCTCCACTTGTAGTTACCCGGAGCCGTGGAGCATACCACGTTAAAACAACTGACGCCTGAGAGTTACCGCCGATCACCGAAAACTCCCAGCGCCACTTCGTAAGCGAGCCTCTTACAAATCTGGCGCCCGAGTAGAGACGCCTACAGAGGCAAACCCCGGGGCTCTTCCCCTTACAAAATTAAAACTAATTTTCTACTCGTACATATTTACATGGAAAATAAAATCTTCTATGCATCACGAGCCTTGCTAGATGACAATGCCCAACGGGCGACGATGTTTCAGCCGAGGGCCTTCGATCCGAAGAATGTGAATCGCCCGATTATCGTCCTCATAAATAACTATTGAAACGACGATTACATTTAGGATGCTATTATACAATGAAGGTAAAACTAAGGTAAGGTAATTTAGGTAATTAATTACGTAGGGTAAGTTTTATTTACTTCATATTTTACATGCGATAAACAAAAGTTAGAGGACCGTTATTTTGCGAAAGTTAAAATATTTTAGGTCGTTCCCCCTAGATTTCTTTAAAATGTTAAATGTATGACCTGAACAAAGTTCCAGCCTATTTGGTCAATATTAACCGTTGCCACCGTGAGGTTTAAAGTTTAAATCGGACTTAACTTGGGTTTGGTACATTTCTAGAGACTTTGTGGCATAACTACTTTATCTTTCTGTTTTAACGTGAAAAATTGTATTTGTGTATACTAGGTAAAGAAAGCTCAAAAATACTAGACGTTATTACCAAAAGGTTACTTATTTTAAGGCTTTTTCAAGTAGGCGTTAAATATGTACCTATCTTTCTCAGTTGCTATTCATCATTTTTCATTTGCTCACACATGATAATTCACCAAAAGACACATTTTATTAACATTAGAAAGAGTTACCACATAGTGTGTGACAGGGTATTTTTGAAGCGAGAAGATCACAATAAAAAATATCAACTTTTAGGTATTTTGAAAGATTTCTTAAATTTTTAGGTTTTTTAGTGAGCCATTATTTTAGGTGTTTAGAAATTTTAGGATAAGTGGGAGCCCTAAACACCTCACGTGGCCGACGTTAATATATTTGGTGTGGTACGTTCTCGAATATTTGTCACGAGACTCATGAAGCTTCTGGTATTCTCCCGAGTCCGCGAGAACATTTTTTTTGCTATCAGTCTAGAATGAACAAGAATCTTCGAAATGCATGATGTTTCCCGTTCATTAAAATACGTTTTTGTTAAATAAACTAATTGGAACTAACATTATTTGCACATCATTTGAAAATGAAATCCATGCTTAGATCTTCAACGACAGATGTCGGTGCATTTTTGTTATGTACTGCTTTTAATTCCAAAACAAAAATATAGAGGCATAAGTGGCATATAATAAATATATCCTTTTCTGATCATCTCTGTACATCACTTTGGTATGTAAAAAGAATGCAAAAAGACGAGTATTTCATCGGTATGGTACACGAAAATTACATCTTTTTACGTATCTGCTTTCTTCTTAAAATTCTGAGGATATAATTTGTGGCATGCGAAATTCACGTAATTTTCTTGTAATATCGCTATTGGGGTAGTTTATTAAATGTACAGCCGTCAGTCGGAACTCTCCAGGATAGACTACAGGTATTTTCTTTTATGTTTATAATAACTCATTACTTTAACATGCCGTTTACTTGTTCCTTGCTTAGCTGCTTAGGTTTAAACATGTTATACTCTTAAGTTTGTTTGTAGTTCCTAATAAAATGTATGAAACGTAGAGGCGCCTTTTTCTACACCTAAAACCTGCCTATCAAGATGCCCTGAACACTAGCGTGGAGCATAAAATTACGAAAAAAGTATTTTATTCACAATCATATTGCAATATGTACATTTCATATGTTGTAAAAACCTTGGAATGTAAGCTATTGCTATAGCAACACCAAAGTGGTTAACAATTTCCTTTACATGTCTGTAAAACTGACATGTAAAGTTATGGCCAACTTGTTTTTCTGAATAATTTAAAACAGGACGTTTTATCCGATTTAAATTTGAGTTTTTATAAATATATTTAACGCTAAAAACATATTTTTTATTTAATATTAGCTTTATTTTTATTTTTCCGTATTTTATACTTAATAATTACAATGGAATTAATTAATTTCTAATTTTAAAATACTGAGCGCATACATCGCCATCTAGCGGCGAAGAATGAAACCTTACTTAAAATTTCTTTTGGTCGATAGATGGCTTTGATTGAAATTATGACAGTTTATAAAAAATTTATTTTAAAATTTAAAATTACTTTTTATTTTGATTATCTTAGGTTTAATTGTTGTGAATAAAATAGTATACATGTTTCGTTGGTAAAGTTTCCACGCCTCGCGATAATTGTTTGACCTCGACGTACCGTCTCGGTGAAACAATTATCGCTTGGCTTGTAAAGATATCCTTTACCAACTCAACATGTAATATACTATTTCCTATTTTCAAATTGTAATAGTGCGGAAAACTTGCCTTTATACGAAATAAAAAAGTAGATTTTTTTAGGATTTTTGAATGACATCTAATGCTTGCGCATCATCATTGAACTTGTAGAAACTTCGGTAAAACCCCACCGAAATTTAAATAACGTAAGATCAATATGAACTGGTTTTGCAGGAATGGAAACAAGTAAAATCACAATACAAAGATTAAGTTTGTGATTTAAAATACAACCAACAGTAATAATGTTTATTAACAATTTACAAATAAACAAGTTATTTTGATTTAGAGTTTCTCTTGGCCTGACATCATTTTTCTAGATTTCAGCTTTGCTTTGATAAGGCCTACTCTTGTCAGCTTGGTGCGTAAGTGAATTGAAGCTTCAGTTGTGATCATAACACTGCGTTCTACAGCTTGTGTATGACTTGGTAGGTGTACAAAAAACACCTCGCCTTCTCACCGAATTGGATGAAAGTTTGAATTTCATCCTGATACAAGTTTTAGCGGTGATTCGGTTATTTTTGTTGTCAGCTAATCATATCAATGTAGGATGCAGCTGCTAAATTTAATTGAGTTACGTCAAACATTCTTTGGGTCGACGATTGTGGCAGTTTTCGCGCTTATAATATCCGGTGAGAGCTCTCGAACATACTTTTATTCATCAGTTATCATTGCCAGTAGAAGATTTTCTGGATGAGCGAAGTAACAGTTGCGTTCGATGACAGAATCAATAACATTTTTAAGGTTTTGTGGCAAATATCCAGAGTTCGAAATAAGTTTAAACAGATAACGTGCTCCATCCTTGCAAGATGGTTGACTTTTAATGACAAACCAGGTTGGTTCGTAGACTTTTACTACAAATGTAATCAACTGTGTTGTTGGTGATTCAGTTGATACCTACGAACGTAACATCCGATTCGCGCGAGTTAACCATCTTGCATGCGACAGTTTTCCTGGAGATTTATATACCAAGTTATCGGAAACAACTCCTGCCACAACAGCTGATACTATTCTGTGTAAGTACCGTTGATCAGAGCTTAAATCCTTTATAGATGTTATGTTTAGCAAATTTCCTTTGAGAGCTTGAAATTTCTTTAATGGCAGGTTCTCACAGTGTTCTAGTGCAACTCCGATTACTCCTGTGTACGATTTAGGTCCAGTTGTAGATCCATCAAGGTGCACAAATAAATGTCGCAAAGGCAATTCATTCATGTGCAGGAGACAGATAATCATCTGCAATGGCTTTTGTAAACGCTCTTCTAGTAATCTGATGACTCCACCATGTTTTCCCGTATTTACGTTCGTGACGTCACAGCCAACTGCTAACAAAGTGTATTTAGATCAACCTTCATGCAATAAAAATATAGGCGTTAGATACATAATTTTAAAGATTACAGATTATCTGTTCAAATATATATAGGTTCTTGAACTAACGAAATGTGCTCTTCTATGTCTGTGACAGTTTCTGTCACCTTTCCTTACAATTTTGAGCGTCTTCTCCTTCCTCCCGTCGAAATATAAGGCGGAGATTTCAGGAACATTACCTTGTTTTGTTATATGTTTCCGAGTTTTGGTTCTCTCTCTGCATACCTTATGTCTGTCTATTACTGGAACATCAGCTTGGATATTGTGTAAAACATGATGCTAGTGCTACTGCTGCCCTGTCAGATATTCCATATCTATCTCAAGTTGTAGATAATGTGGAATAACTCCTAATTTTGTGTTTAATTTGATGTTTATCGGGCATTTTTTTGTTTGGCGATACGCAATACAATATTGATTTATTCAGAACCGCTTGAAGATGAAGGCGAGGCGAACTATCAAGAACTATCAAGTTCAAAAGACACTGATGGCTGAGGTTCGTCAGTTTCTGAGTATGCTTCTTTACGATTTTCGTATTAAAGCATGACGTCCCGTCCTCCCTCGCCTTTTCGCCAAAGGAATCAAGGTCAATAGATGTTTATGTTTATATTCTCTATGAACACACTAAACATGAACTCTTACAAATAATTTTAATGATTTGTTTACTTTCTTTTATACACTCTAAAATCGTAAAATATGTTGACTTTTTGACGGCAGTGCGGAGGCTCATGCCCATATTTGATTCAAGTGATATTTTACAGTTTAATTTGAACCTATAAGGCATGCTTTCTACACTATTAGACGCCAAAATTTGGAAAAAAGTTTTTTCGTTCCACCCTACTGAACACCCCACTGAAACTGCACTTAGCTGTACACCCGATAGCTTAGAAGGGCTTTAGGAATAAGTAATTAAGGAAGTATCTTTTTATATCTTTAAATAGTTTAGTTGTTTTGTTATCGATCTACAGAACACGTTGGACGAGATTAGAGAAAAGTCCGAAAGAATAGTATTGATGGGAGACTGGAACTCAAGAATAGAAAACGACGAGAGTAGAGGACTTGGATGTAGGGGAAAGTATGGCAAAAAAGTACTAAATAAAAATGGGACTAAAATGCTTACCTTCTGCCAAACAAACGACTTATTAATAGGAAATACCTTCTGGGAACAAATTATGCAGGAAATGCATATATACATTCGTAGCAGAGGGGAGAGATGCAAAGAGCATTGTCGACTATATAGTGTATACACAAGAAATGAGATACAAAATTGGTCAAATTAGAACAGAAAACAGAGCTGAAATAGATACACACCACAGACTAATAACAGTTAAAATGCACGAGAACAGATAAAAAATAATAGGGAAACCAGAATATAATAGAATAGCAATAAAGAGACCTCAAGACCCAGAAAAGAAGAAAAGATACAAAGAGACAGAGAAAGAATTCGAAAGGTTGAAGGACCAAGAAGGAAATCTTGAAGAAAGATGGTAGATATTCAAAGAAATAATATTAAGGAAAGCAGAAGAAATATGTAGAGTACCTATATAAAATCAAGAGAAACTATAAAAGAACAGATTGGTGGAATGAAGAAATACAGGCAGAAGTGAAAAAGAAGAAAGAAGCATTGAAAGCGTATATAAGAACGAAAAGAGAACAAGAAAAAGAAGAGTATCACAGAATAAGAAATAAGGTAAAAGAAAAGTAAGAGAAGCCAAAAGAGAGAGCTGGAAGAAGTACGGAGAGGAACTAAACCAACACTGCAGTGATAATAATCGAAAATTTTGGAACAAAATAAGACCAATAAGAGGAAGGAAAATAAAAGAGATAAGAGGAATGAAGGATAACAGAAACCAAATAAAATCACAGCTAAAGGAAGTACTAACATATGGGAAGAATACTATATGGAGAAATACAAAGAGAAAGACGAAAACGAACAACACGAAGAAGAACAAACTAAACAGGAAAATAGGACACAAAATCAGACAAAATAGGTGAAATACAAATGGAAGAACTAGAGGAGGCAATGGGGAAAATCCGGATAGGAAAAGCAAGTGGGCCAGACATAATAGACCCAGAGATGATAAAGTGGTTAGGGGAACTTAGAAAATAATGGCTACTAAAAACAATGAGACTTGCATGGCAATCAAATAAAACACCGAATGAATAGGAAGAAAACCTACTGGTGCCAATCGACAAAAAAGGAGACGAATTCGAATGCCATAATTATAGAAATATATGCCTCTCATCGGTAGTATACAAGGTATACACAAGAATAATAGAAAAGAGATTGAGAACAGTAGTAGAGGGAAAACTAGAAGAGGAACAATCAGCTTTTAGACAAAAAAGGCAAACAGTGGATAATATATTTCTACTAAGACTAATGATGGAGAGGAAAAATAAAAAAGGAGAAGAAATGTACATATATAACCTTTATAGACCTTAAGACAGCGTTAGATCTCAACATTCCAAGAAAACTAATAGAAATAACAAAGAACATATACGAGAATACAAGTGCAAGAGTACAGCTTTGTGGCAAGCGATCATCGCATTTTAAAATGAAAAGAGGAATTAAACAAGGGGACAGCCTCAGCCGTTTACTTTTCATACTTATAATGGACAAAATAATAAAAACCGCCAATAAAAGATCCAAACACTTACAAATTACTATCGGATACAAAAGACAGGTTAAAACAGAGGTAATGGTATATAACGAAGTTATAGAATTTTGGTTAATTGTTTTGGTAATAAAGTGAATATGTTAATCTTCCCGTGCAATCTGAGACCGTTCGGATAAGCGGCCAACTAAGCGAGAGCACGCGTCCCTTACCTAACCGATATTTGGCGTGCGCCGCACACTGGTAGAAATTACTGGTAGAAATTATGCATTCAAAAATAGTGTTAGATGTAATAAATCGTAATAAATCACTTTTTAGAAGATCAAATGGCTCGATACCACTCGTTTTATTTTCTTAGAAATGTCAGTGCTCATGCACGAATGAGGTTAAATAGGTATATCTCCCTCGGCGTAATTACACCTTTCACACTCAACTTTTAATTGCAATAGTCAACAGTGCCTTCCTGTCTATCAGTAAATATTTTTCTCTTGAAAGTGTTATTCCTGTATCATCTGAAGGTCAGACTGTCATTCTGTATTAAACATAATATTTAAATAAAAGCTCCAGTATTTTTAAAATTAGTTTAATTGTTAGCCATTAAAAATAATATTACTATTTGTAATGTTGAAGTTTGACTAAGCTTACATTGTTTGGCAATAACTTGCAATAATTTTTTTAATTTTTATCTGATAATATATTTATCGGACTCTTCGAGGGTGTATAAGCACCTGTCATAATATGTCATAATTAATTTGTATGACTTCTTTAAGCTCGGACCGGTGGAATCGTGCAGCGGGAGTTAGTGGATGTGTGGCAAGATGAAGCCAATAAGGAAAATAGAATCGACATAAACATTGAATAAGCATTCAAAGACAGTTTAAGAAAACAATGAACTTCTGCTAGCAAATAGGTCAGAAGTGGCAGGAAAGCTATTCAAGTCTAAGTAACCTTAAGCATAAGCATACGCATTGGGTTGAAGACTATTTCATGTTTGAAAACTTAATTCAATAAATTCCGAATACGCTGACATCAAGCAAAGCAATCAAAAGTCTACGGACAGATTTTTCCGAATAATCTCAGAATTAAAAAAGTCGATGAATACAACCGTTACTGGGGGTAAGTACAGAAGAAATAAGTTTTGCTACGAAAGTCAGTTTACGTGCTAAAAGTTTGCGGATTGTAGTAGCCATGGCGAAGAAGATTCCAGAGTCTCCAGAGGAAGCTCATCAGTTAAGAAAGTTAATTTCGCAAACTGTTACCCAATTTTGGAACCCAACCAAACTTTCGCCAGATCTCGCTTTAGCTTCTTTTATCCAAAAAGACTTACGAAGGACCAACATATATTAATACATAACGAAACAAAAAACAGAATGCAGAAATATCCCATCTACGATGACTTATTATTAGTTAAAAAGGGTTGTTATTTTGAAAATATCCTAGTGACTGATGTTTCAGCCGAGGTAAAATTCAAGACGCGTGCAAGAGCAATCCACGTAAAAGTGATAGGTTCTGCGAAGACAAGTTTTTTAAATTTTATTGCCAAATAACCTGAATCACTAAATTACCTTACTTTACCCTACTAAGGCCTTCTTATAAGTAATAATTGCTTTACTTTACAAATACTTATTTGTGAACTGTTTTACACGAAATAATATTGTTGGTTACTAAATAACCTACTAATAAATTAGAGATGACAATCAAAGGTAGATATTATTTATTTTTCGACATCATGTTTCATGATAATGAGACCCAATAACATTTTATTGTGAAAATACCCCGACACTTAATTTTGAACGGCTAGATCGGCGATTTCTAGCACTGTGCGCCGCTCCGTTTCACTCCTACCATTTCCTCCACGCTCCGAGAATACCTATATAATGAGGTGCGGTCGTTCGATTTATTCAGTCCGCGTCCAGGACTCCCAGTCAGCAGGACTACCAGCCCGGACCAGCCAGCAACCTACCGAGGAATCTAGCAGCTAGCCAGGATTATTGGAGTAAGAACTCTTGACCGTATTTGCTGATCCCTTTTCAGCCCCGATCTCACCCTGTTTCCACCCGCTTTACCGTACCTTACCCGAGACCTCGCTGTGTGTATGCCTGGGGGTCTCATCCTAAATCCGCCCTCTTGTTCGAGACCTCGCTGTGTGTATACCTGGTGGTCTCATCCTAAATGCACCCTCTTGTCCGTACCTTAACCGAGACCTCGCTGTGTGTATGCCTCGGGGTCGCATCCTAAATCCACCCTCTTGTCCGTACCTTACCCGAGACCTCGCTGTGTGTATGCCTCGGGGTCGCATCCTAAATCCGCCCTCTTACCCGAGACCTAGCTGTGCGTATCCCTAACCTTTACTCCTCCCCCCCGTTCACCGACCTTACCATACCCGCACGTTGATTTTGCTGCTTACGCTTTGCACCCGCTTGCCGTGCCTTATCGTAGAGTACCGTAGGTTTTGCACCCGCTTGCTTGGCGGGGTGTAATAGTTAGGGGTTGAGTTTAATGTTTGGTTTGCTATAGAATTTATTATTAATAAAACCATTTGGTTAATATTGTGTTTTATTTGCTAGTATTACCATCCTCTTAGGGAGAGCTTTAGGAACAGGTGGTGTGATCCAGACTAGGCCGACCTCAGCAACCCCAGCAGTTCCCTGGATTATCCTTTCTCCACTAGCAGTTACCCGGATCCGTGGAGCATACCACGTTAAAATAACTGGCGCCCGAGAGTACCGCCGATCACCGAAAACCACCAAGCGCCACTACGTAAGCGGGCCCCTTACAAATATCGTGACAACCCCAGGAACCCCCCCAAACGCCTTACAAATTTGGGGTCCGAGTAGAGACATATACCGAGATAACCCAGAGGCACCCCAAACCGTCTTACAGGTATATGCGGACGATATAGTTCTAGTAGCGGAAAATCAAAGAAAAATGCAACAACTAATAAACATATGGGCGGAAGAGATCGAGAAAGTAAGACTAGAAATATATATAGATAAATGCAATTACATGAAAATAAGCAATACACAAACACAACAGGTAGAATAATACGGAAACAAATTGACATGTAAAGGGGTAGAAATAGAAAAAGTGACTACACATGAATACCTTGGGACAGTAATAACGAGTGATGGAAAAATTAACACAGAAATTGCAAATAGGATCAAGAAAGTAACAAAAACATGTTATGTCCTAAACAGAACAGTCCTGGGAAAGGAAGAAATAGAACAGAAACGAAAGTACATATACACTATACAGATATAGAAAAACAGGTAGGAAGTACGTACGAGACCATATGTATGATAAGGAACGCGCTAATAAAATAAAGAATGGTTTATATCGGGTCACGCCTTTGCTCGTCTTAGTTTGTTAGTGGGGCATTAAAGTTGTTTAGTAAACCACAAACCGAGCGTTGGTGTAGTCCCCAACCCCATTAACACAAACTAAACAAGCAAAGGCGGTGCCCGATATAAACCCTTCTTTATTTTACTAGCGCATTCCTTATCATACACACATATGGTTTTATAGATAATTCCTTCTTGTTTTTCCATACCTGTATATAACGCAATAACAGTGCCAAGATCAGTATACGCGAGCGAGACATGGGTAATAAACGAAAAACAGAGAAGTAAAATTACCGCGGCAGAAATGAAACAGCTGAGGAAAATAGCGGGGAAAACAAAAATGGATAGATGTCGAAGTGAAAATATAAGGAAAGAGTTAAACCAAGAAGACATTGAAACAAAAATAAATAGAAGAAAACTAAGCTGGTACGGCCACGTAATAAAAATGGGAGAAGACAAAATAGAAAAGAGAGTAATGAAGGCTAAAAGATACGGAAGAAGAAGAAAAGGTAGGCTTAGAAAAGGTTGGTTGGAACAAGTGGCAGAACTGGGAAAGGAAAAGGGAAAACATTGCAACAGATGAAACAGCTAGCAAGAGACCGGAAAGGATGGAAAAAATGGATAGATGAAAAATGAACAACACTACTCCGACGCCCTAGGGGCATAAGGAGAAAGAGAAGATGAAGTTGTTTTAGTTATTTTTTATATATCTATTTTGTTATTTGTTATTGCTGTCTGTAATACTGTTTTTTAATAACTGAAGTGTTTCACATGTTTTCAAAAATTATATGCATGCATAAAAAATTAATATTCAGGGTATAAACTTGTATACTTAGTATATATTTAATATAATTTACAAACACCCAATAGTTTTGACAAAACATTAATTGGAGCACCAAAGGGTTAAACTATGTAGCTGTAGATCCCTCCTCAGTTTAAATAGCTCTAAATTCAACAATTCAGACCATGAATGGTGTTGCCATTTCAATATTTTAAAAACGAATTACTTTCAATTTTTAAGCTCATTTCATTTAATATATTTTTAATTATTACTTTAAGTTAAATTAAAATTTAAAAGGCATGTATAAAAATTCAGCAACATAAATTAATTAAATTAAAAGCGAAATCAATACATGTTTTAAATTTGAATTCTATTTAGCGAACACTTTTTATTTTTATGGAATCTTCCATCTATTTCAATTTAACAAATAGATTGATATATATCTATTTTACATTTAAATATCGAAAATAAATGAAATCATCCCCATTTATTTAATATTTGAATAGTAGGATCGTCTACTGGTTGGTATTCACATCGATATTGGGGTTTTAATGCGCCACGGCATGAACGGTGACGCGTTGCTGGTTGCCTAGCAACTTTGTTGTCAAGCACCGGAGAAATTCAGATCGCAGGCCACGGGTAATTCTAAAATGTATTGTGGTATAACACAATTGGCATCTTGAACAGGGTTTTTATCAGAAATTGCGTTGCGTTTATGTAACAATTCACTATTATACGAAAACATTTGTATCAACGAAATTAAATCAATTAATAGAAACCTCTTAAGACATTTTAAAATGTGACTAAAATAATAATTACTTCTGAGTTTCCCTATTTGTATTCGTATAGTGAGTTATGGATTCTTTTATTTCTAACAGATATCTAGTGAAGAATGAAACACACGCAGTTAATAGAAGGTAAGATTTAATAAATTTGGTGTTCGAATTATATAAAGGGAAATTTAAAAAAATGTTAAATACCTATTTTTAAATATTAAACGCGGCGCGCTTTCGTATGTGGCGCGACCTACAAGTCAGTGAAAGTAGTTTCACTCTTAATATTATCGACCCATCATATGGGTGGGTTAATTCTTAACACAAGATGGCGCTAGTAATGCGATAGAAAATTTACAAATCGAATTGAAGTTTTATTTTGTAAGAATTGCAAAAATTATTAGTTACCTGTTTAATTTATATAAACCTTCTTGGTTGTTTGGTTTTAACGATTAGATATTTCCAGTTTGAGAGGCTTAAAAGTGTCTAAAATCTTAAGCTAGTGTTGACAGGTGCATGTCCATGTTTTGCCCATAACCTTGAATTCGGCCAATGAGCGCGCGAACCGCGGTATGGCAACCAATAGAAAACGTCAATCCGCCAGGGTCAACAAATCCTTGTGAAATAACCGAGTTTTGTGGCGGCCATGTTGAAAACAACCTTTACTTCGACGTGTGCTATTTTTTGAGATTTTCGCGTGATTTTGCCTGGATTGCTTGGATATTTAGGGGTTGGTTTCCGTGTTGTGTATACCTTCTGGACATTTGTGTTGTGAACGAGTGCGAACTTCTAATTTGGATGACACTTGGCATGTTTTGATAGTGCGAGACCTTGAATAGTGTTTGGCTTCACAGCAATACCTAAGAAGTTTTGGATACAACTCAGTATGCCTTATAGCAGTTCAGGTAGAGATTTACCGCTAGTATTATATTTTAAAGCATGTCTAGATGAGTATCTTGATTAATTTAATCTTCAAAAATGTTTAATCGTTACTGTTGGTAATGTAGGTTAGGTTAAGGCACGATTTGCAAGTGAAGGAAATCAAATGCGTAAATATTAAGATTGATTCATTTGTTATTATTTACAAATGAGCAATGCCTAAGGTTTTTCGTTAATTACGATGTTATTTACTTAACGGCTGTATATAGATATTGATTGATAACGTACGTAATTCGCATGCCTTATTACGTAGGTATTAAGTACACTTGAATACAAAAGTTTTGTATTTTACGATTGTGTTTGGTTTTTAAAAAACAATCGACGATTTTATCAATTGCTAGTGCCTAGTTAATTAGATTTCGTATCAAATCTTCCTGCTGTCATCAGATAAAACATGAAGGCAAAACAAGCGAAATGTAAATAATAAACATAACCTATTCTTTAATCTTTTCCTGTTATTGTTATTTATCATCTTATTATTTTTGAGATTGTCATATTTGTGATTAATTGTTGCTCAATTAAATAAATAAGTAGAATATTTTTTTATTTATTAACCCTTTTTAGAATAATTTTGATAACGGTGTGGGAATTTGAGGTTTGATTGATTAAATTAATTGGACGACCTTGAATGTAAAAACTAAATTGATCATATTTGAGATAGTTTGAATATTTACATTAACACTGAAAACTTGATATTTATTGATCTTATTAAAAAATCTCCAAATACATTTTTTTGTCTAACTATAACACGAAAAAAAAACAAATGCGAATTAGGCCAAAACATATTATGGTAACTATTTGAAATATCTTGTATTCTCGAAGCAAACTTAAATCTATTAGTTTTTGGCGATTTTTGAAGTTTTGCGTAAATTTTGTAACTCTGGACATTCTCCAGCTTGATTACTTCGGGCTCACTATATTCACCACAGATGTATTGCTTTGGGCAAAACAATTTTGGTTTGGTTCTAAATATACATAGGAGTGTCCGATTGGTATCTCAAAAGAACCTAGAATATTGAGAAATTAAAAAAAAAGCACAGTTTGAAAGTACTCCTAAAGCACCAATGTCAAGCGCCGTTGCCAAGTACAGCGCCCAATCCCTATTATTATTATTTATATACTATAGCACAGTAATACTTGTTGCAGTAATACTCATTTGCTACCCTGTCTTCAAAACCGCCGTTTAAAAAAATGTTATCAAATGCTAGACTCGCTATACTTAGCTTCAAAAAGCTAGTGTCGACCCCTAGGTGTATACCAAGCCACCCTTTTGAGAAATTTGACGGGACATTCTTGTGCAACTAATTGTATGACAGTATTTCGTTTACTAAGCTTACGTCAAAGTCCATAGTCCAAAAACAAATATCTCATAACAGTATCACCTGACCTATTTCATTTTCATGTAGGTGAATGATAAGTAGGTTAGAGATCATGACACTAATTAATTACGGTTTAGTACCTAGAGAAACTATAATTTCGCTTGTGGCGCCTATGATTTCAGATTCCGTTTTAAAAGGTTGGACATAAATTCTCAATCTAATGAAAGCAAACTATTTAGATTTCTTTTTTTGCTGTTGATATGTGGGGGGTTGTCATGAACGGGTTCATGCTGATTCTGGGGAAAACTAAACTCAAGTGTGAGGATTCCCTTAAGGTAATTAGGGACCATTCAAATTTTTTGCACCCACCCCTACGTTCGTTTTCGTTCGCAAACCTTAAAGGAGGGGAGACCTAGAATGTTCGCGATTTATACCCTCCCCACCAAATGATGAGTAAATGGAAATTTAGCAATTTAACACATTTTTTGGTTTAAAATTCTTAAATGATTCGAGAACAAAACGAACGTTCGCATTATTTTAACCCCTTTCGGAATTACTTAAGTTTAGCAAAGCAGCCCCGATTTCGCCAATTTTTTTTAAGCATAAAACACCCCCTCACAACGCTCGAAAAGCGTAGTTTTCAAGAAAAAAATTTTGAAAGTTCACCACAAAAGAGGCTTCTCCGAGCAGTCATGATCAGCTGCAACGTCACATTTGCAGGTAGGAGACACCACAAAAAGCACAGTATGAGAACCGCAGGTAGCGATGTCCTGGTTGCCATTTGGCACCTAACCTAACCTAACCTAACCTAGCGATATAGTACTAAATGGCAATTGAAATTACAGTTTCATACCAAATGGCAATTGAAGTAATACTAATGACGAATATGAGAGAAAATACAAACACGATCAAGACAATCATACGATTTCCAAATGAAAATAACCTCACTTTAAACGCAGTTTCGGGTGCAATGTAAAATTTTTTTTGTGGCAAATACGCTTTTCCGCGTGTTTTTTTGGTGGGGGTGTGTTCTTAGGGTGTGTTTTATGCATACGAAACAAATCAGCGAAATCGGGGCTGTTTTGCTAAACTTAAGTTTTACCTTTTTACCGGTGGGTTTAAATCAACCCCGCCACCCCTTTACAGCAAACGTCCTTTTTGGCCCCTTAGATATATGTGCTTGGTCACATCTATGGGCTATTCGAATATCAATTCTAATTTTAATTGCATCATTATTACCCTTTCAAAGTTAATCGCATTACCCTTTCAAAGTTAATCGCTATTCAAGAATTTGGAAAATTTCAAAAAAATTTTCTCTCAAACTTTTTAATGCGCATAATCACGATTTTTAAGCGATTTCTGCTCGTAATAGCAAAAACACCGTCGAAGATATAGCGGAAATTGTTAATTTCGAGATGCCTATCTTAGAATTTCTTGTGCGATAATTACAAGCTAGTTGTAGACTTTATAATGCGGCTATTGATGATTTTAAGGCTGCACTCCTAATCGACAAGCCACTTTCGAAGACATAAAAAATCGTTAATTTTGAGATCTCAAAATTTCTTCCGATAATTACAGCCTGCTTATAGGCTCTACAATGTGCCTAATAATTATTTTTAACACCCGTCTCAAAAATTCTCGCGCAGTAATTATAGGCTTTGTATTGCGCCTAATAACAATCTTTAAGCTGCACCTTTAAGAAACGACACCTTCGAAGATATCGAAAATCGTTAATTTTGAAATCTCTATCTCAGAAGTTCCTGTGAGATAGTAGCAGGCTGTTTGTAGGCTCTAAAATGCGACTAATCATAATTTTTACGATTTAGCCCTAATTGACAAGCCACCTTCAAGGACATTAAAAATCGTTAATTTTAAAATATCGCAAAATCGTCTGCGCTATAGTTACAGGCTGTTCTTTTAATAGAAAAACCGCACTTTAAGACATCAAAAATAGTTAATTTTGAGATCTCCAAATTTCTTGCGTTAATTAAAGTCTATTTATAGGCTCTACAATGAGCCTATTAACTACCCTTGAAGATATACAAAAATCGGTAATTATGAGATATCTCAAGATTTATTGCGCGGTAATTACAGGCTATACAATGCGCCTAATCAGATTTTTAGACTGCATCCCTAATTTGTTAATTAGGGATGCAAATATCGTTAATTTTGAAAGACCTGACTCAAAATTTCTTGCTCGGTAGTTACAGGCTATTTATAGGCTCTGCAATGCGCCTAATCACAATTTTTAAGCTGCAACTCGAATAGAAAAGCCGCCTTCGGAGACATCCAAACAATCGTTAATTTGGAGATCCCTATCAGAGTTTCTTCTGCGATAATTACAGGCTATTTGTAGGCTCTACAGTGCACCTAATCATAATTTTTAGGTTTCACCCCTAATAGAGAAATCACACTCGAAGACATCACAAATCGTTAATTTTGAGACTTCTTTGATTGATTTTACAATTGGTGATTAAACCTAAGACGGGGTTCTTAATGTTAATGATCGTCACAAATATAAGAACTCCCAAAATTCTTGTGCGTTAATTACAGGCTGTTCTTTTAAAAGAAAAACCACGCTCGAAGACATCAAAAATCGTTAATTTTGAGATCTTTTGTAATAATTACAGCCCATTTATAGGCTCTAAAATGCAGCTAATCAAATTTTTTAGGCTGCTCTTTTACTAGAAAAGCCACCTTCGAAGACATCAAAAATCGTTCATTTTGAGATTTCAAAATTTCTTATGATAATTACAGCCTAATTTATAGGTTCTACAATGCACCTAATCGCACATTTCTAGGCTTATAATTTCAGAATATATAATATAAATAACAATTTTTAGCTGCACTCCTAATAGAAAAGCCACTCTTGAAAAGATATCATAAGTCATTAATTTTTATATATCTTAAGATTTCTTGCACGATCTTTACAGGGGCTCTAAAATACGCCTAATCATGATTTTTTAGACAGTCTCCTTGATAGGAAAAAATTTGAGGTATCTCAAAATTAACGATTTTGATGTGTTCGATGGTGGCTTCTCTATTATGATGGAGCCTAAAAATCATGATTAGGCGCATTGTAGAGCCTACAAATAGCCTGTAATTATCGCACATTAAACTCTGAGAGAGCGATCTCAAAATTAACGATTTTCGATGTCTTCGAAGGTAGCATTTCTATTAGAGGTGCAGCTTAAAAATTGTGATTAGGCCCATTGCAGAATGTATAGCCTGTAATTATCGCGCAAGGAATTTTGAGATCTCAAGATTAACGTTTTTGGTCTATTTTATAGATTTTCTATTAATTTTGTCTTCGGGGATGTTTTTTACTATTAGGGGAGCTGCTTTAAAATCGTGATTATATAGGCACATGGGGGCCCATATAACGCAAAGTTGAGGGAAAAATATTTTTGAATTTTTTTTCAAATTTTTGAATAGCAGTCAACTTCGAAAAGGTAATCATAGCACAAGTGCTGTCGATATGAGCGGAAAAATGGAAAAATGAACTGTTATCTTTACAAAATCCCGAGCATCTTGATCTAAAGAAAGGGCAAACCATAAGGTAGGTAAATAATTTAATTTTACTGATGATTTTAAATTAAGTTTATGTAATTCGGAAGTCTATACTTTTTATATTATGTATGCAATGTTGCCATTTAAGGTAAAACTCCTCTCGTTTATTTATGCTTTTCGGTGAATTGATTACCGTCGCAATGGTAATGTGGTGATAATATTCTGATGTCTTTATAATGTCTGTCTAACATGTAAACAATGTTGCCATTTATAGAAGATTTCTACAGTTGTCTATAGTTTGGATTATCTAAACATTCTTTTCTTTTTGGTAACATAATTGGTAAGAAAGTTTTCCAACATTTTAGAAAGTTTCTACATTAGCAGTGTTGCTATGTAACTTATCTGACATATGTCTATTTGACTATTTTAGCAAAGCAATTTAGCTTCGTTTTGGAACATACAATTAAATAACGTTGACAACTAATAGAAAAGAGGTTTATTATTTAATTCTAAAATTTAAGAGGTGTTGGTATTTAAACGGAAATAATAAATATAATACAACAGGATTTCTGGGTAAACAAAAAAAATAGTGGTTTGATTAAACATTTTTGCTTTGGTGAGAAAGATCTAATATCGGGAAGCCTCTTGACGGGGTATCAAATTTGCCCTATATTTCCTAAATAAACTTTAGTGTACAACGATTTCTATGAAATATTCTTAGTAAGTAAGAATGGCATTTAATAAAACTTTTTTATCTCTATTTTTTGAGATTAATAATATCTCCGCTGCGTTGCCAAATTTAAATTTTCTTATTAATAGTGTTGCATTTACGGAAAGAGTGATGTACTTTTTTTTAACTGCATCAAGTATTTTAGCAGCGCTGCTATCGAAAGGATTAAAATTGAAATATTTAAACAACGTTGCCGTTTACGAAAAAGTTATTCTAATGTTTCTTATTAGTATATGTAAGTATTTTTGGATTCTTGTAAATCTTTTTAAATAATGCTGCTTAAAAGAAATTAATATTTTTTCAAATTGTAATATTTGAGCAAGGTTGCAATTTAACGAAATGATTAATTTTAATACCTATTTTAAGGAATCTTCTTTATTCTGTGAGAAGTTAATTTTCGTATCATAGTAAGCAACATATCCTCATGTTTCAGCAAGTGTTTCCTAGTTTCCAATATGCCATCTGCATTGTTAAAAGAAAGTACTGGGATTCTTAAGTTTGCATATTTGAGCAACGTTGCCATTCTTCCTTAAAATGACGAATAGAAATGCGCATAAAATATGCACATCTTTGAAATCTTGGAGATTTTTCCACTATGTTCACTGAAGATTCATAACGTAAGACGAAGTCTTACTTATCTTAAAGTCTCTACTTGGCAAAACTTTGGCAAACTATTGTTATCAAAATTGGGCGGGTCTGAGAAAAGAAATTGCCAAATGAGTGGTATACTCGGGGTTTGGACTATTTTATAGAATTTCCTTTATTGCTCGCTTTATTGGATTGTTATTGTTAAAATTTTGAAGAAAAAATTAGTATATCTTTTGTCACTATAAGTCGCCTAAAACAGTTTGACTCTGTCAGCTACTGACTCACTGTGTGAGAATTGCATTGAAAACGTGATATGCAAAGTTTAGTCATAATGCAAGTTTTTTGGTGTGAAAGAATAGATCTTGATATATTTAAGAACCACTAACTAACCTTCCTTCTTCACTGCTCCGCTCCATACGGTGCTTATCATGAATTCGAGATTTTGACAATAAAGGTGCTTCACAATAAAGGTATTAAAAGTAAGCCGTTTAAAGATTTCCTCTCCCTCCCTCCCAACCCATATCGTACGATTTGAATCTTGGTGTCTCTAAGACTCATAAGAATTCCCAACTGAACACGCTTAGGAAATTTGCGCACACGCTGCGAATCGGTTCGAGATTCTCGGATCTGCTGGCTGGCGGATTCTGACTGCATTTAATAGTGATATTTATATTCCTGAGTTAATTCGCCGTGTGTGCAATCAGCATTGCGTTGAAGCCTAAGTAATTAAATATCACTAGAATTAAATAAATTATGTGTAAATTAATTACTGGGTTAATTTGTCGGGCGTATGTATATTTAATAAATAATAATAATAAATACTGATATTTAAATTCCCTGGTTAATTGTCGCGTGTGTTCAAACAGCCTTAGGCTGGAGACACACTCCGCCAGGAAATTCGCAGGTTATTTAGCCGGCTGATGAATTCGCCATGTGATTGTACGATTAGCCTTAAGCTGATTGAACACCCCTGTCGGTTAATTAACTGAGGAATTTAAATGTTACTAGTTATTAATAAACACTACTTCTTAACTGCAGTGCTATTTAATCATTTATGCTGGCGCGAATCCGCCGACCGACAGGGACATTTTCTACCCGGGAATCAAATAATAATTAAATAGCACTACATTCTAGTATAAATAGTGTTCCTAAATAGTCCGGGATAATTAACCGTGGAATTTAAATATAACTATTTATAATATAAATGTAATGATAGTTAATAATTAATCACTTATGTTTCCCGGACGGTAAATCTGCCGTCCGGTAGATTTGCCGCACGTGTATGTGTGTCTTCAGTTAGGGTAATTATACAGACCACGAATCAGTCGACCGGCTAATTAGCTGGGAAATCTAAAGATCGCAAAAAATTGCACCATTTAAATGCTTATGCTTCCCAGAGGGGTCATCTGCCTGCAGGGAATTCGAAGGAGCATAATAAACCTTACGCTGCTGGTCAGTCTTAAACGTCTTTGTAGAGATTTTTATCCGAGTTATTAATTTTTCACAATTCCGTAATTACAAAAAAAATGCGCGACCAAGTTTTTCGAAATGTGTAAAGGGATTCTCAAGCCTTCAAGGTCTTTTTCCTTCCAATACAGTACTCCCAAACTCCTAAAAATGTAAAAGTTGGGATATAATTGATTCTCGTTTGCGGCTGCACGAAACGACTTCGGGTTTTTGCAGTCGTTGGGATGTAAGGTAATGACCTTCGACCCTAACCAACCGGGCGAACTTCTAATACTATTATACTGCCGATAGTAGTTGGTTAGAAGAACTCAACGCAAAAAAGTCTGAGGTCATTTCGCATATCAAGGCTGGATATATCGATTTCCAAATTTAGGGTTTCCGGAGTTTGAGTGGGGATAGGCCCTTAAAGTTGAAAACCCGTATACACAAAATAAATCTGACATGGGCCTACTCTGATACTGTTCTTTCTAAACTAAATGGATCAGTTTCTTCTCACTGGCACCACTGTAATAAAATAATTATATTTTCATTACTACATTTCCTAAAGCAAGTGACTTTCTTCATGCTTGAATAATTTTGTCAGTGTTTTATGGATACCAGTTGGTCGAGCTTGGTTTTTACCTCACTGACCGTAAACCAATGCATACATACAACAAACATATCACCATCATCCGTTGTGGAAGAAGAGAAAATACTGGTGTTGGAATTAGTTCTTGTTTACACCGTCGGTTTTATTTTTGTTGTTGTTGCTGCTGCTGTCAACCTTATCTCCTTTCTTATCGTACAAAATGATAGGTTAAACAAACCACCACAGTGACAACATTGACAAGACATGTAATAAAACTAGTTTTTGTATTTTATACCATACGGAAAATTTAAACGTTGTTCTCACGAGTAGTAGTTGATATTAAAATAAGAATATGCCTGTGCTGGTCGAGAGTAGATAAAATGTAGTAGTTAATTTATTTAAAGGTTACAATATGCGCCAGTAGTGCGTTGTGTCCCGCCCACTTTAGGTTACATAACTTCTTGCAGGTGTTCCCCAATGGCAAGCATCATTTCGTTTACTTGTAATGAATGTTCGAGATGTTGTTCGCGTTCAGGTTCTCAAAGGGGAGGTTTAACCGGATTTTGTATGTTTAAATATAACTGGAGGAGATTCTTTCTGGAATAACTGATGATGTGTGCATATGAAGTAGATTGTCGCAGATTTTTGTTTGAACTTTTTTATTATGAAATCTTAGCAGTTCCATTAATAGTTCAAATATCGAGTAATATATAGATCTAACTAAGTCTGTACATACTGCAGTGGTGTGTTTCTCCAAATTCGGACATATGAACTTTTAACCCCACCTTCTGGACAATGCCTACTTTACTGAAGTTGTGGTTAAAAAACTTCATCAATGTGTTCCGGAAAAGAGAAAAACAGCCATATTAGATATAAAATAGCACGTGGGAGAATGGCTCAGGCGGGTAGTTCAGTTAGAACAAATCTGTTACATTTTTATTACTGTCACTTAAGTTTAAGAAGTTTAGAGCATTTTAATTCAGTAATGGAAAAAATGATCTTCCTTAAAAACTTAGAACCTAGCCCTAAAATCGCTAGAATTCTGTCGGTTCGTCCGTCCAGAGTCGGACTGGGACTACGGTTAACTGGGCAAATACCCGGTGAGTCTTCTGTGTCTAGCTTGGTTTTACCCTATGGTAAAAAAGCATTTGCAACAGGAATCAGTGTTTAACTGTTGACGATGCCTATTTACACGTGTAATTTGCCTAGCAATTTGTATCAAAACTACAAATTAACCTTGAAATTAAGCTTCAACAAGAATTCTCAAATCTCCCCGACCAGTGTGCTGCTATGGAAATGTTTCTTTTTTACCAGTTAGTTAGTAGTTGGTTGCCACGGATGCTGTCCTTATTTTTTACCAAGATTTTTGTTAACGTATAGAACTGAAACAAGGGACCTCATCGAGCCATTGATCCGATGGGCCCTAATATTGCTAGTCCGATACTGCGTCCGTTTTACCTTTGACCCCCCAATTTCTGTATCTACGCAAGCTTCTAGATTAGGACTTTCATTTGGGGTATTTGTAAATTATATTAAACCTACTACAAGAAAGAAAATTAAACCTAGGTGATGATAATTATGGATTCTTTAGGTAATTTTGGGTTCATGCTGATTCTGAGAAAAAACAAACTTAAGTTATAAGTCAGCATTCGTTTTTCCCTTAAAGCCGTTTTACGTTACTTAAGTTTTGCTTGCACAAGCGCTTGCATTCAAATAGTCGCAAATTTGGTTTTATTGCGGGTGATGTTTCTAAACGCAAGTTGTGTTGGTGTGCAGTGTTGTGGTTGCGATTCAAATATATGTATGGAGTATAGCCTACAGAATTACAAAGGCTACTTATACAGGGTGTTCCGGACAAATATGCAATGCTTTAAGGGGGTGAAAGGTGACCATATAGAGACCCCAAAACTCATAAAATCAAAATAACCAATAAAAAACAATTCGGATTTTTCTGTATTTTTTACAAGTCACGAGTCGACTATGGATTGTTTGTAAGATTTTGACCCTGAATTACTGATAAAGCAAACAATGATCTCACAACTGCACTACTAAATTAATAACTGACCTCCGCTACGTACAATACACAGTATCAATTTACAGAAACAACAGAATTGCATTTCAGCAGCGGTTGCTGAGTGACTCACTACCTTGATGACTTGATCATTTATTAAGGTCGGTAAATAAAATGTAACATACGTTCGTTGACCTAATTGTGATGGAAACATTGCCTGTTTTTCATTTTACGCATGTCATTTTAACAAAATGAGTAAAACTTACCGTTTAGATACAAACAATCTTTATAACATGTGTTCAAAAACTCCCGTACCTGTCGAGCAAAGTGTAGCGGTGCTCAATAGTGGTCCGTCGAACACTTCATTGACCTGAAAATGTAGGCGCCAGTCATCGTTGGAGCAGAATAAAAGGTCTTATGTGGCTGTTGTGTGAATTAAAAACACCCGCCCGAGTAAAACATTTTGTGCAAACTAGGGATTTTCCTGTTTGCGTTCCAATAGCCATTGACAAAATTGCACTCGCGGTATATGGAGTGTACTTTCTGAAAATGGTTGATTTGAAAAGTTCCGTTCATTCAGCAGGCGTGTTTGGTTCTGCCATAATTTAAACAGTAACTAACTACGATTAATTAAACTACTTAACACCACCTCACTCAGGTTATTAATTCTAAAACGTGTATTAATACGTAATCGAAACTCAAGTTCACGACCACCTTAACATAAAGAAAGTTGAGAACAAACTGTATACTGCAAATTACAAGCTTCAAAGATCTGAGTCATTAACAGTTATTTACAGATGGTCAAAATGACTTGTTTATTATTTAGCTAAAACGTTTTAAAAGCACGTCCTAATGTTTTGATTTGCTTACATTTTCGAAGAATTCATTTATCCGGCTTGGGTTTATTATGATTATTTTTTGATGACTTTTAAAAGTATGTACTATTTAATAGGCATAATTTTCATACAATTTTATCTACTACTTTGCAGTGGCGTACCTATTATTTTTATAAGAGGGGTTGTCATTTCAAAGGGGCATTTCAGAAAATTGTTAGTAAGATGTTACTCTACACATTTTTCTCTATTGCCCTTTAACGGGAAAGGCATCTTGTCCAAAACACCCTGTATATATATAAATACCAAACCTACCAAAAAATATAGCTGTGCTGGAAGTATCATCTTGACCTAAATAACACTACTTTAGTTTTTGCCGGCTAACCCTGAAGTCGGAGAGGGGTGGGGTAATACAAGATATACATGATAAAAAAAACAAGCGCCACTTCGTTTTAAAACAATTCTTATTACTAAAGCTTCAAAGTTCTTAGATAAACGAAGAAATAGATCTTTTACTAACATATAGATAACTTCCACAATTTTGGTCGTACGGTGCATATACTTATAGGTTATAAGCTGGAAAGCAAATACTAAAACCACACAATAAATAAATAGTAATAAATAAAACACAAACATGTAGTGAAATGTAAACTTTCTAAGTAGGGCTTTATTGTTTGATGCAAATTGTTAACGGTAATTATACTGATTAAGGATTTTTATGTCTAGTAAAATTAACAGAATGGTGATTTGTATCACAGTGGTTTTAATTCTTAAAAACTACTCTATGACAATTTCACTACTCGAGATCTCGTGTTAACTAATTCTTAAAACTAACATGCATGAATAAATCAATTGTATAAACGTTTAATATAACGTATATAAACATAGATAAAATGACACACCATACATATACATACAGTTTCAAACAAACATCCCTCCATTCGATGACCCACGGCTGATACAGTACAGTTTAAAAGCCTTGCTTAGGGCTTTTCGTTTCACCCTCCGGTATATTCTTGCAACCCTGTACGTATGTATGCAGGTACGAACCCAAAGGGGAAGACCTTCAAATTAAACCCAAAGTCAAAGGGGCAGGAACAGGAAAAAGACAACGAGCAACAAAACCCAAAAGAAAAGACCTAAAAATAACACACTCTGTATAGGGTATTGATTGTAAATATTTGCACAGAATTTTACCTTTCTATAAACTGAAAGGTCTTTTATTACACAATTCCTTCAAGGTAACTGATAGGGAAAATGTTACCTACAATAGAAAAAGATTTCAGCACATTGTGGAAAATAAAAAAGGTTTATCTAAATAGTTAACACTAGAATCTAATCAGTCTAATTTGACGATTGATCACATATAAACAATCAGATGATCATTTTGTTGACTGCGAGATTTTCTCCGCTAAAGCGAATTATATCAAAACCAATTTTCTCATTTATCTCACACATTCAACTTCTAATGCAAAAGCCAACCATTTTGTTTTATCAACTGCTTATTGAGAATGAGCTTGACCGCGCAGGTACGACTTTACGATAAACAAAGGGAAAGGGAAACCCAGTGACAACCAAACTAACGGAGAAGCTTGGTTTTAAACAGTGACTGTCAAACAGTCAATTGGTTGTGAATTTCAACGTTATATGATATCTCGGAAATTTTGGATAATAAATAATATTCGTTGAAGAATTGGATATAATGCTATACAAAGTAAAACATAAAAAGAAAAAATTGGTAAGAGCATGGGTTAGGCGTAGGTAAGACAACGTTTGGGAAAATGTCAAGTGCTGCTCAAGGTTGATGAAACACGATTTTTAAAAAAGCATGTTTTTTGTTTGAACTGAGATTTTGGGTCCTTTGAGTTTCATAGTTTATACAGTGTTGGACAATGTACCCCAGTATAAAAACCTAAAACATTAGTAGGAAGTGTTGAGGTCATGCATGGATTTGTTTCTATATCGAACCCTTCGAATATTCCCTAAATTTGGAATCCAACTTGGCATCATTTTCAATGCAATTTTTTTATAAATGTTATTTGTACTTAACATTGCCAAACCACTGAAGTAAATACATACTTGTGCGTGGTGTAGGGCGGTTATTCTTAACGACAACCACAGAAAGATGTTTATGTGATTAAGACCGACTGCTTAACGTGCCCATCTGACAGCACGGTGAAGTTTACTGAGGCTTTATCGACGAGAATAATTCCCTCGTCGGTTCTAGGGATCGCACCGGGCCGCCTAGTAAGAGTTGGACTCTTTACCGCGCGACCATCCACTTCCACTTACTAGCCCACAATATAACCAAAAATTAATATAAATTATATATTAATATAATAATAAATATTAATATAAATAATATAAATTACACACTAACGAAAACGGAACTTAACAGACTTGCAACGAATAGTTATTACAGAATAGTTAAAAGTTTTTTAAAGGCTATTTAAATGTCCAAAAATTAATTTTTAAGCATCTTTTTTTTGAAAATACGAGTTCTGCTAGCTTTCAAAGAAGTTAGCAGCACTCACTAACGAAAACGGAGATTAACAGACTTTAATTAATTAACCGACTTTATTGTATTGGGAACTTTTTGCCCTATCGTCGCATTGGTGATTATGTCTTCTGCTTTACTTGTAATGGTCATCAAACCGAATTACTTTTTATTTCTTATGAAAAAAGAAACAAAAAAATGCTTTCGGATTGGGTCTTTACCCTCATAAACGAATATAATAAGACACTGCACTCTTATTATGTGCGTAGCATTGAAAATTTAAATCTTAAATTAAAGAACCATGAGAAATAAGTAATAAAAGTCTCCTTGTAATTTGTACCTTAATTTACAGTTTATTAAGATTTTCAAGTAGGCAGCTAAAATCGTTCAGTGAGTTGATATCAGATACACCCACGCTAGTTTGTCCCCCTCAATGTCAAGACCGACCATTTCATTTTCTTCTTTAATTTATTTTTTTATGTGAATTCGAAAAGTCGATACCTACACTTATAAAGGCGCAAATTCACGTTCACAAGTAGAACTAATTTTTCTTTTTACAGTAATTAGTATCTGTGCGCTTTACCAACTTATTAAAAGCTTGCAGGCACCGCACAGGATGCATGTGACTTTAAAACATATAATTTTGTAATCAAAACGAATGGTCTATTCCTCCCTCTGGTTGTAGTTATTATGATTTCAATATTATTACAATTGCTAAAATATACCTTTTTTAGAAGTATAACAAATGTAAAGATAGTCTGATTACGTCATGTAACTTCTTGATTTGATCAAAACTGTATTGAGCTGCACATAAGTACATTGAATTGTGGACGATTTGAACTAATGGCTGGAAATGATCCTATGATCCTTGATTGATTAAAGTAGCATGCCACCTACACATTTGTTTGTATGACAGAAAAAAATCCGTGAAGATCTCGATGATGTCGAAAACGACAACCGTTCGGAAACACAGACAAGAGTGTGCAAAAAATCGATGATTCGGCTTCAAAATTGAATTCTTCTGCAAATGTTGCTCCCTGCAGTTCTTACGGCGCTACATTGATTTTTAATGCTTAATGCCCGAATTCCATATGAAAATAGATCGCTTTCCACTAGTTTCACGTTTCGCCATAGAATTCATGCTATGGCGATAAAGACCACCTTGGTGTGCATAAACTTCACGACAAAAAATCTAATCAAGAAAATTATTCACAAGACGTATCATAACCCAAACATCACAAATATGTCTCAAAGACATCCAAAAGATGTAGAGTTTAGATATTCAAGACGTCTTATGGATGTCCATTTTCGCCTTATGTTATCTTAAAGACATCTCTAAGACGTCCAATGTTACAAAACCCAACGTCTTTAAGATGTCTTTATCACGACATCTTAAAGACGTCCTTATCACAACATCTTCAAGATGTCTTCAACAAAATGTCTTTAAGACATCTGTTGAAAGATGTTTATTTAAGGAAATGTTAATAGTAGGCATATAAATAAAATTCACATCAATCAAAAAAATATATTGTCTGTTTTTCATAGAATAGAAAGTTACATTTTTTTTAATAAAGATGATCTAACCGAGACCCGCTATGATCATGTCTGTTTGGTATTTTCCGTGTCCTTTAGGAACTTGACAAGTCCCCTTGATAAAGTCCTACATATGTACTTGTTACATAAATAGCTATTATTATGTATTATTTACATTAATTTATTATATTATGAGAAGATTTAGCAATCCTCAAGACACAGTGCCACATATTACTATATAGAACTATTACAATATTTAAATTGCTAAAACGATTTGTTTGTTTTCTTACCAGTCAGCTGTGTTGTAGAGCTTGGTCGTTACTGAGGATTACGGTTAAAATTAGGAAACACAGTTGTTGTAATGATATATTATTTCACTTTATTTTAAGTGAACATAACAGACATTTAAAAGACGTCTTAAGGATATCTATTTTTTGTTGTTTTAAGACATCTTCAAAAAGATGTCTTTAAGACGTCATTTCTTGATCTTCAGGCGTTCAGACATAATATGGATATAAAAAAGATGTCTTTAAGACATAGTGTACTGTCTGGGAATATGTACAATATTACGTTTTTCGATGTCTTACACCTTTTCATCAAATCCTCGATACCACTAACATTATTTAAGTCAATTTTCATATAGAAACATCCAATTTACTTTAACATTTTGTTACATTGTTGATGAAATTCAGATCATTTTTGGAACAATAAACGAAGATGCTGTTTAAGAGTCTTCTTTTGGCTTAGATTAAAGTTTTATTCAATAGGAGAGTGAAATAGTGGTCTGGGAGTCCACAGAGTGAAGTATTTTCCTTCTATTTACAATTACTAAAATTTTGAATCCATAATCTATTGCCTGCGAAGACTTCGCAGAATCACATCACTAGGCTGAGATTACCGGTGGAACATCATCCCGGATGTCACACTTCGCTGGAGGAGATTACGTGGCCGTGCGTCCCAAGCGTCTGAATAGTCCAAACTCTGGTGGCTATAGGTGGCGGCTTCCACTTTTGATCAGAAACCAGTGCGTCGAAGCGTATTAGTGGTAGTAGTAGTAGTAGTAGAATTGGATCGAATGCTAATGGCAGGCTGCTTCTCTGGTACTCGTATCTTTGACAACATCGCGGCTGCCCCGACACAAACTTGTTATCTTGTGTTTCGACAGGCCGTGCAAGTGGCACCGCTACCCAGAGTTCAGCCGCATATTTTCAAGAAGGGCACTCAAACCTGTGCTCACTTGATGGATGTCACACAGTGACATCAGCTGAATATATACATACCTTTTATCTTACCCCAGTCAGTGGTGTATTATGATTTTCTGAGATGATTTTGTTTTATGTAGTAAGGATTGGGAATTTTTTACTAACGGCTCAAGTCTGACCTAATAGTTGAAGCCAAGTCATCTGTTAAGACACTTTCGTCACCAAAGGCCGTTTAAGTCCCAAAATATCACTAAAGTGATGTATGTAACTTTGATCATGTTACTTGAGAGTTGTGTTAGAGAGTGTTAATTTTCGATACGAAGGTCCCTTCATTGTTTATACAGTGCGCGCAAAAAGTAAGGAACAAATTCGATAAAAGGGAAAGTATTGATTTTTGGAAAAATTCCAAAAACACGTCAATTTTGTTTTTAAAGTCTGCATTTTTTGACATAATATTCGAATATACAGGGTGATGCGTTTAAGAGTGGTGACGTCATCGGAATTTTTTTTAAATAGCAACCCTTATTTTTTATTCCATATTCTGACACTTCATCCAATTGCCAAAATGGTAATGTAATAAGTTTGTCGCCTTACACAAGGAAATTTTTGAAAAAAATAATTATGAAGACGGGAAAGTCACCACACTTAAATGCAAAGCGAAACGAAAAGTATTGATTTTTGGAAAAATTCCGAAAACATGTCAATTTTGTTTTTAAAGTCCGCACTTTTTGACATATCGGATATACAGGGTGATGCGTTTAAGTGTGGTGACTATAGCACTTTCCTATCTTCGTAATTATTTTTTTCAAAAATTTTGTATGTGATGTAACAAACTTATTACATTACCATGTTGGTAATTGGATGAAGTGTCAGAATATGGAATAAAAAATAAGGGTTGCTATTTAAAAAAAATGCTGATGACGTCACCACTCTTAAACGCATCACCTGTATATTCGAATATTATGTCAAAAAATGCGGACTTTAAAAACAAAATTGACGTATTTTTGGAATTTTTCCAAAAATCAATACTTTCCCTTTTATCGAATTTGTTCCTTACTTTTTGCGCGCACTGTATAAAAAAGCTGATCTGGTGTTTGTAGATATCACCAAGGTCAATTCCACTATGGTCATTAAATGCGATTGATAAAAAGTAAAAGTACTTGACTCTTAAAACTATTGAATTCAAGGCAGACTAATATATTGTGTCTAAATTAATGCATTGATAATATTCAGTTATATACTACTATAAAAGGTAGTAAGTAATAGTAAAGCGATATTCCTATAACTTTCCGCGCTTAATCTAAATAAACTTATCTGAACCCAAATCTTCTAAGCGGGTTGTCCAGATTCACAGTGGTGTTACTGCACAAACGGTGTCCTACATTTAACTCGTGTCTGGTGCAGCTACGGTGTTGTTGACCAGATTATCACCAACTAAACTAGGAAGGCGGACCAGATAAGGCTATTAACCCAGCGTAAACGGAAAGATAAGCAAAGACAAAAAAAGTAAAGAAAGGGGGAAAAATCCTCTAAAATAGATAAACTTTGTGATAATTACTTGAATTATGGAAAGTAAACAAAGTAATCTACGGACTTACCCAGGAGTTAAATGACTCAAAGTTATTTCGCAGAAGGTGCTAACATTTCCAAAGATTCCTCGAACGAGGTCCAACCCTGACTTTGAACCTAAACGTCCACCAGGTTAATCATGGAATCGATTAATGGAAAACAAAATCCTTTAATAGAGCTCCTAAAATACCATAATGACTAAAAATATTCTAGAAAAATAAATTCCCATTTACCAGCACTAAACTGCGTATTAAAATTTTACTACAACCAGCTTATCTCAAATTTTGCAGGAAACAAGAACGACCAATTACCCTACCCAACATGCCACTAGGAAAATTGCAGTGTTACCACGACGAAGTTTTTAAAGCAAAAATATAATTCAAGGTTGGACTAGAAGTATGAAGTGTAGCATAATCCATAGGAGAAACTTGCAATAAATCGAATTATAATGCTAGCGAAAAAGTGACACGTAACAGACTTGCTTGATGCATAAATATCGAAAGACTGAAACGTCCATTTGATTAGGTTTTCGGAGTAAACAATAGAGGCAACGAAATATTCTTGAACAGACGCAGCGTAACACAAAGGATAGCAAATCCTAACAAACTAATTTATAGTGAAGGAGTACCACACAGCTAGGGTAACTAAACCCCCTCCCCCTTTAGATTTGCTTCCCTTAACCTGAAAGGAAACGGAGATATAACTTTTTAAAAATTGTTAAAACATCACAAAATGATTCATAGCAGTGTTTTTAGAAAACGTCCAGGATAGTATAATGATTGCACACAATAGTAATTCAATTTGTTGTTGTGTTTTTTTCGATCACAATTGTTATAATAGATAACAATTATTGTCTTGACATCATCTGTAATTGGTAAATTCTATGAATATTTGGTAAACAGGATGAGTAATCCAAATTTTTTTTTCTAAGGAGGTTAAATGCATTTAAAAAACGTTTACAATTTTAGTTTGTAGTTTTTCTTCTTTATGACATGAATGGGAATGCACATACGCATACACGCATCCACCCACCTTATGTAAGCAACATACATATGTTACTAAAACACATTACAAAAAAGTGTAAATACTCATAAGCTGATGTCCCTCATTAGTTAATACCACTTAATATCTAACATCCTGTCAATAACAGTTTATCTGTATCATCATCATCACCGCATATGTATACGCACGTATAATACGTACATAAAATGAAAATTCCATCTCGCTAAACGCGTTATAAACACAACCCAAAGTTCTTCTTCAAAGTCAGTTCAATTTTCATTAAAATGAAAATGAAAAATCTTATTTGGGCAGAGCAAATGGCAACATACCGCGTTGCCATTTATTTTTGCATATAATTTTAGATCAGTCAGAGAGCAGCATGTTTCAGTTAAAGACCGCCCACGCGTTTTGCGTTTATATGGTTTTACGACATGGCCCTAACCTATCCAATGTTGTTTGTTCTATTGTCTGTTGTATTATTTGAACTTGTATTATAAGTCACTTTTATAACTTCCGATGGTACATAGTTTTTTTCCCTACATGCAGTAGTAGTAATAATCTACTAGACACACATAGCTGTTTTAATTGCATTTTTCAGCAAATTCGCCATTAATTTGCACTAGGGAGTTGCATTAAAATTAAATGCAGTTCCCGCAATGAGTTATATTTAGACGCCAGATGTTTAAAATTGAGTTAGTTGCTACACTGTGGTCAGCGTAGACGGTATGCCGTTTTATATCAAGATCGTATACTAAATTCTATTTATTACCATTGTTTGAATGCGCTTTTAACTATGGCAAGCTTGTAAATAGATACAATTTAATTATAAATAGATTTAAATGTGACGTTTATAGGCTATATGTCTATTTGTAAAATGGTTTTATGTTGTAATTTGTAATATAAATTAATTCCGCTAATGATACATTGATCAAACCTATTAATGATTCATTGGTATTCAATTTGATCATTTTTAGACAATTTGTGCATAGTTAGAGCTTTTTACCTTGATATAATCTGTGATATAGACATCCCAAAATGGCCTCATAGCGCTTTCTTTCGTTTGTCGCCGCTAGGAGATATCCATAAGCAAATAAGGTTATCCTCTCAATTCTGATTAAACAAAACAAAAAAAAACACTATTGGATGTTTTTGCTTGGTTTATGCAGGGATTATATTTCGACCTTTCGTTGATTACAGTCATAAAGTTTCGCTATGTAAAGTACCAGATGACTTGTACTGATATTGTCGATTTACGTGACGTACATGTTACATAGTTATATGGCTTAACTGTCACGACCCACTTGGAGAGGAATTGAGATATTCCCAATCGAAGGTTACGAACCACCCTCTACTAGCTCTCCAGGCTAGTGCCGGAGTAATTAGCGCCCTAGGAGAGTATTATAAAATACCTCTCATCTAGCTAGAGATTGATTGTCTTCTTAGAAAATCTGCATTTTCTTAATCGATCGTTTAGGAAGTTTACTGCCCGCTGAGAAGACATGTTATCGCAATGAAAAAAAACAGCAAATAACATTGAAAGTGCAACTTTTTAAGCATTTTCAGTAAAAGATTGTTTACCACCTTGCCATGAATTTTGTGTATCTAATATAATAGTTGTGATTATACAAGACAGGACAGGGGCCTTTACACGTAGCTAGCACCGCCTCTAGTATGGTAGATTGAAAAATGTGGTTGACGCTAAATTCATCGCCAGTCTCTATAATAGAAAGCGTGTTTATAGCGAGCTGGTAGCTTTAGATGTAGACTGAAGACAGTGGAGGTATTGCTGTGATCACGTATGGTTGTTCCGGCGATGGCGCCTACTGTAAAGGTTTGTATTGCCGTGGCAGACGCGGTATCTCTTTTATTGATCTTCCATAAATCATGGTGACGGCTAACTTGGTCGTTAGTTGAGGAAGTAAATGAAGATAGGTTAGTCGATAGTTATTCCTGTCGCATGTAATGACAAGAGTAATATCGATAGGAAAGTATCTATAGAGAATTAGTAATATTATTGTATAAAACGAAAATATTACGAAAACGTCGGGTGTGCAGTACTTTTTATTTCATTGCTGTTGCTTATTGCTTGACGGTGATTGCTCGGAGTTGGTGTCGTTGGTGGTAGTAGTGGTTGGCAATGGTGAAGCAACAACTCTCTAAAATAGCAATTCCATAGGTTTCCCAAGAATCAACACGCGATGTCAAGACTAGTAATTTTCGCTGGTATATCTTCCAGAGCAGATTAGTGAAACTGTACAATAGGCCGCACGAGTTTTAGTGTAAATTTTTGGAGAGCGGCATCCGCACGCGTACCACCGGGCAACGGTACCAAACTACGATACCACCGATCAAGAAGTAACTCAATTTGGAGATTGTACAAAATCAGTGTGCGCGCAGCGTTGACGATCTATAATAAGTAACGATAATAATGATAATAATAACAACTACTATTCCCATAATCTGGAAACTAGGCGCCAGAAGATGTGAAGCTTGTGGAGAGAGGGCGGCTGTATTTATATTATCCCACATTTGTGTAACAGCTAAGAAAAAACTATAGAAAACCTTAACCAGATTTTCCGGTACCGGGAGTCGATTTCGGCCCGCTTGGTAAGAGACCAGCGTTCACTACACTACCAAGGTTAAATGTAGTAATTATTTCCGTATTTATTTCACGCCTTCTGAGAGCAGGAGTCTAAATACTTTCAATTAGCGCGTCACTTACTTATGTGAGCTGCTATCCACCATCTACTAAGCTATTTACGTGCTCACCAATTAGGGCCTACCTCTTTTTGGAAGACCATGTAGTAGCCCAGTCTAGCATGCGGACTTTACACTGCCCTGTCGTTTCCAACCAAAGTGTGTGCCTAGCGAAACAGCCTTGTTCTACTATACCTAAAAGTACAAACTTGCCTTGTACCTGGAGGTGGGTTGTCTTAATATGTCGCAACAACAACCTTTAAATAGTGTCCAGGATACATTTACTCGGCTCTGCCGTACTGGTATCTGCTACAAGGTAGGCTAACCGCACTTAAGGGCGGGCAAAATCTCCGATCGCTCCGCTAAGAGACTGGAGAGAAAAAACCGGAAAAAGGTCCAGATTTGCAAATCCACAGTTTTGACTATATCGCGTGACTACCTGGCGGCACAGTCAACTAGTTAAGGCTCAACTAGTTTTTCTAAAACCGCGGGTTTCGCTAGCTTTAGAAAAAGTTGAATCCACATCAAAAATCTAATATAAAATACTCAATTAAAAAAGTAGCAGAACCCAGGCTGCAATTCTCAGGAATTGAAGGAGTTGCTGCATTTTCGAAAATTTTTAGATTCCTAATATTCTAGATAATTTAGACCCCAATTTGAGTACGCGTGGTGTATGGGCTTTACTAACTTTAGGGACGTAGATATCGACCAATTAACGGCGAAGATATTAAAATACGCTGTCATGCCTCACCTTTCACTCATCTTCACTACTTTTTTGTCACCAAGAATTCTACTCTCGCAGGAAAATTACCTTGGGAGGTGTATTATAGATGGATACATTCATTTTTTGCGCTATCGCCTTATTTTTATTTGTTTCCCGATTTGTTATTTCCCACAGTAAATTAAAGTTATGGAATCGTTGTTGCAACAAGAAAATAACAGAACTGTTATAGTTATTTACGTGCCAAGCGTTGTAAATTAATCTTTACGAGTGAGCTGTAAAGTTTGTAGGGCGAGCGACGAAGGAGCGAGACTCCATAATCCAGTGAACCCAGTAAAGATTAATTACAAAGCGTGTTGCATACAAAGTTTTATTTCCACCTTCACCAGCCTTTTTTTATATAATGTATATTTTTTATAAAAAAGCATTTTGTAATCAAAGGCGGTAGCACAATTTATAGCTAGGCGTTGTAATGGTGTTGTGGTTAAGCAACAAAGTAGTTTCCATAGCTTTTTGTTGATGAGCATTGTAACATTTTACAGGTCTCTTTTAGGAGCTCGTGAAGTTTTCCAGGGGTGTATTAACTACTCATTTTGTAACTACTCTTTTACTTAATTACCATAAATGCCTGTAAAGTGTCATTTACGTAGAAAGTGGAAATAAAATTCATAACATATCTGGGTGCTGTTATGAAAAGTAATCGGTATAAAAATGATGAAGGGAGATATGTTTGGGCATTTATATTGATTAAGATTAATTAATCACCAAACAACTTAACTTTTGAAAAGTTAATTAGTGAAAATTTGCATTACACATCCAGCAGTAAAATTTTATAATTTTACTTGTTAGTTTTATCTTGTTTGGTTACTATAGAAACCCAGCGTTATAACGATTTTTCTTGGGTGGGAAGCATTGTGAACATACCGCAAAACATACCTAACCTTACTTTTGTAATTTGGTAACAGTTAACGCTTAGAATTTGACATAAAATTATAAAAGTAAGGTTTGCGGTATGTCTACAAGAACGATTCGCAGCTATCGTCGACGTCAAATTAAAAAAAAACATTATCATACATTTTTATTTTTATTATTAACTAGTGTCGTTAGCGCAAAAATTATCCTACGATACTTATAGTTAAATGCTTGCAAAAGATCTCGAAAATTGGAAAACTCGACCTTTCGATTTTTCCCCGTCTGATTTTTTCAACTTTTTCTCTAATCGTATCGTATACTTTGTAGTCAAAAGTTTACCGGCCATTACAAAAATTACATGACTATTTTGTGTCAGATTTGACACAAAAATAATACACAAGTCATCAAAAATAGTAAGTACCATAGGTAAGTACAAAGTTTTAGCTATAAATTCTATGGGAAAGGAAACGCGATCTATAGCGACATGGGAAGAATTATCCAGCGGAGGAAAATTAAACGAATTAGCAACGGTTCTGTAATTTATTACTTGTAAAAAAAGGTAAGTAGGTAGCGTAGATATAAAAATAATACACCTATCAATAAAATGAATTAAATATAAAACCTACTGGGATATGCGTATTAAAAAATAATCACTTTATTGCATTATTACAGTGGTGTGCGGTGAGAATCTAGGCTAGGGAAGCAACCACGATTTTAATTATAATACACCTAGGTACAGGCGCGGATTAACGGGGAGGGAATTATCCCCCCTCCCCCAATTTAGAAATAAGTTTACATAGAATAGAAACAAATAATGTTTGTTTAATTATTATTTATTAAAACAATTATTTTTCCAAAGATTTCCCCGTCAAAATACTTCTCTGGATCCGCCCCTGCTAGGTGCAATAAAAAACAGTGTTATAATTATTAAGCTTAAATGTTTTTCAAAGAAGCACTTTTACACTTTATACTTATGGAATTTGTTGACTATCATTCTTTATTTAAAAAAAAACTACTACTACGTATCAATTTTCCGGTCTTAGCAAAATACCGGTACAGGTTTTAATCTTTGTTGTTAAATTTGAAAGATCTGGTTTTGATCTGCCTTTCTTAATAATTTGTAATTTCTCTCCAAAACTGTATGCGAAAAATTCCTTATTAATAATTTACAAACTGAACAAAAAATCGTCCCGATTCGGCTATATCGAAGGTACTCGAACCTTTCACCGAAGCAGTTGAATTTGCCGTCGTGACGATAATGCAATTTTAAATTTGGATACAGGCAAACTAAATAGAATTGTCTTTAAAAAAATACAACTTATAAATTAAAATAATAAAATGCGACAAAATACAGTCTCATTCGCAGATTTAGATTACTTAAGTAACACTAAATCGAACAAATAACCAAATTATAATAAATAAACATTTGGGAACGAAGCACAATAAAAATTACGACAAAACAATGTTAGCCAGCCAAACAGCATCCGTCTATTATAACACCCCGCGCTCGCTGATTCACGCCAAGTTTAAGAGAAGAGCATTTGTAATCAGTGCTTATATTAAGTGTATGCATCACACTTGAATCGGTATTACCTTTCCGTGCAAGCTTAATGAGCCTAATTTAAAACAGTACTCTAAATAATTATACTTTTTGCTGTACAGAGTTGATATTGAGCTTTAATTTGATAAATATTTCAATTTAAATAAACGATAACCATAATTTTACAAAAGTATTTTTGTTAGCATTGTTTTTATTTTTAATAAATTCTCAAGGCAAGCATTGCTTCCATTGACCGCACGCCACTGTATTATTACAATATAAAATGCACATAAAGTTGTAAAACAAATGACGTTTACCATCTCAACACACATAAATTTTAAGTTTTAGGCTGCCAGATTGTTACATGAATATTTGGAGAACGAAAATACGTCCGAAGAGAGCGATTTAAGGATCTGTGTGATAAAGTTATACCGCTTTCAAATACGGCTTACAGTGATTAAATAACGAATCGTGTCAAAAATAATTACACTGTAAGAGATTGAACCTAACATTCAAAAGAACTAGTGGTAAAGCCCTTACGGTACCAATCACCAATTGGAAATCAACACCCAAAATTAATTCTAAATCTGCACAAATGCAATTTCCATTCTTTAACTCAAAGGAAAACATAATTTAAAGGCGATATGCCACTAAAACATTCTTTTAAAAAAGTTGCTTCACGAACGAACGAGAGGTAAATCGACTTATCAACAGGAGATTACTTCCGAACAAAATGGCAACTAAACGGAGAGAGAATGCGAAAATCCCTAACGCTATACAATATAACACAAAAGCATAACTATACAGGGTGTTACAAAATTAGCACGTAACAGCTTGTCCGAATATTTGAGCGTAGACTGCCAAACGGGATACCCTGTATAGTAGAAGATCTTTATCCTTGATAAAACTTCAAAAAATTGCTGAGAGAGGTTGATCCGAAGATTAGCTTTATAAAAGACATAGCTGATGATAAATACAAGATCAGATCTATCTTCGCTGCATAGTTTATGTATGACATTTAAAAACTGTAAAGTTGTCTTTGTTTACAACTATCATTTTCATCTAAGACTAAAACAATTCGAAAACTAGACCTTCCAATAAAATGTTGCACCTGTGTGTTCCGATTTTTGCTAATTATAGTTACAAGAAGTAAAATAATCGCCGCAACCGGAACCTTTAAAACTCCGGGTAATAAATCAGAAATGTAACGATAGAATAATAAAACAAGGCTAGTAAAAACACACAAATGTCATTCATGCCTATGGGCGCAATAATATGAAATCAGAAATTGGTTGCTGCTACCGTAATTTAATACATTTACATAATCACCTATAGCTTAGAACCGATAAATCAATATTTTCTAGTAAGAAAACTACAACATTACTTACATTATTTTATTGAAATGCCATACACATTAAAAAGTGGCTTGTTTCAGGGTATTTTTTAATGTTTTTTTGTTTATGTAAACTTTTCTAGACGATCATATTTTTTTTTATTACATTTATTTTGAGCATAAAAAATGTTTAAATTCATTGAAAGTTTTATTTAAATCCAAATAGATCTTCTTCACTTTTTGTTTATTCTCAAAAGAACTAATGCACACAATTTTCTCTTAAGTTTTATAAAATACACTCAAAATACACGCAAGAAAAATATTTATTCAAGAAGCTGCAGATCTACTCAATTTAAAGTTCTAGTTTTAAGAAGCAAAAAATTAATACATATAAATAGGAGTTTTCGGAATAAATTGGATGAAAGGGAAAACTCCTCATAAATGTTTTTAAATACTTTCTGATGGAGCTATACAATAATAATGGAATTTTATGTACATACTACCTGTTCGCTGTAAATCCGTTTAGTGTTTTGCAATATGCAGATTATATTTAATACGGCACGTGTACATAAATATTAGTGGAGCATTATTATGTATGGTCAAATATCCTGATTGAAAATAGATATTATCTATTTTCTACTAAAGTGCTATGTTGTCAATGGACGCGTTTAATACATATAATAATAATTTTAGAAATAATCTATGACATGAAAAATAAAAGTGGGAGTAAATGATAATACATAATACCAATATTTTGTCAATAATAATAACTTTATAACTTCTTCCATATATTGTTTCTATTGCATTGCTACTTCAGTGGTTCTCAACCGCTGTTCCACGGAACGATGATATTGTTCTTCGTGTCTATCTTTACTTCTAGAGCTCCTCGTAATTATGGTGTTTGGTATTCATACGAGGGATGCTCTGTTAATAGTTAGTAGCTGGCCATGGAAGCTCAATTGGCTAGAAACAATTGCAACAATTGAATGTCGCATTAGTTGAGATTCGTTACCCACAATTGTCAAACGTTCCGATTTCCTTGTGAAACGTAGTTAATTTTGTAAGATAAGTAATTGTGCATTTTTAATTCAGTTAAGATGAACATTCCGCGAACTGCCTTTAGAGCTATGATTTTCTACGACTATAACAGACAGTTAGGATACCAGCAAAGCCATGAAGATTTTATAGCAGCTTTTGGCAATGCTGCCCCTTCATTATCCGCTGTTAGTCATTGGTTCCGCGAATTTCGACGCGGTCGAGAGCTGCTAGAAGACGAAGCAAGACCTGGAAGACCTGCGGAAGCTGCCTGTTCAGAAAATGTTGATCGTGTGGCAAGCTTGATTCAGGCCAATCGAAATATTACTTATGGGGAGATTCAGGAGGAAGTGAAGATTGGATCGTCGGCGGTGAATACCATTTTGCATAAACATCTTGGGGTAAGAAAGCTAGCAAGCCGTTGGATACCGCATTTGCTCTCAGAAAGTCAAAAACAGGCTCGAGTAGACTGGTGTAAATTTATGTTGCAAAAAATTTGACGGAGGAGCTTCCAAGCAAGTGGCATACTGGCATAACTGGTGACGAATCTTGGGTATACAGTTACGACCCTGAAACTAAACAGCAGCCTAGTGTTTGGGTATTCGAAGATAAAGACTTGCCCACAAAAGTAATTCGTGGCAGAAGCGTCAATAAGAAAATGATTGCTGTTTTTTCCGCCGAAGTGGTCCTGTTGCTGTTATTCCACTTGAAGATCGCAGAACTGTTAATTCTGATTGGTACTGCGAAGTAGCTTTACCACAGATGTTTGCAAAATTACAGACAGGTCGCCAAAGGACCGGATTGCGTAACATCTTAGTCCATCATGACAACACATCCTCCCATACTGCTGCCAGAACATTGGATTTTTTGAAAGATACGGGAGTTCAATTAGTAACTCATCCTCCGTATAGCCCAGATCTGGCGCCGTCCGACTTTTTTTTTGTTTCCAACTGCTAAAAAAATGATGCGAGGTAAAAGATTTTCCAGTGCAGATGCAGCAGTTACAGAATTTCAAAGAATTTTTGAGGATCTTTCAGAAAATGAATTTTCCGAATGTTTTAAAAAGTGATTTCAAAGAATGCACAAGTGTATTAGTCTGAATGGAGATTATTTTGAAAAATATTAAAGATTTTTTGTTAAAAAATGCAACGGTCTTTTTATAACTAACAATTTTCAGCGCAACCCTCGTAGGCAAAGTACTAACAAATCAATTATTAGATACCACCTATGGCAACGGATAAAAAGTTCAGATTCCGTACACAAGCGATGTGAGCACATATACCTACAGTTTGCAAGTTTACCTGCACCGGCAACATATACCAGTAATCGCGTCGATACCATCTTTTGTGTTGTTGATGCCCCAATGTGCGGGACTCCTGCTTTACGTTAACATCTACAAGGAAGTCAGCATTGGCTTCAATGATGAATTCATAAGCTTCAGAGGGATGCATTCTTACATATCGTTTAGCCAGCCGGGCTTGGTTGATTCCTAATGTCACTTCTTCAAGAACATTCTCGAGCTCCAAAGCTATTCTTTTCAAACGAGTAGTCCTTTCCGAACTCTTCATTAGTGGCTCAGAATATTGTTAATGCATTTATTATTTTTCAAACGACTATCCACACGATCTTGATTGTCCAACGCACTATAGTGATGCATCTACTTTTATTTGCGTCTTTCATGGAAAGCTGCTTCTCCTTGTTGTCGAGGAGTCCAGACATACAGTGTGTTCATTTGAAACTTTGCACCTTGCATATTTCCTAAACTATACACAATATCAATTTCAGCAGAAACGCGTCAAATTTAAATAGAGCATTGGTCAAAATTCTGCATCTTACTCCCCACCCCACCAACTTAAAATGCTAAATGGCATTGCTGCGATACACCGAAAAATCTTCTAACAACCGTCCTTCAATAGCATTTAAAGTATTTTACATAAAAAAAGCATCGGTTTTCCGCGAAGGGTACATTACAAACACAATGATTACACAGATTACTCAAAGAATTGGTGAATTTCACATTAATCACACGGTACCTGTTCACAGATTTTTCAAAGGTTAGGCAGCTTTAATAATGATATACAAATTCTAGAAAAATACACCCGCTGATTACACAGGCTGCATAAGATTTCATAGAGCTTCTACACCAGACTCCCGCAGCGGTCTTTTGCGAACCGTAAATTACACGGATTTCCCTATATACAATGATTACGCAGATTTCACATTCACAATGATTACACAGATTCCGCAAAAAATTAGAAAATTTCACTGCATTTATTTCACGGAAATCACAGATTTTACACAGCTTTCAGAGATTCTTGTGGTGATTTACCCCGACGGGTAAATACGCAGATTTCACATTATAATGATTACTACACATATTAGATTTCACAGATTCCACAAATAATTCGCTAATTTCACATTGATTACACGGAATTTGCAGATTTTACTAAGAATTCACAGATTTCACACTGATTACACGGTATGTACAGATTTCACAAAGGGTAGACAGATTCTATAGAGATATACAGATTTTACAAGAGTATACACTGTATTCCGCGTTGGTTACACGGATTTCACAGATTAGACAGCTTGCACACAGAGATTGTCCCTGATTTCCGCAGCGGTTTGCCCACAAGACTAAATTAAATTGATTTCACAGCATAATGATTACACAGAATACCCTTGCATTTCACAGGTTTCACAAATAATACATGGATTTTACATTAATTACACGGAATTCATGGATTTTAAGAATATGTATAAGTATATATACAGATTCTGCAAAGAATAGACTAATTTTTCGTTGATTACATGGATTCACATATTACACAGGATTTCACAGAGCTTGTATAACAGATGCTCGTAGCGGCTTGTCTCGTAGGGTCATTACATCATAATGACTACAGAAGATTACAGAGTGCACACATATATTTCCCAGATTCCACAGAGAATATAAAGGATACTTGCGTTTCACGTTGATTACACACGTTGCACAGAGCTTGTACACCAGCTTTTCGCAGCTTTTTCGTTTGTTCTGAAGGATAAATTACACGGATTTCACACCATATATAATATATATAGTTATTACACAAGATCATGCATAATACATTGCATTTCACAGATTCCACAGAATTGACATTGATTATACGGAATTCGCTTTTTTTACTAAGAGTGCAAATATTTCACATTGATTACATGATATTTACAGATTTTACAAATATTATGCAGATTCTACCGTGATATCAAAAATTATCTTGGTCAAGGGTTGTTATGGAATATAAAACGGTTGTCTTAGTTTGAATTTCTAAATCTTGTTCTTAAAATAATCAATAAAATAATAATATCAATTAAATAAATATCAATTAAAATAATAATAATGTGTTACCTACTTAGTTCAGCTGTAAAATTTATGTCAATAATTTTTTGAGTGTCAAAATAACATATTTGTAGGTTATTGATGATGTCAGTGTAGCTTGACAACGACAGAATTATTTTAAGAACAAGATTTAGGAATTCAAACTAAGACAACCGTTTAATATTCCATAACAACCCTTGACCAAGATAATTTTTGATATCACGGTATAAAAGATACTTTCACGTTGATTACACTAATTTCGTAGAACTTGTGACCAGATTTTCGTAGCGGTTTGTTCCTAAGGATAAATTGCACGGATTTCACATCACAACGATTACTTAAAATACACATAGATTCCACAAACTCCACAAAGAATTCACAGATTTCACATTAATTACACTTTATTAGATTTTTCGAAGGTTAGGCAGATTTCCCAAAGATATAGATATATACAAATATTTCGTAGAGCTTTTACACCAGACCCCCGCAGCGGTCTTTTGCGTAGGGTAAATTACACGAATTTCACATGCACAATGATTATACACAAGATTACACAGATTCCGCAGAGAATTGAAAAATCTCACCGCATTTTACGGAATTCGCAGATTTTACAGAGGAATTTGCAAAGATTCTTGCAGGGGTTTACCCCGAAGGGTAAATACACGGACTTCGCATTATAATGATTACACATATTAGATTTCGCAAATTTCACATTGATTACACGAAGTTTGCAAGATGTGACTAAGATTTCACAGATTTCAGACTGATTACACGGTATTTACGGATATTACAAATGGTAGGTAGATGTCACAGAAGTATACAGATCTTCACATTTACAAATTTCACGTTGATTACACAGACTTCACAAATATTGTAACTAATTTTCGCAGCGGTTTGCCCACAAGTCTAAATTTTATGAATTTTACAGCATAATGATTACACAGAATATACATCCGTTTCACAGGTTCCGCAAGTAATTCACAGATTTTATATTAATTACACGAATACACGGTATTCATGGTATTTACAGATTTCACAAAGATTATGCAGATTCTATAAAATATCCCTAAGTTTGACATTGATTACACTCATTCCGTAGAGCTTGTACTAGATTCTCGTAGCGGTTTGTACCTAAGGATAAATTACACGGATTTCACATCACAACGATTACTTAGAATACACATATATACGGATTCTACAAAGAATTCACAGCTTTCTCGTTGATTACATGAATTTAGACATTACGCAGGATTTCACAGAGTTTGTACATATAGGGTGGTCCAACAAAAAAGCAAAGTCGGAAATCTTATGCTCTCACCCCCTAAGATTATTGTATATCGAAAAAAAGTACCCCTATTTTTTTATTTTGAAATCGGTCAATGTTTAGGGGTGCCTCAAAGCCATTAAAATTTCCCATGTATTTTATATGGGAAAAAACACGTTTTCGTAGATTTGGTATAGAATCCTAGAAAATCAATATTTTTCAACCGGACTACTCTGTTTCTCTTCAGAAATATTAAGAGAATGACATCCAATAATTTATTTGTTAAATTTTTTATATTAACTATTTTTTACAGACCCGCAAAAAACTCCATAAATGAAAGAAACACAGAAAAATCGTTAAAAAATATTTATTACTATTTTGTAATATAAAATATTTTGATAAATAAATTATTGGATGTCATTCTCTGAACATTTCTGAAGAGAAATAGAGTAGTCCCGTTGAAAAATATTGATTTTCTAAAATTCTATACCAAATCTATGAAAAAGTTTTTTTTCCATATAAAATACATGGAAAACTTTAAGGCCTTTGAGGCACCCCTAAACATTGTCCGATTTCAAAATAAAAAAATAGCCGTACTTTTTTTTTCGATATACAACAATCCTAGGAGGTGAGAGCATAAGATTTCCGACTTTGCTTTTTTGTTGGTCCACCCTATGTACAACCATATACTCTTAGTGTTTTGCCTCGAAAGGTACTTTACATCATAATGATTACATAAGATTGCAGAGTATACACAAACATTTCACCGATTTCACAAATAATTTACAGACTTCACTTGATTACACGGAATTCGCAGATTTTACAATTAATACACAAATGTCTCGTTGGTTACATGGCTTTACAGATCTTGTATACCAGATTCTCGTAGTGGTTTGCCTCGAAGGGCTATTACACCATAATGTTTACACAAGATTGCAGAGTATACACACACATACATTTCACAGATTCCACAGAGAATATAAAGCATGCTTAAGTTTCACGTTGATTACACTCATTACACAGAGCTTTACATTAGCTTTTCGTAGCTTTTTTGTTTGTTCCGAATTATAAATTACACGGATTGCACACTAGATATATAGTGATTACACAAGATCATTCAGAATCCACTTGCATTTAACATAATTGACATTGATTTACACGGAATTCGCTTTTTTTACTACGAATACAGAGATTTCACATTGATTAACAGTATTTACAGATTTCACAGGTAATATGCAGATAAAGGATACCCAAGTTCTATGTTGATTACACTCATTTCGTAGAACTTGTAACTAGATTCTCGTAGTGGTTTACCTCTATCGATGAATTACACGGATTTCACATCACAACGATTAGAGAATACACATAGATTCCACAAAGAATTTCCAGATTTCACATTGATTACACGGAATTCACAGACCTTGATCGATTAATTCTCACTTGAATAATAGATTACATATCAATTACACGATTTTTACTGTATGCCTAGTTATGACATTATCACACCTAATGGATACAGATCTATAGATCTGGCGAGTCTTTCTGAACACTTTTTACACGGTATGGGACAACTCGGCGCCGACAATTCGGCGTGGAAAACTCGGCGCCAGAAAAACCTAACCAAACTAAAATGACATTTGTAATTTCTAATTTAAATTCTTAGTAACGTTAGTATTTCTGTTAAATTTTACTTTATGGCTTAATTGCTTTTTTCAAATTCCATTTACATCAGGTTGAGTTTTTCTTGGTAGTCATTACCTAAATATTACTAATAGGGCAGGTTTTTTGTATTAGTTATTTTATTTTGTTTGTTGATAATAAATTTTATAGTAAGTGCAATATTCAATATTAATAAATTAATACAAATTGAAAGTTCTTGGCAATTAAAATTGTTTAACTAATTAAATTTATTAATTTTAATCAAATAAAAGATATTTTTTGATATTCATAGCAATAAATGACCGTCCCATGCCTCTATTATTTTAATAAATATTTAAATGAATTTACTTGCTTAATAACGAGTGATTTGTATGGCAAAATACAGTGTACTACAAATTAGTAATTTTTGGCGCCGAATTGTTTCAGCGCCGAATTATCGGCGCCGAGTTTTCCACCCCGAATTGTCGGCACCGAGTTGTCCTAGACCCATCTTTACATAACCTTAATTTATTTGATTTATTTGCCATTAAGAAAAAGAGGAATTGCTTATAAAACATTTTGTGTTACTATAATCATAAATAAACACACGTCTTGCTTTCAGTTTTATTGCCTTTTTTATCTTTCTTTTAAAGTGGTCTATTTTTTGCACCACTATTAAGTAACAAGAAACACTTCCAAAACATATGTTTTTAAAAAATCACTTATTAAATCAGGAAACCTGGCAACTTCTTCAACATCCCAAGGATTAACACCAACCTTTTGGTATTAACTTTAAACTTTTCAGATTCTTGAAATTACCGCAAATCCCACAAATTCCCCAAATAAACAACTCTTGACAATTTTCAGGCAGCTGCGTTTTCCTAACTACAAAATGTAAATAATGTAGGGTTAATGCCGCACCTGTCCTTTTTAGAATAACTAAACTTGACTTTTTCATTTAGAGGGACTTTTAAATCCCATGGTGTGTTTTTTCCCCTGTACTTGACATCTTAAGGAAGTGAGTTTGTTTTTAATAACTTCTTCAGCTGAACGTTCCCATAATAAATTTATTTCAGTTGTAAATGTTATCATCTTGTCGACTTTATAAATTTATTGTTCTCGATTATTTTTAGCGCCGGTGTCCACATGCGGGAATTCCCGTTGCGAGCTCGCTGCGGGCCCGCAAATGCGGTCTACGATACTATAAGTTAAATGGTGCAGTTCACACATAGTGCGTCACCGTTGCGAGCTCGCAACGAGCATCTTGCGGGCGTTTCTTGACGCAGATCCCTACAGCCCCGCAAGGTTGACGCAGACGCAAGTGCGGGCTCATAGTACCTTGCTATATATTGTGTGGTTCACACTTGCGGGTGTTTGACGCGAGTACGGTGTATTGTTAATTATAAAATTGAAAATGGAAGGTGCTAATTTAGAAGATATATTCGATATAGAACTATTTATTATTTTTTTTCCTTAAGATAGTTTTATAATTTAGTAAGCGGGTAAATATACATATTAGTGCATATTTATATAATCAACCGGTAACTCTTTTGTTAACACGAATATTTGTTTCTACCGATATTATAATCATAGTGCTCTTGCTTATTGATCCAAAAAAATCCCTGACTTTTATTATTTATTTCACTGATATGAATTCTATTCTGTCTGTTTTTGGGGACTATTACATTTTTAGCACTGCAAGCACTCCTTTTTTAAACATACATAAGTTATTGCCTATGTAATTGAAAAAACAACAACGAGAAACACGTAGTTACTCGTTGTTGTTAATAAATTACACAGGGAATGACGTATGTATGTTTAAAAAATGATGATCTACAATGTTATAAATGCAATACTACTAATTCTAAGAAAAGATGATATAAAGATTAAAAATAATTGAAATAAATAAAGTCAAATGTCAAATCATAGATAATTACAATTAGGGAATAGACTTCTCAGCTTTTAATCAAAAAAAGAGAGACCATTTTTTCAAACCTGAGGGTGATTTTATGGATCAATAAATCAGGGTGATTTAATTGTAATATTGGTTAAAATAAACATGAAATTCTTGTTAACAAAAGAGTTAGGGACTGATTACGTATTTTGTGCATTAATTGTATATTTACCAAGTACCAGCCATATGATTTTATATTTTAATAAACCTTTTACTATTTTTAATTTTATACTTTGTACGTAGTAATTATGTTGTATTTATTTAGTTTTACTGTAGTTTAGTTTATGTTTGAATTATATATACTTTGTGCATAGTGATTGTTTTCTCATTACATCCTTTCAAGTTGCCTTTATTACAAGTAGTTTGAGAAGTATCGAATAAATACATCATACAATTAACTTACTTGAGAGTTACAGCTAGCATTTCCACTGGAGGAATAGCGAGTCTCATATGTGTATCTTGAGACTTGATCTTGTCACTAATTTATTCAGCAAGTTCGTCAAATGACTGAACGCTCATTCGGAAGTAATTATAAAATTTATCTGGATTTTCTCTTAAATCCGCAAATGATGTTACAAATCTGCCTCTTAACAGCCTTGAATCAGTAAACGGATGCATCCAATATCGCTTTTTTTTCTTTAAAATAAACATTTTGTTGACAATATAAGCAAATGCAACCCGTTTTTTGCAGTATACATCCATTTCTTTTGGCGGTAGATTGTTTACTGTGCGTCCTGCGTCATTTCACCGCGTGTAGTGTGAACTGATTTTTGCGGGCCCGCAGCGAGCTCGTTGCGAGCTGGCAACGGGAGTTTCCCGCATGTGGACACCGGCGCTTAATGAAAAGCAGTATGTATCTAAAACTGAAAAGTTATCTGCTAGATACACCTATACAGTTGAGAAAGCATGGCGTGTAATTACACGACTCCATATTATTATTATTTTTCAAGTCCTTGCTAGTGCGACATTTTTAGTAATTAGAGCTTGTTTATATAGAAATGAAAAGCCTGTGGACATTTGATATTTTATGATTTATTCGAAATTGCACAAGGGCATGTCATATTGAATACTCGAGGTGAGTAAATTACATTTACGCTCGCCTACGCTTGAATGTTTCAACTAGAGTTAATAACTTAATGAAATATCTACAGATCTACGAATCAAGCAAACAAAGGGCATGAAAAAGGTTGTTTTTTTATTTTTTCCCTGTTTTTGAACAGAGCTTCAATATCAAATTGACCTGTCTCAACCATACCCCTACAGAACGTCATGTGGAATAAAATGCCATTTACGGTGGTGTAAACGTAAAAATCCCGGGTTAAAAACCTAACGGAAATTGTCTGTTTTTCTCGAGGGCTGAACACAAGGATTTTTCCATGCAGCAATAACGGAAACTTACTCCATAAAATACAACTTCTTCCATGCAGTGCACAGTTTAATTTAGCCGGTAAAAATTAGCCCAAGTAAACATTTTAGTTTCCGACACAATCGATGCGAATAAAATGCTGTGTGCAGCAAGAACACCGTATTTCCTGTAGTTGTACTAGTTGTTAAATCTGTGTGTTCTTCGCTCATTTCAAACCAAAAGGTGCAGGTTCGTTTATAAAAAAAATCTAACCCGCATGACATGCTAGAATTTCTTGTACGAAACCATGTGTGTTAAGTGTAAGTTAGAGATGACGTCAGCAAGTATATTATTCTTAAGACGGCGGTCACCACCCTCCTCTATGAAATATGCACTCTTCTTACGTTAGAAGCTAGAAATAGGCGTGGATAAGTAAACTTAACGCACTATATGTGTACTATATATGCACCTATAAATAATGGCCCCTTTGTATATTGTGCTCTTAGAACAAATGTAAGGCACAAGATTTACGCATTAAAACTTTATAACCCTACACAATCGATAAAAGCACGACCAAAGTAGATTTCTTGATATTTTTATGTTAGGTGTAGCTGTAAGAAGTGGGTAGGTAGTAAACTATAAAATCCAAACTTTGTTATGATGGTGGAACATTTTCTGAATTCCGAATACAGTAATTTTTTCTAATGGGTGCGCCTTTTTGTAATTTCCGGTTACCACTTATTATTACTACTACTGATTGATAACGAATAAGTTATTCCTATAGTATCTTATCTGAACAAACAGTAAACAATAGAGGTAGGTACTAAGAGATCGCGCAAAACTATCTGGAAATAAACGCTAGTGTAATTTCACTGTAATGCCAGAATTATCACTATAATTTTTATGCATACACTGATCAATAAAATCTAATTCTGGTAGCACGAGAAATATAAAAATATACTGTAACTCCACGAACACTATTATAATACTAACATTTCCACTGTAATTCTTGCAAATAGTTTCAACGTAGGGGAAGTGCTGATCAAAAAATGTGTAATAAATAGTGATATTAAGCTCATCTGTAACTATTAGTTTTATTCTAATTTCACTGTAATGACAGTACTGTCCATCTTTAATTATTATGATTGAAAAAGATTTAATGGATTCAGTTTCTACAATAAGATGTAATGTTTTAAGATTCTAGTGTTACCAACGTATCAAATAAATAATTTGCAATCACGTGGTAGTAACGGCTAAGGAAAAACGCTGACAAACAGGCTTTCTAATTCTGGTTATACCAGAAACCACAAATTCTAGTGTATTGCTACTAACCCTATTGTAATTGCACTGTAATACCAGCATAGTAATCGAAAACTATGAACCTAACTGTTAATTGCAATAAAACCACGATGTTCTAATTTCTCCACTATTACATCAGCACTACTATCTTAATCCTTGTAAACAGTATTTCGAAATAGGTTCTACTTATAAAAGAAATATGTACTTATTCTAGTGATACCAGGTATATTAGAATTTTACTTCAACCCAACTATCTCTTATTGTAGCTCTAAATTATAAAACTACCTAAACATGTATTCATACAAAGCTCCACTGTTATGTCAACTATCACTGTAATCTCACTGTAATTCATATAAATAGTGCCGCCAAAAGCGGCAGCAGTATTCAAAGCTAATATCAGGAAAATCCCAAAACTGGATTTTTATTGCACTAACTTCATTGTAATTCCATTCTGTAATAGCATAATACCGGCATCATCACTGCAATTCTTGTAAATAATAACGTCAAAGGGAGACTACTGTTCCAATAACTCTATACCGATTCTTAGTAATATCTTGGAAACACAGCAATGGTCTAGTGTAATTGTAATTCTAATATAATCTCCACATTGCCAGAATAATATGGTAGCATGCGCCTCTCCCTCCCGCGCAAGCTTCATAGCTTCTGTGGCCTAACTAATCAAAACATATGTGCCTACGTAGTTTTCTTTTCTGTAATACTAAAGGGTTATGCAATACTAGCAACAATCATCACTGTAATTCTTGTAAATAATAACTTCAAATGAGCAGTTATTTGCTGCAATAAGTCTTTAGCGAATCTAAGTACTATCAGAAGCATAACAAAGGTTTAGTATAATTGCTGTAGTGCAATTGTGATTCCAATGTAATATACTGCTAGAATATTTCTTGTAACTATTGGCATTAATGGTGAGCACTAATCAAGAAGTGTGTACCTACATAATTTCTGGAATTACTTCCTGTGATGCGGGAAACTGTCACACTTAAAAATTATCACTGTAATTCTAACAATATTAGTGCAATTCAATTGTAATTTCAACTGTATCACTACAAATATAATGAAAGTATGATTTAAAAATGTATTATTTAGTATGTACTACAGTACTATTAGAAATGTCAGAAAATGCCCAAGAATTTGCAATAATTTGCATGATATTTAAATTTAATTCAAGTTTAAATTCAGCTGCCCATATTTTTACGGTGGCAAATGATGGGACAGTCCCCGTAAACGGCATTTAATGCAATTTTTACATGTGGTGTCTTTTAAATCATGTACAATAATTGTAGTACCATAGTGGTTTTGACGAGTTACGCCATCTGCATGTTAAGGATCTTGGGTTAAGGATCAACTTGTAGTGGTCACACCTACAGTCAATCAAAATTATCAAAATTTACCTGGTTGTGTCATTACATACAGATTCAGGCAAACGATATAATTGATTTTAAAGATAACAACTATTTGGTTCAATATAAAATGTTAGGGATGTTTATTGCAGTTTCTTTGGGGTTGGTAGTTTGATTTGTGTTGCAAGGGGGTAGTTGCTAGGGGACCATGTTTTCTTTTTGTTTTGATATAGGATGACTATGATATGTAAACAAGAAGTAGGCAGCCATTGTTTGGTCTTTTGCTTTTAAAGTAATTTTATTCATGTAAGTCCATTTTTGTCTGTTTAATTTATGTTGATTCTAGTTGTGTAATGTGAATTTTATATTATTTAATTAATCTAAAACCCAAATCTCGCGTTTAAACTATATATAAATCAAAATCTAAATGGTAACTAATCTTAAAAGATTCGTTTGATAATTTTTAATAATTGATAAACTTGTCCTTTTGAAGGGTAAATATTACTAGAGAATAATGTTTTCATAACGTTTGTTATTTGCGTTGTTGTTTCATGTTATTTGTGCATTTAAAAACGACTACTACTGTTATGTGATTTATTGTCAGTACTTATTGATTTTAGGTTAATGATTTTCTAACCTAACTAATGATATACTTTGTGACTAAGAGGTTATTTTCCCTGGGTATAATTTGATTTATTATTTAAAAGTGTATTATATGCCTAAAACTTCTATTTATTTATTTGAGAGAGGAGGCTCTACGATGGTAAAAAAACCCATAATAGGCCTTGTAAGAGAATCCTCAAACCATTATTTTATTTACTGATATTTCTTATTTCATGTGTGTCTTATAAATGTATGACCACAACGTACCTATTGCTATGTCAAATATGATATAATTTTTGTTTAGTAGTTCTTGTGTATTTATTTTAATCTGGCGCGTTTATCTTTTCTAGTTTATCTGTAAATCTTTTTGATTGACTCTATTTTACTTACTTTTGTTGTTTTACGTCATTGAGAGATTTGCGTTTTGACTATTTATAAATACCTTGTATAAGCACACAAACTATATCAATTTCATAATTGATTTATTGCTCTGTATTGTTTATTGTAATCGAACTAAATAATCATTTGATCACTTATTGAACTTGCTTATTGCAATTGCTTATTGAACTTATTGAAGGGTGACGTATTTAAGCTGGGCTAGCATATTTTCAAGGAGGTTTTTACAGAACTAGCCTAGTTTTATTTGTGTCAGCTTAAACCCGTCCTCCCTCGCTCAAGATTAAGAATAAATTGATGAAATACTACAATTATATATAATTGTTTTTTTGTTTGTGTTTTTCTCTCTTTCTCCGTCCTTATGAAGTAAGTCAGTCGTTATGAACTTTGTTCACATCTTATAAAAAGTAATCACCAAGTAGGATCCAGTTTGTTCTTTTTGTTATATGGTAGGGGTGCTGAGTTGACGTCAAGATAACACCTCCATTTACAAGATTCAATTTCCTACTATAATATTCGCGCTCAAAGTTCCTACTCTAGGCTCGAAGTGAGCTCACAGTTATCTTGTAGTAAAATTTGTGTTTTGGCTGAAATTTTATAGTGGGGGCGCTGAGTTGATGTCAAGACAGCAATCCCTACTTAAAAGGTACAATTTTCGGAAATAATTAATATTGGACCTTAAAACTTTTACTTTTGGATCAAATTCAGTTCATAATAGTTGTCATGTAGTTAAATTCGATTGAAATTGGTTTGGTGGGGTACTGAATTGACGTCAAGTTAGCACATTCTCCCCCCCTTTTAAAATATATTTTTTACTCTTCGGAATTTTTACTCTTGGCTCAAAACTAGCTTATAATTAGCTCATAATTTTCCTGAAGTAAAATTTGAACTTTAGTTGAAATGTTAGAGTGAGAGTAGTGCTGAGTTGACATCAAGGCAGCAGCCCCACTTAAAAGATGACTATAATATCAAAGCTCAAGCTTTTTAGTTTTGGCTTAAAATTAGCTCGCAATCTACAGCTAAAAATGTATTGGAATTTGTCAAAGTGGGGGCGCCAGCTTTGTGGACGTATTTATGGATGCAGCGTTTAAACGTGCTAACGTTTAGTTGTAAATAAACGTTTAATATAAAAATACACGTTTAAACGCGTATGTAAATATGAAAGTATTTTTAACGGGACATCAATGTTATACGTCCAAAAAGAATCTCATTAGAGCTAAAAGGCGACCATTTGCTTTTTCTGCGGGTATTTGCTAATAGTAGCGCACCTCGCAATTCATCCCTCCGAAGCGCTCCGTATCTTTTATCAGTTTTTATTAGTGGTGGTAGACGTAAACAGTAACGTGAGTCGTCCGCCTTATGGCGCGTATAAATTAAAAGATACATGATTATAAGAAAAATGAATTCACAAATCTTTCCGGGGAAGCGTTTAAACGTGTAAACGTTTAATTTTTGTTGGCTTAAATGTTTAGGTTAATAAACATTTATTGCATCCCTAGACGTACTAAACTATGCTTCTGATGATATGTGGGAATACAATTTCACAGTGTTGCAACCCAACAAGATTTGTGATAGCAAACGTCACAGTAATTTAAGTAGGACAAAATATCTGCAAATCAATTTTTAAAATGGTGATTACGTGTTAGTACCATGCCATAGTTATTTCAGAACCGCTATATAATGTAGTAGTGATTACTAGCAGTATCGCAAAAAGTATCGCACACAGAGGAAAGTCACTTCCGTGATTTACGGTTATAGGTTACGTTAGACCTAACATAATAATAAATCTTAGTTTAGAGGTTAGGTTAGAATTAGAGTTAAAGATTAGGTTAGGCTTTCGGTTACAGGTTAAGCTTGAGCTTAGGTTAGAGGTCAGGCTAGAACTTAGATTAGAGACTAGGCTGGATATTAGGTTAGAGCTTACGTTAGAAGTTAAATTAGACATTAGGTTAAAAGTTAGATGAGAGCTACGTTTAGAGGTTGAGTTTTAGGTTATATTAGAAATTACGTTAGAGATTATATTAAAGATTAGATCAGATGTTAGGTTAGAGGGTAGATTTGAAAATAGGTTAGATAAGAAGTTTCGTTAGAGATAAGGTTGGGGATTAGATTAAAGGTTAGGTTAGGTTACCTAAGTAGGCTTAGAGTAGAGATTAACTAGGGTTAGAAGTAAGGTGAGGATAGATTAGAATAGGGAGTAGTAGAGGTTGAGAGAAAGTAATATAGGATGAGAAAAGGTGAAATAGGATAAGGTTATGGAGTCTAATTAATGAACTAACGTGGGCTGACTGAGCTCAGTTATTTGCTCCCCATTTAGATTTAAAATAAGAATATGAGTATTTAAGGGTCTTAACGCCCTTAACAAAAAATGAGTTCGATTTGTTTAGAGAATCTGCGGGATTACTCAGATAATCTGTGAAATGCTCCCAAGTAATAATCAATGGTAGTTTATAGTAAATATGAACTATTCATTGTTTTTACATAAATACGATGACGTATTGATAACTGATGCCTCCATAGCCATAACTGTTATAATGACGGCCAGACCGTGTCAAAAGTGGTTGGCCATTTACCTTACGTTTCATGACGTTTTACCTCATCCACCTTATAGCCCAGATCTTCCACCTTGTGACTTTTTCCTCTTTGAAATGATTGATTTTCGAAGCTTAAGGAACATCTCAAGGGCAAGCGTTTCTCTTCGGATGCAGAGGTGATAACGGAGGTGCGGAAATGGTGCCGTGGGAAGTCTTCAGACTTTTTCCGTGACGGACTTACAAAACTCGTAGTACGTTGGCGTAAATGTATTTCTGTCAATGGCGATTATGTGGAAAAGTGAATATATCAGTGCGTAGAGGACAGTTTATACTATTATTTCACATTTATATATGTAAACCATATATCTATTACTAATAAAGTTATATCCATGGAGGCATTAGTTTTCAATATGCCTTCGTACATATACGTAATATAAACGCAAATTCGTATGGAAGAATTATCACCTTGACTGGGAGTCGAACCCAGGTCTTCTGGTTCTACTCACCAAATCTTTTACCAACTGTGCTATTAAGATCAATTCACAGAAGGAGGTATTTCTTAGTAGGTTTCCTTTAGATTGGCCTGATAGCTCAGTTGGTTAGAGCTTTAAAGCATAGAACCAGAAGACCTGGCTTCGATTCCCAGTCAGGGTGATATTTTTCTATAACAATATAAAAATAACGGGTGTTTTTTTAAATTTGGCGTCAGAGCAAGCAATGAGAGTTCGATTGTGAACGCACCTTTGAATGTCGCCACGCCGCAGTGTATCTAAACCTAACCTCACTTTTAAGTTTTGACATTTTGACATTTGAAAAATAGTGGTCTATTCACAACAAACTCATAGTCATAGCTAACTAGGACGCCAAATTTAAAAAAACACCCGTTATAAAACCCTTTATTTAGCACTTATACCATGCAACATTTCTTCTACTATCCTTATTATTACGAGATATCATAGAAGATATTCCTATTAATTTTTGACGCTTAATGACATTTAAAAAAAAACATGTAAATATCATTATGTTTTTGATTTTACGAAAATAATTCCTAAATTGTTTATTTATTTTTGGCCGAGGAATCGAGGTGACGGAGTATATTGCGATTGCTATGATATTTGGCCGACCTTACTAAAATTTAGCCGAATCTGGGATAATTCTACCCCCAATCCCTCAATAAGGATCTTTATGGTGCCAAACATCGCGTTGTCACGGACCTGCGGTTTTACTTCCCTATCCAAATCTAATGCATGTTTTAATTTTTCTTACGCAACCGTCAAATCAAACACACTAACTACTATGCGCCGAAACTGGTAACTAGCAATTTATTGTTTATGAATTAGCTATTTTTGTATTTTTGGATAATATATTACTGTGATATTTAATTTAAGAAAAAATAGTATTTTGCCCCACATTAACAAATGCCCAGGCATTGGCAGAGGAAGTCACTTTATGCTGACCCAGTACTGGTTTCCAATTCTGGTTGATTTTCCCTTGCATGGATTTCCCATATAACACCATCCACACACTTGGTTTTGGTAACTCACTTTTGTTTATTTTAATAGCGGGTACTATTTCCCTTTTTCGAAGAAGGTTAATTATAACTGTTTATTTACAAATAAAACACCAATTTATGGTTTTAACGTAGATTTATTGACTAGCAATAACTTTAGCTAGTAAATTGCTTTAAAACGTGGTTCTTTATACTCTTATATACACTTACAATTTGTAACTTTTTACATTTTCGCCGTATTCAATTCCCCAACCAACTTAACTTGTATATTTAAGATTAGACTATTTAAATTTTTACAATATTATTTTTAACGACTTTACTCCGTCGCTTTCTATCAGTAAGTGTCCATTTTACATTAATTTATATTAGTTTGACGACTGTAGCTGTCCGCCGTATCTTAAAGACTGCTTATTTACATTTGTACTATTTTATCTTACACGACTTTACCCCGTCGCTTTATATCCGAAAGTGTCTATTTACATGTGTACTATAATATCTTACACGACTTTACTCCGTCGCTTTATAACAGTAAGTGTCCTAAAAATATGATTTTCTAAGCTTATATACTATTTACTATTTACATCATCATGTTACACAATTTGACGTCACCTTACGATCTAATACAATGACTACACTATTTACAAACATAAGAGCAGATTAAAACATAATCATAATATTTGACTCAATCTATTACAGATTAATTACACAATACTTTTACGCAATAATAACGATCTATTTACATAAACAAAAACCTTAAAAGAATCACATAACCCGTCGATATACTCATTTGAAATTAGTCATAAATATTATATGTGAGGATAAATGAATTAGATAATAACAATAACTTGCGCACAACTGGATGTTACGTATACTTGAGTAATTTGGTGATTAAGCTGTTTGATAATAAATAAAGAAACATGTATTATTTAACCTTATTAAAAAGTACACATTGGTTGTATAATCAATTACACACCATTAAATAACTTAAATTTATTTTTAACTGGAAAAGTTGATAACAATATTTCAAAAGTGTTAGTTTTTAACAAAGATTTTAAAATTACAATATTTCCAAAATTTTGAAACTACCATCCACAGCAATATGTATGTTTATTTCACTAGTGAAATAAGATGATCTTATTTCACGCTGTACTTAAACACTCGATTAATAATGTGAAAAGTGTCATTTATGATAGGGGACGTAGAAAAAATGATTGAGAAATCAATACTCGGTGATGTACGACATATTAACAGTTAATGCATGCGGCTCTTCAAAATAATGGATATCAACATCATATTAGCCAACTGTCGGCCATATTTTTAAAAATCAATCTGAATTCTCGTGAATAAAAGCGAAAAGTCATTAGAAAGGAACAGACATCTAATAAGCAACTAGCATATCATTAACTAATCACAAATCGCTTAAAAACAATCTAAACGTCAGTCTAATGCAAGCATGAAATCATTTAAATTCTTATCCACCTTCATTTGTTTTCCCCAAATGTAATCAGTGCTTATTGTACAAAATAATAGGTTAGGTCTAAAAGTTCATTGCGAGGCTTTCATGAATAGAAAGTAGCAATACCACCAACAACGAATAAAGTAAAATTAATAATTACAACTTGTTAAGCATATACAGCTACCATTCTAGGGCCTTAGATGGAAAACGAATGATTAATTTTCTAAACTTTTTCTCAGTTAGTTGGGTTTTGATTAATAGCGGGCGGAAGAAGGAAGTACGTAATTAGATTTGTTTTTCTTAAATTCCAAGAGTAATTTCAAATGTAACATATTTCATTTTTTATCTGCTGCATCTATTTTTATTTTAATTCTTGTAGGAGGTATCTCTTAGTAGTCATTAAAAGAAAACAGGATAGCAATACAAGAATAAAGATAGCAACACTTCCTAGTCTAAATAGTAGAACTTTGCACACAAGATTGTATTAATTAAATTTCGTGAAATGCAAGTTGTATTATCAACCGAAAGAACAAGTACACTGTTTTACTCCGAGAGAGTGTATGAAGAGGCGCCACTGAACAGGGTAACAACCGGTGAAGGACCGAGCAAGGCCGTTGTTAAAACAAACTACACCACCGACCGTGGTAGTAGTCGTCACACCATATGAGACACATCGTCATAATCTGTCTAATTCCATCAATACATGCTTCCATCATCATCTGATGTCTTTGTATCAAATATTTATTTTTCTTCAAGAAGATACAAATGGAAAATCCTAACCTCTTATAAACGATTTTAATTAGATACTACGGAAGGGTGAAACGATTCATAAATAACCAACTCTTTCTACTAGTTAACCTTTACGCAAACATATTTACAACAATGTATGGTTTACACGCACGCAAGCTCCTGTTATTACAGATTCTATTTATTGCTACTACTGGACGATGATGTTGGAAGAGATAAAAAAGTTCTTCAATTTTCTCAGTAGTCTCTCTGGTTTCTAAAGGTTGATCCGTTGAATTAAGAAATGAACCGCAATGGGATTAGCCATTTTTATTACATGTTCTGATTGCTAGTTTCGATGAAATCGTTTAAACCATCAGTTGGAATTAGACCAAAAGGAGGTAAAAGAATGAAATAATTCATTTCGTATTTTTTTTCTTGTTTTCTACTAAACCAAGATACTGTAAACGCATAAAGTGTAACTTATCCCATTTTTTGTGATTTTACTACTCGTCTTTCTGGAAAACAATCTCTAATGCATTGTCGCCTTATCTATTGTCTTTGAATCTATAACTTATGAGTGCAGAAAAAAGCGATAGACGGAGACGCAATAAAGTATAATGGTAAATTAAAAAAAATGCACATAAATCAGCTGCAAATCGATACAGTTATCTGAAACCTCTAAATTGCTAAATTTGAGAATTTTACTACATCAAATCAAATAATCCAAAGTTTTAATCTGCGTACTTTAATCTTTCGTTTGTATCTAAAACTCAGACACTCTGTATTTACAGATAAACATAGGAACGGTAGCACTTTTGATAAGTTAGAACTCTTAAGCTTACTCATTAACCTAAAAAACTAAAGTTTGAAACGTCTATCCGTTCTTGATCGGTTTTTTCCATATTCTTTTTCCTGTAAAATGAGTGATATGGTCTAGCTGTACCTAGTCAAGTTCCGGTACACGAATGGACGCATCCAGTGTGAGCGCACCATTGGACGCACTCATTCCATTTTGCCTGCCATTTGAAAGCTGTCATGTATGCTACACAAACACATATAAAGATTTAGGTATCAGTTATGTATCATCATGGAATGGCGTGACATCGAAAATCGTGTTGTTATAGTTGGTCTAAAAAAATGCGGTATGGAAGCAGACGATATTTTTCGCACGTTTACGCCGCTCGGTGTAACTCATAACTTCGTATATCGTGCTATAAAGTTATTTCAGGAGACTGGTGGAGTGTCTGACCGCCCAAGAAGTGGACGCCCGCGACCAGTGAGAACACCGAACGCGATCAAAGCCGTAGAGAACAGAATCAGGCGAAAATCACTTCGAAAGCAGAAAATCTTCGTGTCTCGTATTATTAAAGATGATTCGGGACTCAATGCCTATAAGAAACACACGGGGCATCAGCTCACAGTGGCGTTCAAGCAAAAGCGCAAGGAAAAAGCAAAGGCTGTGCACCGCTAGTACGCAGACAATGCTTACAGACGAATCCTGTTTACCGACAAGAAGATTTTTACCGTGGAGGAATCTTTCAATAAACAAGACGATAGAGTGTATGCTCTGTCATCTAAGGAAGCGTCAGAAGTGATGCCGAGGGTTGAACGAGGTCATTACCCCGCGTCAGTGATGGTTTGGTGGGGTGTCACTTATGAAGGGGTTACTGCTCTCCATTTCTGCGAAAAAGGTGTGAAAACATCGGCGAAAGTCTATCAATCGTATGTTTTGGAAGGCGTTGTGAAGCCCCTCAATCGAACATTGTTCGCAAACAAGCCATGGACCTTCCAACATAACTCGGCGCCAGCACATAAGGCTGAAAACCACCCAGGAATGTCTAAAAACAAATGTACCAGAGTTCATTTCCACCGATGATTGGCCATCCGGTAGCCCTGACCTTAATCCTCTGGATTACAAACTTTGGCCCGTTTTAAAGGGTATGACTTGCTCTACTCGACACCCAAATATTGAGTCCCTAATCCGTGCGGTCGCCAATTTTCCCATGCATGAGGTGGGTACTGCGATCGACGAGTGGCCGGAACGACTTCACTCCTGCTGGAAAGCAAACAGCGGCCATTTTGAATATTTTAATCAGAAAATGTTCATGAATATCCAATAAATGTTTTTGCAAAATTTCGTTGAATAATTTTTTGTAGTTTTTCTATAATCACCAAAAAACCGTGTACCAGAACTTAGACTTGGCAAAGTAGATATTCTAATTTACTTTTTCATACTTACAAAGACTTCATGTTCCTTATCTATTCTTCCTAACTACTTATTGGTGATTCGATTCACTCAAAAGAGTCTCAGTATGTGCTTGTAGCACCACATTTCAAAGGCCTCAATTCTTCTCATAGATACGCAGTTAGCATTCACGATTCCACTCTACTATAAAGATGAACTCATAACAGTGGCGTATAGAGATCTTCGTTTTCAGATATAGATCTTAGCTTTGAAGTTGCTACTCATTTTGGTGAATATTGTCCTATTCATTGTTTTATTTCTATTGAGTGATCTCATTGGTCATTTACATTAGTGTCTAGATGAATATAAATAACTTGGTAACTTTTATGATGTATTTTGGATTTGCTGATAATTGAGGTGTGCTTCTCTTGTTAATGACGATGTATTTTTGTTTTTTATGATTCTTTTTTTTATGATATTTAAGGTTCTAACTATAGCAATTTTGGTTTTTGTTATTCACGAAATGAGTGCTTGTAGACCGATCTGTAGACACTATTAAGTATTCCTTCTTTCAAGAAGTAGGTAAGGTTCATGGCGGGTTCGATTTCTTTTTTCATGTCATGTATGGATATAGAAACCGCTTGGGTGCATGGTCCTTGGTTTTTAATTGTTTTTTTTTGAACACCTAGTTGTGCGCTTTATATGACACATCTCTCCACAGTTAGCGAGCAGCTGCCGTGGATCAATGGAATTCACTTCAGCTCTTAATTTTGCTCTTCTCAGACCGAGTCTGAATCTTACCACTAGATTTTTTTAACGTTACTTAAGAATTTATAAAATAATACATAATTTGTAATATAGTTCTTAATATCAACTACCAAAGTTTTACTATCGTAAAAATTGTACCTATATAATCTTTTTCTTAGGATTTTATAAATTGGCCCTTTTTAAGGCCTATAGGTCAAGCTCTATAGTATTAAGTCATTGTAACGCTTGAAGTAAACGTAAACTAATATTTTTTTCTCTGTTGTTGCAGGTATGTCTCAACTCCGATCTTAACTTTCCATTACACAATTTTTCATCATATGAAAGGATTTGAAAGGTAATGGATTGGCCACCGAGCGAGCGAACGCCCGGTTGCCTCTCCAAATAACTAGTGATAATGCTTTATTTGGAAATTTAAAGTCTGGGTCTTTTTTTCCTATACAACTCAAAATTGGTTTAGCATTTTAAGTTAGTGTTATGGAACCTTTCTGTCATATTTGGTTAGAAATGAAAAACAAAAAACATAATAAGCTGCGAATATTAAGGTCATTTCTTGGGTGATTTAACGCGTTTTAGTCTTATTCGACTTAGCTCACGCTGCTCGATATGCCACTTTGTACACAACTATGCAACCATGCAACTACCGGCTTTAAGGCTTCCGAGATCTTCAGATAAAGCTAAAAGGTAGGTAAGACCTAATTTGACACTTGATTTTTCTCCATCAACCAACACTTAAAAATATATAAATAATCATAATCAGAGAAAGTTATAATTTAAAAATATAATTACACTAGCTGTGCCCGTGGCTTTTTTCGGGTGGATGTTACTGCTTAAAAATAAATCTAAGACCAGGGCCGTTCCTGGGTTGCTTTCTGTCCAGGTGCAAAATCAAAGTGGCCGCCCCTTCAAGATGTTTTTGTTGTTTCGATCTAAAGGTCTATTAAGGTTGAATAAGTAGCATTAAACATATTTTTGAAAAATGTTTGCATTATTTTTGAAATATTTCAAAGAGACCTGGAAAGTTAAGTTAGGTCGAAAAAAACAAGCTCTTAAAAGTTCTGATGCTTATCGCGTTTGCAAACTTTTTATAGGGGGGGGGGGAAGTTCAATGTTTTCCAATTATCTCGAAAACTACCAGGTTTTCGGAAAAGGTGGATATTATGAAAAATGTTGCTCGTAAGATGTGCTACAAAAAAGCTCTTATGATTTTTCTTCGTATAAGTGTGGAGAACCGATATACCGTTTTGGAGAGAAAAGAGACAATTTTGACAATTTTCGAATAAAAGAATAATAACAAATTATTTAAATTGTTATTAAATTAAAGATTAATGAGAAATAAAATTTTAAAAAAAGTTATGCTTGTAACGGGGTTCGATCTTGCATTCCACCAGCCCGTGCAGTTTAGCAAGCCACGGTTGGCATTGAACCACGGAGGCGTCACGTCAACTTTTCAGGTTTCGGTTTTTAAATTGTTTTGCAAATAATTCATGAATTTATAATTTTAACTAAAAAAATCTACAACAAAATAGTTTTATATGTACGTCTTATTCAATGATTGTTGTCCAGTTCAACAAATCTGCCTTTAATTTCTTTGTAAGAATGATCAAGCAACTTCGAATTACACTCTAATAAGAGCGATACTGTTCGACACGAAGTGTCGCGACACTTCAAGTGTCACGACCACGAACAGTATCACGACACTCGACACCCAAGTTCCCATCACTACCCTAAAGCATTCGAGGCAGAAGACGAGGAGATGGAGGAAAATTACGAGGAAGTCGAAAATGACCTACAACTTGAGTAGGAACAAGAATAACATTTCAAATGACATGTGCATTACCTGGGATTGACTGGGGATACCACATAAAAAGATGCGCCTATTACTCTACCTCCACGGTGCGCAGTGTAGTGAACAGGGTCACAATTCTTGCAGAAGTACATTAATTCGAAATTGTCATTAATTTGCAAGTTAATTAATTAATGTCATTAATACGAAGAAAAATCATAGGACTTTTTTTGTGCTAGTATCTTACGAGCAACAATTTTCATAATAGCCACTTTTTTCGAAAACCCAATGGTTTTCGGGATAATTGAAAACCATTAAATTTCTCCCCCTTAAAAAGGTTTGCAAACGCGATAGGAACCAGAACTTTTGAGAACTTGTTTAATTTCTCATAATAAAGCTGCATACAAAAATCTGGCTTGTTGGGAATTTTTCCGAAGTTTAAGTCTAATTTTCCTGATAATTAAATATTATTATAAATTCGAAAATCCGACATTTTTGGTCTACGTATATTACTACTAGCATAGAGTATAATAGTTTGTAACGCAAATAATGTTTTTTGCTTTTACTAGTAATAAGTCTAAATCAGCTAATCATTAATTAATTATTCGTCAAAATATTCGCGTAGTATGCACTTTTTCAAACCAAAAATCGCCACAGCGCCACGTGATATTAGCCGATTTTTCTTTGTCGTCCGCCGCCCCTTATGTTTGGCGCCCTGGTGCAAGGGCACCACAAGCACCCTGTCCAGGAACGGCCCTGTTTAAGACTATAATATATTCTGTTTATTTTTTTAGATTTTTCTTTACCTCGGCTACCTAAAGTTGCAGCGTAATGACTCATATTTTTAAAATGTTAAAAGATCTGCTGTACAATGTTCTGTTGAGCAACAAACTAGCACAACGCTTATAATGAGTCAACCCTGTATTTCTAAGGAGAGTTCGATTTAAAATAATGGATATGAAATAAAACAGAAATTCTTAAAGACAAGAATAGTATAAAAAGGCTGGAACTGAAATAAGTGATATAATTATAAGGGCGATACCTATAATTTCATTGCGAGAATGGCAGGAAAAAAGTTAATTTTTTTTAAAAATAATTACAATTTCTTATTATGCCATATTTTTTGGGTGATTTAATAATTTATTTTTTAAATTGGACACCCTGTATATTTTAGTAAGTATCTAAAGATAAACGTCAATAACTTCAAGACTATGCTGCAGACCTATAGTGTTGTATGTCTTTGGATTTATCTTCGACAATACTTTTTACATATTAGATTATATACAGAGTGTTCCATTAAAAAATTTAAGGAACTCTCTAATTTTGGGAATTTGGCAACACTGTCGTGTAACACGTTTCGAATGTTAATATTGGACACCTAAATCACAAAATAGATAAAATTAGAATTTTTTGGTGCAAATAAGACTTTTAAAAGTTAATTAGGAACTTTGCCAGCTCGATTTCCATACTAAAGATAATAAGTAATCAATAAGTTCGAAGTGGTGCTTTGATATATAGTTATAATTGTCTTCAAGAGTGCTATTTGAAAATATAATAATATTCAGGCTGTTCTATTTAGAAAAAAAAACTAAACTTTATTTTAACACCCTGTATAATAACCATGCAAAATATGGCATACTAAAATCTAGATTGTACCACGCCATACACAGATTAGCAGGAAATACTAATTAAGAGCAAACGCTTACTAGATACAGATTTAAAAAAAAATATATGCTTTAAAACACTTTCTGTAAATTTATCATGATTTTCTTAATGTACTATTTACATTAAATTTTAGTAATGCAGTTACTACTAAAATATGAAAAAAATAGAATTAATTTAATTATCAACATGAATAACATTTAACTAAAAAGAAACTTTATGATGTTCGTGTGCAACAAACATAAAATTAATAGTTTTTAATATGTTCTAATAATAATAAATAAACGTAGCAGAACTAGTTGTCCCACAGCATTAAAAACAAAAAACCTCTAATAAAATTAACATTCAAAATAATAAAACCAAACAAACATATCTATCTACATTTTAAAAACCCACAAAACCGATACACATGAAATTACACAGCCTACGCAATTCCTATCAGTACACTTAATTAAACGTAATTACTTCGCTCCTGAATTCAGTATTATGTTTATCGAACACGCTTTTTTTAACGATTTAAAACACAATTGTATTCTCGACTCGAATTAACGCCCACGTTTTAGAATAGAAAGAGAGTTATTATATTTTTTAAATAGCATGCCAATTCGAAATTGGTGCTGTGACATAAGTGTGACAGACGAAAGGTTTTGGCATGGTCTTAAAAGAACCAGAAAGATTTTATTATTGTTTGAAAATTATCACTCCATTTTTTAACCGATGTAACTTCTAAAAAGATAAAAAGTGAGCTTAGATGAGTTTTTCGACTAATTTGTTAGGTATTATTACTTAGTATGCCAATTAGTTAAAGGTAGTACGAGTTTTTAAATAAGACGAGATCACGTAACAACTAACTACATCTGCAATAAAATATCAATTCATTGATCATGCAAAAATCTAACGTTAGATCTTGATATCTATCCATTTAGTTGATTATCGTCATTTGACTTAACTGGCAACATTTTTATAACGAACCACTCTTCGAATTTCTTGCAGCCATCTTGTTTACTGGTACCAAACACTTGTGTAAGGCAGTGATGGATGCATCTCATTTTTCAGCCTCTTAGACAACTGTTGAATGCTTTCCGATAAGAACTCGGATCTTCACAAGATAATTTACTTGCGATTTTTGGAATTAACACATAACTCTTTAAAGCCTCCAATTAAGACTCTAATTATTATAGAATTGAAGTTGGTTTCTGTGCATACCTTTCCCGCTCAAACAGTCTGAGTTAAAACGACCGTCACTGCTATTATAGTATCTCTGTATTTGGTATCGCATACTACACAGTAAAAAATTTAGTATAAAATCCGAACACTAGACCACTCTAAAAAGTATAGTTTAGGTCCAATACATTTACAGTAAAATATCTAATCTGTACCTTTGCGTAGACCATAGAATTAGCTTTAATACAATGTTAGTGTAAATTTATTACACTCTAAAACAATTATATCCAAAAATAAATCAAGTTAAAATTATAAAAGTTCATACAGAAATCAGAATGCAAATGTAAAAACCAATAAATCAATATTTTACAACAATAAAATTAAACAATGTTTAAATACCAAAATCAAAGAGTATCAATCAATCAAACCTATTTTAGAACTAAACAGAAAATTATCCTTAACACTGGTACGCACGCCTACAATGCGATTTCTGCAGAAACGCTAGCTTTAATTTAAGTCTAGCAACTGTGTAAACGCACAATTATAATCGCCATAATCAAGATGATAACAAGGTTGTATATTTCATAACTGCATAACCTAAAAGTTAGATAAGAGATTTTTATAAAGAATAAAAAGATTAACAGTAGTTTGTGTATAAAAGGGTATAGTCCGTCTTACTGATGCATTATCTTCGGCTTGTTAGAAACGTCTACTGGTTTAGATTGCTGCTGCAATATTTTCAAAGGAGTAATAGCTAAAACCCTAAAGTTTCATAGAAAGACTCCAGAGAGTGAGAGTAACGAAGAAACCGAAACTAATGGTATCAGCTTCAAAAATAGAGGTCGGAGAGGTACGAATTCCCTCTTTTGTTTTTAAATGATTTTCCTTGAACCGCAGTGGTTAAATTTAATCTAAAAAGGAAAAAATAATTGATTAAAATTAAAAAGAAAAAAGTAAAATTTTGATGGAGCAAAGTGGGCGTGTCCATATTAAATATTAGTCTTTCTTTTAGAAATATATCTAGACATTTAGAGTTTGCACGTATTTGGGTCTTGTGGTCACACAACTTCACTATTATTATTCAACACAGCACTAGACAAAAGTTAGACGATGTGATCGAGGTGGGCGTGGTGGCCCTAGTGGAAAGATGTGAAAGTGGTCGTATTTGGCGGTGAGATACATATATTAAAAATTGGGCGAAGTGGTCTTTCCGTTGGGCAATATGGTACTAAAAGACGGGTGAGCGAAGTATCTGGGCTCGCTTTTTAACGGAATCTTCAACCAACGTCTTTACTAGCATTATTACTATCTCTTCATCACCAAGAGTGACTGTTAAGCTAGCTGCTTTATTTTCTTATTAAAAATCTGCTTTTTTTAAGAATCGTTAAGATGACTATTGATGATTTATATAACCCCTTATGCAAGCAGATCACTACAGTAATAAGGACCTGCTGACTATAATCAAGAACGAACAAAAATCTCAAGTTTTACGTTTAATCCTTATTATCCTTGTACTACTTCACAATATAAAAATGGGTTGTATTTTACGAACGCTTGTTCTCTGTTTAACCCTGATAGAAGTGAATTTGTTCTGTTTACTACCGAAGTTAGGTTTATTCTACCCCATTAGCCTGTAATGGCCACAATCATTGTAAGTATTACCTACTTTAGCCAGATAACAAATAAATGGCGCGAAAGAGAACCTGTCAGTTTATTTCCTCTGATGTAGTTCATTAAACTCACGCCTAGCCCCATGTTCAACTGTCTTTCACAGCTAAAACCTTATTCTATTTACTCTTATTACGTACACATTCAGAAAAAAAAACACAGACGCTTGAATAAATTTTCTGAAACTATAACAAGGATGCAGAAATATATCCTAAGGTCTTCCAGATGTATTTTTTCTCCTCTTATTCAAGTGAAGATATTTCATAATCGGTTAAGAGAACAAGTTTACCTGCATTTTGTCTTTGGCATTTACGTGCTGCTGCAAGTACTTGGCGTTTATTTATAGAAGTGAATTGAATTTATTGATTCGAACTCGAGTAGGTAGGTATGTGTACTTTATTAAAAAAAAAGTATAACTGGACTAAGGGTGCCTTGCTTATTAAAGTATTTAATTACTGCGAGTTATTTGGCGTAAATAAATTATCGATTTACCTGATGCGTTTTTTTTCTTTGGTAATTAAGTTAGTTACTTAGTGCATTCTTGCACGTAATCGAAAGAAGCTCAACAAGATCAAACGATGACAAATATACGGACGTTGAGCCTATTTAAAGAGGTTCATTGAAAGATCCAGTACTTTTATCACGCTGATTATCATCAGTGTTCATGTGAAACAGGGCTTGGATTTTCTAAATAGAAAAAATATTTAAAATTCGAGTCTAGTTGGTGCTCTAAACAAATGGAACCTGCAGTTCAACGTAGCCTCTAGACCATGGGACAGCAATGCTTTATCCTTTATACTACAAAACACGCAATACGAGAATGTATGGTACATCCATTTTTCTACATTCCTCGGAAAGTTGGATGAAAAATCCTACCACCAGCATCAAAGAGTTCCAATTTCATTAATACTACAAATTTGACAGCAACTGTTCAGTTTTATTTTCAAATTTTATAAATTGTTTACATTTTAAATACAGGTTGTCACGTAACTGACATGTAACATATCTGCTCTTCACCTGTTCTTTAAACTCTGTAATAATTCAAATGAATGTGTTGAAGGCGCCAGCCCACCTTGAGACAAAACATATTCTAATTTCTACAGAACTACGCCATTTTGATTATTAAGATTTATAAAGAAGTAAATATTCCATGTTACTATAAACTTCCATATATAGAGCACGACAGGATGAGATGTGCAGAGTATCAAACAAAATGTCCCCTACTGATGAGTCGGAGGGAAGGACGAAACAATTGTCTGGGGGTGTTTCGTTTGAAATGCTGTACCTGTAATATTATTTAAGCAGGCTTAATTTTAGATGTGTTGAAAATTCACAAATATTTTATCATAGACTATGTCTCTTATTGTACAGGGTGGTTCAGGTAACATCAACCTGTATCTTATCTTGGAAACTGTAAGAGTTACGAAAACAAAATTTAAACACCAAAGTGTTTGGTTTAAATCCAGGGTAGCAAAAAACCCGGGTTTTTTAAAAAAAAGCCCAACCCACTGGGTTTTTTCGGGTTTTTTGGGTTTTGGGTTTTTTATATTTAGGAATTAAATTTATTTGTAGAAATTTTAATTTTAATCTATTACTTCTGTATTTATATAGTTTATATGTTTGATGTGTTTATTGTGTGCATTAATATCACATGAAATCGCATATTTAAATTAAAAGTACATTTAAAAGTAGTTGTTAAAAGGATTCGAAATTAATCACATTTTGTAACACTAATTTTAACATGACAAATAGCATTTCATCTTAAATCATATGTCGAACTTATTTCAAATTGTTCGAATATGCCGCGAGAATATTCTAGTTTGAATCGGTTCATTACTAGGGGAATTCGTTTCCAAGTTGGTGGGTAAAACTGGGTTTTTTTAAGTGGGTTTTTTTGGGTGGGTAAAATATTTACAACCCTGTTTAAAACAAATTTTAATTTTACAATATTTTTGTAAATACAATGTGAGTCGTTACTATCACATTTTTTATTTGAAATGGAACACCCTATATTTTTATAATATTCGAGCCTTCAGTTTATTATAAGTAATTTTGATTGAGCATGTATGTCGAAGATCTATACAGTTTTTGAATACTTTCAGTTTTTAGTTTTTCTAAATGTCACTTTTTTAAAAATTCAATTTAAACTTTTTAAAATTTATTGTTGAATAATATACAGGGTGTTTAATACACTACACCCAAGATACAAATTTTTGAACGTGAACTGCTCATTTTTTCAAATGACAACCTGTATATTTAAATTTTATTTGATTCCAATTTTGAGTCTTTACCAATTGATATAGATATTAGATATATAGTTTCAAAGTTATCGGAGTTTTTAGACCCTCTCGCTATTTTATTACTATTAATTTTTAGTAATTAATATCTTTTTATTATATGATTTGTTTAAGCTGTAAAGTGTAGATGAAACAGAGTTATGTTGCTGAGGCATTTATGATCGGACTGATAAATTAATTTTAGATAAATACCAAGACAATATAAAAACACTGGCAACTTTGGAACGGTTCACCTTTGAAATAGAAGATACATACAGGGTGCGGAGAAAGTCCAGGAACGGTCAAATACCTCGAGACATGCACGTAAGATTAAAAAAGAAAACAAAAAACACGTCTTAAATATTTTTCAAAAATCTATCGAATGATACCCACCCGACCTCCCACCCGCAGGGGGTTACAGATTTGAATTCTCTATTAAAAAGTTAGTTTTCAATTAAAAACTTGGTTTTGATTTTCGACAGATAGCACTTTAATAAAAAAAATACATAATGTACAAAACATTTTTTCCATTATTTAGCTCGCCTCACCTCTCACCAACGGGGTGCTTGTTTCGGGTGAGTCGCCTCGCCTCTCGCCAATGGGATGCTTGTTTTGGGTGAGTCCTTTCACCTCTCACCATTTTTTGATAAGTACGAAAAATCGTATTTTTACGATTACAGCACCATCTATCGAAAATCGATAAAAATTTGTCATATAAAACTAACTTACTTTTTAATGGAGAATCCGAATCTGCAATAAAAAAATGGGGGTTCGTATTTAAGATTTCAAAGTTGCCCCCCCTCTCACTCGAGTGTGGTATCATTGGATTGCTTTTTGAAAAATATTTAAGTCGTGTTTTTTGTTTTTTCAATCTTACGTGCATGTCTCGAGATATTTGACCGTTCCGGGACTTTCTCCGCACCCTGTACTACTATATACAATTATACATACATATATAAATCGATAGACACTCAAAAGCTGAATCATATAAAATTTAATTACTAATATTATTAGGCGTTCATTTGTATACCATATTATATAAATACTAGTACATATATATTAGAATATATAAATTACTACTATATTAAATTTTATTATATTAAAATTTTTATAATATTGGTATCATTTAGGGTTGGCCAATATTTGGGAAATTATATGGCCAAATTATATGAAATTCCTATTGAGTTTTTCTGATAAATTTAGTAAAGATAAACAAGTTAAAAGCCCCTTTTGGATAATTATCCGAGCATTAAATCAATAGTATGCTGATTGTGATATAATTATTTAATTAAATTAACTAATTTATGTTTAGTTTTAATTTTGTATCTTATATTTAGTTTTGTATCTTATTTGTGGTCTACTTTTCCCAACTTACTAATTGTTTTTTTTAATAAAGCGTTTTGTATCTTATTTGTGGTCTATTATTTAGTGTATTTATAGATGTCTAGTCGCGAATATGTTTTCAATTGCATAGGTACAGTTGGAGTTGGATTAAAGCGATATTTAAGTCGATTATTGGTGCTGATTAAAAAGGGTACTGCGCGAAAACCCCGACCTCATCACTAGTTGACTAGAAACCGACAGGATTGACTGCGGTTAATAGTTGTTCATCGATTTTCCAATTAACGACACTTAATTTTTTTTGTCTAACTTTTCGCATCAAGAATTTTGGTGATTGGTATTCTAAAACACTAATTTATGCTGCAGCGCCACCAGCCGCAATTATTATATCAAGAACAACGAAGTCTCCATCTCTCCATGAAATGCACCTAAAAATCTATACATTTATTTATTTGAGAGAAATAGAAATTCGATGTAATATATTTTTGAAAAGTAGCATTTAAATTGGGAATTGATGAAAAACCTAACCTAATTATGAAGCAATGAAGGCCAGGAAATTGAATGCAAGTACAGACTTATCTATTTTTTCTTCCTTCAGGAAGATAAATGTTATCTAATATAAATTAATAATTTAGCTAGTCTCAAACTGTAAAACTAGAACAAAAGTTGATAACCAATTCCGTTCTGATGTCTATTAAGTATACTGAAGCAGCAAAATTTTGATTTTAGACAAAGGTATTACTTATATTCAGGCATACGTTTGTCCTACTAACTTATTATACTTGTGTAATAGCTCATTATGTCGGCGTTGTAATATGTATAATTTCATACCTGTCAGGGCCGTATTAAAGTTGCATCGAACAGGTTTCCGTTTTCCAAGCTGTCAAATACTAAATATATCGATGTATTAAAAGTATAAAGTGTAGTCGACTTCTAAAATTATCGGTGTAATTAGTGTAACGTGTATTTAATGAACGTGTATTTGATATAATACCCACGGTAAAAATTATGAATATTAATTATACAGAGGCATTACTTAAGTTGGTTTTCTCTCCTTTTAGTTAATATCCTTCTTTTATAATCTCTATACGTAAATTTATAATCCCCTTGTAATTACTAGAATTTCCATGCACGAGAAGAGTTATTCAGTAGGAAAAGGAGGTGGTTGCAAGTGCTAACAATAAATCTTTAAAATCGCATATATAGAAGCGAGTAATAAAAAGAATAATATTTTCAATAAAAATGTTCCAATATTTCATATTTGATTTTTCAATAAAATTGTACCAAGTGAAATAAAATTAAAATGCAAGTATTACTGCCATCTTGAAATTTATTTTCTTTTATTATTCTTCATGTTTTTAACACTGCAGTTTTGTTTTATGCATGTATGATAATAATCATTGCTAATGCATACAGGCTTACTTCATCTGTTTATCTCTTATCTTGAATATCTTTAAAGTAAAGCACAAGCATGCACTGATTAATGCACGTCATTTCTCTTTTAGATTTTTATGGAATGTATTAACAGGAAGGTATTTAACTTGTCAATGTCAGCTTTTAATCATTTTAATTGACAGCAAACTATATGATAATGCTTATTAATGAAACCCGTAGGTTTATTTAAAAAATTAAATCGTTGAAAGAGTTTAAAACCAAACTTATTAAATTTTTAGTGCAAGTCGATTAATAAAATCACAGATATAAGAAAACATACTTGTTATTGTAAATTGTATCATAAAAAAAAATAATAATATGAAGCATTCATTTCACCTTTGAACAATTAAAGTTTGAGTAATAAATAGCTTGGAGGTGACCTACTTATTTTTAAGACCATGCTTTATTCTAAAATATTAATTGCAAATTTTCAGTATCAATTTTTTTTCTTTTAGCAGTACGTCCAATTTTTATCGAAAAAAAACAAGGAAGCCTATACAGTACAATTATTAGTATTAGACATGAAGGGGTGGATTTCTGGGCGTAAGAGAGGGAGTACCGGAGTACATAATATCATCGTTTAATGTGCTATTAATGTATTTTTATTTATTGTAAGTAACATTGTATAAGATTTTGATTTCGTTATATTATTTTTATATTATTAGGGGTTTATTTACGAATAATAGTTTTATTTAATCATTGATTTTGAGCGTGGTATGAACCACACCATTCTTATTTGTGTTTCGAAAATAAATAACCTTCTGTTTCTTTTGTATCTGTGACTTTTATTTCTTCCAACGCTTGTGCCGAGTTCAAACTGCGGCTGCTATCTTAGAGCAGACGTTTGCCGGACCCAAAGATTCAGTCAGATTAAGGTTAATGTTTTGTGTAATAAATTTTAATGTAGCTGGGACTTCTGTTAACACCGTGAGCTAGCCGGTCAGGAAGTTCCCGTTATAGCAAGGGTGATACTCTAAAGTAATTTCTTGTATAAGCCCTTGAATTACATTAGAAAATTATTTTTAAATAATGAATAAAATTAATGATTTAGATGAAATAAACCAATTACTTATTAAGTTGTGTGGTCAAATTTAAAATTAATTTGTTGGTATGCTAAAAATCAGAAATGCATAACACCATCTTTAAATGATCATGTTAGATAATTTAACAAGAAAATATTTTTTATGAAGTCAACTATAAACAGGAAGAATAATATAGAAAAGCTTATAAACCTTGTATGGAGTAAGTTGTTAATGGTTATAGTCATAAAAAAATATTTGATAAAATATAATTTGTTTTTCTTTTGGTTGCAGGTATGTTATGACTTCACCACATCTTCTACCCTTATTTATTTAGTGTGTCTTCTTAATAATTGTAAGTATATATTTAAAAAATTCATTACGTGGAGAGTTTGCAACAATATATTATGAATTATATACATATGAAAAAAAAAGTAAATAAAATTCTGCCTTTTTAGATAAATTGTCTTAATAATATTTACTTCCGCTGAATAGTTATGACATGACATGACTTCAATGGGTTTATTACACCAAGACATTTTTATTTTATAGCACTTTTAAAGTAAGTCGGTTCTTTATCTTCCCATACAACGAAACTGTTAAAATTGGTTTTAAATAAATCACCATGTACATCTTCTATCGGAGAAACATACATAAAGATATTACATCATTAATGTCGAACAGTACATACCTAACTTCCGTTTTTGATATATTTATTACTTTCCTGATAACATACAGAAATGTAGTAAAGTTGTATGTGTATGTACTGAATGCGATAAATCGAATACACATTTAAAAGTATGCGAACTAGAACGAAAGCTATTATTCACAGAGGATTTTTCAATAAATCCAAAATTTACGATTTTCCTTGTTTGCTATAATAAAAGTACTATAATTTTGAGTTTTGTAACAGTACTGCCTTGATGTTTGCGTTATGAGAGTGTTGCTTGGCACGAACGGCACGAAAATATTTCGATGAATGCGTAAAAAAGACATTTCATAAACACTTGCAGTCATGAAAATATTTTAGTGGTTTTATTTAATGTTGATATGTGTTATTGTGATATGGCTATAAACGAGTATTACTTTTGATATTTAATTTACCTGCAGATAAAGCAACACAATTGAAGGTAAGAAGATGATTAATTTCTCGATTTTATTTTTATAGTGTCATTGCTGTCTTTAGTCTTAACAATTAATAAAATTTCACACTTATTCCAGACTAATTTATCTTTAGAGAAAGAATTACATTTCAAGTTGCACCGTTTACGAATTACTCATTTTAAATAATACACAGTGATCTCTATAATAGAAATTTTATTAATATACCATTACTTAAAAATATATCAATCAAAAACTAAATTTAAAATTAAATTAATTACAAAAGCGGTATTTCCTAGTGAAATGCAATAATCCGCAAGATTGCAATATACCTTTAAAATATTTTCAACTAATTGAATGTCTTTCTTATTCATCCAACGAATATGTTAAACCTTGAACTAATATAATATACCCTACAGTAAGAAGTTTTCGTTATCGCATTGTGAAACAGATACTCATTGGTTTGCATGTTTAACTAAAATAAAATACATGAGTTAACTACTTATGTTTTCTTTTTTTTAATAGCCAATTGCTATTACTAGATACGACACATTATTCAATAACAATAATTAATCTGACATTTATGTGGTAATATACAACACAATATAGTAAATTCTTAAAAATCTAATTTCTATGCAAATTTTCAATAATATATAAAATAAATATAAATAACGGATACGTAACATTAATTAAAAGTTATGTACTGTTACTTTATTTTTATATTAATATTTTTTAACAAAATTACACACAAAATGTTAAAAATATTCAAATAAGATATTGTGTATGACTAATTTAGAAGTAGTAATTGTTTTTTCTTTTTATGCATGATACTATACTGTTCTATTATGTTAATAAGACATTTAATTAAGGACATGAACGCAGGCATAAACTTTATAACAGCACAAAACAGTTTGAATATAATGCGTAATGATTTGCTCAGCAATTTACTATAAAATTCCGTTTTGTGGTGCTTATTAATGTTATATTGTATTTAAAATTGGATATCATTATACGTTAATTATAAAACAATATTGCAAATGATGGTTTGAAATATAATTCTTAATAACAAACCCTTTTCTTTTTTACATTAATTGCAAGGTGTTTAAAAGAATTAAAAATATAAATTTATAAGCATATTGCAACAGTAAAATATTATTTGCTATGGCTGACTTGAGACCAGAACTGTTGTGAGTTGGTCATTTTAAATGAAACAAAAGTGTGTTAGTCGCCACTGTGTTTTAAGTGGATTAATAAATGTTTTAATGTTTATTTATTTACTAATTAAAATGGCACCCAAAAACTTTTATATTATAGTGGGGATCACTTCTACAAAGTTTCGTACTTGTGTGATTTCTTAAGCGGTTAGAAAGGCTTCTTTACCCCTAAAGTATCTTGATTTTTTTTCTTCTATTAATTGGTCAATTGACTTGAAATTGGGCATATATATTCTATACCACTAACTATTCTAACTACTACAAAAACATAAAAAATAGTAAAAGTTAAGAAATGTATCCAAAAAGCAGAAAAATAATAAAAATAACCGATACAAAATAATAATAACATAACCTCAAATAATAAATAAGTCCCCGCCGTTAGGCGTATAATGGAATTTGGAAGTTCATTTATATATCAAAAATGACTTATCAACTGAAAAAAATCAAAAGAATGCTCAATTCCATTTCAGCACAAATAAAGAAACAAGATAAGATACTAATACAACGTAATAAAGTAAATAATGAGTTAAAGAAAACTATAAAAGACCCTAGCCAACAAATATATATATTAAAAAAAATAATATTGAAAGAAATTTAATACTACTACTACATATACGGCAATGACGATGTTGAAAATGAAACATTTCAAAAATCAAGCAACTCAGTGGAAAATGGAAATAAAATTCCTGAAGAACGGCTAGCGACTAAAAAAACACAATACACTGTATAAATGAAGAATATACGAAACAAGAACAAGGAGAACTAAGAATTTTGATGAATCAAATTAAGGAAGCTAGAAGTCTTACAACGCTAGGTTGAAAAAATAAATTAATTATAAATGATGAAAGTTATACAATAGAAATGAGCGAAGAAAATAAACCAGAATTAATATAAAACGAACAATCAACAAAATGTGAAAATACTAAAATTACAGGGTTTACCACACCCCCTCCCCGCCCCCGCCCCCTAACCTGGATAAACCTCAATCCGATTCTCCTCCGTCAGAGGAAGTGACATAGCACCATGAAAGTCGTCACCCGAGGCGAAAATCCAATCCATTCACACCAGTACTCCTGTCTGCAGAGCTTCCTTCGCAACGTTAATGAGTATCCGTCGAGAACACTTACGCGAATCTCTACCACATATTGCTTTCTGACTATCATCAGTTAACCAGATTTCTGGGATTAGGTAGAGTCCAATCAGTTCTATGGGTGAAAGCCGTGTGGTCTGTAACGCTCGCCCAAAAATAAAGAGCAACAAAAAGGAAAAATGCAACAAAACATGCAAAATTCAAAATAAATATAATATAAAAGTATAGCCTACAAAATCACAAAGGCTACTTTTATATAAATAAGTACCAAACCTACCAAAGATATAGCTGTGCTGGAAGTATCAGCTTGGCTTAAATAACACTACTTTAGTTTTTGCCGGCTAACCCCAATAAGTCAGAGAGGGGCGGGGTATTACAAGATAAGAAAAACAAGCGCCACTTCGTTTTAAAACAATTCTCATAACTAAAGCTTCAAACTAATTAGACAAACGAAGAAATAGATCTTTTACTAACATATGGACAACTTCCACAATTTTGGTCGTACGGTGCATATACAGTGCGTCCCAGGATTCATGTTACAAGAGGTGTCATGGACTAAACATTCTTCAGGTAAAGTACCCTTTTTGTTTATGATACGGCAGAATGTTATTAAGAAAAGTTGTTTGGAATGGGAAATTATGGAGACATACAAAATTTTAGGAAGAATGAATACAATTTGTTTAATCTGAAAAATGACGGTTTAATCAAAGTAGGTAGATCTTCCTAAAATTTTGTATAGGGCCATAATTTCCCATTCCGAACAACTTTTCTTTGTAATATTCTGCCGTATCATGAACAAAAAGGGTACTTTACCTGAAAAGAAAATAATTTTTGCTTCACTGTCAAGGCCGACTTGTTTTTCGAAAACTGAAAATATTCTTAAAATTCTAGTCACACCAAGCAGGACCTAATTCTACAATCTTAAAATAAAGTTCAAAAAGTTTTAGTCCATCACACCTCTTGTAACATAAATCCTGGGACACACTGTACTATACTATACACTTACAGGTTACAACCTGAAAAGCAAATATTAAAACCACAAAATAAATAAATAGTAATAAATAAAACACAAACATTTAGTGAAATGTAAACTTTCTAAGTAGGGCTTTATTATTTATAGCAAATTGTAAACGTTCGTAATTATGTCGATTAAGGACTTTAATAAGTCTGGTAACAAATCAACAGAATGGTGATTTGTATCACAGCTGGTTATAAATCTTAAAAACTACCCTATGATAACTTCACTACTCGAGATCTCGTTTGAACTAGTACTTAAACACTAACATGCATGGATAAATAAATTGTATAAACGTTTTATAAATATATAGACACAGAATAAAATGACACAATATATATAAATACATACAGTTTAAAACAAACATCCCACCATTCGATGACCCACGGATGATACGGTTTAAAAGACTTGCTTAGGGTAAAGTAGAATCAGATTTTAATGAGATGTTAGCACATGGTGGAAAATAATAAAAAGGTTTACCTAAGAGTCTAATCCGTCTAGTCGATGATCGATCAAGTATAACCATTCAAATGATCGATTTGATGGATGTGAGATTTTCTCCGCTAAAGCGAATTATACCAAACCAAATTCCTATTTCATCTCACATTCATCCTCTAATGAAAGCCCACCATTTTGTTATGACTACCGCATCATTGTGAATGCGCTTGACCGCGCTGGCGCGAATTTACGATAAACAGAGGGAAAGGGAAACCAGCGACAACCAAAACTAACGGAGAAGCTTGGTTTTAAACAGTGACCGTAAAACAATCAATGGGTTTTGAATTTCAACGTTATAAAAGACCGAAAAAAACTGACAAATTTATCTTCAAAGTTAAAACTCAATGCGAAGAAAACTCTCAAGCAGAACATTAAAAAACATTAATTAAAATAAAAAGAACTGGAAGAAAGGAAAAGTTACAAGATAGGAAACAATGAAAGCATGTTGTAGAGAAGCCAAAACCTACATAGGGTTATAGTGCTAAAGAAGAAGGCTACACACCATGGCTGAACGTGTTAAAATTATTTTCACTCATGGTTATACAAATCGTTGTGCGTTAAGAACGGCAGTGACATTCAAGGAATTGCATCCTGGCAGAAACGTGAGTCACAAGTATGTATGTCAAGCACTTTGCAATGAAGGAAAAAAAACAATCTAGGCTACTTAACGAAGCCATACAGATTGAAGTTCTAGGTCAATTTGCTATAAATTCCACACTCTGTCAATCTTATACCATCTAAACTGACAGAACTTTGTCATCGGTCTATCGGAAAATTGTTGAAAATACTTATTTTGCAAGAACGTAACGATGATGAGACAGACATTAACACTTGGTCAGTTATTTATAGAGATGGAATTATTGTTCGTTATTTATTAATGAAACTTTGAATCGTGACAACTATCGAATTGAAGTGCTAGATGAAATAATACAACCTCACATAATAATTCACAAACTAGGAAATCAAAGGGATGAGCACGGAAAACTGGCATTGAATGATAATCTCACCATTTCCAACAGGATGGGGCGCTTCCTAACTATGAGACTAAAATTATCCAGGATAATGGATGTAAAAGAACCAATAGAATGGCCCCCAAGATTTCCAGATTTAAACTTAAACTATGTGGTCTACAAAACTCTGGCTCAGTCCATTGTCAGACTTCAGAACAGTTCAGGAATGCCGATCTATTCATTCATTCTCACATTCATTCACAGAGAGAATTTAAGGATAGACTTTACTATTGCCTGGAGAATCATGGAAATTATTTTGAACACTTTTATACTAACAATTAAGTGAACACAAAACAAATGATATCCAATGTAACTTAAATGTTTAGGAATCGTCCTCTTTAAGCTTGTTTTGGAAATTTCTAGAGAGTGGCTTATATTTAGATCTTATTGAAGTCATGACGAACATAGATTAGATAGTGCCGGTAAAAGGTTGTCAAATCGCTGTTCTTCATTCGCAGTTTTCCCGCTGTTTTCTTGGTAGATTCATTCATTTCATTTCACTCATTTCTATACCCAAAATCAATATTAAAGTTAATGTTAGGAAGTATTATTAATCGTTTTTTAAATATTCTTTTTGAATAAAAATTAACATTCAGAGAAAGGCTTTTTCTTGAAACACCTACAGCGTTGTGTTTAATTTTTATTTTAATTTGTACACACGATTTTCTGTAGGCAATAGGTTATAACTGTTTATTTAATGAACTTAAAAGTGCCCTGTAAGTAATGAATTTCCAGCTTAGACGCTGATTATTATTTACCTGTCAGTGAAAATTGTAATATATTTTACTTTTGACATAGTAATAATAGAGATTCTGAACAGATTAGTACGGTTCCATGATGTTTAACATTTAGGACTATGACATTCCATAGAAAGCATTTTCGCCGCAATCTGCGTCATTTTATATCAGATAATACTATTTACAGCTAATAAGCTTACAATTCTTTCAGAAATGAACTTGACAGTAACGATGACTGCTAACTTTTTGGGCGTTCTTGCTGAAAATAAGACTCTGCTTTCAATTCTTTATTAAATTTTGGAAAGCCTTTGGCACTTTTTATCAAAACTGAATTTGAATGATTTTATAAATCATTTTAGATAATTTATGTAATGTATCGACTACAAATACAGGTATGTAGATAAAATATAACTTTGCTATGGACAATTCCTCTTCGATTTTCCGCCCGTTTACAATAACCGTAATTATAAGCTGTTGACAAGCAGGCAAAAATTTCGTATCAGACTGTCCGCACAGACTTTTATTATAGTAATTTTATTGATAGAAACTCATAGTAGTCGAGTGCTCCGTGCTCTGAAACTCGCTTAAAAATGAATTATATGGGGATTACAAGCTGAAAATTATACCGAATGAAGCTTAGGTCCTATTGGTTTTAAATCCGAAATTTGCCAAAAATTGGACCATGGAAAAGGACACTAAATGCGAAATTTGAGATATGTACAATAGCACGTGGCCGTAAAATAGAGAAAAAATAGAGTAAAAAATTGTATGAAATTCAAAAATAATTTTGTAGCGTATACATTTTTATAATGATTTGAAATTCTAAAATATCATTGGCGCTTATGGGGCGAAATATTAGAAACAAGCCCATATCTCGGTTCAAACTGCCTCGAAATCCGTTTTAATTAATAAATCTGCAGTTTACATCGCCCTATCGTCGAAACGAAAGTCTAAATCGAAAAAAAGTATTTTTTATAAAATTGTGGCCTATCTATGTAGAAGACAGTGAAGACTGACGAGTGAGTGAAGACAGATTTTTACGACTAATTGTAAAAAAAATATCAATTATATGTAGAAAATGTTACTTTTTTGAAAAACACGCTAACGCTTGCCCAGTCCGCGTACCACTACCATGCATCTCACTTTCCTATGCAGCTCCATCGCACTCGATCGCATCGTTTTAAATGAACATGTTCAATTTGCATTCTTTTGATTTGTTTTCAGTTTTAAATTTTCAGTGTTCGTTATTTTATTATATTGAATATGAAACTGCAGATTTATTAAAATTGAAACAGATTTCAAAGGAGTTCGAACCAGGTATGCACTTGTTTGTAGAATTTGGCCCCGTAAGCGACGATGTTATTTTAAAATTTCAAATCATTATAAAATTGTATAAACTACAAAATTAGTTTTGAATTTCATAAAACCACAATGCTTTTTTTCTCTAAAGGAGTTTAACGACCACGTACTGTTGATTTCACAATGATCTAGGACAGCAAGGCTAATACGATGCTATTTGATTCTTTTTTCAGTGTAAATGCGTAGGATAAAATAATAAAAATAGCATCATATTAGCCTTGCTGTCCTATATCATTATGACAGCAATATCTCAAATTTCGAGATTAGTGCCCTTTTCCATGGTCCGATTTGTGACAAATTTCGGATCGATAACCATTAGGATCTAAGCTTCATTCGGTATAAATTTCAGCTTGCAACCCCAAGACGCCCACGGATGTTAAAATAAGTTCCGCCAAGCACTTTACTGTAGCGGATTATCCACACCACATATTTGTTAATTTGTAATATACGTAAATGATTAAACGTGATATACATCCGCATACGATTACGGCGGCGTATTTTCGTGTACTTGTCAGTTTTTTTACGGGTGCTAGAAAACTGATTTTAGCAAAGAGTGTACGAGTGAAACGCCAAAAGTTACAAAAACATAGTAAGTGTTAACGCCTGCTACTGTCACGTGGAGTTTTCGTGACCGAGGGACGTAGTCAGAGGTAGGGTTAGACAGTAAACACATGTCTTAAAAACATCTATATACTAAACAATAAAACAGTAGGATACAATGAATAAAATGGATTACAAATAAGTATGAGGACGGGAAAGTCTTCCTAAATCTAAGATTAACATGAGGGCGATCGGGACCACCCTGTACTAGCACTAGGTATACAAACTAAGCGTAAGAAATCCCGTAATCTCGGTTCCTAAAATACTACAACTAAGCATACGGAGCCTGGCACAACCCCTAATAGCTAAGCAGAACTAAGCAGTAGAGGATCAGGTAATTAATACCCCAGGATATCATATTCTAGATCGTCTATATTATTAATTAATAAAAAGGTTGATTACCCGCTTGCTTCTGGATGAGGCTTCTTCGAGTCATGGCACTGACTGAATTCGAAGCCAGGGCAAGCGGGTTTTAGTCACATTAGCATCTTAATGTGAAACGCCGTAGGTGCTGTGCAACGAGCGGTTCTGGGTAGTCGTTGGTGTTTCCTTGTTTGGTATTCAGCTGTGGGTTGCTTTGGTGGCAGAGTGTAGGTCGATCGCATGTTGTGCTGAGAAGAGGTTCTTGGAAAGAGAGCCACTGGCTCGCGTGCGCGACGTGAGTCGATCGCATGTCCATTAGGAGTCCTTCGAATAACAGCAATTGTCTTGCGTGTGCGATAAGCAATAAGCCAACGCCTCACTAGCCTTGGATGATAATTGCATTAGCTGGAAGGCAACGTGCGGTGGTCAATTGAAAATAATTTCTTTTGTGACACTACTTTTGAGTGCCTATCCTTGTGCAATAGCCTTTTATTCTGAGGTAACTTGGGAGATGTGAAGTGAGGTTGGAAAAGAAGAAGAAGAAGCTGGATACGATTGGGGTTTCAAGGATGAATGCCAAAACTATGCTATCTTTCGAACTATTTATATACTATTTAGCTGATGCTTGTCTGGTAGTTGGAATCTATGGTGGTCGTCTGATAATTGCTGGTTATGTTAACAGCCTAGCACGGATGATGTTGCTTCCATAGTGATGATGAATTTGGCGGCAAGTGATTTTGGTTGACTCAAAATGGCTAAAAAAACTGTATATGGTAGGGTATTACTGGGGTTATGGAGTTATAGGTAGCTTCGTGATTGTTGTGGTCGAGATCAAATAGGCTGCGCGTTCTCGCTTTCGCCATCTCTATCAGAGAAATTTGTCTACATATGTTGAATACGACGTTCCATAGCAAAAACAATGACAGCAATAAGGAGCTTACTTAAGGATATTTAGAATGAACGCCTTTGTATTGGATAAGGAACTATACCTGGATCTAACTTAACTTCTTAGTTCAAATATTTGCTAAAATGCGGATTTATACGTCGCGTCGTGTTGTTCTGTTGTCTTTCTTAAATGGCGGCTGAAGAGTTTGAGCAATTGATAATTGTCATAGAGATTTGAACAAAGACTGTTGAGGCCTTTTTTCAAATAGGTCAGTCTGTATGTTACTAATTTTATGAGTAGTGCATTTGAATTCTATTTTTATTTATTTTGCGATTGAAGTGTCCCAATTTTTAAAATTTCAAAATTATTACGCAGTGTGGTCAAATCTCGGAAGTCATAGATTTCTCAGCTGTTTTAAATGAACCGCCGTTTATATATTATCTAACCTACTGTTTAAGTACTGTTTAATAAGACGATTCTAACGATATACCGGATAACAATGGAACTAGGGCCAAGCTTATCACTATAGCTATTCGCTGGAAATTTGGAAATATATAATACCTTGTATGTGTTTTATATCTTAGAATCTTCAAATACAAATCAAATCACATCTGGCTAGTTTGCCAAATGTATTGTTTGTATTTTATAACCTAACAAATAAATCTTTTGATATTTAGTTTTAGATAAAGATGAAGTTGTACATGAGTTGCATTTAAAACTCAAAGTTATGGTTGTTTTCGTCGAAAGTCGCTCATATTGACTTTACTTGACAGTAAATCATAGATTTTATTTAATATCTCTGTACCAAATTTCCAATATAAGTACCAAATATAAGTAGTATGCTTGGCCCCAGTCTCATCACTCGGTATAACAATACAAGTCTGCAGTAAACTGTTTCGAAGTTATTGACGTTATCAACTATCTTTGAACATTTAGTGAGTAATTGCTCGATATCTCCTAAACTACCCCATGTCGATAAAAACTGGCTAAAGCTGCATACTTTAAAATATTTACAACTATACAGGGTATTTCAGAAAAGCGAATCCAATGAATCTACCCTATTCTTTTTTAAACAGGACACCCTATATATTGTACCCGTAATTGATTCCCCTATTGGTTGTTTATTCAACACAGTCTTTTTTTTTAATTCGACCCGACGTTGCCAATTTTTTTATTTTTTTTTCTAAATTTGAGAGGGTTTTGTAAGGTCATAAGAAATAACTCGCATAACTCACTTTTTTATTTATTAGAACTATTCTTATCAGACAGTGGTTTTACGATCCTGTTAACAGTATTGAAATGTTTCCAAGATTTGTGTATGTACAGGGTGCTCAGATTTTACTTTCAAGTCATCTAATAAAAATTTAATTCAACTTGTACGAGTTTTGACAGCATTTTCCCATTTTTGTTTCAACTGGATACTTATTGTACAAATACGAAATGTTGTTTCATGGCAACACTGTCCCGACATCGAGAGACGATTTAAGGACGTAGAGTACTGTTGGCTACTTAGAGTAGTGCTTAGTTGCGACTTGAAACAAAGAATTCTAGGTAACTGTTATGAAGTCTTAAGTCGAAACAAATGGATTACAGTGATTAATGTTACAGCTGCATGGATTATGTCGGCTCTTGATCATGAATGTAGAAGAAAAAAATACAGTAAATAATATTATTGCAACGCTAGAGCAATCTCAAGTATTAATAAATAAACAGTAAAAAGACAGTGTTGCGGTTAGTGACAAGTTGAAATTAATATTACTTACTTATAGATACCTATGTTTTCAACCACAGCATGAATGACGGTTTTGAAATTAATTACATTAAAATATACATATGATATCATTCTCTATTAAACGTAACGAATTGAAATCAACTCGACATGATAAAAACCAAACGGAAAAATCGATTTAATATCTTTCTGTTTGATCCTTTAAGGCCTGAAATCTTATACTCTACTTTCTACTAAATCGAATGAAATCCCATCAACCAACTCATTTAGTTTCTTTTATTGCTCGCAATTACACATAATTGAGTTGCATAATTTTATAATATTCCAAAGTAGGCTTATTACTGCAAATACATATACAGTGTGTTTTTTGTAAAAGATAATATAGGAAATCCAATGGAATTTTATCATTTTCCTCGTAAGTTTGTACCCTTGCAAATGTAATTAGAAATCTTGGTATCAATCAAAAGAAGAATTCATTTTACGTCAAAAAAATATTAAAATTTATGAAGAAAACCAAAATCGATTTAGAAAAAGACTTAAAAAGCTTATTGATTTACTGCTTTTGGTAATAAGTTATTAAAAAAAGCTGGAAGCTGAACGCCGATTGGTGTAGCGGTTAACGCTTCAGATTCCTAATCAAAAATCGCGAGTTCAAACCACATCATCGTATACTTTTTTTTTTAATTGTATTGCTTACTAATTATTATTTTTAGAACTTTATTACAACGATTATTAATTTTTTTTATTGTTAGATATTTTTGCTACGGGGGTTTACCGTTATTTTTTGTACAATTTTAACTACCTATCAGAAAGACAAATAAAAAAGGGCATAAAACTAATAATCCTTGTAATAAAGTTCTAAAAATAATAATTAATAAGCAATACAATTAAAAAAAAAGTATACGATGTCGGGGTTTGAACTCGCGATTTTTGATTAGGAATCTGAAGCGTTAACCGCTACACCAATCGGCGTTCAGCTTCCAGATTTTTTTAATAACTTATTACCAAAAGCAGTAAATCAATAAGCTTTTAAAGTCTTTTTCTAAATCGATTTTTGTTTTCTTCATAAATTTTAATATTTTTTTGACGTAAAATGAATTCTTCTTTCGATTGATACCAAGATTTCTAATTACATTTGCAAGGGTACAAACTTACGAGGAAAATGATAAAATTCCATTGGATTTCCTATATTATCGTTTACAAAAAACATACTGTATGTGTATTTATTATTACCTACCTGGTAGAATTAAAAAAAATAGAGAATCAAGTATGGTTGCATATTTTAATTATAGGCAGAAATAAACGTCTAGATGGTTATTAAAATCATAAAGCGGAACACATACTCTACTATTCTCTAGTAAATTGGATCTAGTACAAGTGTAGTGTACGTTTTAATAACGTGTATGTGTTATAAGGGTTTTAAGTTGATGGGTTGTTGTTTGTTGGTTGGTTTCTCACTATTTTATAAAATTACTTTCACATGAAATAACTTAATAGAATTTAATTTATGTTGTTTGCTTTTTTATAAAGGTAATGTAAATAATAATATGCTTTTATCATTTACTCATTTTTTACACGATGTAGATTTCAGCCGCTGCGCTGCTTTAATTTTTATGCTTTGAAAAGTAACCTGCCTGCAACCATAAAATAATATTGTTATTATAATTTAGAAATGGAAATACAATAGCCATTTGTTTAATTGATGCAAAAAGTGTCTGTTTCTGAATGAGAAAAATGCCGGACGACGCGGCAATCTTATCAGCGTCTAAAACGTATCGCATTTTTTCCTCCAATCTCTCTTAATTAGCAAACTCCGTTAGATGAATGTTTGGAACAAAATAACAGGAAGTTAAAACTACTTTTCAGTTATTGCAATTTGTTATTAAATTCTTGTTCCGAGAAAAAGTCTTAATTTTTGAATACTTACTAGTATAAAAAAGATTGTTTTTGTGCAATTCCTAAATGGTCTTTTTTATACAAAAAAATGATATTAAAGTGTCATATTCTTGTGGTTGATGGAAAAGTATTATTTTCGATTTTTTTCACGGAGAAGGAACAACACTATGGAATTGTAGAAAAAGATACTTTGAACCCTATTTATAAATAAAGGCGTTGTGCTAAAATATCATAGATAGAGGATGGTATATAGTTTAATATGAGTCAATTCGTACCCTTGATAGTCGTTTCTGTATTCGTCAGTTTTAATATGTAAGTTATACATAGAAACGGAGAAAGTGCGCAGAAAATAAGCGATTCGTATAAAAATGCTTTCCAAAACAGGATGGTCTTCTAGATCTAGATTGATTGTACAACAGTTGAAATATTGTATTATCGTTCGCAATCGAAGGCATGTGGTGAAAACAAGGTAAGTTTCCTAGAAGAGTACTTGTCAAATTGTATATAAAAAATATTAAAAACATGATAACATCATCTAATTTGTACAGTAGAAGAGTTAGGTAGTACTTCAAAAAAGCGAGTCTGCTATTACTTTCGATAAAGTATACTTTTAAGTGCCTCGATAACTGCAATGGGATAAGTAAGACACAGTATTGTAAGGATCTGTAATTAAAACTCGATTTCATGAGAACTGTTTAATAGTGAAAGAATATTTACAGCACCTAACGTTTAAAACTAATTAAAACCCACGAAAACTAATCACTAAACGAACTTAAACTATACTTCCACCATAAATACATGAAATGAGTCATTTTTGTAATCACACCGGAATAACCAAATACGACCCGAGGTGAGATAAGATAATTTCACGTTGCTAAGGATTCAGTGACGTACACTAGAACCAACAAGTTTTCATTGCTTCATTCACATTTATTTTTAATTGAAAATGGGTTTGTTCCGCTAATGAATTTTTCTAGCTCATTTATTGTTTATTTTATCATTTAGATTACAGCGTGGCCTTCGCGTAACGCTAGATGCATTTTACATTTTAGCCCACGTGTTTGTGATGACACATTTCATGTATTTATGGTTGAAGTATAATTTATTTAACACAACCAAATTATTTATCTTAAACGCACAATTACATATTACAGTAGGAACTCCATAATCCGAACACACTGTATTCCGAACATCCAGTAATCCGAACAGCAACATTTACAAGCTATAATCCGAACAAACCTCTTTAATCCGAAATCCTCTTTAATTCGAACAAATATCTTTAATCCGAACAAGAAAGTTCTTTGTATAAACTAAAATTGGATATGTAGCGTTGTTGGAAGGTGAATATTAATAACATATAAATGCGATTATAGCAGATTGCTGATGCAGTTTTTGGCTGATACTGTTACGACCTGACGGGTGTAAACAAATTCTACGAAGATTACAAACGCTTTTGTTATTAATATAAAGAGTAATAAAAACCCTGAAGGCTACAGATGTAAAAAATAAACTGTAAATGTAGTAATGATACTATTACAAATGCGCCCTAATAAATGTTTCGATGTTGCAGTTTTGCCGCAATTGTTTGTATATGACATCATCTACTTTAAAACCTTTTTCTTTCAATTTTGTTAATACACAATTTGTATTCGTGGCGTTCAAAATTCAATTAAAAAATGTCAAAACAAAAACACACATTATTAAAACTATCAGAGAAATTATTCAACAATTAAATGTTGGGTTAGTGTTTAACGATTGTTTTAAAATATGGTGTTGGTAAATCGACAGTCAGCGATATAAAGAAAAACAAAACTAAAATTCTAGAATATGTCTCGTCTACTGACAGAGCTGCAGGAAATAGAAAAACACTGAAATTAAGACCATGAAATGATAGCACATCACTATAAAAGGAGAAAGAGAAAACTTAAAGCAAAAAATTACTGATTTTCTTAATTAAAAATAATATTTTTGTAATAAAATTAGTAAATTACATAAGCTAAGTTCTTTATAATAAAGTACCATGGCTTAAAGCAATGTTTATATTCGTACATCCAGTAATCCGCATTCCTCGTTAATACGAATTAGCCTTGCATTTATAGATTCGGATTAAAGTTTTCTACTGTATTTCCCTGAAGCGACATATATTTATGGCAACTACTCTCTTCGTATTTGTCTCTCGCGTAGATTTTTAGAATGGTGTAGAATCTTTCTCAAAGCTACTGGAACGTTCGATATACCTTACACGGCGTTTCTGATCTGAAAGTTCTTGATAGTGTTGACCAGTGGGATTCATGGTAGCTGAAGGATTGACTGGCCATGGTATGATTCTTCATCATAATAAAGCTTCGATTCATATAGTAAGATTGACAGGGCCACAGTTATCGGGAATATAAGACATAAGTTCCTGAGACTTCTTTGGTTTCGGTATCTCAAGCAATGTTTATCTTAATCGAAAAGCAAAACAGTAGACAGATTATGGAATGTCTTAAAACAGGAATGATCTATTGTCACCTGAGAAGTGCCAAAAAATCTATTACTTGTGCAAACGAATATATCGATCTGTTGTTGATGCCTACGGACAGCACAATGAACATACTAAATCTATTGAGTCATAATTAAGTATCCACACTCTGCAGTTACAGTGCTAAGTTTTTAGCTTTCTTTTCTATAGAATGGATTGAAAGTCTCACGAAAATCTGAGAACAGCAGAATAAGAAAACCTTACATGTAGGAGTAAGTAGCCGCGCGATAAAGAGTTTAACTCTCAAGTAAGCGGCTTGGACTCCATCCCCGGAACCGGCGAGAGGAGAGTTTCTAGTAGACATATAAAGGCTCAGTGCATTCTGCTGGGCTGTTGGATGGGCACGATAAGCGTTCGGTCCCAACAACTATGCGAACACATTTTTGCACTCAGTGGGAATTCACACGCTTTTCAACGAGTAATGTATGCTAGTTTTTGTGGGACCGCTCAAATTTTAAATGTTTGAAAATATTTACATTTAATAGCTTGGGCGAGTATAAAACCATTTCATTTCTTGCCTTTTTTTAGACTGTTAAGACTTACTTCCGATGACCTCAGTACTTGTTTCTAAGATTATTTTTCTGACTGTCTTAAGTCAAGTGAGCAAAAAAATCTAAAAATTTACAATTCGTTCTATCGGTTTACATGAACACAATTTGGTAGGAGAGGAGAACATTTTGGTAGGAGGGTTGAGGCCCACTAGTTAATTGACTTTTGTTCTCGCGTGCATATGCGTGGAAATTTTAAAATATGTATTTGGATTTCAATAGTCAGTACCATGTAGTACCGTGGTACTGCGATTAAGAGCAGAGTTACATGGGAATCAGCACATCGGATGAAGCTTGAATTTTATGCATTCTAATGCTATTTATGCACCAAATTTGCTTTCAAACTTTGGAATTCTTGTCTTTTGGGATTTTCCCTTTGCGGCCTTGTGCTTGGTGACAATATAACCGAACTTTCCTTCAGACAAGAGACAATGCTAATATGGAACTGGAAATTCTAATCTTAAGTAAAGCAATTTTACATAATGTAAAGTTGCATTTATAAAGTTGCACGATAATGTCAGTGCCCTCTGATGCAAGCATCGAAACTTCCACGTAAGATATAACGAATATTTTACTCAAGCAATCGTTTAAAAGTCGAATTCTGCACACCATGTTGTAGTTGGCTTCTAATAACGGAGATAGCAGACAACTTGTGAAGGGATGAAGCTAATTTCATCAGTACTTAGCTAATAGACATTTTTAGTGGTTTCTGGCTGTCTGAAGTGACGATTGTTTTTTTGTTTGATTGATTTTTTTACTTTAAATTGAAGATGAACTGCCTTAGTTTCAATTGAACCACCACGACCACTTGAGCATGAAGCTTTAATCAGATAAGTTCTTAAATATTGTCATCTAACTAAATTTAAGAATTTAACATATCTTGGTAGTGATTGAATATCGATAAAGTTTAGTTGAATTACTTTACTGTACAAGAACAAGTAAAGTTATACTCGATCCAATACTTCTGAAACCATATCATTTAATGTTTTGGCAATTGCAAGAGAACAATCAAAGCATGTTAATAGTAGCTGTAGGTACTAAACAAATGACTTCGTAGGTTATAAGCCCACCTTAATAGTTGTTTACAATGATATATCTGTTTTTATTAGGTGCCAGCAATTAATAATAACACGACTTACCATAGATACTTTTCAACTAAATTATTCTGTTGAAAGTAGGTGTTGGAAATTGCATTAAATAATTTTCGAGTATTCTTATGCCCCAAGTATATTAGGTACTAAACTAATGTTACTTGCACTAGACACCAAAAAGAATTGCAAAAACATTTCATTAAATAGTATTTTATGTACGACCTGTTTTAGCCTGAAGCACGTACAGAATAAATTCTTTGAGGTGCATAAAATTTCTTCAGCCCAAAAGAAAAACCAAAATACACATAAATTCTTAAAAAAATTCTCTTCAGATGTTTTTATGAATAATTAAATTCGTGCCTGCCAGATACAATTTCACTCAACACATATCAATGGTTGGTTGTTAAATTTTTATGAACATCATGTTGGTAGACCAACGCATCCACTAGTCGACTTTTGAATTGAAAGTGCGGTTTTGTGTCATTATAATGTGACTCTTTAAATGAGACAACTGCAGCCAGCACAACACACCACTCACTGCTGCTACTGAAAATTTTGGCTCAAACATGAAAAATGTAGAATACGTTTACCTTTCTTTTGATGTTCCTGCCAACCGACCTGGGTGGGTACATAGTTGAACGCACTTGCTTGGGCGATATTTCAAAATTACTCACTCATCTAGTTTATTATTTATATAGTTTAGAAAATAAAGTATGTGTAAGTAAACATAGCTACAGGAAAAACTTATTGGTAAAAAATGAAAAAAATTAAATCATTTAATCTTTTCAGGAGGAAAAAATCGCAAAACACGCAAATATCTTGCTCAAAGCGCCAAAATAACAAATTTTATCATCTAAGGCTTTCTAAACATGAAATATTAGTCAGTTGCAGAATTCTTATTTTAGATGCGAATAATTAGAAAGTGTTAGCTCAGCTACATTTATGTAAAAATCTAAGTTTTTCTTAGCTATTTCTAAGGCACCTTAGAATCATATACAAATGTCAAGATTCCAGATCATCAATTTGAGACCTTAGTTGAACTACTTAAATGACAGTTTCTATTGAACTGTAAGTTTTGCTTTTGTAACTATTATTCTATTTTTGTTTCATACACCCCATACCATTTGTTCAAGTTTAACGTGCCCATTTAAGATGTATATCGTTGGATAGATCTCGACGAGGGTGCTAGGGAATATTAAATATGTCAAGACTTCTTGTTCGCATAAAATAGTGCTCATGATGATTTCAAATTGCGTCAATTAGCATCTTTAGCATTCCGTAATTTTTTCCCGAATATGAGCTCGAGCTCTTTCCAACCATAAATATTTTAAATGTGCACCTCTGTTAAAAAATAGCCTCTACCAGCTACCTCCTTTTACAACTTTTCGGTCAATTTAACTGCCTGTATTTCACATCGCTAAGATTCCCATGATTTGAAACATCCAGGACATTGGGAATTACCACAGGTAGAAATTAGGTGCAGCTAATTTTGATGATATAGACGTCAACCTATAACATCGTTGCGTGAACTCTACTAGTCTAACATTGGCCTCATCATCATCATGAAAATCATCAATTCGCATCAATGAAAAAGTTGTGATCTATGACAAGTGGCACCATTTCGCTGAAATCATAGTTCTATGTCTTGTAGTACTAATCGCTGTAATTTGCTATTGAGTGTGACAATAACAGGTGCGGATTTCTTCAGAAGAAAGAAGTAAGAACCTATGATTGCGATATATTAAATATGAAGTGCTATTCGAGATTGAAATCAGTAAAACAAATGCTATCGAAATATGTGATTTAAATATGGCGTTCATATAAAAAATAAATTGGAGCATGGTAGGTGGAAGCCGAAAAGCTTTACTTAGTAATTCGAGCATGCCATGAGAAGCGCAAGAAAAAAAGTCTCAACTTTCAAGGGTGTTTTTGCAGAAATTTGATATATTATTGAGTTTAAGAAAGTTACAAAACGCAAAAGAAATTTAATATTTTTAGTTTTCTTAAAAATAATTCAAAAACGAAGAAAGATAAACAAGTTTGGTTTGCAGTTTACTATTGAGCCTAAAATTAGGCAACTAATTTCAACTTTTTTTGTATTTCTTTATATTATGGAGAACCTGGAATAACGGATGTACCGGACACCATGTATATGGTTGGACTAAGCAAGGATCAAAGAGGTGCAATAGGTGCGTTTGATGGCCGTGACTTCATATGGAACATTTTTTTAAGTGTACAATGTACTACGACTTCTAATTATATAGAGATAGACAATAGGCTACGGACATAAACTTGCTATAGACAGAGGCACATACTACACTATAGCGTCTGTAAAACCATACATTATCATATATGTATGTATATTGTTATAATATTTTAATATGGAGGAGGTTGAATAAATTAACACAGATACAGATGCTAACATAATAAATATGTAATACACAACTCGCTACTTGCTTATCTTTAATTGAAATAAATGCTCCGGCTAAATATAATTATAGTGAAAAGTCTAACTCTCCACAAATTGATACTTTCTCAGGCGGTTCGTTTCTATGGAGATCTAAATTCTTATACATAAGGACACAGTAATATAAAAACAGACACACAAAGTAATTTTTCAATAATAACAACACAATTTTATTTTAATAATTTAATAATAATTTAACAAATACCAAATAACAAAAAAAACGAAACAAAAAGAAAATTGAAACTAGTTACAAAAAAAATCGGTTTTCTTTATTAGGAAGTTAAAAGATATAAACGCTGCTTAATTATGAATTTTATCTGCAATTATCGTATATAATGCAATTATATACGAAAATTTGATTACTAGTTTCTATCTCTTTAATCCTATCATCAAATTATTTCTATATATTAATCCCAAAAAAGATCAGTATTCTTTATTTAGAGATTAATACTTTTATTATCATCATATTTCTTAATTACTACTATAATTAAAACTAACTACTGTTGAAAACTCACGTTTATTTATTTAAATCCTTTTCAAATAATGACCGCTACAAGCTTGCCTACCATATTTTTACAAGTTCCCAAGTATTCCGCTGTCTGTTTTCCTTCGTAAATGTATGTCATTGACTCCATTTAAATATTTCACATAAAGGGCTTTACTAATTGGAATTCCAAATCCATTTATTTGTATAATAGTGGCAAGTAATATATTTTTTTAAGTTTTTCTTTATTAGCAATTGATAAAATTTCCTTCGCAGAATAAATTAACACTTGATTAATTTGAAGCACTTGTTAAATAATCAGTTAGATTTGCCAAACTTTCTTAAAACTTTAAACACTTTGAAGTTTCATAAAAATAACATTAACCGCAAAATCTTGACATCGCATCGCTTTGTTTACAGTTTTAACTTAAAACAACCTTAAATTATATTATGCTCTTCAAAAGGTTGTGTACTTTTTGAAAGATTAAATAGAAGAGAATTTGTTACAAAAATGGCCGTGTTTATATATGATTATGCCGAAACAAATGAATGTGATACAATTTTGTCATAAAACAAACGAAACTTTGACAAGTCAATTTAACATAACCAAATTATTGTTTATAACTTTTAATTAACACAGAAACTAATTAGATAATATAGATAAAAAACTCCCAATCTAATCATATATTACATTAATGTTTTCATTACAAAATCAACCTTTTGAAAGTCGATGACATCCTTATCGCCTTAAAACTTTTATTAACTTAAATATTTAAAAAATACCTTTATATACCTTCCTATTTTCACAAATATAAACATTGCATGTTTTTAGGCATCAACAAAATAAAAATTCAAGCCAATTACAGTATTTCAATGTACGATCCAAAAGCGCATCATAATTATATGTTGTTTAACTGATATCACTAATAAAAAGCAACTTAAATGTAGAGACATTTAAGATAATTACAAATGTGATAATGCAGCAGCTTTACAATCCTCCACCAAAATTAATTAACCAAAAACTGTAAAATTTTGAAATACAAGAAACTTATGCAACTGAAGAATCTCGTTAACATGAAAATATATTTTTTACTATTACTTGCTCAGGTGAGGTAGTAAATACTTGCATACCTCCCCATTACATACTATGGAAAAATCAGTTTTCCAGATATCCTTTATCTGACTATAGTGTATTCAACAAATTTATAATTTTGGAATTGCGGTTATGCAACCAATCTCACATGTCGCTTTGAAATTTTATAAATAAGCTTATTTAAATCTGTATAGTGGGTGAATCCCTTTTTTCGTATGTCAAATATTATGACAATATGTTATGGACAATGTAATAAACCGGACAATGTGATTAATGGTCGCGAAGTCTCATAATGTAAAACTTCAAACTAACAGTAACCTAACCGCATCCGTGGCTTTTTATTAGTTATTAATTGAGCGGCCTTCATTATTAATAGTTAAGTCACGGATGAGATTAGGTTACTGTTAGTTTGAAGTTTTACGTTAAGAGACTGGGTGACCATTAATCACATTGCCCGGTTTATACCATTGCTCATAACATATATTTTATAGATTGTGAGCTATTGGCTATGGATCGTGAGTTGGAGATTATCTATAGACAATCTACTAAATGATTCGATGGACTACTACATTATGAAATGATTGACATTTACTTCACAACTGTCATGTCAATAGATAATAGTTCAAATAAATTCCATTCTGTGTTCTTTTATTAAGTAATACCTAAAATAACTGCAAGCACAAGAAATAATAATAGCGTACGCTAACATTTTCTGTGTACTAGGGGGGTCTACTTAGCGGTGTCAGCGCATCGTATTTTATTGACACAGATACATTGGCGCTACTCTGTACAGTTCACAAAAACTACGGGCACTAGAAGTAAATAATTCTATAGAAGTTTTTACATTCTATGGCTATTGCTTTCCATAGACTTTTTGATCATAGGATATATTGTGACTATCTGAGTGTGTACAATAGACTAGACGGCATCGTCTAAGGACCATGCCATGCGGGATTAGAGGTTAACTAAAAATGTCCAGAGATGAAAAGACACAAAAATTATATCATGCCTACTGGGACAGTCTCCTGGCTAAAATAATAAGGCCCCTTTCTATTATGCAAAAAAGAAAACGGACATCTTGTAACCGTGTAACCAACACCCAAACGGGTTTCTGTTGAAGTTGTTATATTGTTCTGACAAAATTGTGATTGGTTAAGGCGTTTTAGGTGTTTGACAACAGACAATTAATTGTTGATACAATCCTTATTATTTTAAGTAAATTAACCTGCCATAAAAACCGTTCGATCCACAGGTTAGTATTACACGATTATTAATTTTGTCAACGTATTCATTCAGAAATGCAAAAGAGAAATCAAAACAATCGTTTCTTTCTTATCATCTCCGTATGATATAAAGCATTTCTTATCAAAAGCAATATTAAATCAGCTTGAATACTTGATTGTTTATTAATTACCCATATAACATCTTTCCATTATGTTCAAGATGAAGGTTCTCCAATGCGCTTCAAGTTTAAGGACCATTCTGTTATCAGTACGTCCTACACATTCTTAATTTTAGAACAGAATGCAAATAAAAACACCTACAATACAATTATATTCATAAAATTAAACACCTGATATTGAATTAACTAATTATCCGGCTCGAAAGTTTATCAGTAACAATGTACTTGTAGAACGAATTAATGAATTTATTTATTTGTTTATGTATTTGCGTTGATATATAATCTAGATGCTCTTAAAATGTTTTTTAGTTTCTTGGTTTAGTCGCAATTGGTAATGCGCTTAGTGTGTCAATACTAAAATAATGCTTTCAAATTATATTAGCGTTATTTCATACGAATATTGCCTATACCTAAACCATAAATACAAGAAATGAGTCATCACAAATCACCTGGGCAACCATGGGAGATTCCCAAAACTTTAGTGCATTCCATCTCTCTTTCTCTATTGTTTACTTTTTTCTTTTCATATATTCGTTACACAATAGGAGATGGAATACAATAATGCTTTGAAAGCAACCCGCCGTCGCCCAGGTGATTTCTGATGACTCATTTCTTGTATTTACGGTTTAGGTATAGCATTACTAGATCTGAAGTGTGTTCAGCTGGTAACAGACAAGTTTCAGAATTATGTGTCATAGTCTTTGTTTGCTCAAAATTTACATCGCTATTACTAGTCTGTTGTAGTGTTGGAAATTTGCTTACTTGTAAAAACTCTTGCTGTCCTTGCCTTATTTTGTTTCTTTCTTTAAGCTGTTTTTACTTCAGTATTTCCTTCATCATTCTTGTGTTTTGATCGATTAAAAACTTTCTGATAGAGCGGTACTTCTCTTGACTTTTCACGGGGACATCTTTCAGAAGGTTTACGTATTTACAGGCCGCAATATCGAATAACATCTTTGACCTTTTTTGAATTCTTGTGTTATGTAACTATTTAACATCAGATCTTTGTATGGCTTTAGAAGATGGCGGTTTGTCTTATGATATCCAAGTCCAAGTAAGTCCAAATACTGCTTAATAAGATGTATCTTAGCTGGGCAAAACCTTTATATTGATCAGCGCTCCAATTTAAATAAAGAAAAGGCATCATTCATTGGCAAGCTTGACAATTAAGTTTTGGCGGCCATTGGATTTGCGCTTTTTACAAGGTTGTACATATATACAAAGACAAAAAATATTGTTCGATACGCCTGCGCAGTCGTGTCAATTTTCAGGCTCTTGGTCTCGTGTAATTAGTTACTCCCAGATGTTTTTAAAATACTTTACATCTGTTGAACTGCGAACAAAAGGTATTCAGGACAAAGTGGCGTCCATATGGATGCCACTTTGCAAGTGGATGTCAGACTAACTGCACACGGTCAATTGATAACCAGCATGGCGCCTGAAAATATTCGATTTAAAGCGTGAGGTTTCTTTTAGAGAACCGTTAACTTTTAAAATGTGTCTTAAGCCCAAGTTGACTTTAAATACAAAAAAAGGAAATATAAAAATATAGAGCTGAATTTTACGGAACCTCAAAATAATATCCAATATCGATTAATTTCTTGACGTTGTATTAGGTATTTGGTATTTACAACAACTTCTGCAGACCTGAGTGTTTTCGATTTTTGAAAAAAATAAAATTTATGCTTACGATATTTTATCATTCTACGTTAGTGTAGCCACTCAATGAACGGTATGTTCAATATAATTCTCAAATACCTCATTATATGGAGGAGGATCTGTGTGTATTTCTTTACCTGTTTGCACGGAATTTCTGATCATAAATTTTAATTTTGATTAGCTATCCAAATCAGATTAAATATCCATAGTGTTATTATATCACCTTGTAAGTTTATTCGCCTGAACGTGGGGCATTTCAAATAAATTTCATTTGAATTTCAATTTAATTTTTTTCTTAACTTAACAAATAAATATTTTTATCCAACACCTTTATATAAATACCATGTTTACTATGGTCATTTTAAATAAGGAAAGTGATTGTTTATTCTTATGTTACATTATAACCCACGTTGCCCCTAGTAACGTGGGTTATTTTTAAAAACTCATTCCTTCAAAGCTAACAACAATCACCAGCTTACGTTATTTAATATTATTAAAATCCAGTCATCGTGCTAGAGTATTGAATTTATTACCGTCAAAACTACAGACTAACTATACATTGCAAATTCGATGTTGAAACTTAAATAAAGCGGTGTTGGATAAAATTTTGTATGACACGCGTGAGTTAAGGATATTATCCACTCAGAAAAATTAACCCTGCCGGCCCTCGAGGGTAAATTTTTCGTTCGTAATATCTTACTTAACTCACTTGTACCATAAATAACTATAATATTTGGTTTTAGATGGACGATAAAGTTGTACATTATGCAAATCATTAAATTTTCTACCTAATGACAAAATGGGCCATTATCATTACAAATCCGGGAGAAACTGTGGACTGGACCAAAATGAAAAACCGGCATCAAGCAGTTATTCTTGCTAAGAATCTTACATTTTTATTTTTCACTTTCTTTATATCTAAATGATTTCTCAGTTGACTACGATTACAGATACTAAGCAGATAGAACTTTGTATTTCTTTTTTTGTACGACAATAAATGGTATCATTTTTTAAAATGGTGCTTCAATTTTTTGGAGTAATATACAGTGTGTTTCACTTCACACCTATGTAGCATTGTTATTTGTAATAGAATCAATTCCAAATTTTTATCAGGTGTGTAATTTAATTGGATTCTTGTGTGTACTAATTATAAACTCCATTAATTTCAATCCACCAGCCTACTACGTTGAAGAAATGCAATTAATCCAAAAATATAGTAGGCCTTGTTTAATCGTCACTGAAATTTGTTCTGTTTCACTTGAAATTCCCAAAACCAAATTTTCGCTAAAAGTTCTTAATTAATAATAATTGTTTAAAAGAGTGCCATGGAAATTTAGAACAAAACTTTGTTTAACTTGCTGAAGCATTGAATAGATTGTTAATATTTGCAACTGTTGGAAAGGTAATGAGCTTATGCTGATGTTTGACATTAAATTCTCGAGCTGCCTCTCTTATTATCAGTATCGCTTTTAACGCCGGATAAGAATCATTCAGCCATTTTGTTAAATAAAATACCAACACAATTTACTAAGGCACAAAAACAATACCTATGCACTTTTAGTTGACATTTAATAGTAAGGAAAGTTTTGTTGTCAATAGCGATGGCACTCTTCTTTAAACAGAAATAAAATAATTTGCATTCAATTCTAATAGTGAATTGAAAACAATTATTTTCAAGGTTTCTTTTATTCAAAATTTAGTTTTGGGGTTTTTAAATGGTCCGCCTACTAAAAAACCTACTATGTTTCTTATCTTTGATCGCAGTGGACTGGTGGTTTATAATAAATTTAATTTCTAATTATAAGCAAATCTCTTTCAAGGGATTCTATACCTAAATCTGGAATCGATGCGATTCTAAATAACAAAGATATAATGGTGTCAAGATGTAACGTGAAACACACTGTATATCACCCGAACAAAAAGGTCGTTAACTGCTCAAATCATGTGGTGCCATGGCTGCACATGAACTTACGAGGTAAGCGGCATAAATTCTCGGCCTGATATAGAAAAAACAAACTTGGTAAAATATAATTATTTTTATTTTTCAATATAATCTCTCCTAATGGCAATACACTTATTACAACGTGGAATTAATAATTCAAATATCCTTGTCAAAATAATCTGTAGTTCTTCGTTCAAAATGTTCAATTACAGCTGCTTGCAACTCGTTCTCGTCCTTAAAACGAGGTCCTCTAAAGTCTTTCTTTACATTGGAAAATAAATAATACTCACTAGGAGCCATATCCAGACTGTACGGTGGATGATTCAATGCTTCAAAGCCGCATTCGCGAATGGCAGGTTGTGAAATTGCGGCAGTATGAACGAGTGTATTCTCGTGTAATAATCGTACACCTCTTGTCAATTTTCCATAAGTTTTTCACGAATATGGTTTCTTAATTTATGCAATAAAGACGCATAATATGTACTGTTAACAGTTGTATTGCGTTCTTTAAAATCAATCAGTAAAGTGCCGTCACAATCCCAGAATATTGTTGCCATAACTTTCTTTGTCGGTTTAACGACTTTCGCCTTTTTTGGACGAGGTTCATCGGGCCGCCGCCATTCCGTCAATTCTCTTTTGGATAGAGGGCCATAATACAGAACCATTGTTTCATCTCCAGTGACAATGGACTCCAAAATCGGCTTTGGGCCGTCTCCACACAAGTTTAAAAACGAGCGTGCATATTCGACGCGACGCCGACGTTGTCGTTGAACAGCAGAAAGAAGACGCGGTACCTATCTTGCACTTATTTTATTCATACCCAAATGGTCATGAAGAATTCGGCGAACACTTGTTTCCGAAATGTCAGACATCACTGCTAACTCCTTAACTTTCAAACGGCGATCTTCTAATACCATTTCTTCAATGATTGCAACTTTTTTAGGCGTTACCGCTTCAATTGGCAAACCGCACCGCTCATCTTCTTCAAGAGATTCTTGCCCCAAACGCAAACATTTTGACCACTTTTTTACAATGGAATATGAAGGAGATAAATCACTATAAGCGCCGTCTAAACGTTGTTTGATTTGATTAGGCGTGTGCCCTTCTTTTGTTAAAAATTTAATGACCGCGCGGTACTCAATTTTCGTTAGCTGCGACATTTCATGCACTCGTCACGAAGCTTGAGTGGCTATTAAAATCTAATAGGCTTCTAGCCGTAATATATATATAGTGTAGGCCTCTTACATGGTCAACTATGACGCTACCGTGTTTGAACATGTTGGCACCTGTAGAAGCCTGCCGGGCCGAGAATTTATACCTCGTACAAAATCCATGATTTTCCCAAAGTGCAAAGCATTAACGCCACGATAAATTAATGTAATAAAGAGCTGCTTAGTTGTACAAAATTGGATATAAAACGCATACACAGTGTAGGTAAGAAACATGAATGGTACAAAATTATCTATCATATTAATAAGCCAACTATTAACTATTAACGAAACTTTTACGGTTTTTCTCCAGTACGCCAACAGAAATGTTTTTAATTTCAGAAAAGGAGGTTATCATTCGACTATTATTTTTCTATTATCAGCCAATAGCTATGATGCAGGTTGCACCGCATGCTGGTTAATGCCGTCATTAATGACGTACATTTTCGAAAGCTAATCTGTTTATAACATTATCTTGTGAAATTGTCTATGTCATAATCATAATCATAAATACCGACATATAAAATGCGAAAAATGTATTATTTTCCTATTACAACAGTTGTACATTGTAAATTAACTTGTTTACTTCAGATTTGATAAAGAAAAAATTGTAAAAGCAAAACTGTGCCAAAGGCAATTATTTTGTTGTTTGTTATTATATCAACTGCTATCATTATTACTACAGACATTAATTTATGTAATTCGTTTTGTTCGGCAAAAGTGGCTGTCGTTATCATGCTCGTCCAATTTCATCGTTTCGGTGATGGTTTATTATTTTCCCTTTACAAAAAAAATAATAAAAACGAACAAGGTGAATGTCATTGACATTATTGACTGTCCTGAAACGACCTACGCAATATGATGGATATCACATACACAACGAACGCAGTTTTCAGGTTTTGAAATGAAATCAATAGCAGAATATACGTGAACATTGTATGAAGTTTTTTTTAATATATAATATATTTTTTTCTGTTGAAAAAGCTTTTGAAAACTCTGTTACCATTCCTTTTGTTTGAAAAGGTTTCTTTGGTGTTAAAAGAGAAAGAAATAAAAAAAGGAAAAACTGGATTGTTAGAAAAATGTATAACATAAAAAGAATTTCTTTTTGATTTTGAGATTTTTTCTTTGATTTTTTATTATGTGTCTTTGAAATCGTGTTCCTGAAACAATATTTTGTCACATATAAACAATTTGAAATCGAATTTAAAAAAGGGAAGTATAAAGTGAAAGTGCGACTAATTTAAAAGAAGTTTTTTTTTTACTGTGAGTTGTTATGTCAAATTCATCTCGGATAGTACAGAGCCTAATAAAGAATTTCATTCATCTCTTTTCAAAAGTTTAAATTTCAAACAGTATAAAAGTGTTTCAAACGACGTAATATGTAAATATTTTGGGAATCGGTACAGAGAACTGCAAGATATTTATAATTTCTAATCTTTATCTTTATAACCATTAATATTAACACACACAATGTATTTAAATTTTCATATATGGACAGAAAATCTACACATACATACATCACTACCCCAAATGAATCCTGTCACCACAAAGCACATAAACTAGCAGCTTGCAGCTTCTTAGTACACAGAACTTTGATTATTCCACTCGCCCAGACAGATTTTAACACGCGTAAATCATAATCCAAACATGATTGACAGTTTAATTAAACAAAAAGGTTAGCTGTCAAAAAATATATGCCATTGGCATTCAAAGAAAAGACGCAATTAAGTACATATCTATACTATATGTTAGCAAAATATCAGAAAAAGTTGCAAATATACCAAGAAAAAACTACAAAATAACCTTTAAAACCAACACTAACACTTTTTCATTTTTGTTTACTGCTAAAGACAGTACACACGATATCATGAAATAGGGCATTTACCGTTTGAATTGCTGTTTTTGTAGTTCGGTATATATTGGACAGATAGTTCGAAACTTCGACATGGATTTAAAGAACACGTGCGCGATACAGAAATAAACACCTAGAAAAATCTAATTACAATAAACACCTTTTAGAACAAAATTACACAATGACGCTGCACGACAAGTACCAGTACTAGTTAAATCAATGAACCATGGTAACGAAATGCAACCAGTAAAGTCTTCTCTGCGCCTGCTTGTGAGTAGGACATCCTGATTGAACATTTTGGATGCGAAAACAAGAAAAATATTGTTAGTTGTGAACCTGCTCCATTGTGAAAGTTTTTCCATCAGTGAAAATGAATATTTGCCAAATGGCCAGGTGAGCAGGTTTCCGGCATCTTTCCAACCATACAATTGTCGATTGCTTCTCGACAATACAGTTTCTCGATAATACCGATTTATTTTGAGATCCTTTTCCTAAAAACACCCGAGTTTGTCTGAATTCTGTTTCGGATGCTACGGGTTCTGACAGTTTATTTTCTTTCTTTCCGATGGTCCTCATTATGACCGAGTTCCTGTCTAGCGAGTAACACCGAGAATTCCAACAATGTCACACTGGTACCTTTCAGTTTTAAAAACTTAACAAAACGTTAATAATGGCGAATTACAATATCTTCATGATTACCAGAGTTTTATTTGGAGAATGTATAATCTATTACGGGTAATTGTCACTGTCATTGTTATCTTATAATAAAAATGCATTCATATTAAGCTTATAAATTTAAATTGAAAAGACATGGAATTCAGTGTCTACCATTTTCCATTGTTTTCCCAAATGTCTATATTATGAATTTATCAGATACATACTACTTGGGGGGGGGGGGGGCGAAAGAATTTTAAAATTGCTTCAAAAATACCATTACCATCATTCAAACTATTATCAGAACAAGCTCTTCAAGGTCCCTAAAATTCCTATCGCAGTAATTCTATTCTGTCTGTCTCAGAAAATTATAGTTAAGCATAAAACTTTGGAGAAGTCTTTGCAGGAAGTAAAAGCCTAAAGAAATAAATAGTAAATATTTCATGGCCAGCTGATATTGTGATACAGATTAGGCACAAAATCCTCCGAGCTAAGGATGATGAAATGATACTTTTCCCCCCAGAGTGGCTTTTGAGCCTGATATAAAAGGTCATTTAATCGAACAGGGATCAATGTAATGTGTTCTTATTTAAAACATAGCTAGCAATTGGGAAATTATTTTAAGTTATTCAAAACTTGGGAAGCGTATTTCGGGAACAACCTGACATCATATGACTTCAAGAAATTACCTCATCGCGCAAATGAAACTGACAAACAAATATCTAGCAAAGTTGGGTTGGTATTTTGGGTTTAACCCAAAAGTTGATAAATGTAGGTTTGTAGAGCTTTATAATATTCAAAGGAATAATTTTGTAACTAAATTGTGTAGATACGGCAAGATGTATTCAATAGCCTCTAGAATATCTAGATTTGATCTCAAATCTCATACGGAGGAATATAAATTTATTCGAACCCAATTGATTCAGAAATAGAAGGTAGGCAGGTAGTGGTACATTTACATTAACATTTACTCTTTTTTGCCTTCCGTAAAATTTAATTTTATTCTATAGTCGTTTTAAATGTAGGACAGTTTATTTTTTAGAGTTTAGGGGGTTTTTACGCGATATCTAGACGAGTTTATGAATAGGGACATGCCAACATATTAAATGGTACGTTAAATAACATTTCTCCAAATTACAGTGGCGTAGGTGGAGAGAATGCAATTTGAACTTTACAATTAGTATAATAGCTTAGAAACTACAAGGTCTATTGAGACAGACTTTGCATCATATTATGTATTACCTAGATCTTCGTTTTGTGATCAAGATGAATTTTCGACAAACTACAAAAGACGGTCGCCTTATCAATTTATAGGTTCTCCATGTTCAGAAATATACGAGATTTGTGTAAAAACATTGCAGTAAATTAAAAAGTGGCTGGACACTACGCCGACCCCTTAGAATAAATGTTGTCGCTGGACACGTCTTTAGGACACGCCAATTTATTAATTCTAAATCAAGTAAAGTGTACCAGAAGATTTCCTAGGAAACTGGCTACATCGAATGGTGGGTCTTACATTATACAGAGTATATCTTCAATTTTCGCTGGCTTTTGCTCGTTAATAGTTCTAATACTATCTACAGGTTTATTCATTATTTTTTGACCACTCTTTTTATCTTTATTTATTATTGGAGATAAAAAAGTTGTTATAACTGTTCGAAATTGTTGCAATAAACAGTTGTATTGTTCTGCCTGTCTTTTTTAAAATGCCATCAAAAAACTGCAAGGTCACGTGATACGAAATATATTTTTTGCATGGAATACCCTGGATATTAATGCATTTTTGAATCACCCTTTTTTCCCGATTTTAAATAGTATAACGTTATTTTACTTTAAAAATGTAAAAGCCACTATTAGAAGAGCAGTGAACTGCTTGTCAAAATGTGATTAAACTGAAAATTGTATTGTCAAATACTATGTTCTAGAATTACATACATCTTTTACGTCTTTTCACTGTTCGCATTTCTTTATTCACATCTAGAGTAAACAGACGACTTTTGCTCTCGTTATTCATGAAAATTCAGAGCAAATAGAGGCAACTCCATTATATCGGATTTTTTCGAGAGAGAGCTTGACAGATTTGGGGCAGTTTTGAAGGCAAATACAAATAATTAATAATAAACAACCCGTAAAGGTCAGAAAAATGTGGTTTACGGTTGCAGACTTGACTGCGTGGTACGCAGTAATCCAATTAACTTATCACTATTTTTATAATGATTAAACATCAACACTGATTACACTTCTCCACGATCAGTTCAGTAGTTATTAAAAGTTTGAGGTTATGTTTGACTAAACAGTTCTTTTGTTAAATCTGCTCTTCATCTGGAGGTTATTCTGGAACGTAGTAATTATATACTTTTCGTCATTGACTATTATTCACCATTGGTAAAAGAATAGTTGAACAAATAGAAAACGTACATTCTGCAATTGACAGGGTTGGAGTCTGTGACATCAGACTGTAAAATTATGACTTACTCGTATATGTATGTACAACTATTTTCTGAAACATATCTGTCATCGAGTTCCAAAAGATATGTTTCGGAAACAAATGTAACCAACTGGAACATAGAAATACTATAATGGATTTTTTTTGTCTTGTTGCAGGTACGTTTTGACCACATCCGCTTTTAATATCCTGCTCTCTCTATTTTTACAACAGTCAGTCAGTAAGTATAGGTAAATCTGTAGTAGCTACAAATATCAGTGACTTGAAATAGAAGTACAATCATAAGGCGTACTATTTTTTTTTGTATAACCGAAGGTTTTAGAGGAAGAACTTGATTGTGAGTCGGATTTAATGGCTTTGTAGATACACCATATGATTGCAAATCACGGTATAGGTCAAGTATAACGCCATTTGATTGTTAACATATTTGCCGACATGTATGCTACTGTATGATACTTCCTATGTGCCCCATTTTGCTGAAACCAAACATATCGCCAGCTTTTGCTTTTATCACGCTAAAATTTCTTCATCGAAGACTTCAATAATTTTTAAGACTTCTTAATTTTCATGCGAATAATTTCAGTTAAAACGGAATGATTACTTGTGCATACTTTCATTAGAAATTAAATTGCTTGTATGCTAAATAACAATTTAGAACTAATTCAAATATAAAAAAACTTTTTATAGAGTACATACAGATACAACGATTTAATTTAGGGTATTGTATACTGAGAGACCAAGGTAATTAATTATAAGAATCAGTAAATTTACCTAAAATCAATTGTGGGAAGAAAATTTATTTCAGGACTGTCTGATTGACCTCGCGACAAAGAGCGTGACATTCAAGATTATGGAAGCCATTTATTAGTACAGAAGCGTCCCCAAGCTCGGTCAGCTGGGGGTATGCCCAGGGCCCCGCACCGAGCTACCCTATTTTTTTAAACAACACTATATATATCTTACGCATTATTAAAATAGACTAAGCTACGGACATTTGATACAAGTTCTTATACATAAAGCTAAAACTTACTTTTTTAATGAAGTGCGCCAGATTTCCAAACGTTTCACCGTTTGAACGGTTTTTTAAACGTGCAAACGGTGAGATGTTTGTAACCGAATAATCTTTCACTGCTGGCCGGACTAAAACTAGTGGTAGGGGTAGTGGGAAAATCCCGCTCGCCCGACCCATCTAGCAACACTTCTTACATCGGCACCGCGTTCATCGACAGGGGCGCGTAGCAGGTAGCACCGCCAGCCAGTCGTCGGATAACATTTTGTATAACAGTTTTCTAACTATACTTTATATTCGTTTAAACAGTGCAGACGGCGTTCACCCATAAAACTGATTGGACTCTACCCAATCCCAGAAATCTGAGTAACGGATGATACATTCAGAATTTAATGTGTGGTAGAGATTCACGAAATACTCATTAAATTGTGGAGGAAGCTGTTATCCAGGTGAGGAGGGGTAGATTGAATTCAGAGATGGGAGTCTAAACATGGTATACCGGGGTGGTATAGCCGTCCACGCCCAGCTACTTTGAGTTTGGATTCAGTCGGGTAGTGGTCTCACATTGTGCAGAAGGTCCGAACCCGGATTAGGAGTCATCTCTTACGTCGGGAGAATAAGCGACGTGTAAGTACGTTTATAACTTCGGTACTAGCCTGGAGAGCTACCAGAGGTCTAGGATAAGTTTGCCTTGCTCCCAGTGTGGACTGGCAGCTTTTGCATTAAGCATTAGTGCACTAATTGAGTGTATCTTAATTCGTGACTCCAAAAGTGGGTCCGCGGTCATAAGTTGAAAGGCAGGTGGGGCACGTAAAAATAACGCTAGCCCTGAATAGTTGACTCTATTCAATAGTGGTAGTTCGAACATGTATACTTTATATATACTGTGATGTTCACGTTTATGTGAAGTGGAAAAATTAATATGAGCATGTATATAAGATTAAGAAAAATTTAAAGAATCATTATTGCATAGATGTGGTTATTAAGGATCAATAAATAAAAACATAAAACATATAAACTTACATACAAGTCATAATGATATCCCAAGAATACAAAAATTTAGTATATAATTATAAAATAATAAAACAGAATGTAATAGCATATATTTATTATAGTATTTTGATACAATATTAAAATTAACAAGGATAATAAAAGGAAAGGATATCCTAGCCATAGGTCAACCTGAGAATTAAAAATCATGTATATTAGGTAAAGATATCATGGCATCAATCAAGAAAAACTAATTTAAAGGTATATTGATTTTCTATAGCATATTTAAAATTCTATCTGTACCTTCAATAATAATGTATAAATCACTTCTATGGTTATAGGCATTGTTAGTAAGGAAACAGAAAGAATTACCAAAGATAGGGAGTATTTTGATAAAAGAAAAACATAACATACAAAATTATCTCGGGGAGATAAAAATAATAATAGAATTTTTTTATTTTGAGTTAGTTGAGAAAATATAAAGAAATGTTTTACTACAAGAAGAAATTTGTATAAATAATAGAAAATAAAATATATGTGTAAATAGAATATGTAAAATGATAAAGCTCAAGAAGTAAAATTGTTAAATTAATAAACATAAAAAGAAAGTCCAGCGTTTTATTGAATAAAGGAAGAGTTTCAGTGTATTAATTACAGAAAGCAAAATTAAAGGGTATTATGACACAGTAAGTGTAATGGAGGGAAGAAAATAAAATTAAAAAACTGTCTTTGAGCTGGGTTTGTTACTCATCAAGGTGTGGAAGATTCGAATTCTTCATTATATTCCTGTAAAAGAAAATAATTATTAAGGTAACTTAATCATAAGAAAAAGATTTTGAAGATACTTACTGAGGTGTTGGGGAGCTGGCAGTCATCATTCGAGCCATAGATAAGAAGAAAACCATGAAAGCAGTTTTGAGGCAGTCCAGTAGTCCGGTGGTGTGAGGTCTGCAGAATCGACAGCTGTGATCGCGGTTCCTGGCAGAAAGTGCATATTGTGGAAATTGTAGGTTGTGAAAGTGGAGGTAATTGTTGAAAAAGGAGTAAAAGATACATATGTCAAAATTTTAAGAAACTATTGGATAGACATACAAGGAAGACTTACCTGAAGGAGAATTTAACATGTAAGTTGACAGGGTAAGATTTCTTTCCATTTTAACATCCTAAAATAAAGATTTATAAAATAACGAACTAATAAAAAAATATATGCTATACTTACTTACTCATTCTTGGGAAATATTTTAATTGATAACTGTCAGATTTGACATTCCAGATATATGTGTCAATGGTTATTAGTAATAACCAAACTTTATTTATTGAAAAATACTAACCACTGCATGAGTGTGGAGAATTTTAAATAATTTATTTATAAAGTTTAATCTTTCAATAAATGAATCCAATATTGAAAGATTTATCATAAGATTCTCATATTAAGGTAAATAATAAAAAAATTTTATAGGTAACCTTTATTATTGAACATCGAGTATTAATTCGACCCTGAGATATATAAGATTTATTGAGAATTTGCAAGACACAAAAATATTTCACAATACATTTATATTATATTTATTAAAATGGAAGTATTTCCATGAGGAAATATTTCCAGAAGGGAACATTCATTCCGATTTTCCGCCGTAGCCTTGAATTAATGTACGCATGTGCGTTTCAATTTTTATCATTTATAACCTCATTTCTAAAAATTGTACATCGTCTTTTCACAATGTTTAGTTTAAAACACCAACAAAATTATTAAAATTAAAAATTAATAAAATAAAACTTTTATCATCATTCATTCATGTGTGTACTAAGGTAAATATTGATGAAGATCGTTAATTCATTATTTGCTTTTCCGGTTTTCCTTAGAATGGATTTTTGGTTTTTGTGTTTTTTTTAATAAAAATTTTTTAAAAAAAGCTTCAAAAAGTTTATTGATTCACCTAGATACCTCTTAAACTGCGTTTGAATTTCTTAAACTTTTTGACATTTACCATTTCAATAAGTTTCCGGAAATATTTCCACGGAAAATTTCCGGATTTGCCAACACTATTTATTATTATTATTATGTATATTACTCCATATTTGTGCCCGGGGCCTCAAAATCTAAAGGGCTGCATTAGTACTGGCAGATAATGGGGCTATTGCAGTTATTTCTTTAGTGACAATTATTTAACTGAGTATTCATTATTTGAGCTGTTAAATTGCTCAATTATTTTAGTTAAAAAGATGATTAATTGTATTTTATCAACAATTGTGCCAGTATGATTAATATATTACGTACTACATATGTACTGTTACATAAAGAATGTACTAATATACATAAATGAAACGTATGTAGTACTAAACGTAATAGTCAATGAACAGAACGTGTATGAGTATATGGCTATTATAGTTATTTATGCAAATGTTCATTCATTAAAAATACTTAATTCAATTTACTTTCTAACCATTATTCTCCAATTAGTAAAATATTTCTATTTTACTTTTTTTTACAATTTTATATTTTTTACAATTTTACCTATTTACATGTAATAAAAAAAAAGAAAACGAAACCTACTAAACAAAAAAATTTTAACTACAAATTTTCGCATAATATCAAAAGCAATTACTCGATTGAAAGAAAATGCCCATCTATTGCCAAAAACTTCCACCCCAAAAAGCAAAATCTTATCTCGAGATGCGTTACGCCTAAGTTGGGTTTTCACGAACTCTTCTCCTTACCATAAACATCGCATTAGCCTGTTACGTCTCGCCTACTTTTCGTATTTGTGCAAACGATAACATCTTTACGGCAATGTTAAAGGTCTTCAATGATTCTTAAAGTACCCTATAAAGAGTGCAAACACGTGTACGTGTTACCATTATATGCATGTACAAATTCAAGTAAACACCTATAGAATTCAAATTCGATGTCGCTGTAGCAATTCACTCAAAGAAGCACCAATTATTTCGACAGCTTAACGTTTAAAGAAAATTGGTGTGTTTGCGCGCAGTTTTTTTGCTTTGCTCTTTGCTTAAAGAATTTGTGTGGTTAGAGGATTGCTTAGCTGTTGCTGGCGGAATGTTGATGAATGTAATAAAATATTGATTTTATTTGCAGTCCTGATTGTGAATGAAAATTTATTTTCAAGAGTTATAAACAAGAAAAGAAGAACTTGGAAAGTAGATATTTTATGTGTTTTTAATGCTACAGAATGATCGTGAACAATCTTTATGTGGAAAACAATATATGACTTAATTTTGTATCTGACTATAAGATGATTTTAATTAAAAGTGGCTAGTATGAACCACAGAAAAAATATTTGATAAATTAGCGAAATTAAGCATGCCATGGACAACTAATGGCATGATACTGACTATGGAACGTAAAAAGTATCAGGTTCATAAGTCTTAACATTTCAAAATACAAACAATTTTCAAATATAAAAACTTCGAACTAATGATTCTCATGACATGAAACTTTGTGAAGCTAAAGTTCTCAAACCTCTAGGTTCTACAGTTTTGATAATATGAAATTTGAAACCATAAACTCTGAAACATTTAATTTGGAAACTGCAATATTCGCTGTATGGAAGTACTGCAGTTTCAAATTTAATTATGAAAATCTTAACATTTTGAAACTTTAGATACTAAAATTATAAACTACCGTTCTACGTCTAACTTCAGTTCTTATATTCTTAATTAGCTTACAGAACCGGAGCTCTGAACCTATGTCTATCCAACCGACAGGCAATATCTCTGCCGCAGCATAGAAATAACCAATAAATGTACTCGCGCTAATAATCTAAGCCGCAGAGTGTGACCTTGATTTATTTCGAGACTATTTGGTAGACTACGGAACAGCAACTGTGTATAGCATCCGCAGTGAACACATCAATTACGACAGAGCCGTCTAACTTCAGTTTTGCGTTGTGTAGTAACCCCGTAATAAATGAGTTTTGTGAGACGCTGAGCAGTGAAAGGCTGTGTAAATACTTCGGGAAATACTTCCTTTAGGTTTTTCAGATTTCCTTTGGATAAGCAACAGTAAGTATTTATTTTTTTTAATAGATGTTTTCATAATTGATGTTTTATTTAAGAATTCGCTTTTGTACATACCAATTTTTTGAAATTAAAATTACAGAGATTTACCAAGCTTCTTTCTGATGACTTAAAAATAATTTTATCAGATACGTATACGATTATTTAATCTATATATATAAAAGGGAAAGATTGTCTGTCTGTATATATGTATGCGATTTTCTCCGCAACCACTGGACCGATTTGGATGAAATTGGTATCATATAAGACCAAATTTGACTCCGATCGGCCATCGTGGTCCGAAATAACAGCGAAAAACCCATATATGGAAGTTAAAAATGGGTACTGAGATTGATGTGAATAGATATGTTGTCAATTGTCAAATTTGGTAATTTGACAATTACAAAAAGTAAAAACATGTAATTTCAATAAAGCGTAGCAAAGCGCGCCGGGTATTTGCTAGTATAATATGTTTATAGGTACATTTATGCGAAACACGTAAATTTGAAATACATATTGTATATAAAATACAAATAGAAATTTTAAAACAAACATAGGAAATAAAAAATATATATCGAAACAAATTGTTATGATATATCGGGGTGGACTACACACAAAAAGGTTGTAATACAGATAGTATAGAGACATACAACACACTCACTTTCTTGCATTTAATTTAAAATAATTGCTCCGGCTAATAAGATTTGTCGTGAAAAGTCTTAACTCTCCACAAATATAATAGACTCTCAGGCGGATCGCTTCAATGGGGCCCTAAATAATTATATAAACCTAGGAACACAGTAATAAACAACAAATATAAAGCAATTTTTCTTTTTTATTACAACACAAATTTATTTAATATACTTAACACAAGCAAAAACTAAAAGGAAATTTAAACTTGGGTACCAAAACATAACCTTAAAGTTAATTTTTACTCTTCAACAGGTGTGCACTCTTCTAAAAATGTAAATTGAAAGAGGATTTGTTACAAATAATGACTGGGTATCTATGCTTTTCTGGGAAACAATTGAACTCTACTGGGTATCTTGCATGAAACAAACGAACACTGACATTTGATTTATAACTAGTGAGAAGAAGATCGTAATGATAAGGAAGGAAACTGTTGAAAACCATAGGCGAACAGTATATGTTTTAAGTAAATTAATAACAAAATTTGAAATATTATTTTAAAGTAATAATTAATTATTTATGGTACTCCTTGTGTTTAGTGTTATGAATATTGTTATAGGAAAAATAATGCAATACACCACTAACATTAAAATTAAAAAAACATTTCACTTCGTATTCGGTTGAAAAATCCGTTCGTTCCCCTGTATGCTACGTCCAGTTGAAAGGTTGTAAAATATACATTCTTTTATGAGATCATCAAATCCAGTTGACGACATTAATTGTTTCTAATGTATACATTAGGTTGAAATACGCTATTCGAGTGTACAACTGTAAAGGTATCAAATTCACTAAATTATGTCCATAACAAACCCGTACTTTAACAGAAAAAAAATTGGACACCTTGTCATATCATTCCGATACCAGATCAGATCATTCTTTTCCTCTATGTTTATAACATAACCAAATTATTGTTTACAAATTTTAACTTTTCCTAAAATTAATTCGATAAACTGTTAGCTTCTTAAATTCCCTATCAATTGACATAACATTCATGTTTTCATTTCACGACAAAGCGTCTATTGAATGTCGATAAAATCTCATCTTTACACAAATATTATTAACATTAAAATACCTTTTCATACCTTTCTATCTTCACAAATTTGAACTTTATATGCTAACAAATGTTATTTACATAATTTCAAATATCAACAAAATGAAAATTCAAGCCAAATACATTTTTTCAGTATACGATGCATAACCGCACGTACTTGTGTTATTTTACTGATATCATTTGTAAAAAGCAGCTCCTACATTTATGGTAGTTTTAATTATGTGGTAAAGAAACAACTTTACAATCCTCCATCCAAATTATTTAGCCAAGAACTGTACAATTTTGAAATGGAAGAAACTTAATGAAATCAATAATCTCGTTAACTTGGAAACATACGTCTGTCTTATAAAATGCTCAGGTAAGGCAGTAAATACTTGTATACCTCTCTATTACAGCACACCTTATCTGTTCTAGGTTGACTCTTACATTAACTAATGCCTGAACTTAATTTAATGTAATTTTCGATGGTCGTCTCTCAGATCGTTAGTTGGATAAAGGAGAATTAACTAAATTCTCTGGAAAATCATCTGTACAGATATCCTTTATCTGACTATTGTATACTCGTGTGCATGTTAATTATAATCTGAACCAAAGATCTGCACTCGCTGTAAGATGTAAATTGAAGGAAAGCTTGTTACAAAAAGGCCGTCCTTTTATATCTTTTTGTCGAAATAATTGAATGTGATGTGATTTTTGCATAAAACAAATGCCTGTTGACATTTCTAAATATCCTTAACTCTTTCTTTATTTATAAATCTTAATTCGCACTAACTAATTAGATAAACCTATAGGAAATCAAATCAGAATTAAATAAATTCCGAATCCATTAGTATGGCACACTTATGTATTTATTGCAAAATAAACCCTCCTTTGAATGTCGATGGAACCTAATTTTCAAACAACTATTTGTTAACTAAGTTACTTGAAAATAGCTTTATACAGCTTTCTATCTTTACAAATATGATCGTAACAAGATTTACATGTTTTTGAGATGACAAAAAATTCAAATTAATAATTCAGTATATTACAGTAGTTCAATGAATGTTTCAAAGACGTTCCAAGGTAATTACATGTTGTTTATCTGATATCGTTAATAAAAAGCAGCCCCTATATTTAAGATAATAACAGTTATGTAGTAATGAAGCAGCTTTACAAACCTCCACCAAAATAATTTAATCAAGAGCTGTAAGATTTTGAAATACAAAAAGTGTCGGTCGACGACTACATGGTTGTTTAAAAAATGATGTATTTTAAATATCTACACTAAATGTAAATGAGATTAAGAAAAAAATTAAATTGTAAGCTCAAGACGCGAAGATATTTAGCTAGGAATTTATGAATATTCAAAATGACTATTTTTAAAAATATTTATATTCTGCTACTTTTAGTATACGCCCTTCTTTACCATCTAAATAAATAATACAAAAATTCTTTCTCGTATAAATGCAGATTAAAAATACACATACCAACTATGTAGATTTGCATTACATACATAACATAGCAACTAATAAACATTTATTTATTCAACCATACCCGTCCTGTTTAATTAAAGCATTTATACATTAGTAATTCAAGAATATCTTTACTAAAACTCTACGAAACACAGTAAATGTATCGCTTAATTGGGGTGGTGCTGTATTACGTATAAATTCCCACTGAATAAATATAACCGTTGAATGGTACGCAGTAGCAGTAACGAATGATGGTATTTGATCTATATAAAGTATCATCTGCTTGTTAATTCACGTTTTAGTTAATATTCAAAGATAAATTTAGTTATTATGTATCTTTTGATGTTTGTTATCAATTAATTAAATTTAATAACCCATACTATTATGTTGTATGTTCTTATATCTCCAATACGTGCGTGATGTTGACAGTCTATGAATTTGGAATTTTACATTAAGCCACTGTAAATATTTATTTGTGTCTTTCTCTCTTTATTATAATATACCCTACCAAATTTTAACTAGTAAAACACTTCAATTAAATTTGTCTTCTTTTCAGCTAGTTTGATTTTACTTTATTAAGAAATAATGTTGTTCATACAGTTAAGAGAAGGATACATACAAAAAAGAAAATGTTGAAGAATTGAACTCGAATGCTAGACGACCTTCAAGGGTTTTACTGATCAAAAGATATTTCTTTAATAGGGTTAGGGCAGATTTAAACATTTAGAATTGAATGTAAAAGGGATTCTGAAAGTTGTGTAGATAGAGTAGTTGGATACTTGAAGAATAGTTCTTACTAGAATAAGCATGGAACTTACAGCCCGCGGGCCGTAATTAATACTTTTTAACCCCAAAAATAAACCTAATTTTTTGATATGTTTGAATGTTTGCTGATGCCTAGCCTAATCTAGATTGTGTGCTTTCATTTGATTTTCACTTTCCTGTTAATAGAACCGAAGCTTTAATAGGCCAAGAGAAAACCATAAATCATTCGCGTCTTGAGTTACAGTGTAAGACCTTACATATTGGATTAGTATTCAATAATGCCTTCCTTTTTTAAAAATTCCCGTTATATGCAATCATTCTCTATAAGGCAATACGATTTTCATAGGAAAAGTGAAAAGCATATTTTGTGATAAATGCACGTGTAGGTTTGCAAAACTATACGTTCTAAGATCGATTGAGAATCGTGAGAATTTTCAGAAACAAATGAATCTTAAGTCAGTTTTGCTTTTTCCGGTTGTTACATAACAAAATTGAGTGGAGTGTAAAGCATCTCTCATACTTGTCATTGACTACGATTGAATCTGAAGGCGTCTTCATGGTCAACTATTGTCAAAAACGAAGAAATTGTTGGTTTGTAATTTCCCATGTAGAACAAACATTTCCCATTCAGAATAGACATACTTTATTGTACTTATATGCAGAAAAGGGATAATACTTACATATTATCAAGATTTTAACATTTCAAACAGCCTGTCCTCGTTGTCAACGTTTTCATATTTGAAGACCCAGCTGGCCAGAGAATAGGACACCGGTGCTCTATCTTGTTGGAATACCGATGCAACTCTGTATTCTGTTGGAATATGATACTTCTCCCAATGCAAGAATGACTGTAAGTAATATATAAATAATCTTATAGATAATTTTGTAAAGAATCATTGCAACATTGCCATATCAAATTGTCTTGGGTGCCCCCAAGGATCGTATGAAGGGTTTAGACGAAGACACTTGGTATAGACCATAGAGGATTAGAATACAGGCTTTCACAAACGATCAGTTATTGATTGGGTTCGGTTCGTTGAAGGTCGAAATAGGTGAAGAAACTTGTGAACAGGCTTCAAGGCAATACACAGATGGGCAAGATGAACAACAAGAAACAAGCTACAGTATAACGTAAAGAAGACACGGTGCACGTTTGTCAGCGCAACAAGGTACATGCGATTCTATGCGGAGACTATAGAGTGACGAAAGGCGAATCGATATGGTACCTCAGGTTGACGATTGACTGGGTCTTTAAGTACATCGAACTTTGCAAAGCATGGCTGGGGAAAGCAGCTAGGGTGGCTCGCATTCGTGGCTGCCTGAGGTAAGAACTTCAATGTACGACTAAAACTCCTACTACCATGTATCTGCTGATTGTTACCAATTAAATATGTTACCAAAATATATAGGAACTCGTTTAGGAATCTCTTGAAGATGAGTTGAAATCATACCAGAAGTAGCCGACTATACCAGTTTGGACAACAATTACAGTCGGAACAATGCATCCATTGGAAACGGTTGTCGAATTGACGATCAATGACCGAAGACCATTTTTCGGATTTTGTCAAGAGGGAGGAATCGAATTCAAACGTTTGAACAGGGAGTTGGAGGTTTTTTGTTAATACTGGCATAGATTTAACCTTCGTGAGATAGAAACAGATTTTTATTGTGGTGAAGAATCAGGTATGACGGAGCGAGTGTGTGTGCAAGCATGTGTGGCAGACTATATATTCTAAAGCGGGCATGCAAATCACCACAATTTCAGAACTTAACCACAACGGAAGAAAAAAAATGGGGATCAAAGCACACCAGAAGTCGTTCCAGCAGGCATATCTATCCCATCACCCCCCCCCCCTAATTCTTAGACATGCGGTATTTTCTTGGAAGGGCTTCACTAGCTTCCCATGTTTGTTGCAAGGAGTTCCAGACGTCGGTGTTTCAAGGGAGACATCTGACGAGGATTCTTATTTCGACCACTCCGACTAAAAAGGCATTTAAGGCAGATAAATAAGATAAGACAGAAACTCCTTTTAATCCATTTCCATTTTCCATTCTCCTTTTAATGCATCTCGTAAAGGGGGCGGGGCTAAGCTATTTGCATGATTAGTAGTATTACAATAAAGTTTTGAATGTACGAGTTTGTCAAGTAACAGATTTTTATTTTTATTTAAAGGTAGCCTGTTAGCGGTACCCACGAGACAACACGTGGAGGTCTTTTTTTATTTTTTTTAAGTTCTGAGTTTTTTTTATTTTTTTTTTGTTTTTTTTTTTGCTAATGTTGAACCAAACACTTCTTTTTACATTTTTAAGTTTTTAATTGTGTTTTTTGTATTTTTGTAATGTGGGGCGATACTTTTTATATTTTATATTTTTTTTTAGTTTTTAATCTTTTTTTTCTGATTTAATCTGTAGCAATACTCAAATCAGTTTATGTTTAGAACGTGATGTTTTGAGGAATTCCTCGTAAGTAATCGAAATTATTAATATCCACATCAATATCCAAATTAATATATATCACATTGTAATATCGATATATTCACATCGACCCCATAAAAAGCTGGTACTACTATTAAGTTTATCAGCACTTTATTTATTCTAATTTAATAGAAATTCCTTAGAAAAGAAAAAGCAGAACTTTACACAATAGTGCCGATTATCAAAAGCAAAATAAAACATCTTTCAAAAGATTATGATATAACACGTCCTTACATCTCAAAGTCATCATCCATCGCGAAATCTCTGGTTCTGAGTAATTACCGGGGATTTGAATATGCATTTCGTCGAGAGCGAAAGAATAACAGCGCCATGGTTGCAGGAAAAGCAATTATAATTTATAATGCATTCTATTTTACACTAGACTGATCGCAATATTACATAACATATGCGTCCTACATGTAATACTTAATAAATTATTTACATTAGAGGATAATGTAAATTTAAATAATGCAATTCAGTAAATAGGCGGCTTGGAAAAGTACCAAGTTTTTTATGTATAGGGTTTGTTTGCCTATAATCAGTTTTGCAGATTTTAATACTATAGTTATTCGTTAATCACATTACATTGACGAAATTGACAGACAGTAAAATATGTAAAATATTCAATTTTGATTGACAAGTTCAAATATATAATATTCGTAGTTCACTATAATTAGTAAACAAATGCCTAGTAATAGTTTCGAAGGCACGTTAACAATTTAAGCAACCTAGATGATTAATTATTTATTAGCAGATACTACTTAAAAGAGAGAAAAAAAAGTAGTTGAAAAGCTATTAAAATCTCGTATATAAAAGTGAAAATTGCCCTTTTTAGGCCTGGACAAGTTTTTTAATGAACAAACACTTTTATCGTTAGGACTCGGTGATACTGAAATCTCAATTCGTTTCACATTAGCAGAATTGATTTTTTTATCATAAAAACGCAGAATTCTGACAACGACATAACAATAGGATTAGGCTCTATAGTCGGTCCTTCTTCTAAAAAGGTATTGAATTACCTTTAAAAAATTGTTGCCCGGGGTTTAAAAATGTCGGGAATAATTAAGGAAAACTGAGTTTATGCCAGAAAGATGACCGCAAGCGCTCTAGTATACCTAGAGATACAAGAAATTTTTTTACAAAAAGAAGTATGTCTTGAAATTAATGCAAGTAATGTGGAAACTTGTTACGTAGGTTTTTTAGATGAAAGAAACATACTTTTGTAACATGTTTTATTAAATGTATTATATTTTAATTCGTGAACTCGTTGACTGATTAATTTCAATTTTTCTAATTACACATGCACGTGTTGATACGATTTTTTTTTTGGTTTATATTTAAATGCTATCGGACACAGACATAGATTCTATCGTAACAAAGATGAAATACACAACTCATTACTTGCTTACCTTTAATTGGAATAAATGCTTCGATTGAATATAAAGTTGTGAAAAGTCTAACTCTTCACAAATTGAGACTCTATCAGAACGGGTCGCTTCAATGGACAAGTAAATTCTTATATTTAGGGACACAGTAATATAAAAATACATACACAAAGTAATTTACAAAATAATAACACAACTTTATTTTTAATTAACATATCCTAAAGAACAACAAACAAAACAAAATGAAGTAAAATGTGAAGTTAATAGATAGAAACACTTCTTAAGTATGAATTTATCTTTAAATATTTAAATGCAACACCACAAAAATCTTATTACTAAATTCTATATTTATAATTTTATCATTAATTTTTAATTAATCCCAAAATAGTTCAATTTTCTTCATTTCAAGATTACAAAAATGGCCCTGCTTTTATATGATTTTGGTAAACAATTGAACTCTCTACTAAAAATGTGCACAAAACAAAAGACTGTTGACATTACATGAATACAATAACCAAATTCTTATTCACAAATTTTCAATAAAGCAAAAACTAATGAAATAGTCCTATTGGAAATTAAAGTCCTAGATAATACTTGTATGAACAACCAAAATTAATCTTGCAACTGAATGTCGATGACTTCCCTATCTCTTTAAAACTTTTATTAACCTAATTATCCAAAAACTACTTTTTCACACCTTCCTATCTTTACAAATTTAAGCAATGTGATCTTAATAACGTTATTTACATGCTTTTAGATTGCAACAAATTCAAATGGTAACCCAATTACAGTATTTCAATGAACAATCCAAAGGCGCAACATAGTTACATGTTGTTTATCTGATATCGTTAATAAAAAGCAAAACAATTATCTGGTAATGAAGCAGCTTTACAATCCTCCATAAAAATTATTTAACCAAGAGCTGTAATATTTTGAAATACAGAAAATCATGCAGCTGAAGAATCTCGTTAACATGAAAACAGTTTTTTAACTATTAGTTGATAAGGTAAGATAGTAAATACGTTTTCCAGATATTCTTTATCTGACTATAATGTACAAGTATGCATCCTAATCATAAATAACCATATTTTACTTCATAAAAGAAAAACTACTCAAAATTATTATTTTGGAAATTGAGGTTATGCAAACAATCTAGCATGTTGCTTTGAAATTTCAAAAATACGCTTATTTAAAATCATTGTATGGGTGAATTCCTTTGTGGCATGTCAAACAACATGACAGAGTATACAAAGTTTAAAATAAATTAAAATTGTCTTAACCTAACATGATAGTAAATTCATATCACATTGACAACAAATAAACAAATCGCATTGTTAAGTTACGAAATGCAGCATTCAGAATAGCACACTATGAGAATTTATATTTTCTTATTTCAGTAGGACGCCTATACATTTCTTCAAACATCCCCAACTCTCTTATAATTGAACTAACCTAAATAACTTGCGTTGCTTTAGCAGATTTTTTTTACATCACAGAATCGCTCATTTTATGATTTTTGTTGAATGAAGAAACAGTAAGGAAATAATTAAATCATCCCTACGTGACTAGTACCATATTAGGCATAAAATAATTTCATTAGATACTAAGTATTATATGCTATTAAGAGAATATCGATGTTGCTGGATATCTTTGTATCTTTTGAAGTGAGGGTGCTACAACTGGGAGTGAAAATTATGAATTTAATTATATCATACGCTTACCAACCAGACCGCTTATTCCCGTGAGTCTTAACGGTTTGGAAGTTTCGTAACACTTTTAATCATAACAATGTTGCACCAAGTAGAAGCATGTCATTCTGACAGCAATCGGGGTATAGCTTAAGAAGTCTTAAGCTAAGTATTCACACCAGCGGATCCGCAGGCGAATGTTATACGATTGGTCGGTTTGAGTCAAATCGACTCAAACCGACCAATCGTATGACATCCGCCTGCGGATCTGCTGCTGTGAGTACCTACCTTTACTCTTTTAAATACATATTAGTATACAGGGTGCACGTACTTTTTTCAAACCTTAATATTATCTCCCCTAATTATTTTACAATAAAGATATTAAGGAACGCTGTAAAGAAAAAAATTACGAATCGAATGATGCCCTTGGTTACGGATTGCATTTGATTGTAACTGGAAAAAGTAAAGAAAGAAAACTTCCGTTTATGCAAAATTCAGTTATATCTTGAAAACATTTAGGAAACAAGGGTAAATATTTGCTACCTTCATTTGTAAATGTCTAAATCATTGTAATGTCATTTTTAAGGTTATGTTGTCTGTCAATCAGTTAAATCTAACCTTAAAAATGACACTTAGGTACCAAATATTTATCCTTCATAGTTCCAATTTTCCAAGGCGTAACTGATTTTTGCATAAACGGAAGTTTTATTTGCTTTATTTTTTCCGGTTACAATCAAATGCAATCCGAAACCAAATGATCATTCGATTCGTATTTTTTATCTTAACATATGTATTGTAAAATAATTAATGGAGAAAATATTAAGGTTTGACAAGAAATGCACGTAGATCTGTATTATGCGTAACCCTGTTTTACACCCTGTGTATGTACATATACCTGTTGTACACGAACCGCAGAACATCGTTGAAAAGATAGGGACTACTTGCTTGTAATTTATTGCTGTTATTTCAATATGCAGCATGAAAACCTTACTAATCGTAAGATGATTGTTTTACCGTTTAGTTTGTTCCCATTTGACAACATTCGTTTCACATGAGCATAGCATTTTTATCACGTGGTCTCAACTTGCCCCAAAAAAGTAAAAAAATTATAAAATTAAAATTTTATACCAACCAACTCTACTATTTAACTTTTTTTATAACTTTTATTACGGTTTACAAGATAAGGTACAGAAACCAGCTTCGTGAGCCACCCTGTAGAAATGTTTGCGAAATGCTGATGATGTTAAGAGAATGGTAGGTATAACTTGATATATGCAATGAACGATATACTCTTATAATTATACTAATTCTCATCCGCAAGATCCAAATACTCTGCAAAAATATACAGGGTGTTTCTTTAAAAAAATCGGAATATGCAGTTATTTCCAGTGAAACCAGAAGTCGGGCATTTTTTACCTATATGTAAAAAAACCGGATTTACGTTTAATATATTTATACTAAATTTCATGAAAATCGATTTGATCGAAAAAAGAAGATATGTATCTTTTATGGTGTTTACTGCAAAAAAATTTCTCATTTTCATCACTTATAGGCCGTGGTTCAAATCCCCCTTGGGACGATTGCTCTAAATTGAGAAATTCATCCACTTCAACTTTTTATAGATGTGTATGAGTGTGTTGATGTTAGATGGGGAATATACGACCTTAGCTGGAGAATTAAAAAAATATTCAATTTATACCTACAACTATAACACAAATAAATAATCTTCCCGATAGGTTATTTCGTTCTTTTATCTCCAAAGATTCCTCTAACTAATTCAAGGTAATTTCGCCTATATATCCGTAATTACATGTGAAGCCGTCCATGCATAACTAAATATATCAGCAATTTTTAATTTATGAAGACAATTGAAAACGACGACTTGTGCAACACCAACAAGCAGTTTTATAAAAGTACGTAGTGGATAAAACAAGTGCAAAAAATACAGAACGAAATCCCAAGGGCGATGCGATGCGGTGGCGTCATATACACAAAAGCTCGGAATATGGTCACCCCAAGAAACAGAGCACAAAATGGTGTCGATATCCACAGGGAACAGTCGCAATATTGTCACGCACAACCCGTTATATCAAGTAAATCTTGACATATAAAATTTCCTACAAGGCACGCCCCCTGCTGGTTAGTGGATTCACACAATGGACTTTCCTGCTGTTCGGCAATTCTTCATGGTGCACACATCAATAATCACTTAAAAGGAATATAGTACGTATACTGGTAGGTACAAGTGACAAATGCGAGCTTAAGAAACGTGAACAAGGTTCGCCCTTATTAAAAGGAATCTTTCTCTCTTGTGTAAAGCTAAATTGAGGGAATCAGTCAAAGTTTTACTGCACTGTTTTTTCTTATGGATAAAGGATAAAGGGTTGTATAGAAGGCATTTGAAACTCTGAAACCTATCAACATTTTATTGTATATCATTTTCTTTGCTTATAATGTGTTCTCAAGAATTAGAAATTAACTTTAACACGGAATAACGGCATTAAAAGTCAACAGTCATATCTGAGGCACTTTTTCTACTGCCGCGAATCGCATTCATAATTTTTGTTTGGCGGACTAACAAGATGATCGCAGCCGATCAGGCCAAACTTGTCCAAGTCCAAATATAAAAGGCCCCGATTTTCGAGGGGTACTCGAACGGCGATTCGTAAAAATGCGTTTGCCCAGGTCATTTCTGATTGGCTGAAACTGTTCTCGTCGCTTTGCGTGTCCCTTGATCGGTGTCTGAATGTTGAATAACCTGTGATAGTGAGAATAGCGTTTTATGCAAGTGGTGCCCTCTGTTCGAATCGTTTCGTTGTGCAAAATTTATTTTTGGCTGACCCCCATGAAACCACCCTGCAGGCACTTACCGGCACATACTACTACACAACATTGACAGTCTTAGAGAAGTATCTGAAGATATTTTAGTATTTTCTAAATATTTTGGGACTGACTTATATACTTATCGGCCTCGTACATTGAATTGGGAGTATTACGATGCAGGTCCGAAGGCGCTCATATTAGAATAGTCCCACTGGCGTAGGAGCTAACAGGATGCCAAGACAGACTTCATGTTGCTTTAGTCAATGTTGACATGCTAGTTTGGTATCAAACAGGTTCATTCTAAATTGATCATCGAAAACAACATATTTCTATGACAATCCGTTCGATTTCTTTGAGTTTTCTGTGGCGTCGCGTCGGCAAGGCCCTACAAATTCTAGCCTAAAAAATTGTATCGATTTTAAAAATATAGGAACCACATTCGTTCATAAATAAAATATTGGAAAAATTTCGTAACTCAGTGGTATGGAGATTATTGCCAAATATGGTGCTGACACAGTTATTAGCCAGTGTATTTATGGGCATATGACGATGCGGTTTTGTTTTGCATCGCTATCAGCAATTGTGCGAAAGTAACTGAGATGGGTTATTAAATGGCAGATGCTAGAAATAGCAATTTTTCGTTTCAGTCATATCTTTCTTATTTCTGGATCATTACTTTCTTAGCAGAAGTACAACAAATTACATTAGACCATCCTGCGGTAACATAGAACTTCGGGCTAAAATGGCCTCATAATCAAATTGTAAAAGGGACATGGCGATTATGAATGGGATACGAATTCTAAAGGAGGTTGGAGCTGTTATTGGGCGCCACTGGATTCGATATAAAAATGACTGATGTGAAATTACTATATAAAATTACCAACTGACTGTAAATAAAATAGCATTACATACACTATTTTCATTTTTCATACAGTTTATTCAAACAAGAAGAGACGTGACTTTTAGAAAAGTATTTTTCTTTTTTCTTAAAAAAAACAATTTTATTTTATCAGCCGTATCTGGGAGCGCACTGTATATAAAAGAAACTAACAAGGAAAGACCTTCTCATTAATTGTCTAATTTTGAAAACTATTAATATGTCAATTTTAATTTAATCCATAGCTTTCCAGATATAAACTAAATTATGGGATTTAGACGCCAATTAGGTTTGAAATTTAAAAACAGATGATTACCAGTCTCCTTTGGTACAGATTAGGTTAAAGAGGAATTTGTGGAAAAAATGATGAACCAACCAATATGATTCAAAACCTCCTTCAAAATTTCAATTGAACGAAGGTAGAATTTAATATCTGTTGGAATCTAAACAAGACATCGATGAATTATTCACACTATACTCTTTCTGGGTACAAATTGGTTTAGTTCAACTATTAAAATGGTAAAAATTACAAAATTTTGTTTAGTGGTGAACCAATTATGTTGATACAACGAACAAAACGCTTAAAGAAATGAAGTTTTGTAGTAGCTAGAACTACTCGTAGAAAATTCGTTAGTGACGTAGCGGGATATGCAGGAAACTAGATATTTTATAACTGTTCTTCGTATTACGGAGAGCAGAACCTTGTTAATAAATAGCTTACCAGATGTAAACAACGCTGTTAGGCAAACTAGCTTTTAAATGTTACGTGCACAAATTTTGTTTGATTCCTGACGATTTTCGCTATATTCACGCTCAATTACTATACCCTGTGCCATAGATAGCATTCAAAAAAGAAAATTACATCTTATAAACAAAAATGTTGCAAAGTATATCGCGGTCGAAGAGATAATAAGATGTTTCGTTGACATGACTATTTTGCATTAACTTTAAGCAACGATTTTTATAATCTAGTAGCGTCAGCAGAAGGCATTTGGTATCAACAAGATGGTGGGTTGCCACATTATATATTACGCATAGGCAACTATTTAACTAAAACATTTCCGCAGAAGAATAAAACAATGTCAAATTATCCAATTGGATCTACATTTACATATTTGAAAAATATGTGTGCAACTTATTCGTCATCATTACTATCATTAAAATTATTTTAACAAAATAACAATGTTCAACGTTTTAACAGAAATATTTTTCAATATTGTCAAAATTAGTTTTATGAATAATAATGAACATTTGTTTTAGGAATGGTTACTTATTGTTTGGTATAAGTAAACAGCTACTTACCAGAAATCCTGGTTTCATAAAACATAAATTAACAAATTTCTGAACGACTTTAAAAATATTTAAAATTATTTGTAACTCGTTACCGAAATAAAATGTTCGAATAACAAATTAAAGTTTATATCGATTATACGGCTTACCGCTTACCCGCTCTAAGGAGCTCCCATTCGTTTTAAGGATATTGTATAGCCTTATCGATGGCTCATACAGCTTAAAGTACGTCCTGGACGCGTTATTTAACAAACACCCCTGACTTACCCATCCATTTCATATCTACTCTCCTACGCACCTCCCCACTGCACTTACCCCTCGCCCTACTTACTCCCTACCTCATAGTTTTCCATCACCCAGCGGGTACCATTCTCCGAACTTATCGCCCTCCGAATTTACCTCTCCCTCGACTTATCCCTTCCACCGATTTATTTACCTACTACCGCACAAACATTAAAACCGGATTTTTTTTGTCAAAGCGTTAAGCCTAAGTCACTGAACCTTTTTTGTTCGTCTTGTCGTCCTCTATTTTTTCAATCCAATCCGACGAATGGGAAGACGTGTAGGTCAAAAAGACCGAGAAAAATTGGAGAAAACGGATTATTGAAGCCTCCCACGGAATAATTTCGAAACCCTGAAAAATTAGAAATAGTTTGGCAATAGTTTGAAGTCAATTGATCAATTAATGAAGTAGTATGCACACAGGCATACAAATGTACAGAATAAGCGACATCCTTAAAATGTTTTAAAAATTCGCTAAAATAAAAACATCGCTAGCGAGCAGTCAGGAGGTACCGGAATGTCTTGCATAAATATATTAAACAGTAGGGGCCCAAGAATAGATCCTTGGGGTACCTCTGCTTGGATGTTCTTAATTTCAGATACGGCTTTATTAACTATACTTGCAAATGTTCTTTCACTACGAAAGATTGAGATTATATTGATGATATACACGGTGAGTCATTACGGAGTAATCGGACTTTGCCAGTGGTTAGATAACCATTAAAGAAAGAAAATTCCTATATACCATTTTTCTCGTATTTCTATACTTTTGGAGAAAAACGGCATCGAAGTTCAGCCTAATGTTTTCAAATTTAATAGTATAAATGCACATGACACATTTTAAAAGTTCAAGCAGATATTCAATACTACTAGAATGTGCAAGGATAGCGTAATAAAGTAATAAAAACGTCTTTATTTTGGCCAAGTGTTTCATAGAATAACAACAGATAAACAGAATTAAATAAACAAAGCATGTTGAGAACGACCTCTCGATGGATATTGTTTCAAAAATGGTATTTTTGTTTTGTGTTGTTTCTGATGACTAAAACAATTTCAAATTCTCTTCATAGGCACATTAACCCCTATGTGTAATACAATACTGCAGGTTTGTGAATAAACACATCTTTTGAGGTCAAGATCAAGGAGATACCCGATACTATTTGGTTTCTCAAATGATAACAAATTGCAAACCCCTTACACTGCAGCTTTTAGTAATAAAACGTAACAGTACTTGTACTTGACTATGTAAACAAATCCATCAAGCATTCAGGGTCGTTGAATTAAAACAATACCTATTGATGGATAGATCAAATTAGCTAAACATGTCTTTACTTAATTAAAACTAATATCTGTTTATTAACCCATAACACATCGAATTTAATGATATCATTGGATGGGTCTGTATTAAAATGATGTCATTTCTGTCTGCGTTTACTATTAGAATAGAGGGGAATCCCCCAGATTAATAGATCGTTTTGTTTTAACATCTAAAATGGAATGTGCGTCGTTTGCATTCTTGTTGTGCTTGTTTGAACAGATGTCACGTTTTTACTGATGGTGTCAATTTCTAAAGATCTTGCATTTATTTCTATTCGACTTAACAACACTGACCTGCATCAATTATACGTACTTTTCTGAAAACGTCGGTCAAAATTTTCGAAATCTTCAAGTTCATTTAATCAAAAAAAGTTACTAAGGTTTTATGTTTCTAATAACCAGAGAAGCTTATCCTCAAAGTCCGATCATTAAGTACTGAATCACCGTGTATTCGAGGGTTTTCAACTGGATCATTTTATATAGATTGTGCCAGACTCGGTCAAACGCTTGGGCTATGTCTCTAGGAATAATACAGTAGTGTATTGTTTGTTTTCAAAACCTTTACTGATAGTTTCATGGATTCTGGCAAGCTGGTGTGTTGTGGAATATTTGGGTCTGAAACCAGACTGGAAGGGTGGTAGAATTAACTGCTGAGATATATAATTATAGAGACGGGTGTAAATGATTTTTTTGAGTAGTTTTGATAATGTACAGAGAAGACTTATAGGGCGATAGGAAGTTGGGTTATTTTTGTATTTCCCTGGTTTTTGGAAGTGCATTGCATGTGCGTGTTTCCATTTTTTGGAAAATATCCGGTGGATAAACAGGCTCAATGCCTGGAGAGAGGTGAGGTATGATAGACTTTTTGGTGTCATGTTTTTGAGAATCATGTTTGTTATCGTATTTGTGCCGGGAACTTTTTTATTTGGTTAGAGCTGGATTAGAGAAGCAATTTCTTCAGGGGTTGTTGTTTGAATGTTTGTTGCATTTAAGGGGATGTGTTGGGTGACAATTTCATCAATATGGTTATTTAAATCAGTGTTTTCATTGCTGGTTCTAACTGTTAATACTTGTTCTAGGTGATTGCTTAGGACCTCGCATTAAAAAAAGTCAAGGTTCAACACTTGAGATGGAATTACCCACAAATCATATTTAAACGGCCCACTCGTTCGCCGGATCTGTGTTCTCTATTTTAGTTTAGATGGTGAAACAATAAAATTGTAAAAGAATGAATATATTAACAGTACCGGAAAGTAAAAGAATCAATTCTGTATTGTTGACTACTTATTTTGTTTATCTTGAATTTTCTAAACTCTAATATCAATAATATCATACATATTATTTTTGAGAAGTTGCCATTATTTTTTGTCGTGCGGTTTGCGGTATTATTTTTTCCTGTTTTTGCCTTTTATTATTTACACAGCTACTACTACTGGCAATAATAATTTCCCTTGTGATACCGTACCTTATATTATCATTCGTTCATGAAATAACTTACCACATTAAATTGTTGAAATGTTTTATTTGTATAAAAAATGGTTTCCTTCTTTTTAAAAGGCGCGTATATTTTGCTTTTCTTAGAAAAAATATTTTGCTTTTTTTTGTTTATTTGAACCTGTAAGTATGCCATTTGTAAAGTGACAGTGGCGTAGTATTTGTTATTCATTTATACGCATATATACCGCGGTGGTTATTTTAAAGCTAATGACATGTATCTATAATCGAACGTTTTAATTTACATACATTACGTCATGTCATGGCTGGTTAAATTCTGCAGGCACCTATGTAAATCAAGTGACGGATGTTAAAGATAAAAGCCAAAATTTAAATAGTTTTATCTATTGCTACCGTTTTAGACTCGCGAGCGCACGTTGCTTGTTGTTTATCGCACGAAGTTCGATAAAGTTAGACAAAAGCAGGTACAATTTCTAGTCTGGTGGAACTTTACGAATAATAACGTAATAGAATTAATGTATCTTTACATTCTGTGCTGTTTCTGTAGTTCTTTAGATTTTTATTAAATGCGTTTTGTATAGGGGCTCGTTAATGTTCCCGCATCATCTACTGACGAGTATTGGAGTAGTAAAATAAAAAAAAACTGTTAGTTGAAGATTGCTCTAAAAGAGAAAAAATCATCCGTACGAGGATCATCATCATCTTTTTTGTTAGATTTTTGTTAGCTTTATTAAATTTTCAACGAGTCTACAGGAAGTCCACCGAGATTCCACTTAAATATATGGGTCGCATGTCCATGTTTCCACCCTCGAGAATCTAGTACAATGTTATTATAACTTAATTATGATTTAATATCCTCGCAATAAATTCAAATAAATTATTAATCCTTTGAGGACAGCATGAGGCCGAGAATAAAATTATCCTTTCGTTTAGTTTGAGTTTGGTTCTATTTTTAGAAAACTGCGATTATTCTCGAGCTCTTCATTCCACCAAGCTATCGAGTTAATAGAAAATAAAGTTGTGTTAGTTAAGAAGATGATAAGATATTTCTGCCCGAAATGTTTTGTGAAAATGTCGCATTTTCCGAATGTGTCCTCCTTGTTGTTTGACGACCCTCGTGTCTTGCGAACGTTAATTGTGCGAGCTATGTGTATTCCTAACAGGAAATCGCGTGAAATAAACCATTTCGTACGAAACCTATTTGGAATATTAAAATATGCAAATGTTGGCAAAAGGTGTCAGTAGTAAAAAACATGTGCATATAAATTGGAAGTGACCATGGTATAAATTAAACTTTTGACAATTTAGTTTTGCGTTAGTTGTTTTCTTATTTTGTTTGATATATTGCGAATTCCATCTTAGATTGTAGGTTATATTTTATCAATGTTTACGTCTAATAGTTCTTGGTTTGCTTATTTAACAAATTATAAATGCTTATAGCCAATCTTGCCAGATTCCACACGATGAATTCCATTAGGTATGTTCCTATTTCTTCAATAGATTCTGTACAATATTTGATTACAATACACGATTACGACCGAAGCGCAACTTACGAGCCGCGCGCACACGTCATGGCATCTACGCTGTTCACTTCACTCGTTTCGGCCATAATCGTGTATTAAGTGTCTTCAAATACTGCAATAATCAAATACTGTAAATATATTTTGATATGAATAATAAAAAAAATTGTTGATGTGCTCTTTAATTTTCTTTGAAACACTTCCATTGCCTCGATAATAAAGCGGAATCACTCAGAAACCCACTAGTAATTATTATATTTTATTTTGTTTTTTTATTGTAATTATCGATTACCTATATTGTCTATTATGATAGGTTCTTGTTAATTTTGACAGCATGTCACCACAGATTGACATCGACACTTTACATCAAATTCCTTTCTGAGAAACTCAATAAACAATTTTCATCACCTTATGTAACTTAAGTCAGTTTTTATAAGGGTTTTATTAAGGTTCCGATTTTGTATAATTAATTGCTACAACCCATAACCTGCAAACCAGGCCCCAGAAGCTATAAGCTTGTGCGAGAGGGAGGGGGCGATTATTATTATTACGTAGGCCTTACGTGCGGCTGCAGCCGACTTACAGAGATCTAACGGCACCGGGAGTCGTTCTCGGGCCGCTGGGGTGAAAGTCCAGCACGCTAGACATTACACTACCAGGCTGTATATGATATGATACTTATATTAATATTCCAAGTACGCGGTGCAGTTAAGCTAAATCATTATATAAAAATATTCAAATTTAAAATTCCGCGTTATCTTTCAGATCGCAAAGACTTAAACTTAAAAGTAAACTTTTTTTTAGAAATCGAATGACGGGGGGATTCAGAGAGGTAATCCTGCAATGATGTAGTAATGCATGTACAGAAACCCCTACACAAAGATGCAGATGTCAGGAACAGAGTGACACAGACATGCTGAGATGTTGAGCCTGAAAGTCTCATAGGCGCATTCGCAAATAAAGGAAGAGATAAAACACAGGCACGTTTTGGAAATAATGTATTTGTATCAATAAAACCAAGCACAATTGAAAAACTTTCCGCACCAAACCTATGGCTCAAGGTCGAGATAGTTACATAACGACTTACGTTTTTACCAGTTCTTTGACGAGGGAAAAACAAAATTCTGATGTACAAAGTATGAGCAAGGCTTGACTATATAATAGACAAAAATAGGCAATTGTCGTTCTGAGCAAATACAACAACTGATATGCGTTAGGCAAGGCTGTGTGAGTTTGCAAACAAGCCAGAACTCACTGATAAATGCTGTGGTGGAACAGAAGCCATAGAAGTAAAGTTGTAGGCTTCAGGAGGTTGCCTGAAAAGACAAACCTTAAGCTTCAATTTAAGAGGTATTATCTAGATTCATAACATAAGAAATCTGTAAAACTATACGATTACAATTCTGACAATTCTAATAAGTTTTAGTCACAGAAATCACGAGAGTGAAAATGCTAAATGCATCCCGAATAACGCAGCGATCACGTGAGAGTGATCGCCACGCTGTAATTGAATTGATAAAATAAACACAACGCGAGCTGGAATGATTCAGTAGCGTCACAAACTGAAAAGGGAGATCATTATGAACTATGCACATCTCTAATATATTTATATCCACTTCCAAGATATATAGCTTGGAGCTAATTAAAATTACTAAAAGGCCAAGAGCCTTAGGTTTTATAAATTAGTAACAGAAATGTTGCCATCACTAACTTATATTAGTTATAGTAACGGTTACCAAAGGTTATTTGATGGGTTTTTATAATAGTTGTAGTTACCAATTTATAAAACTAATAGTGTTGAATTCCTATGTAGGTGTAGGCGATAATAAATATAAAACTTACTCAATCCACACCATAACAGCAGCTATCGTAATAAAAGCTGAGGGTTGTTGGTGTTGAGAAACACTGTAATAAAACCAAAATTCACATTATTTTTAGGTCAGTTTTCAAACTTGTAACTATGATTTCTCTTGAGAAACCTTTAGAAGAAAATATTATTTTAAAAGACATTTTCGCTCACTACAAACAATACAGAGTGCGAAATACTTTTGCAAGGTTATGGATGTTGAAAATTGCGGCGACCAACTGGAACTTGCAAGTCATATAAGTCATATTTTACAGTGACGGCTCCTACTTTAAAAGATTACCATCAGCCACAGTGAGAAGCTTTACTATAAGTTATACAACGTCACTTTTTGTAACTGTAAACACCATAAAAAGTTAAATAACAACATCTTACCGCTGTATTGTTCCTTAAATTTATATAGAGGTTTAGGAGTATTTATTTATAAGCACACTAAAAGTTATACAGGGTGGGATTAAAGTATGGAATATTAAAAAAAAGCGAACTCAAACGGTTTTTTTAAAAACGCTTAAACACGTCGATTTTTTTTTAAAATACACATTCACCTTCCGACTTTCATTTGTTTCTAAGTTATGACGTTATCACAAAAAATTTAAATGATATTATAGATTTTCAGTACTGGAATCCGATAGTGATTTCTCTTCCCTTTATGATCATGCAAATAAATCATAAGGTTGCATAACAAAAATTCTGAGAAAGATCGATCTGAACATTTAATGTTATTGATATTATGGTATCAATATATCAGATCGATTTTTCTCAGAATTTTTGTTAAGCAACCTTTTGATTTATTTGCATGATCATAAAGGGAAGAGAAATCACTATCGGATTCCACTACTAACAATCTATATTGTCATTTACATTTTTTGTGATGACGTCATAACTAACAAACATTTACAATGTTCAGCTCGATTTTTCGCAGAATTTTTGTTATGCAACCTTATGATTTTTTTGCATGATCATAAAGAGAAGAAAAATCACTATCGGATTCCACTATTAAAAATCTATAGTATCATTTAAAATTTTTTGTGATGACGTCATAACTTAGAAACAAATGAAAGTCGGAAGGTGAGTCGCACATATTAATGTGTATTTTTAAAAAACAAAATCGACGTGTTTCAGCGTTTTAAAAAAAACAGTTGATTTCGCTTTTTTTTTAAATATTCCATACTTTAATCCCACACTATATTGGTTTTATAATGTCTCTTGACTCTTTTAGATAGCATCCACTATATTTTTGATGCAATTATGTGTACAAGATATACGTATGTGGTAACTGGCTAAACATTTTTTTTACTGAAATTCTAAAATATTTATGACATTGGCGCTCTGGGTTTTTAGGGGTACATATGAAAATTATACAGTCCAAAAAGAATTGCAGTACAATTTTGGTCGTTTCAAATGTCTGCATGAAAGTCTCAATAATATCAGAGTATTTTTATATTAGGAATATATCTTGTATGCCAAAGAAGAGACTTGCCTTGTGAAGATGTCATGTTCTATAATTAAATTAACGGTTTGTGGTTACCGTTACAAAGAAGGTTTATAAAGGTTGCGAAAACATTCTCGTTATTTGCTTAAAGGTGCATAAGGCCTATAAGGGGTCTACAAGAAGTTATGTAAAGGTAACAGTTATATCTCTATCACCGTTATAATACAACTTAGGGTCATACAAAGTTACCAAACAGTGGTAATGATAACCCTTATAGAGCCCACTATTTAAGCTCTTTAAGGGGTATATCGAGGTAACTGAAATGTTGTCAGCAACAATTTATATTACCAAAGGTTTTATAATTTGGTGTTTGGAGAACCTTCAAAAACAAAAATTGTTTATTGGGCAGTATGTTCTGTGTATATGGTAATATAGAAAATCCAATGGATTTTATCATTTTTTTCTTAAATTTGTACTGTTGCATAAATGTAAGTAGAAATTTTGATATCAATCGAAAGAATTGTACGCCAAAAACTTAAAATTAAACTTTAAAAAGAAAATTGAAGAACTATTCAGAGAAATGTTTAAAAAGCTGAAAGTTGCATACCGAATCGGTCTAGCGGTTAATGTGTCAGACTCGTAATCAGAGATCGCGGGTTTAAAGGCCGTAACAGCCGTAGATGACGTCGTATACCGTGATTTTATAACCCAATTCATAGCTCTGTTAGAGGAAGATGACCGTGGCTGTTAGTTTCAGCAGAATGGAGCGATCTGCATGCTATTCTCTAAGGTAACGATGGCGATGTTGCAAAAATTTTTTGGTGATCACCTCATTTCAAAGGATTTATGCCCCTCTAAATCGCGTGATTTGTCTTCGTCATATTTCTTCCTATTAAATTTGATAAAACTACCTAACATCGAAGTGGCAATTTCAGACATTAGGGCTGTAAGTTTAATATAAATGCTTGGTTTGAAGTATCCGCGAAAAACGGGCAGCTTTTGAAACTGTCATTTGTAAAAATTCTAAAAAGTGAACCATAATTGTTTTTATTATTTTCTAGTAGGAGAGAAAAAAATTATTATGCCTTAGGTGAAGAAAATTAATTTCTCGGATTAAAAACAAGATAAATAGTGGTACGTTCTAATGATAGTATAGGAAAAAGAGTCTTTGTAACTCTTAAAGGTTTTCTTTAATTTAATATATTGGAGTGATGTTTTAAGCTATTTGGGTTAAACAATTCTTTATTTAAAGGAAAAAGAATACATCAATTTTATTAAAAAAAGAGAGTTATTGTTTTTAACTTAATTATAATTTTTTTGAGTATTGCTATTAGTGGAATGGTTTCTTTATGAAGGTTCTTTCACATAAGTCTGCATCGAGCCAGAAAAAAAATAAATAAAATATATTAGAGAAATGTCAGTACAAAAAAGAATTAAGGTTATAACGTTAGTAGGAAATTATGGAAATTAAAATCTGCGTCTATTTTAAAATGGATACCATGAAGGAGGACTAATTGTATCTATCTTTTCAACCATTGGAAGGTGATAATAAATCCTTTTAAAAGATGAGCCATAATCGTTGTCCTTAACGGAAAACAAAATACTGGAATAACAAAAATTTTAAAAGAAGAAAGACACGTTTTAAATTTTAAAAAAATGTGCAGTTAAGGTTTTGTAAAGCAGAGCAAAGTGAATAATTTAGTGGGTATATCCGTTTAGGAAGAAAGAAGAAAATTTGTACTTACAGAATAATCCTTTGGGAAACTTGCACTTAGTGTGGCATCAAAAGTCTGTTTGGTAAGCCGCAGACTTCTTTCTTAAGCAAACAATTATTAGATATTTTTAAAGTAAAGAAATCCATAAAGGAACTAACTAAAAACTATACTTACCTTTATAAAATAAGGTTATGAAAAGTTCAACAATTGACGATTTGAAATTACTTTGGAGCGAAACTGAACCCTGTTCTCTTTGAATTGATTTCTTATCTCAACTTTATCATTTGATGATAATAAAGCAATCAACAAATATCGAAGTTAAATAAATGAATTACATAAACAGAAAGAAAATTTTATTGGTCTCTTTAAAATTATTTTAAAGAGTTTTCTAGGCTATAACACCATAATATACAATTATCTTACTCTCATTTTGACTGTCGAAAAGGTATGTTTTTCAATCAAAACATGTCAAACTTACCCCAATGCCTAATCAAGCCGGAAGCCCCCCTTTGCTGTTTATAGTCGGTCGTTTTAAATTTTGATTACTCGCCGATATTCTGAATATCATTAAATTCCCCTATTTATCTGTAAAAAACACCGTCTCTATTGAGGTGGATGTTGGATTTTGCTCCATTACTTTCTCCCCTTTTGTCAATTTTCATTTAAATTAAAATTCTTATTCTGTGTACTAGTAGCGACCAAGTGTAAGCAGTTTCTGTAAATAACACTAATGTAATTCAAAAACATAGTGTAACGTTCTTTTTCAAATAATAATACAAGTGCTGTTTAAATCGTCTATTCACAAACAAATATTTATTTCTATACACTAATGAATACACTATAAATTAACGCTATGATTATAAACCATTAAAAACTATTATTTACAGACTATGAATTTCTAATACAACATTTATATTCACTATTTATTTTGTAATACACAGTTAATGACTTGCTGTTGACTGCTCCTTTTCTCCGCGACGTCGACTTTATACCATCCTATAAACGTTCCAGAAGCCGGTAGAAACTACCATGTATTTCTGGAAGGTGCTAGATAAACAGTGCCTCGTTTACATTGTTGGTGCTATGCGTCATTCTCTCGAATGCCGCAGAATACTCCATCCGCTGCTCGAGAAGGGGTTCTTTCTTTTTCTCTCTTGTTACACTGCCCCCCTCTTCAAGTCTGTTCTGTCCCAGAACAGGTTTTATGATCTGGTTCCTGTAGAACGGGTCATGACGATATCGACAGTCTTCACCTCGACTACACGTTCCATTACGGTAGAAGTAGCAGTCTACACTCTTCGTTGGCCTTGATGCGGGCTGTGGGTCAAAACTGCAGACGAAGATCTTGACGTCCATACCTCTAAAGATAACTTCCAGCATGTTTCTAACGATTCTCCAATCCAGCTGGTCCCGCCCACAGCCGAGTTTGGGAACTGCCAATTTGTTAATTCCCCTGGTAAGCAACTCGATTCTCAAATTCCATAGTGCCCTCCACAAGTCGGCGTAACTCGGTTTCTGGTAGTAAAACTGCTTGGTTACTAAGTAGTAAATGGATCGGTCATGATCAGTCAAGCGTAAGGATTTACCAACAGAGGGATTTTGTTCTCGAAGTTCATTCAGCCGTCCAAATTTATTTCTAAACACCACTGCGATCCCCCTGGACATACGAAGATCCTCGGAGACACAGTGGGCAATGGAATAATCACCAGGGACCCGGAAGAGATCTTGTTGCATCTCAGTCGTGACTCCGAATCGCGCTTTTCTAGTTCCAGAAAACGCAGCCATAAATTCTCTAAAGGTTGGCTGATCATCTCCAGGCCTTACGGTATTGATAGCCACCTCAGCCTCATCTTCCGGAACTGCGTCATTATTTCCCTCATAGTGCGCCAGACGATTGGAGTGTACCACCTTTGGTTTCCCTCTTGGCAATTTCTGGATGCGATAAATCAAGTCATTTATTCGTTTCTTCACCTGGTATGGACCCTCCCAATTTCGCTGTAACTTTGGAGAATAGCCACGACGCCTTTGCGGGTTGTATAACCAGACAAGCTCTCCAGGTTGAAACCCTCCTTCTTGGGCTCTCACATCGTACGTAGCCTTCATCCGGTCACTCGCGATTCGACTATTATTTCGGGTTCGGTCGTGAATATCCTCCAACTTCTTCTTTAAGTTGATGACATAATCATTCCCGGCTACCTCCTGCTCTATAGGTGGAGACCCAAATTCCAGATCACACGGTAACCGTAACTCGCGTCCAAACATCACAGACGCTGGTGACTGACCGGTTGTTTCGTGGACCGATGCACGATAAGCCATCAGAAACAGATGCAGGTATTGGTCCCAGTCTCGTTGATGATCGGAGACGACCTTGGCCAAATATTTGCCCATTGTTCGATTCATGCGTTCTACCATTCCATCGGACTGCGGATGTAACGGTGTGGTCCGAGTCTTGCGAATGCCCAACAATCGACAGACTTCTCCAAAGAGTACAGACTCGAAATTGCGGCCTTGATCCGAATGCAGCTCCATGGGCACTCCGAAGCGACTGAAAAACTCTTTGACTAGTACGTCAGCAACAGTCGCAGCTTCCTGGTTTGGTAGGGCATATGCTTCTGGCCATTTGGTAAAATAGTCCATTGCCACTAAGATGTATTTATTCCCATCGTCAGTTTCGGGAAATGGTCCGGCAATGTCTATAGCTATTCTCTCCAGAGGACTACCCACATTGTACTGCCTCATAGGTGCTCTTCGTTTCCCCAAGGGTCCGTTGCCAGTGGCACATAGTTCACATTTCCGGCACCACTCCTTCACGTCTTCTTTACAGTTGACCCAATAAAAACGCTCCTTAACTTTCTCCAAGGTCTTTTTCACACCGAAGTGTCCTCCGGAGGCACCGTCATGGAGATGTCGCAATACTGTAGCCACTCGGCTTCTTGGAACCACGAACTGAGACCTAATGGTGGTGCCATCTTCACTCTCCAGTACTCGCTTCAGGAGATCGTCTTCCACCTTCAAGGACTCCCATTGGGCCCAATATGCTTTGAGCGTTCTGTTAAAAGGGCTGACGGCCTCCCAGGCAGGCCTTTCTCCCACGCGCTTCCATTCCAGTACCATTTTTAGTTCGGGATCAGCCTCCTGCTGTCGTTGCAATTCTTCCGGCAACCAATTGTCGTTGACGATGGTAGTCCTTAATACTTGGCAAACCCTCTCTTCCAAACGAGAGCAATGACGGCAATCCGTTGGACAGGGTCTTCTTGAAAGAGCATCGGCATTTCGATGACTAGTGCCCGCTCGATGTTCGGTGTCAAAGTCGTATCCTTGTAATCGTTCGATCCACCTTGCGACCTGGCCTTCAGGATTACGGAATTGTAGAAGCCATTTCAACGCTGCATGGTCCGTCCTCAATAAAAACTTCCGTCCGTACAAGTATTTGTAAAAGTGCTCAACGGACTTCACGACGGCCAATAGTTCTTTTCTGGTCACACAATAATTCTTTTCGGCTTTAGACAAAACCTTACTAAAATAGCCGATGACCTTTTCTTGTCCATCCTGTATCTGAGAAAGTACACCCCCAATGGCCAGATTACTTGCATCTGTGTCAAGTATGAATTTCCCTTCTGTCCGTGGATAGCTCAATATTGGTGCGGTTGTCAGGGCACGCTTCAGCTGTTGGAAAGCTGTTTCACACTCTCCGCTCCAAACATACTCGCGCCCATCTTCAGTTAACCTTGTCAGAGGTTTCGCTATATTGGCAAACCCAGGAACGAAACGCCTGTAGTAGGTACATAACCCAAGAAAACTACGAACTTGGTGTTTATCTTTCGGTGTTGGCCACTCTTGAACTGCACGAATCTTATCGGGGTCGGCTGCCACTCCATTTTGTGATACGACGTGCCCGAGATATTTCACTTCCTTTCTGAATATGTGGCACTTTTTCGGACTCAGTTTCAGATTGGCTCCACGTAGTCTTCGGAACACTTCCTCTAGATTTTTCAAATGTTCGTTGAATGATTTTCCGACTACAATCACATCATCTAGGTATACCAGGCAGGTCTTCCACGACAACCCTCTCAGGATGGTCTCCATTAGACGCTCAAAGGTGGCCGGAGCGTTACATAGACCGAAAGGCATAACTGTAAACTGCCATAGTCCGGAACCAATAGTGAACGCGGTCTTCTCCCGGTCTTCAGGTTCCATTTCAACTTGCCAGTAACCGCTCTTCAAGTCCAAAGTCGAAAACCATCGTGAACCAGACAGGGTATCTAACGTGTCGTCGATGCGTGGTAAGGGATAGCTGTCTTTCTTGGTCACGTCATTAAGCTGCCGATAGTCCACACAAAATCTCGTTGACCCGTCCTTCTTACTGACCAGGACCACCGGTGATGCCCATGGACTGCTGGATGGCTCGATGACCCCTTGTTCTTCCATATCAGTAATAATCTTTTCGGCTTCTGCTCGCCTTGCTAGAGGTAGACGCCTCGGCTGCTGACGGACAGGCATAGAGTTGCCTGTATTGATTTTATGTTTTACTATATTTGTTCGTCCCTTCTGGCTATCGTCAAGAGCGAAGATATCTTGGTATCGGTGAACCAAACCCTGTACCTCTTTCACTTCTGTTCTGTTAAGGTCTTCGCACGAACTAGTAACCATGCCCACTAATTTTCCACCATGGTCTTTGGGCGCTGGTTTTGGAACATCAGCCATACACCTGGCTACTCGGAATACTGGCACACACTGTCCCACAAGGGTACTCTTCTTCAATGTCACCGGATCCACATTAACGTTCATAATTCTCACCGGTACTCTCTTTCCAACCTTGATCAGCGCTTTTCCCACCAGTATGCCACTATGGATCTTCTTATCACAAACAGGCTCCATCATTCGCACACACCCTACCCGAAGATCTCCATCCAAACCCGCCTCGACAACCATCTCGCTTTGACCCGGCAATATCACATCTTCAGTCAACAAAACCCTTACAACCGGATCTTCTCGTGGGTGCAAAGGAAGTTCTTCGTTACCGACCTTCAAAACACCCTCTTTCAAATCCAACGTAAAACCAAATTTTCTCAGGAGGTCCATTCCCAAGATGAAGTCATCAGTGATATCGGCTACCAGCACCTCATGATCACATTCTTCACTTCCAATGCCAATCTTCATCTTCACCACTCCGCGTGTTGGTATCACTTCACCTGTTGCTGTACGGAGTTGAGTAGTTGTCGGTAACAATTTAATACTTGATTGTAGAACATCAGGGCGTACGATGGATTTTGTCGCCCCCGTATCAATAAGTAGTGGAACGGTTCGGTTAGCAATCTTTCCATCTACAAACAAACTGCCATTACTATTCTTTGATGTTACGGCATGGATCGTGATCTCCGGGGCATCTTCACTCGCAGTCAACGTTCGCCCCCTCTTGCCAACCCTTTTTAACTTTTCCGACGGTTGTACTTTTCTTATTTTGGGACAACGGCGTTCTACATGTCCTTGTTCGCCGCAGTTCCAACAACGAGGCCCTCGAACTTCTTGATGATTCTTCTTACGGCTTTCTTCCTTCCGAAGAACTCTCAGTACTAACTCCTCTAGGTGATCTTTAGAACCTTCTTCTTCCTCCACAACGGCCCGAACACGCCCGTGACCTCGGGACGCTTGCTTTGCAGCTTCAAATTCTAAGGCGTGAGCAAGCGCATCATCAGTTGTTCTTGGTCGTGCTAGCCTCAATGATTGTTGTGTTTCCCCGTCTCTTAACCCATCAATGAAGATCTGCACAGCGAGCTGTCCCAGAAATGAATCGGGTGCCGTAGGGTACGCCAATCGGACAAGCCGCGCAACATCGGCTTCAAACTCCTGCAGGCTTTCTCCATTCTTCTGGATACGATTCTTCACTTGCGCGTGATACACTTGTTGAAGATGCGCGTCTCCATATCTCATTTCCAATCTAGACACTAACAATTGGTAATCATTTTCCTGTCCTGCTGGGATTGTTTGCAGGACGTTCAACGCGTCTCCACGCAAAGCCACAGTTAAAGAAACGGCCTTTTCCTTGCCTGTCCATCCGTTGGCCCCAGCGGCCGCCTCAAATTGTTTGTAGTAGGTGGACCAAGGTATCTTTCCATCGAACGTGGGTGGTTTTACTTTTATCCCTACGGCAGGAACCTTTTCTTCTTTAAATTGTTTCTTTACTTCATTAAACGGCCACTCAGAAGTTGAGGGAAACCGTAGTTGCCTCATTCTATCTTCCAGCATTTCGATCATATCGTCTTTCTTAGTTGTTGGTGGTAATTGCATTTGGGCTATTTTCTCTTCTACCATCTTTATTACCCTATCTTGTTCCGCCAATCTACCTTCCAATAGTCCTAACGCACTGGCATTCTCCAAAAATTCTTCGAAAACTTTATCTTCCAACGCTTTGACATTTTCCAACAATTCTCCTTTCATCATTTTAACATTTTCTTCCAGTGCTTTAGTATTTTCAAGTAATTCTTGTTTTAAAATTCTAGAATTCTCTTCGGACTTTTCCAGTAGTTCTTCTTTTAGCATTCTAACATTTTCTTCGGACTTTCTAGAATTTTCTTCGGCTTTTCTAGAACTTTCTTCCATTTTACTTAACAACAAACTAGTATCAATTGCGGGTCCAGGTATTTCGAAGAGGAAACTTTCAGGATCTTCTTGCTGTTCTATAAGCCATTCTTTTAGCCGATTTATTAACACGTTTTTAAGGCCAGTTGTTTCCAAATCTCGTTCTTCCAGTTCATGTTTCAAGTCTATTACTTTCAGATCTTTCAACAATTTCATCGCCATCTTAATTGTTTGTTGAAATTATTTTTAACACTAAAAATTTAATCTCACAGCACTTTATTTAATTATTACGCGATTTTATTTATTTTAAAACCTCACACCTGTAACACCACTGTAACGTTCTTTCTAAAAATAATAATACAAGTGCTGTTTAAATCGTCTATTCACAAACAAATATTTATTTCTATACACTAATGAATACACTATAAATTAACGCTATGATTATAAACCATTAAAAACTATTATTTACAGACTATGAATTTCTAATACAACATTTATATTCACTATTTATTTTGTAATACACAGTTAATGACTTGCTGTTGACTGCTCCTTTTCTCCGCGACGTCGACTTTATACCATCCTATAAACGTTCCAGAAGCCGGTAGAAACTACCATGTATTTCTGGAAGGTGCTAGATAAACAGTGCCTCGTTTACATTGTTGGTGCTTTGCGTCATTCTCTCGAATGCCGCAGAATACTCCATCCGCTGCTCGAGAAGGGGTTCTTTCTTTTTCTCTCTTGTTACAATAGTATTAAATATTTACCCCAATGGAGAGTGTTCAATATTTTATTTTTTGTAAATTGAAATACTTTGAGCTCCGGTGTGACTAGAATCTACTATAAATTTTGATTAAATTAGGATTGGGTTAACTAAACCAGCAGCAAGTCGTATTCCGTTAGATTTCCTTGTGTGAATCAGTAAAGTAAGTTAATGAGATTTACATTTTGTGTTTCTATTCTTACCCCACGTTATTACTAGAGCATGACTAACCCTCTAAATATACGGGCTATTTAATTCTGTTGTCATCACGAAATACATTCACAGTTAATTTGGACAATTTGCTCCTAGAGCTTTTTGGGTACATAAAAAAGGTAACACAAGTTAAGGCTAAAGAAAATGGTTTTATTTTATTCTATTAGAAAATATTTTTCAAGCTTTATAGCCCATTATTTTACAGAATTATACTATTATACCATAGAAATATAATTTATATCTAATACCTAGACAAGCACAGGAAAATAAAAGTGTTTACACTTATCTACAACAAAAAAACTTGAAAGCGTATATCGGAATTATAAAACTTTCGGATTGACAAGTGAACGATGAATGTGCCATAAATGAAATGATGCCGGGAGGCTGATACATTTAAGATTCCAGTTGCTTTAAAACATATCTGATGTAGAAAGTTGTGTTGTGGTAAACAATTGAGATACTGTATCATCAGAATAATTCATATCAATTGAGTTTCTTGTTCAATTCAATTCAATTCCTTGTAATTGTAAAAACAAGTTGTACAAAGGAACAACTTCTACTTATAGAGAGATATACTAGAACATACCAATTTAGAATTAACAAATTGCAATAGAAAAAATTATTGTTATGCTTACTACATATAGAAAGGGTGGAAAAATGCTTAATTAACGAAAAGTACAGGTCAAATGAAAGGGCGTCATTGTGGCTGGCTCTTCTCAGGACAACATCATAATATCATTAACAAAATGTAGCATCGCAATATGATAATACGTAACATTGTAAAATCTAGGGGTGCTGCTCGTAGTTATCTAGGATTTTCTTATTCTGAATTTAGGCCACGTGTAGTAATACATCAAGTATAACCTATAAGACACGATTCAAAGTTTTAAAAAATCCTTTTATTAATTTAGGAGTAAACATGCGTGCGTAGCTTATAGAACACATTTTCTTCTTCCCGTATGTGCAATTCTAAAATAATTAATTTCAAATTATGACCTGTATTCATTGATCATAACACGAATCTGATTTTGACGTCTATGCAATGCCCCTTAAAATCTAAAAATTTTATTTTTATTTTTTTTAATCTGAAACTAAAAAGATTTGATTGTTATAAAACTGTTATAAAATATGAACAATTTTTGAAATGGAAGCCATTAAGTTTCTTATATTTGGAAACATTCATATTCCGTATAATGAATGTGTGCACGTCGAAACTGTAGAGCTTTAAAACCAGCATATTCAAAGTGCGATCAAAATTTATTTTAATCTAGTATGGCTGTGCAAGTGGCATCGATTTTAAAATTGACTTACATATTTGATGATTTTTATTTTTGCAAACACTAATATGAGAGCAAGCACTGTAAATGAAAAGCAAAAGGCAGATTAGAGTAACAAGGATAAGATGCAATAGCTAATTTAAAACGGAGAAAAACAGTATAAAAAATAGTGTAGTGAAACACAAGATAAAATATAATAATATTGTATTATTAAACCAAGTCAGTTACCTTCTAATACATACACTTGGCCGGTTTCACAAAGCTTGATTAAACTCTGATTAACTTAATTGTGATTAAATTTGAAATCTAGAAATATAATTGGATAAGATTCAAGGTCTGTTAAATCTCAGCCAATGAAATTTATGAATTTTGAATTTAATGACAATTAAGTTAATCAGAATTTAATCAAGCTTTGTGAAATCAGACAACTGTGTCTGAAATGACCCAGGACATAATAAAAATTTATATGGGGAAAAAATGAATAACATCAGAGCTAGCTATGGCTTATTATAATACATTAACTTAACTAAAAAGTGGCATGTATTGCAAACATAAGAATAACTTAAATATTACTATAGAGTCAAAATTGTATTATTAAATAATTGTTGTTTACAGTAGCAAAGTAATTTAACAATTATTTTAAAATTAAAAAAAGTTGATTATGGTGACACATATTAGTTTTTCTATTTTGCATCTATAATATAGTATATTAAAGAACGAGTTTCATAAGACAATATTTACTGCACGAGTCCAAATTTAGATAACGAGCCGCTTGCGGCGAGTTTTCTAAAGGACGAGTGCAATAATGACTTATGAAACGAGTTTTTATGCTATTTTTTCTATTTTGCGCCTTTTATAACCTTTTTAAATAAAATAATCGCTATTTCAAAATTTAGGGACTTTTGTGGTAGTTGACAACACTGATGTGAAAATTCATTTGAAAATTCATTGATTGGCACAGAAAATTGAGTGACGTTTTTGTCAATTTCCTGTTTTTGTTTTCAATTATTTTTTCAATGCTACCAACGAAAAAGTTGGGCTATTAAAGCACTCAAATGAGCATTAACGCACTGTTTTAGGTGCTTTAACAGCTTTATTATAGACGCAAAATAGAAAATAGTATATTAAAGTATTAGTTTCATAAGACACGTTTTTAGCGCACGCGTCCGAGTTTAGAAAACGACCCGCGTAGCGGGGAGTTTTCTAATGAGGACAAGTGCGCTAAAACGTGTTATGAAACGAATACTTTATACTATTTTTTCTGTTTGGGTTAGCTCGTTATTAAATAATTAAAAATTACTTAGTTTTAAATAAAATTCGTTAGGGATATTTTGGTAAGTAGCATAGCAGTTGGCAACACTAGAAATTATGCAATTTTGTTTTTTACATAACCTTGCTTAACTTTAGGTAATCCGCGCGACGTAGAAATTCCCATTCTTATCTCATACACACAACGCCCGCTAAGCAGCAGGAACTCGTTCAAATTTGCCAGGTGTATTATACGTACTGTTGAGAATTATTATAAATTCAAAGTAGAATGTATGCCAATATATTTGTGACATAAATAATTGCTACTTAATGAATTAAAAACTTGGATGAAATAAGAATACTTATATTTCATTTCATAGAATAAATACCTTGTTTGTTAAAGGAATTAATGAGGTAACTATAAATGCAATAGTATTTTCCGCAAAGAATGATCTTTGTTAACCAAAATAATTATTCATTGGATCTTTTGGATATTATAACTTATATAACAGTTATAATAGTTCACTGCGTAAATAACATAAGTTACAGTGATATCAACTTTAAAAAATAAAATGTTACTGTTTCCAGTATTCTAAAAATTTTCATTAGGACACGCAAATATAAAAAAGCTGTTAAAGCACTCAAAACAGTGCGTTAATAGCTCATTTGAGTGCTTTAATAGCCCAACGTTTCCAAAGTTGGTAGCATTGAGAAACAAAAATGAAAAAACAGAAAATTGACAAAAACTTCACTCTAAAAATTTGAATTTCCAAATGTCACATCAGTGTTGTCAACTATCACATAATTCCCTAAATTTCGAAATTGCGATTTTTTTTTTAGTTAAAAATGCATTAAAAGTCGCAAAATAGAAAAAATAGCATAAAAAACTCGTTTCATAAGTCGTTATTACACTCATCCTTTAAAAAACTCGCCGCATTAGACTCGTGCAATAAATCTTGCCTTATGAAACTCGTTCTTTAATATACTATTATCTTTTCATGATTTGATATTAGTTAATTTATATTGGTACAATCTGAAAAGATAATTGACATTTATAAAATAATTTATTGGGACAGTGAGAATTGGTGTTTTTGAGAATAACATTTACATCAATATTTCAAGTTAAGGAGGCCACAGCAAACTCTGATCTTATTAAATTTTTCCCATGTAAATTTCTGTATGTTCTGAGTGGCATCCTGTATGAATTTAAAAAAAAAACTAGAAAAATTATGTTGCAGAAGTTACATTTAACTTGATGTATTGATCAAATTGACAGGTTATGTTATCATTTTTCTTGTGACGAATAAACCAGGTTTATGTCGGAAAATATATATGTCAAAAGATATTTACATACGACATATAGGGGATTGCGATGAAAGAACCCTCATTACATTCCAAATGAAGATAGTTTTTGTCCTTCGTAACGATTGAAGTGTGAGATAGACAGTTTAGGCGCAACCCTAGGACAATCGTCATCAGGTCATGGGTGTGAAAATCACACCCCGTATAATACCGCAGTAGGCCTTACAGTTTCTGAGCCATTTTAGATTTGAAATTGCCCTTCGTCTACCTACCTCTCTGTCAAACGAAAACAAATCTTTTCGGATAGCTGTAGACAGGACCGCCTTAGCTAACTGTTGTCATAGCGTAATATTTCCATTTTATTACTCGCAAGGCCGCAACTCATTTTTCGTAATATCCTTCCCCGTTTCGTCGGTGGTGGAGTGGTGAGGTGGGTGTACGGTCGCCGAGATATAAATAAAACAAAATTACCAAAAACCAAAAGTGCAAAATCTTGAAACTTTGACCCTTTCGAACCCTCCTTTTCGGACGTTAATACAATGACGCCGGCCATGAACTATACTTGGCCCGGCTTTTTCATGATTTTCCGCTTATTATTATTTTTTTAATAAAAGTTTTGAAATGATTGACCAAACATTATTTTTCCATTATATAATCAATGAACTTTCAAATTATTGAGAGAGAAAAAGTGACAATTTCAGAAGGTTTTTTAAGAATAATTTGACTATTTAGTGGTTAATTACAGACTTGAGTATTTTTTTTTGTCAAGTAAATATTTAGTTTAGTAAATAGAGAATACAAAATAATATTGTGTCGATACATTATTTTTTCATATACACAATAATTTGGCATCCAAAATGTTATGTAATACATATAAAAAATAATACATAATATAAAAGAACTTCCAATTCAAAATATAGTGGAGATTTATGATCAAGTGGGGCAGTTCATTTACTTTAAACTGTCAAACTTTATTATTAAATATTCTTTTTACCCATCTTATTAGAATATTATAATAATTCACACGTAATAAGAGTAGTGTGCATGCCTGGTTTATACAGCAACTAACAACTAAGAATTAACAGCTAACTAACAGTAAATAACTAACAACTAAGAAAATCCTGCCGGTTTATACAACAATTATCAATTAATAATGGTCATGTGTATGGTCATGTTTGCAACATCGCCAAGAGTACTTTATTATTAAGTAGTGGTTAACCTGTTTGTTTTCTTGTCGTTTATCAGAAAAATTAAAATGAATTTATCTCTTAAAATCCAACCTAAAAATAAAAGATTGAAACTTGAAACTTTTAAGATTGAAACTTGAACCATAAAACAATTCTAATCTAATAGTAAATTATGTAGTACGAAGGTGGATAGAGGATTAGATTACATTGTATAAAATCAACCAATTTTGCTGCAACAACATTAAATTTTAAATCTTTCTTTTTAGATGTAGGTCATTTAATAAAGACTGGTTATAAATAAAGGAAAGAATAAGAAATAATAACCTGGTTATGTAAATGGTAAATCTGAACAAACAAAAATACCTGAAAAATGCTTCCCTTCAATATGAACTTTAACAATAGTCTTTGATACTTCATACGAGAAACTAATTTAACGCGCACATTTCTTTTTTGCAATAAATACACTTGTCACGAATTCTATGAGGTTTAACAGCATTCTGTTTACTAATTCTGCATTCTTTTTAGAGTTCTGAAGACGCATTTTTAAAAAGGATAATGATCCTTTTATTTATCAGTTACAATTTGCAAGATGTTGACTTAACAATATTTAATATTTTTGTTTTGGCGAGGATTTTCTATTATTGTTTCCTTGTGTTGCTATACTCTTACTAGGAAGTCGTAAAATTAAAAAAGTGATGATAAGAACTATTATTATTGTTTCAGGCATGCATAATCATGAATCATGATCGTAATTTGTACCCGAATATAATAAGAATATGTTTCTTGGAAGATTTTATTAAAATACTTATTTCAAGATCTCTTAGTTTAAAACAGTTTGGATTGTGTTTTTTTATATGAGGCGTTTTAAACTTATTTTCGATTAAAAAAAACCTGTTTAATTTAAAAAAACAACTGTTTTTGTTTATTTTTTAAATGTTTTTACCAACTCTTATTATAATACAAATACAAAATGTGTCAACAAGTTTGAAGTAAATGTATACGAGCCAATTTTTAAGGCATCAATTTGTTCTTTCATAGCCACTCTAGATGAAAATAAATTTTGATCTTACTTTCATAAATATAGATGGCGTTGTACAGCAACAAAATTAAAGAAAACGACTTCGATATGCGGTAGGTGATTATGCAGGCAACCAATGAGACGCATGCATTAGTTGTAACATAACCTTCAAACCTTTCAATTTGACAATTATCCTACCGCATAATTTTTAAGTTGTTTGTTAAAATTTTTTCAGTTAATTAATTAATGCAAATAAGCGTCTTTTTTAAAAAAATATTTATCTCATAGAATTCGCTTTGTTTATTCAAGCTAGATTTGCCTTAGAATCGCATAACACACTAATCAAGTAATCATAGTAATAATCATTCTTGAACACGTTACTCAATAATGTAAACAAACAATTACGCATTATTTTCTAATCAGCTGCATCGAAACAACAATAGTAAAAACCGTAAAACGGAACGTTTTAAGTACTGGTAATCATATGGAAATTCTGCTCTTGATTCTCAATAACGAACTAGTTATAAAATGCCAGAGAGAATAAACTAGGGCAATATCATCCAAGCAGGTCATGTGAAAAGAGTGAAAGTTTCGCCGTCTCGCTTGCACCAATTCAATTTGAATCGTGTTTTATTCTCGTTAATATAGTTACATAATAGAGAGTAGTAGATTCACTTTCAAGCTTTTTCATCTCTGTTTTGTATATGTTGAATGCAATGACGAGGTTTCACTTGCGCACGTTGGCTGGGTGACCGAGTTCTATTTATTTTACTGTCTCTGAACTACATTGATAGGAGTTGGTTGGTTGTAGTTTGTAGACATCAGCGGCAACCAACAGCTCAGCAACGTTATTTGGAATTGTTACTACAAGGGGACGACACTGATTACCTACTGATTTCCATTTTACCTTCGTTACGGTTACGACATAAATTTTCCCTCCTTTCCGAATTTTGTGATTCTGGTTAAGTGCGGTTTTTATTAAAGAGGAATTGATTAGGTTTTTCTTGCTTTGTACCTTGGTCGATTTCTAAAGGATCTATTGACCAAACTTGGTAGCATGAAGTGGTATTTTAAGGAACCTGGGAAGGGAAAACTTCGATTTCTATAGAAGTTTTTGATAAATATGTTAATGTTACAAGGGATGTAAGTAGATCTTAAATGAAGGACACCTAAAATGTAAATTAGTTAATTACTTAATTTTTTAATTAAATTATTTGATTGCTGTAAAGATATTACATTTTAATTATTGTTCTTTTTTAATTTCATTGGCATCTGTTAATTGTAATCTTATTGTTAAATTTCCGTAACATGTTAATTAAAGACCATATTTATAAGTATGTTAATTTGATAAAATGTAACCATTTGGTAACTGAGTTTTGTTACTTCATAGTAGTAATAAAACTTATTTTAAAAAAGGAAAGTTACATTTTTAAAACTAGAATTTAAAGCGAACACTAGATGGCGAATGCTTTCATAGCGGAGATTGAAATAGAGAAAATTCGCTGATATTCGAGGTGTCTTAAAATTATTGTCCATTTATTAATGCAATATGCCGAGTGATCTCGTTTATAGCAATTGTTACAACCAATAGTAAACGAAAAAATTTAAAATTCAAAAATTAGTTTGAACATTTCATATATCTAAAAGTATGTTTAGATTATGGTTGGATCATTCCATAAAGTAAGAACAAGAAAAAATCAATTTTAAACTTAAGATAAAAACTTCAGTATAACTTTAAAGCCTAAACTGGACACCTAAATCATAAAATAAATAAAATAAAATTGTAATAATGCACATTTGTACAGGGTGTTTTATTAAAAAAGCCTTTAAAGTTTCATTACCTTATATATAAGCAAACAAAAATTGAAGATAAATATTGGGAGTGGCATTTAAGAAATATGGCTAAGAAATATTGCTCGAAAAGGCGATGAAAAAATTTTATTTTTGGTAGAAAGTTGGTTTTTAAAAAGTAAAATTGACATTTCTCAGCTTTTTCCGAAAATATTAACGGAAAAGAAATTATTTGCATGTTTCCATACTTTCCGCGCGCACTGTATAAAAAACATATTTTATCATAAGTGTGCCGTTCTTAAATTTGTAAAAACTCAAATATAAATATTGTAATGCAAGAAATATACTTTTTAAGCAAATAACCACATTTATAATACTTTTTGTACATTGATGTCTTCTTCGAAGTCGACAAAATTCAAATTGCAAAAAGTAAATATTTTCCCAAATTTTTCTATTCTTGAAAATGGAGGCTAAAGTCACATACTGCCAAAGAATAAAAAATTTTGAGAGCCACTGGTAAAATATTTATGTAAGTTATCTTAATTTACTACCCAATAGTACATGGTGTAAGGAGTTAATTTTAGGGATGGTAGAAGACATCAAAAGGAACAAAAAAAGTCTCATACAACTTTATTCTAGGATGTACCAGTAGGGTAAAGATGAGTTTAATGGAGCCACACAACCTTGAACTTTCATTTGACCTCCTTTCACTTTTCCCCTCTCCAAGCCTCGCCCCCTTATAAGCCACACCGCTTTATAAGCCACGCCTCCAGCTCTGCTTTCCCACTCTCCAAGCGCCATCCTTTATAAGCCTCCTCTCTCTGCTTTCCCCCAAGCCCCTCTATACCTACCTTCTCTCTATTTGCTCGATTAATAGGAATAGGTATAATAAATAAGAAAGCACAAAAGTTATAAATTATAACTTATTTGTTGTGTGGCTCCACTAGACTCATTCTAACCATACTGGTACCACTTTTTCAGAAAAAATAATAAAAGTTGGAAACTTTAACATAATTTTGACGCGTTAATAGTAGTAGAGTAATTATTGAGCTTAATTGTCAGAAGATGTATCTAATTTAGCACAACAAAAAAAAACCTTAATAATATTCTTTCGTATGATCAATCGGTTGCGCGTAAAGTCGGATTCATTTTACATTTAAAACTTCATTTTGCTCAATTAAGAATTGTGGCTGCCCTGCAACGTCTTTAATACAACCTGCTCAACATTCTCCTTATGTAGCATAATCCTGAGGATTGTAGTTTGTTGAATTTGGAATAATTTGTCCATAAAGCACGAGTTTGGTCTATGCTGCTATTACTAAGAATGAGACTGTTGATCTTGAATAAATTCGTTAATAAAACACATTATTTTCGCTCATGTGGTAGTTTGTTTATTTGAACAAATTCAAGGTCTAGTAACAACATTAAAATAAAAAAATAAGGTAAGTTAATTAGATTGAAGAGCGATTAGTTGAATTTAATTTAAAAAACATATTACATAGTTCTAATCGGTGATGCTAATACTAGAGCTTGAAGAATTACTTGATTGCAGTTACCCTTTTCAGTAAAACTGAAACCATCTTGGAATAAGCGTTAACCTTGTAAATTTCTAGAAAGTGAAAGTAGTCTGCAATTAGGGATTCGGTTAGACCAATTCAGGACACTTTTAGTGAATCGGGATGACATGGATCAAAGTAGTCAATATTTTAGCTACAGACGAATACACTTCATCCCATCTCTCCAAGCGCAGCCTGCACAGGGACGATGCATAGATGCACTCTAGAATTTGGAAAAATTACTTTGCTATACCGATTGAAAAGTGTTTACGTATTACTTTATTACTTTTAAACGCTTTTGTTAGTCCCGAAGTTTGTTGCAACGTTTCTCACGCAGATTAATCAACTCTTTCAAATGTATCGAACGAGATTTAAAAATATATGTCAAAGGTGTTTAGTATACGTGCGTAGGTGCATAATTTGAAAATAATGACATGGTGGAATGGCTAATAAAATAATAACTACTAATAATAAATAATAGTGTACCGTTGCAGTGGCGGTTATTATTTAAAGATTGATGAACAATATGCATGCAGTCATTTTTTGAGTATGTCTATTTAAGAATTGTATGAGGGCTCTTAACGACTGCAACTAACGTCTACTAGAGTAACATATTTATGGTCAGTAGTGAGGAGTCGGAGTCGACTTCGTTCATCTTATCGAATGAACAATTTATAGGCTTTTGTACTGCACTTATTAATATAAAACAAAGAGGAGTATAATAAAACGATTTTTTTCATCGATTTTTGCGAAACATGAAACTTTACGTAGGTACATACTTATTTCCGGATATGAAATGACACTTGTTTGTCCTAGGCCAAAAAAGGTTTGCTATGAAAAAATCTAGGAGACTACACATCTGTATCTTATTTCACTGACCTTTATGACATGTGCGTTGCTCTTAAAAAATTATAATTACATTTAATTGGTTAGGATTAGTAAGGTAAGGTTTAAGAAAATTAAACTTTAATTATGATTTTTTTTGTCAAACCTAACCATAAAGATTTTGCTTTAAAATCATTATATTCTTGAAAATTTAAAAATCTAAATATTTTTAAACATTTAAAATTTAGGGGGTGGTTGTAGGAAGAATATTGTACATAACTGTCTAAAGTGATTTTTCTGTACTCGTGTGATTTCCGCACTCGTGTGATTTCCGCACTCGTCTTACGCATTATGTGTCAATTTTCCACACTAGTAATGTAATATGCTAATTTCAGCCTCACAATCCAGCAATATACAGGGTGTTTCAGTCAAAAAAGTATGTGTATATTCCGTATCACGAGATTTACGAATGCAAATGTTTTTAATGACATTTAAAAAATATGTAGGTAGAACAATGCAATTTAACAAACTTTTTTATCTTCAAAAATACCAAAGATAAAGGGAAGGTCAAAATATAATGAAGAATTCTGTGCATTACGCTCCCCCATACTTTAACATTCTCCCAATGAGCTCAAATACAACTATAGTACGTTTTTAAAATTCAACCATAATCGAGATTTAAACCCATGTCCCTCTGATCGAGAGACAATATCTCAACCACATAGGGTCTGAAGAGTCGCTTGTGACATTTATTTATTTGGTGTGGATGCAAGTCTTTGAAGGTAATTGGGGTTAGTGGGTATGGAATATTGATATGTCGGCGCACTCGTCGCGATGGTCATGCCCACTAAACTGGAGGAACACTCTACTGCTGATGCACTGTGACGCGTTGCAGGCGGCTTGCTAGCTAATAGTTGATTTACCCATTCGGTTGGTAAAATGATATTGCTAGCAGATGCCGGGTTATGGATGGAGGATACTAGTAACAATGGTGGTAAAAAGGTATAGGAGGATAGAATCTAGCAAGCGAAGGAAACTCCCTTCGAAAAATCATACCACCGAGCTGGAATTCTTGATAGACAAAGCTTCCATAGAACGAATTTCATACTGGATGACATTATGCAGAACGGGCGCATTCTCAGTCGAAGCACCAAACGCGACTGGGAGAGTCGTTTAGGAGCTGAGTTCTAAGCCACTGCATCGAAGCAAAGTTGTGTTTTTCTGGTTGGACTCATTCTTCAGCTACAGCTCCCAAGTCCTGTACCTACTTTCCTCCGCTAAGGAGTAGTTAGCTGTGGTGGCGATAGCCAGAAGAAAGGATGGCAGTCTGCTTCTCTGGTAACTAAATCTGCAACAATTTTGCATCTGGCTCGATGAAAACTTACTGGCTTACGTATCGGCCGCAGAGTGACCGTGCAAGTGGCTCCTATTCCAGCAGTTCACGACATTCTTTCAAAAGCGTGTGTTTACTCGACAGGTATGAACACGCCAACTGTGTCCCTACAGCCTTCGCGCTCCAGCGTTTATAAGCGTCTGAACACCGACCACAGCTTCAGACGTTGACTTCAACTAATGCATATATCTAATCTCCTCTACAAGGCAGGTTAATCTAGTAGACAATGCTAGAACTGTCTGCAATTTCAAACTATCCTTTTGAGGAAATCTGATAGCGAAACGTGAAAAGTAAGTAAACTAGTCGCTGCCGATACTCTAGAATGAAATATAAACGAGTCGAAACTAATTTTATCAGTTTGCATCATTTTAATTGCATTTATGAAATAGTGCCAGAAGTTGTAGAATAAATTGTGTGCAACAAACTGTACTCTCGTGTTGTGTAGCGCTGTTTAGTTCCCTTAGAGTTCCAATTTTCGATTTCAACTGCAGTTAAACTGAAAATTGTATTGAGCATACGATTGCGCACGGCATTAATGACGTCATTCTATACTGTACATCAGGTTCTGAAATCTTATCGGATTAACAATTCTAATCAAGTAAGTATATCATATAACCGAATGATGTAATATAGAATAGAAGCTTGATCTGTTAGAAATTTGAATGCTATAGACCTGTAAAACTAGGATAATGGGCCCTACGGGCCTAAGCACTTAAGTATGATAGAAATAGCATTTATCGATTTTTTTTAAAGTAGGTCAGTATTTACATGACCTACATAAATCTCCAATCGATTCTCTATCGATAGAGCACATATTAGTACCAAATAACACTCAATAGCACTAAATAGTACGATAGAATCAGCATTTATCGATTTTTTAAAACATAACCTAATTTAAAAATTTTTAAAACATAACCTAATTTAAAAAATTTTCGTGCATTATCCTCGGCAAATTACGCGTCGAATGAGCCCAAGCCCATCTCTCCAGCCCTTATAGAACGCGAGAATGGGGCTCGGACACACATACAAATCAACTTTAGTAGTATTGGATATTACACTGGCCTAAGAATTTTTCTACTGTAAACCCACGCACCAGACGCACTATCTTTTTAAGAAAACTATTTATTGACATGTACGGCGCAGAAACATCTTGCTTCTTAGGGATATAAAAAAACTTTTATATCTTTTTAGAATTTTTCTGTTTTATGTGCTTGAGCACTCAGATATTGTACTCGAAGTAATATAGCTTCGTGTGAAAGTGATTAGTAGAAGTAAGTATTTTCCATTCTTCAGCTGCATATCAAAAGTAATCTAAAATGTCTTTTTGTTTTGAAAATTACATATTTATGTCTCATAATGAAAGTTTTTTATGGTGTAGGATGTGATAACTGATAACTAATCGATGTTATAGATGAGAACTTTCCATTGGGAAGCGAGTAATCGCCGATTGTTTTGGTTTGTTGTAGATATATCAATAGATAAACACACGTATTTTTGGAGGAAGATAAATAGCATGTTTTTAGACTACTTAACCGTATTCACGTCCATAATATGAAAATATATAAATATATATAAATATATAAAATATGAATTAGTTTACAATGGTAGACTGATCATTAAAGCTATCGAAAGATCGATCGATAATTCGGTGTATGAGATAATTTCAAATTGATTATATGATCCGCCAATACTGCTCCTTATGAAGTTGAAAGTGAAACATATTGAAATTTCATATCTTAATAATTCAGAAAATTTGAAAATTTATGTGAAGCTTCAAAACTTCTAATCTGAAAACTCGAAATTCGGGAATTTTGAAAGATTGAGTCATGCTGTCACCAATCACAAACGTTGTTGTAGACTATGAATCTCGGGGAGTTCCATAGGGTTCACCTTTGCGCTCTATGTTATTTATATGCATATTTTATTATGTAAATATGTAATGATAACAACTTCATAGTATTTTATGGGCACCTTTTTTTATTGTATTGTGTTTCATTACCTTCATTATTTTTCCTTATGAGTTTTGAATTATATGGGAAAATAAAGTTAGCAGATGTTTTTCAGAATTAAATTTCGCCCACTCTTATACTCTTCAATCTGACAATTCCTGTTAATTTCTTCAGTATAATAAAGACATTTCAAATTATTTATTATACCGAAACTAAAATCCGTATAATTAGTGAGAAAAAGCAAATGACTTCTAGTAATTTCTGCATATTTCAACTTAACAACTTTTGACAAGATCTCATAATGAGAGCTTTTAAATTCAAAAGATAAACAAAATGTAAATAATATGCTGATTCACATTACAGATGGGCACCTACGTAGCTTTTTTTCTAAATAGCCTTTCCTATACAATCATTTTTCTTGTAACCATTGATGATAGTTTAGCGTTTTAGCTTTTAACACTGATGCGCCTATTGTATGATGAAAAAATATTCATGCATGTATTGATCATCTATGTTGCGAGCTATTAATCATTTCTAACATGGCAAGCATGGCTTATAATTAATAATTATTCATAGAATATGTTAATTTCCTATCCGCTTAATAGATTCCGTCGTGACATTTGCTGGAATAAAGTTTTTGCAAAATTAACTGTAATTCATGCATATCTATCCGTGTATGTGATTATTATCAAAATACATGTTTACTAGTCCGTTATATTTTGATTAGTTGTTAATAACTTTTTTTTCTTTTGCAGGTAAGGATGGATAGATGTATTTTAATCCTAAGCTAATGCCAGCCGAATAATGAATTCCCTTAAATAAATGTAAGTACTGGGTGATTATAAAAAGAAAACCTTAGCAAAGTCGAAGTCTATCAAATAGGCATATTAGACATGTTGGGAAACAATAAGTACAATAAGTATCAGGCAACAAGATTTGTTACATTTATATTACTGTCGCACCATTTTAGCAAATTTAAAATATTTTAAATCAGTCATGGTTTTCACTGATGAATAATAAAAATTATTTTATTTTTTAAAATTTATTTTAGAAAAGATAATGATGGGTGGGCTTATTCTGTTCGAGAAGTAGAGTAAACTGAAGCTGTAAGGCAAGTAATGGAGGAACATCCGGAGACGTTAATTCGTTATTTGCAGCAGCTAGTGAATGTGTCATATCCTCTTGCCAGCGTGTTCTTCAACAGACCTGTAAGTCCATCCCTGCGCATTGCAAGGGTTCCATGAAATGATTCCTGATGATAGGCCTTGAATACAAGAGTTCTGTCAATGATTTGTTGTTGAGGCTCTACAGAAAACCTTCTTTACGGCGAAACATTTGTTCCACCTTGGTGGGTACATCAATTCCCAAAATATGAGGAGTTCGAAAGTTCTCATTTTTAATAAAAAATCCACCACAACTAGACAAATTTAATTTGAGCAGTTGGAGTGTAACGTATTTATCAAAAGCTAAATACAGTGAAATCCCGAAACTGACCATAAAAGCTTAATAGACTTACATATTAAACAAGAGACCAGTTCTCATTTAAAAAAAATGGGCATGGGAAAATCGAAAGTATAACGATCTAAGTCGAAAGATCTAATAAATTCTTTTTTTTTTAGATTTTTTGTTAATTATTAATTGTACCGATAGTTTTCTGTTGCTAGTTCTATGGGTATGTTTGTATATATCTAAAGAGAAAACTATTGGTTCGAAATAAAAAAATAGCAAAAATTCTAAAAAAAGAATTCCTTAGATCTATAAAAACCATATTAAATTCAAATTTATTTCAATTCAACAAACAACCAAAAATTTGGTGTAGTTATAGGTCAACGTCTACAAGTACAATCGCAGAATTAGTATTGTAGTGGTCAGATCTACAGTCAACTAAAATTATCAAAGTAGCTGTAGCAAGTCATTTAGTCACAAAACAATTTTCATAATAATCAATTTACCTAGTTCTGTTATTACATACAGGTTCAGGCAAAACATGTAATTGATTTTAAAAATAACAACTATTTGGTTCAATATAAAATGTTGGGGATATTTATTACAGTTTCTTTGAGGTTGGTAACTTGATTTTATGTTTAGGGATGTTTACTTCAGTTTTTATAAAGTTGGTAGTTTTGATTTTTTGGTAGTTAAGGAACGATACTTTTTTGTTTTTGTTTTGATATAGAAGGATTATGGGATGTAAACAGGTAGGAAGTAGCCATATTGGCTTGGTTTTAAAAAATAATTCTCTTCTTGTAAGTCCATTTTATTGTTTAATTTATGTTGATTCTAGTTGTGTGATGTGATTTTGATATTATTTAATTAATCCAAAACCCAAATCTCTCGTTGGAACCTAGTTATAGATAAGTCCAAATCTATATACCAACTAAATCTAAAAGATTCGTTTGATAATTTTAATAACCTATAAATTTTACCGTTTGAAGTATAAGTATTACTGGAAAGTAATGTTTTATTAACGTTTGTAGTATGCTTACAGCTAATTATTGCTAACTGGAAGTATTATTCAGGCATTTAAACCTGACTACAGTTATTATGTGTTTCACTGTCAGTATTTTGATTTGGTTGATTTCTAACCTAACTAAATAGTTTTACCTTGTGACTAAAAGAATAAAGGGATAATCTTTTGGTCTATAACAAGAGGTTAGACTTATTATTATTTAATTATTAATCTTCACGGTGGTAATAAAACCCATGATAGGCCGTGTAAGAGTAAAACTGATTTAGTATTTAAGAGAGGAAGGCTCCACGGTGGCTAAAGCCCATTTGATAGGCCGTGTCGTAGAACCCTCAAATCGTTTTATTTTTGCGTGTTTATATTATATTTAAGAGAGGAAGGCTCCACGGTGGCTTAAGCCCATTTGATAGGCCGTGTCGTAGAACCCTCAAACTGTTTTATTTTTGCATGTTTATATTATTTATGTGTGCTATGTTATTATTTTTCAGTGCTTATAACACACTCTCGCTTATCTAGATATGAGCTTTCCCTGTTGCTGACAGAAAACCAATGTCTTGCTAAAGACGTTTTCTGATATTTCTTATTATACAAATATGCATCGTCACAAAGTAATTGTTGCTATGTCAAATATGATATGATTGTTCAGTAGTCTTGTGTATTTATTTTAATCTGGCACGTTTACCTTTTCTAGTTTTTCTGTAAATCTTTTTGATTGACTCTATTTCACTTACTTTTGATGTTTTTATGTCCTTAAGAGATTTGCGTTTTGACTATGTATAAATACCTTGTATAAACACACAACTGTATCAGCTTGATAAATTGTTTTATTGATCTGTATTGGTTATTGTGACCGAACTATTTTAATTTTAACTCTCCTGAAATATTGCAAAAAGATGCAAATAAAAGGAAAGATTAATATATGAAATGATAGAAATAAAAAAAAGTCCAACAGCTATCAACTAGAAAAAAGATATTGAAATTTAAACACTATTTACAATAATTTATTAAAAATATAAATATAGTATTTTTGCATTTAAATTTATAAATAATTACTTTTTTTTACTAGTATTAAACATATATTTTTTACTATCATTAAATACTTAAAATATAGATTAAATGCTATTAAATAAATATTAAAGAATAAAAAAAAATACTAACTTAACACTATTTTGTACTATTATTAAATGATAATAATAATTAAATATGAATTTTCTCAAAACGTTTTCCACTCATTCCTCAATTAGGCATAAAAATCAAATATTAGATTACTATAATAAAATTGATTCAACATAATTATTTTCTAAAAAGTCAGAAGGGAGAACAGAAAATTTTATTTCAATACATATAGACTCATTTAAAATTAATTAAAAAAAATTTGAAAAAATAAACCAATTCAGTGATATAACCAAAGTATAATGGTGTGCTTAATTCTGTCACATAAATTCATATTTATATTAATTTTAACCTATTTAAACTATAAGTATTTTATTAAAAACTCTCTCACAAACCTAAATTACACTAATATTATAAAAACATCTTATATCCCAGTTTTATTTTATTTATATTTAAATCACCGAAGAAGAATAAATAAATATCTGAAATAATCATTTGAAAAAAAAAAGGTGTATTATTAATTCATATAATTAAATACGACTCACTTTTTTTATTTGATACTAGGTATTTACAATCTGCTCATTAGAGCAATATGTAAACTAGCTGATTGTTAAATACAAGAAGGGAGAAGCAGTCCAATGACTACATTCCGTAGAATACGCCACATTAGTAAACTTTTCATCAAAAAAATCATCATTTATAATCCAAAAAGTCTTAAATATCAAAACCTATTAATTTATTTTACTTTACTAGAAGTATTACAACAATTGATGTAGATTGTTCAAATGTTATGATTTACGTTAAATAAAATTGTAAGAAAGTTTTTCAATTCGCCATTCGCACCAGGACAGGTGCATACAAAAGAATTTTCAACAATTGGCAAAACAATCGCTAAACATCAGAACGGATCAAACTTCAACTAAATCGTAACATTTAACTCAAAACGCAAAAAAAACAATTTTTTACAATCTACACAATAAAGGCATGTTGCGGGTGCAACTGACTTACAGGTGGTATAGCACAAATTCCACATTTGTGTCACAGCCAAGGAAAACTGTAGAAAACCTTAATCAGATCTATCCACATCAGGATTCAATCCCGATACGTTTGGATGAGAGACCAGTGCGCTAGCCGCTACACTGCCAAGGCTGGACCAAAATAATACATTATAGAATTATAATTATAAAATAATACAATTAACCCACAGAAATACAGGAGGGTTTGTATGCATTCAAAAGAGCGGGGCGTTAGGCGCATATCTACTAATAATATAAATAGGTTCACCAATGAATTTTGCGATGAATTGAGGCAACGGTATTTTCAATAGGTTGGGGTCCGAATTCACATTGCCCGAGAATACCTGCAATTCCTGAAAAAACTTTTGAATGGAATTTTATCTACTTAAATGCCAGAATATGACTACTTAGGTAGCGTTAATAAAAGTTTATAATTCATTCCTGAGAACCTCTATAATTCTAGTCGTTCTAATGTTTCAAGTTTTTACTGAAACACATAAGTGGTTGGATTTCCCGGCGTACTCTGATGGATTTTTTTTCAGTGTCACCTGACATAATAAAATTCAGTGACTAGTAATAAGGTAATTAGTAAATGCTCAATCAAGTATGCAGAATTAAAGTTAATAAAATTCCAATTCGTTCAGTTTCTGTTGCTGCTATTATACAAATTTGGCATCTGTAATTACTGCACGGGACAGTTTGTTTTGGAAGAAACATGCAAATGTTTTGAGGTGTTTATTTAAAAATGCGTGTTGCATGCGTGGGCACCCGACAGAAAATGCGGTATAAAAGTATACTCAACTACAACGGTAGAGGCTGTACGTACGATTGAAATTTGTTGTACTTACAAGTAAAAATAATTATGGCGTTTCCAGGAAACGAAAGCATGACCAATTATTATGGTTTTTTGTTCTTTTTATATGTGTATGTCTCTTATAAACAATGAAATTTGATTTTTTGCTGGTGTGGTGGACAAGTCCCAGGGCGTGGACAAATAAATAGTTTTTCTATGAAATAATGATTTGTGATATATCTATACATTAATAATATAAAGAGTGATCATTTAAATTTCAGATTAGAGTAGGCGGATGGCAACAATTCATTTGGTATTTTCTGATTAATAAAATACATGACTAAAATTTCCATGGTTTGCTAGATCTGAAATTTAAATGATCACCCGATATATTGTGTTTGTGTTTGTATGTCCTAGGATGATTAAATTAACTACCTACATCGTTAATGGTAATTGTAGCAAATGTTCGTTAGTTCTAGTAGCAGTTTAATAGAAAATGCATAATCGAGATCGATATTAAGTTTACTTAATGAATAATCAGGTGACGTATCTAACGGTATTTTCTTACTGAAACTGATTCCTTTTACCTTGATTGATATTTACAGACGGGTTGTAAATAATAATTTGTGTGGATTTCAAATGGATGTTTACTAATTTCTTAAAAAAAGGAAACTGGATAACAAAATCGCTTGTGTGAGTGAGGGACCTTCTTGTTTTTAAGTAATAATTTGCTTAAGAAATGAAAATTGAGATTAACAACAAAAATTTGAGTGAATTTCCCGGGTCAGAAACACTATTGTGCATCTCTTAGCAAGGTCGACGCAGAATGCTGTACGGGTTTTTTAGTTCGTGATTCATAAATCACTTACTACTTCAAGTACTTCTAAGACAGCCGAATGTGTAAAATGGTGTTTTTATGAAATTAAGCTAATTATTAGTAATAGGAAATTGTTCTTTCGTTGATATTAAAATTAAGGGTATTATTCTATTTTACGACCCAAGTGTTGTATACGGTTGAATTCAGAATTTTCTTTTCTATAAGTTTATGCAATTAGTTTTTGTTTTAATCAAAGTTTATAAATAATAATTGCGTTGTGTCAAATCTGAAATGTCAAAATTTTTGTTTTTTGCGAGAATTTATTTGTTTTCCAAAATAATATACATATAAAGAAAATCCATTTTTTAACAAGTATTCTATCAGAGGAAAAAGGTGTGTTTCTATCTGCCTCAAAAATTAAAATTGTAAGGTTAGAATACAGCTTTCAAAATAATAAATAAGTAAGGTTTTGTGAAACGTCAATAATAGATAATTTTGTTTGAAGTGTGTTTGAATATGTAGTTGTTCATCGAATATAATTTTTAATTATAAAAATAATAACATTCATAATTTTATTTAACCTTGTCAATGTTAAATTAATTTTGAAAATATCAAAAGGAAGTATCAAATTTTATACCTAATTGAAAGAAGATTCCTTTTTAATTAACAACGATAATTTGGTTTTCAATTGATCTGGAGATTATATTTGGATCGATCAATATTTTCGTAATTCGATTGATGTATGGAGATGTCAGAATAGTTTTTGATAGAATTGTTTTGGATCAGACATGGGAGCCGATTAACGAGTTTGTCAAGCAACTCGAACCTAAATAGAGATGAAATATATGTAGCGCCAAATTTAAAAAGAAAAAGTGAGTTATTGAATCCAAGTTTAATTTAATTCAATTAAGATGCTTACATTTTATTAATTATTATAGAATTAATTAGATTTGTGGACTAGATAATATTTTCGTTGATATATTCCAATACAATAATAAATGAAAATATTGTCCATTTAAATAATTTTTTAATTTGTTATTAAATAATAAGTTTAATTTATTTTGCTTTCATTTGTAATTAATAATTTATTTCTGAATTTCTTTAAAATTTAATTTGATTTTAATTTTGTTCCTTGTCTTTTCTTTTTATCTGAGTAATTAAGATTTTGTTTAAATAAAAAAAAATCTGTTCTTTATTATGTATTTTGTCATTTGGGTAATCTTATTTGTTTAAATACCAGCTCTTACATACTTATATAAGAATTTTCTACATCAGTGATCCAAACCTTAGAGAGTCTCAATGTAGTGGGATTATGTTACTCACTACAATACATTTGTAAAGCCGGAGCATTATATAAATTTTTTATAAGGTAAGAAGTTGTATTCCATGTCATCTCTTTTTGCAAATCGTCTTGTGTCTGTGTTTTTCCTCACATATAGTAATATGTAGATAGACTATTTGCTTGGCGATATTTGAGATGTCGCCGAAGAAAAAAATTAAATTGAAATCTCTATTAGGAAGCTGGCGCTCCATCTTGTCGAAACCAGTATTCATTTTCTGTCATTTTGAAATTTATTTCACTATAAACTGCCCCGAATGAAAGCTTTAAACAGAAACTTTTACTACATGAAATGGTTGTTTGGTCACAATTGCATTCAAATTTACACTCGCGTGTTTTTAGAGTACTTGTAATAATAAAAGATTATCCTCAATAAATCTCATTAAAAACAAGACAAATCGACTGTATCCATAATTTAAGACCACATCAACAAAACGGATAATAGAATCTTCGCGAATTATTTATATTTTACTATACACTCATCTCGGAAAGTTACAAATAAAGAAAAAATACAAAAACACAAAAAAGTATATCAAAGAGCTTTTTAATAGCCTGCTATCTTCTAAAAGTATCGTAAAATAAATTTCCTTTTATCTTACATTATCTTATATGTAGCTTTTCTTAAGTTCAGCTCGATTTCATCAGTAGTACAAAAAAATAATAAAAAAATACCCTTTTAGTTACCACCACCAATTGTGCGCAGTTATCTTCTTTATTACAACAAAAAATAATCCCATTTTTGTATCTAAGTTTATATTACTTAGAAAGTTTTATGTCTCAGGCGGGGAGTGAAATTGTATTATTTGATCTAATAAAATTTCTGAAAATTTAATAATAAGACACTCTTGTTGCAGAGTTGTTTTTAAACAACTTGACCTTTAACAAGGCAAACAAACACACATAGTTTTTGTTCTGGAAAAATGAGACACAGATAAATTGCGATAAACGAGATACCTACTTTCAGAAAAGTTTCTCATTACAATAAGAAGCTTTATTCTAAGAGATCGTGCTTGAAGTTTCTACATCCCACGTCAAATGATGAACGTTAAGTATGAAGAACTTTATTGAAATGGTTGATTGTTGACAAGAAATATAAAATCACGAATCTAGAACACTAAATGCATATTGCATACGTTTGATTGTATAATTTCCAAAAGTTGAAAGTACCAATAAAATCAGAAAAAAATAAAAGAACTACGGACAAATTGTGTAGAATCTCTTTGAAGAGCGCTACAATATGTATTTTTGTAGGAAAGCATTCATAGGACCTAGGGTTCACTCTTTCCTAAGATTGCTTGAAACCGAAGCATCATTAGTAGATTTCGTTAATTTAAAGGATTACACATTCCTTACAATAGGGAACATAAATTAAAGTCTTGGTTTTTGCAATTTATTTCTTGCAAATTCATCTTATAATTGCGTTAATCTTTTGTTTATGGCAAATGTCATGTTCAATAGCAATCAGTATAGATCAACAGTGAGAAAAAACATAAATTAGTAACCTTGTGGTCACACATGTGCCATAATTGCAATATGCTTAATTAATAAAGCGTCACGACGGATATTAACGCCGACAACAATTTTGAACTCTCCGTTGTCCATCCGCCTTGAGGCTTAATAGCCACAGCCACCTTAGGGGGTCAACGAATTAAGTTGCGCTCAATTAGCGCGTCACTTACTTTTGTAAGAGCTACCAGGACGAACTGGTGAGAGCGAGGTTACCTATTCACCTTTTACTAGCTCTCCAGGTTAGTGCCGGAGCGATCTACATGCTCGCACGTCGCGGTCCGTCTCCGTATGAGTCCCATCACCCCATCCAGCATGCGGACTTTCACTGCCAGGACGAGTCCAATCTGAAGTGTGGCTGAGACTTTTGGCACTTGATCTGCCTAGGATATCCCAGAATTTAGCCACCCCGTCCTACCATAAGGTGGGCCCCGCAGAGCCCCGTCCGACTCTAACCTAAAAGTAGAGGTCAATACCAACTAGGAGGTGGGGTTGTCTTAGAGTGAGGAGTTAATAGTCGTATAAGCTCTGTATTCGCATCAACTCCCCTTATAAAGTGAGATCTGTAATTCTTGGAGAAACCTTAATAAAAGCATCAGAACGTATACAACAATTCGATCATGACTTTAAGATCTTTTTAAATTACTTAATTTGTAGGTTGGCTCTTTTAGCATCACTATGCAAAACGATTTGCTTGGATTTATGAACTTGTAGATATATTTGGTGATGGAGATGGTAGTCGTTTTGCTTGGTGATGACATTGGGGTTGTACTGTTAACGATGGTAGAAACACAAATGGGACTGTCTTAAAAGGCTGTTTTTGGACTCCCGATAGAGAGCTATTGTTGCGACATTCTGGCGGCCATCATCTGTACTAAATACCTCCATGTTGTGGTGAAGCCAAAGTTCAGGAAGGTCACTCATATTTACAGTCCAAGTTGCATTACACTCTACATTCTATTACCAACTTCCACCACGTTTTCATCACTGTCTTAAATATTTCTTGAATAATCTCAATCCACTGTAAATCTACAACAAACCATCAACTTTGTTTACTGATTCCCTCCCTCGATCCATCGGCTGTACATATTATTCGACATTAGCCAGTTGCCTTCCGCCACCGCAACCAACAACCACTATTTCGACACTGTTACCAACCAACATCCCGAACCACTACCGACAAAGACAACTTTGGAGTATCACCAACCTACACAATAGCCTATTTTACTTACTTTACTTTGAGCTTTACTCTCCAGTCGGATTTTTCAGTGATGTCAGTATTAGGTGTGAGTTGTAGAATCAGGTTTTTCTTGGAGATTCTAATGTATAAGCTTGACTGAACAGGGTAATAATATAGGTTTTTTCGTACGACAACAGCTAGGGTACAGCAAATTACCTGGTATTCAGCACAACAGTCTATAATTTAAGGACTTTGCCTGACTTTGCTTGTCATCACATCAACAATTCTGAAATACAAGACTGGCCCATCCTGAAAAACGTTATTACATTTCAAAGCAGGCATTTAAATAGTAGATGAGAAGGTTCAACTGCACATTTTAAACATAGTTCCAGACTGGTAAAATCTCAGGTAGTATTTTTGAAATTGTGAAGCGGATTAATTGCAAGAAATTATAGACAAAGAAGTTCGTTCCTGAAAGCATGCTAATTCATGATCAGCTTCAGTTTCATCGGGGCGCTAACTCATTGTTATTATTAGGAAAGTTGAGCTGTGGCTAATCTCGAAAGGGTACCTATTCAAATTTTGTAAACTTTGTGTAAAATATCTTTTATATAACTTCCAGGATACAGTTAGTACCTTAATGGATGTGTTCTACATCGAACTACTTACTCATGAGTACAGTACTATTAGATCTAAGATAACAGTAGGCAGTGTGACAGTACGTTCAAATCTTTAAGTCATCTAAGCTTGCTACTAATCTTCTGAATCTTTAAGACCTTAAGCTTTCATATCTATGAGACTTTCATTGCTGAATTGCAAGTTACCAAAGGTTCCTAAACGCTCTAGAGCCAATTCTGCCTCAATTGTAAAATTGCCAAAATGCACCTAGGTTTTTTAGATACACCAAGCTTCTCCGCATAGACAGTTTAAGTTACTGTTTTCTTTAAGCATGATCTTCAGATCCAACTTACTAAATCTTATTAGAAAGCAAAACTTCCGGATACAATCGCTCTTACCTCTGCCTTACTAAAATAAAGTTACACTTTAATCATTTCAACAAACCACAAACTGCACTTTGATTCAAAAACTCTAGGGCGCCACTGAGTTTTTAGCCGTATCATCATCATTTTCAGTCATATAATGATTTTTCTATGGAGATTATACTAGAACAACATTCTTCATTTACTACAGAATTGCAGTATTACAATGTTCTGGCAATTTATTTCGCAGCACTTTCAGGAAATGCGTACAGCTATCGTAGGTGTAAAACTTCTTATCACAAAAAATACATATCAAGCTTTTTTTAATGATTGTACATTTGCAATCGCATATTATTAAGTTTGACTGATTTGATAATTTTTTAAAAACTTTCAGTTAGCAATGTAAAGCCTATTGTTTCATCATCTCCACAATTACACCTGTAAATTGTGTTTTCTGTGACCAAGTGTGTATACACTTCCGTCAAAATACAGGTGAAAATTTTATTATTCATAAATATGTAATGTAACTTCCTCCAAATGTAATTATATGTTAATATGACAACAACCATATACGATTAATTATGAAAATAAGCAGGTTATTTCCGCTTTTATAAAACTTAACTATTTAATTCGCAGCTTTAATAAAATGAATGTCAATTAATATAATAAATTTAAGACCTGTAGACAGTTTTAATTTAGTTTTTCTAAAAACAATTAAGCTAATTTTAACCATTTTTTCGCCTGGTTTTAATGGATTTTGTTAATACTTTTTTTAATTTAATTTATAGTTGGCTGGGCTTTTTAATACATTTACACATTGGGTCAGAGAGGAAATAGTAAATTTAAAAAATATTGCCAGATGAGAAGAATATAGCGAAAAATGACAACAATCTACTACATGACGATGCGAGCGGTGCCACCGAACTGGGCGCCATTTTAAAGCGGGCGCCAAAATCAACAAGAATTTTAGCATCACGCGAGCATTTTTTCGTGTTCCGTGTGATCGATCGTCCGCGACGATGAACGAGTCTAATGCGAGTACCTCACTGAGGCGTAGATTTAATTAATAAATTTACTTAATCTTCGTACGAATGCAGGGCTCACATATTTCGGGTAACCACGCAAAAGATGAGCTGGTCGTCCCAAGACTATCACCATTCTATTACCCGGAAGATTAATTTGATCCATAATTGATAGAAAAGTTAGCGGGAAAGTCAGTCTAAAATATATAGGGTACTACAAAGCCATTATATAATTTTGTTATAATTTGACAGTATCTTGTGTAACACTATCTATTGTGACATCTATGTAATGGGAACCACTCACGGTCTTCCGCGACCACGTCGAGATCGTGGTCGGGATAATGATGCAATGTTTAATTTATTACATAAACAAGTTTGGACTCGAGCTGGTTTGTAAATAAAATATAAGTATCGTATTTCGTTAAAACGTTTTTATCACAATGAAAGACATTACTGACTACATTATACTAAACGCGTCGACCCATTATTATGAACTCAATAATTATTTCTTTCCTTTTTATACGCACTTTTTAAAGAAATTCGATACTTATAATTTTATCATACGAACTAGCTCGAGCTCAACATGTTTATGCAATAAATTACAGCACATGTAAACATTGCCTCATTATCCGGACCACTTCCCCGGCGACGTCGTCGGCGTCGTGGTCGCGGAAGACCATGTGTACTCTAGACAACATTGTATGGTAACAGTGTATACAAGAGCATACAAAACATAAAAACGTCACAAACAAACGTACTTTAACGATTTGTCAGTAACTTAAACAATCATTTTGCAAAAAATCATGGATTGCAGGTAAAGTAGTCGCAAAATGAGGAAAGCCTGTTGACGTCACCTGCGTACTAGACGAAACTACGTTCGGAGTAGTTTATTCTTTTAATAGGGGTATGTTTTACTTGTCAAATTATTCTGGAGCGTTCGTCTTACATTAGCTTTCATTTTTCGTATAGTAGTATGTAATTAAAAACAATATTTGTTACGCTACTACTGTGGTGCATCTTTTATGACGTCAACAGGCTTTTCACATTTTTCTACTATTCTACTAAAATAGGTCAAATCTCTTTTCTAATTCGCAAATTATCTGGATGATTTTTGTACACTTCATCTTTGACGACTGTTATAAGAAAACATTCAGCAGGCCCAAATGTTTTGTTTAAGTAGTTGCAGACGTGCTACATGAAATATAACTGTGCTCCATCTTGTTGAAACCAAATGCTTTTTACGTATTGCTTTTAAGTATTACTCGCTGCTTAAATCTCTTAAATAGCTTCCATTCATATGAATGAAAATATTTTTTCTTGGCAAGGACCACACTGTATCTTGTTTAAAAAAGTTTAAGATACACTCTGTATGTTATAAGAGTTAATTAAAAATTGTTTGTAATAATAATATTTATTAATAAAGCAATTTTAACAGATGTGTTGTTGTATGCAGTTTAGAATTTTAATTGCTTGTTGATTTGTACGTTCACCTACTACCACACGCCCTTGCATTTTCATTAGATGAGAAAATTGTTGTACCACCACCAGTCGTACTTCTAGTTAGAGGATAGTCAGTTTAATTATTATATTTATCATCAAGCAATGAAATATAATGAAAAGTATTTATTAGTAATATAATGATTATGCATGATCGTTGAAGTTATTATTATTATTCACATTATGAGGTTTTTCTTTAGGAAACTCTCACTCCTTTGTTTACTTGAGAGACGTGCCCCTCTGGCAAGGTAATAACGATTTGTTGTGGTTCATCGTCAAGTGTTACTCGTGATTGTTCTCCATCTATCTATCTATCTATCATGATCCTAATTGTTGCCTTCTTTTGAAATGACCTAAATTGCTAAGTATTTGCAATTCATTATGCGTTTGTTATAATAGCAAAAATGTATTGACACGATTTTAATCAAGAGGCCGTACATTTTTGTTGTTGTGTACCGGACAATCAATTAGAATTCTTTCGATTAATTCTAAACAAATTTATTTAGCTAATGGGATTACGTGCTAATATTAAAAGACCCATTGGAACGTAATTTTCTCTGAGAACAAGAACAAATACTAGTGAATTTATTTAATCGTGTTTGGATATGTACCGCACACTGATGAGTTCCAGTAAGAATGATATCATACCGCTCGTTCAAATATATGGTTTACATCATCAAAGTAAATTAGAATCCGTAATTGGCATCGGAGATTTATGTTCTTTCGTTTTTAATGGTCAATTGATTAAATCTTTAATGAATTTGAAATTTTTATCTTTTCTTTGGTATTTTTTCTAGATCTCGAAATAGAAGAAAAAGCTGTTTCTAGAAATAATGTCTTTATATAAATAATTAATTCAATTATTTCTTTTACCACCTCGGAACCTTGATTGATTTTTCAAAGTTCTATAGATTTTCGCAACTCTAAAATTCCATTAAATTAACTTAAGTAAAAACTTTCCTTTCAATCATTGTGTCCTCAAAATCAAATTTCCAAAAAACTCAAAATGTTTTTGAATTTCTGAAACTTCGTGCTTCTTTCGAAAATTTGGGCATGAGAAAAAGTAGGTTGAAGGAGTTGTACAGATGATGCTACTAACAATTTGGAAATTTTGAAAGCCTCAAAAATCTATATATTTTTTCATCTAGTTAAGTAATTAGGAAAAAGCATTCAACCACATTATCGTGTATCTCTCCTTCAGATCAAAGTTCAAATAAAAAACCATGCTAAGTTGTACCATGTTCTATGTATGCCAATTTGTGTTGCTATTAAGTCAATAATGATTACTCCTACGCAGCAGCACCTGGCTCAAAGGATTGAGCACGACTGCAAAAGCAAAGAAAAATAAAAAGAGAGAAAGAAATCTCAGTTACTGGCTCTCCAGGCTAGTGCCGCAGCTACTTATGTGCTATTCGTGTGAGTCGTTGGGGGCCCCTGTATACCTAGTCCAGCATGCGGATTTACCACATGGAATCTAACCCAAGTGTGGGTTGGGATTGGACAATTTGCGCACCCCGGTGTACAGGGCTTTTCATTATATTTTGACTTTGTTTTGTATTTTTCCTGAATTGTTGTGTTAATAGTTAAATCCTATTCGAAATGTTGATTTTGCCGCAACTATACCATAATATCTAGAAGTTGACAGACCTGCTAATTATTTCTTAACAATTTTGTTCAAGTTTGTATTTCATCGCGTTTAGTGCAATGTATGTAATTTGCATAACCATAGCATTCCTCTCATCGTTCTATTTTTCATGGTATTATCCCAAAACAACTATATCATTAATCTCTTGATATTCCGCAACCATCTACCACTTATTATTAATTCTACTATAACAGATAAGCGGAACTAATATACTAAAACTAATATACTAACTTCTATCTAGCCCTATATTTACATTTATACAACAAAACAATAACTTGAATAATAGGGTTTGGCTAACATCTACAAAATTAACAGACGCCGTCTAACTCTCTGTACCTTACTTTTAAATCAAACGAAGAAATTCGATAGTACTTAAGAATACTTTTTCTGCAAAAAAGGTAACTTTAATTTAAATTATGCAACAATGTGCATTTAAACGGTAACTCAAGAAAAGGTAAGTAACTGTTTTCTTTATTAATCGCAACAAAAAAAATTAGAGAAAAGAAAAGATTGTTGCAGTGAGTAAAAAACTAATAGTAGTTGTGGGAAAAAAGGTACTGTCTGCCTTTCTCTTGATTTGTTGATTGATTTTGTTTTCTAGATTTTCCAGTCCGTTGTTTACAACGCAGCTTTTCTGTAAAAATAATGGTAACGATTTCGCTTCTTGAGTTTGATAAGCAATAGGTACAAGAGCAAGGAATGGATTGAAATAAACTTAGGTCACTGGAAAATGGCATAGCTTTTACACATTTAAATTCTAGATGAAGGAAATATACTAAATTAAGAAATTTCTACATACGGATTAGCCAATAAAATGGTTTAATAAGGTAAACAACTTCGATAACGTTAAAAACACAGTGGAGAAAAACCTTTTAACAAAACTCCTAAGTTAAGGTATTCATTCTGAAATTGAATTGGAAAGAAGACTACAAAATTTGTAGCAAGGTATTTTTCTTGCCATAATACATACTACCATATATATTTATTTTACCATTCCCTCTATAAACTGGAAATAGAATCTTCTATAAAATAAATGGCGTCAATTATCTTCATTTGCCACTATCCAGTAAACGTAACCCCATCCCACTCCTGAACTATTAGAATCTATGGCTAATTTAGAGCTGTTACATTGCTGACGCTTCGAAAGAAGTCGAAGGAACGAAGGGAATTTCGAATTTCAAAATTATCGAAGTTGCAAGGCAATGTAATGCAGTTTTCCAAATTTTTACTGCGACGCTTCGAAACCTTTTTTTTGTCAAGCTTTGTAGCAGCTTTTTTATAAACAAGCTTTCGAGACTCCAAACTTCGAAATCATCGATCTTTGAATAGAAATAACAAGCTTTTAGAATATGTAAAAAAATTAGTAGCTTCAAAATGTTGAAAATTTAAAAGTCAGCATTATTCAGATGGTCATGCTTCAATATCCCGACACCGAGAATTTAGACACGCCAAAATCTAGACAACCCAAAACCTAACCTAACTGATTCAACCCAACACATTTCAACGTAATATAAATATAACCTTACTTAACCTAACCTAAACATAACCTAACCCAAAAAACATAACCTAACCCAAACATAACCTAAACGTAACCTAATCCAACCTCACCTAACTTAAACCTATCCGAAACCTTACCTTACCTTACCTTACCTTACCTTACCTTACCTCACCTCACCTCACCTCACCTCACCTCACCTCACCTAACTTAACTTAAACCATAAAATCTGGTTTTACAACATGTGTCTAGGTTTTGGGACAAATGATGACAAAGGTTAATGCACATGCGTAACTGTCTTCATTATGGGTGTCTATATATTGGATCAACGACATCCGTCGTGGGTGAAATTTCGTTTTTGGAATCTTAGAGTCTGAAGCTTTTTTTGTTTACAGAGACTGTGAGAATTCAAAGGTGTGATTGAGGTTTTAAAGTTTCAAAAAAGTTTTTGAGATTTCATCTACTTGGAGACGCAGCTTTGAAGATTAACAGACGCATAGATTCTGAGTTTTGAAATTTGAAATTAGACAATATAGTGTCATCAGAATAAAATATTCAGACTTGCAGAATTTCAAAGTTTTAGAATATTAATTTGAGGTTTTAATTTATCAGCTTGCTCTAAACTTGGTTTAGAGTATTGGGATTAATTCACATTTACTTGATTGACTTAAAATGCCACTCAACGCTGAACTCTTATATACAGGATGTAATGAACACAACTCTAAAACTCTAAACATCACGTGCATGCCAGGAGGAAATCTGACATAAATTTTTATTATTTTCGACAGCAGTTTCGAGAGGATAGTGCAACTTTAAGTTTAAGATTTGTTTAAAAGACTTCTTTAATGTTTTGATACTTATCTAATTATTTGTTACTTTTTAGTTCTTATTCTACTTCCATTTTCTTATTCCGAAATTAATATAAATTCTAGATTTATGTATTTTGAAATTTGCTGAAACTGCACTGCCAAACGAATGCGGTTTATTATATTAAGTGTAAACATTATCACTTGCATACTTTTTTTTCTTTAAGCACGTTCAGCTTTAAATTAGATTATTTTAAAACAAAACAGGTTGATATTCACTCTTATTATTTCACACAAATTTATATCACCTTTTAAGGGCTTAGAGGCTTAGACACAAGACCATCAGTTCTTCCGTTTTACGTATGACTGCTTTAAGCAAATGAAACTTACCTGATTGGATCTGTTATGATATTATTATTAGTTTCGGCGAATAATATTAAATCATTGATTGATTAAAGAAAATAACTAAAAAAATAACTAATAATATTCTTGTCAGACATTTCATCAATCTGAACTTTTTACATAATAATGTATTATAGTCGGTAGTCATAACACGGTTTGTAAACACTGTAACAGTGAAACTACTGTTTAATAATTAAACACTGCACCATTGCGACAAGCAGCAGGAATAATTTAAGAAGAAAACGTTTACTCCGTGCTGTAACATTGCGGAAAGTCTACATCGTTATTTGGTGGGTACCAGGTGGAATATTATGAAGCTGTCTGGCATGAAAAAGGGTTCAATTTTTTAGAAAGTTCTTGTTAAGTTCATATCTCTGTCTCAGTATCGGTTTTTCAGCAAGCGAAAACACTTACATTATTCAAAAATATTCATAAATTATAACCAACTGCGACAAGCCTAATTAATTTTAGAACATTTAAAATTTTCATCAGTGCAGTGCAGCAGCCACATCCTTCTTAATATTCACGCAAGGAGTACTCTATATTTTACAATGAAAGATGTGTTTAAAGCAAGTGACAGTACTAAAAATCGTTTGTTTACAAAATTTCACGTGGCTCTGAATTTTTTATTTCTGTAAATAATGGTTGTTGTTTTGTAAACGAGTTTCAGCCGTGCAGTATACAAAAGGGATTTTTACATAAATAATGTCCCGCTAATTGTGTTAGTTTTTTACATGCCAGGTGCATTAGTTCCACTTTTCGGACTTCTTTTTATACATTTAACCGAAAATGAACGTTTGCCAACGCTCCGCAGTTCAACAGCACACACCGACCGAGTGCCAAATAAAATTGCAACTTTTCTGCAAAATCGCTCTTGCAGCTTTGAAGTCAGAGCGAAAACGCGTAAGATATGTTTAAATTACTTTTGAATTGTTTTCTGTTAATTCTTGTCGGATATGCCGGCTGGTGCTTTCCCGGATAATAATAATAATGATGATTACGGTAAACAACCTTGTTTATTCGCGCTCGCCATATATCCTTTCCGTTCGTTCATCAGCCAACGAACTGTAAATATTCCTATTGCTACTCAACTAGATTTCCAAACTTTTGGACTTTTCTGTAAAAACAAAACGTAAGAGGAAAATTCCTGTTTTCTTATCATCGCCGGATATCTTCCTTTTGAATTTGCCTAAATGAAATTTCCTGAGGGATGTTGGGAGGAACCAAATGCGAAATGGCGACGACGTCATAAAGCCTTTGTTTTCGCAGGAGTTGTAGATCGCGGAGGAACTGTGTGCTGCCTCTTGTGTTTAATGATGTGGCACTGAGGAATTCAAGAGTGAGAGTGTGACTGCTGTATACAGTTGTGCACCAATTGGTGTTCCTGGCATGATGCCATGGGATGGAAAAGTTGTAGAACTTGCTGAAATTTACACAAACTTTATTAAATTGAGGTTTACAGGATTAAAATTTATTTAAGAATTCTGCGACACATCTGCAAATGGTTAGTTGCATTACGAAAAGAATTTCTTCAGATTTCTTTTTAAAACTGCGAGTTTCATAGGAACAAGGGCGACACTACAAAGTAGATAATGGCTGTTTAATTAAAAATATAAATATTTTCATAATAACTAATTCTTCTCTAATGTCATGTCATGATTGCACACAGCTATTACTGGTGGAAATGGCTAATTGTAAGAATTGCAATTTGTTAAGGCTGTTTTACCCGATTCTGAAGATAGGGAAACGCAATGTAAACTATTTATTTATTTATTCAATAACCGCTCAATATTTTTTGATCGGGTTTTTACCAAAAATTTACCTACAATGTAGTGTATGATGTAATGTTTTTAAAAAATAATTTTTAACGTTTGAAACCATAAAAAACTTAATTTGCAATAGGATCGCTTACTATGCTTTTATTCATTTATTTATCAACGTATATTTTTTTAAACATTTTTCCCGTAATCTGTGCGTCAAATGCTATGATGTAATGTAAAGATTTTTTTTAGAAACGAAAATTTCAACTTTAAATTAAGTTTTTTATGGTTTCAAACGTTAAAAATTATTTTTTAAAAACATTACATCATACACTACATTGTAGGTAAATTTTTGGTAAAAACCCGATCAAAAAATATTGAGCGGTTATTGAATAAAAACCGAGTAAAGTTTACATTGCGTTTCCCTATCTTCAGAATCGGGTAAAACAGCCTTAAATATATCTCGGTTGACTTGTGGCACAACCTAGATCCTTTGGTGTTAGTCAGTGATATTGCATTTCCTTAAACACAATCAAGTCATCTTTTAAACCATCAAGTTCGAATCTATTAGATGATGGACAATTAGAAGTGGAAGCAGATTTGCCACAATGTGCGCCTGCACTTACTACACAACCTTTAAATAAACTATTAAGATATTCACACATACACACTCAAACACAAAAAAGGCACACCAAAGGTAAATTGACGAAAATTATAACTAAATGTACAACGACAATTACCTTACGCAGCTCTTCGATAGTCAGATAAAATGGCACAATGGGAGAAACAAGAAAGAGTAGATATGCCAATTTATTTGCACTTCTGATAACAATCTTGAACAGTCGCATAAACAGCCTTAAGATAGTAATTCAAATAAATGTGCATTATACATAACTTATGTGTAAATAAGACTTCAACAAAATAACAGTCAAATTAGTCTATATTAGCTCACTATTTACAAAAATAACTACGTATAATTAAAAAACTTCTAAATAATCTCTTTTGGCAATAACGATCAATAGCTTTCTTTAATTCTATATAAATATAAAATCTTAAGTAATATTAGTATGAGGTAATAATCTCCAATTAAAGCAGGTTTATTTCATTATTTAATTTAATTTAAATAATGTAATTGCTAATAATAATAAGATTGGTTAATATATAAATATCAATTATACATACATATTATAATGAGGATATGAAGCTAAGTCACTTTTCTCATTACTTATCTGCAGACCTAACAGTATAACCAGCAAACATGTGTACATATTCATATGATATTTGATGATATTTAAAATAATGCCCCACGTTGGGCGCCAAATGGATATGATATTTTGGGCTAATTTAATTTCTAATAATGCCTCACGTTTGGTTGCGAAAGACTAATATGCTATTTATGTGGGGATTTAATATACTGGATACAGACACAGACAAAAATGTGATTGCAAAAAGGTGCATAAAGAATTATAACTTACAACTTGTTTACGTTAATATAGATTTTTATGATGCTCCGGCTAAATGCATTGCAGTTTAAAGAGCTCTACTTTCCACAAAATTGAGACTCTCTCAGGCAGATTGCTGTAAAGGTTTTCCATATTTTTATAATTATGAGCACTATTTTAAAAATTCACGTACACAAATAAATCTCCAAGTAATCATAAAATATTTATTAACACAATATAATGAAACAACAAACAAAAAGAATAATTGATACCAGAAAAATTGTTTTTCTTATATGTATTTGAATTAAAAAAACTGAAGTTATCTTACTCATGAATTATTTTAAAATTAAATTGCAAAAGAAAAAAAATCTGATACTAAATTCTATCTTTTTAATTCTTTATTTAAATTTAATTAATCCCAAAATAGTTACGTTTCCTTTGTTTGGAGATTAATAATAATCTTTCTTTTAAAAACACTTAAATTTCAAATACTTATAATAAACTATAAAATAATTATTTTTTATGAATAATTATAATTTGTTTATAATTTTAGTTTATTTTGGCATCATTAATATTTCTTAAACTAATAAAAATTAACTAATATAAAAAAACTAACGTTTTTATTTTATCTTTATTGATATCGATTAAAATTTCCACATGGTGGGTGTATTTCCTTTTAAAAATTGTCGCCGCAAGACTGTCAACTTTATTTTCCAAATCCCCATGTATGAGCTGCTTTTTTTCATTAAAGTTGACAAATAATTCAAGAAACTTGTGTCATCAAATTATGCCCAAATAAAACCGTTTTACAAATCTGAATTCCAAATCCATATAGTTCTTATAAACCAAGGTAAGTACAATATTTTTTATTAACATCCAATTCCAATTATTATTCAGTATTTCCATAAATTTTTCTCGTTGGCAATTTATTAATTAAACAGTCGTTTCAATTTATACACTTTTTAAATAAACACTTTCACTTATAAACTTTTTAAAATTAAAACATTGACGTTTCTCAAAAATAATTGTAACTTCTAATATTTGACATCTGCTCACAAATTTAACATAACCTTAAATTTCTTTATTCTTAACTTTATTCTTCTTTATTCTTAAGAGGTGTGCTCCTTTGAAAGTTGGCATAATAAGATAATTTAATAGAAAATGGCTGTGCTTTTATATGATTTATATGTATTGTAACGTTCTTTCTAAAATAATAATACAAGTGCTGTTTAAATCGTCTATTCACAAACAAATATTTATTTATATACACTAATGAATACACTATAAATTAACGCTATGATTATAAACCATTAAAAACTATTATTTACAGACTATGAATTTCTAATACAACATTTATATTCACTATTTATTTTGTAATACCCAGTTAATGACTTGCAGTTGACTGACCCTTTTCTCCGCGACGTCGACTTTATACCATCCTATAAACGTTCCAGAAATCGCCCGAACATACCATGTATTTCTAGAATACACCAGAATAAACCACGTCTGATTTACATGCTTGTGCGATGCGTCATTTTCTCGAAGGCGGCAGAACACACCACCTGTCGCTCGAAAAGAGGTTCGTTCCTTTTCTCTCTTGTTACACTGCCCCCCTCTTCAAGTCTGTTCTGTCCCAGAACAGGTTTTATGCTCTGGTTCCTGTAGAACGGGTCATGACGATATCGACAGTCTTCTCCTCGACTACACGTTCCATTACGGTAGAAATAACAGTCTACACTCTTCGTTGGCCTTAATGCGGGTTGTGGGTCAAAATTGCAGACGAAGATCTTGACGTCCGTACCTCCAAAGACAACTTCCAGCATGTTTCTAACAATTCTCCAATCCAGCTGGTCCCGCCCACAGCCGAGTTTGGGAACTGCCAATTTGTTAATTCCCCTGGTAAGCAACTCGATCCTCAAATTCCATAGTGCCCTCCACAAGTCGGCGTAACTCGGCTTCTGGTAATAAAACTGCTTGGTTACCAAGTAGTAAATGGATCGGTCATGATCAGGCAAGCGTAAGGATTTACCAACAGAGGGATTTTGTTCTCGAAGTTCATTCAGCCGTCCAAATTTATTTCTAAACACTACTGCGATCCCCCTGGACATACGGAGATCCGCGGAAACACAGTGGGCAATGGAATAATTACCAGGGACCCGGAAGAGATCTTGTTGCATCTCAGTCGTGACTCCGAATCGCGCTTTTCTAGTTCCAGAGAACGCAGCCATAAATTCTCTAAAGGTTGGTTGATCATCTTCAGGCCTTACGGTATTGATAGTCACCTCAGCCTCATCTTTCCGATCCGGGACTGCGTCATTATTTCCCTCATAGTGCGCCAGACGATTGGAGTGTACCACCTTTGGTTTCCCCCTTGGCAACTTCTGGATGCGATAAATCAAGTCATTTATTCGTTTCTTCACCTGGTATGGACCCTCCCAATTTCGCTGTAACTTTGGAGAATAGCCACGACGCCTTTGCGGGTTGTATAACCAGACAAGCTCTCCAGGTTGAAACCCTCCTTCTTGGGCTCTCACATCGTACGTAGCCTTCATCCGGTCACTCGCGGTTCGACTATTATTTCGGGTTCGGTCGTGAATATCCTCCAACTTCTTCTTTAAGTTGATGACATAATCATTCCCGGCTACCTCCTGCTCTATAGGTGGAGACCCAAATTCCAGATCACACGGTAACCGTAACTCACGTGTAAACATTACAGACGCTGGTGACTGACCGGTTGTTTCGTGGACCGATGCACGATAAGCCATCAGGAACAGATGCAGGTATTGGTCCCAGTCTCGTTGATGATCGGAGACGACCTTGGCCAAATATTTGCCCATTGTCCGATTCATGCGTTCTACCATTCCATCGGACTGCGGATGTAACGGTGTAGTCCGAGTCTTACGAATGCCCAACAATCGACAGACTTCTCCAAAGAGTACAGACTCGAAATTGCGGCCTTGATCCGAATGCAGCTCCATGGGCACTCCGAAACGACTGAAGAACTCTTTGACTAGTACGTCAGCAACAGTCGCAGCTTCCTGGTTTGCTAGGGCATATGCTTCTGGCCATTTGGTAAAATAGTCCATTGCCACTAAGATGTATTTATTCCCATCGTCGGTTTCGGGAAATGGTCCGGCAATGTCTATAGCTATTCTCTCCAGAGGACTACCCACATTGTACTGCCTCATAGGTGCTCTTCGCTTCCCCAAGGGTCCGTTGCCAGTGGCACATAATTCACATTTCCGGCACCACTCCTTCACGTCTTCTTTACAGTTGACCCAATAAAAACGCTCCTTAACTTAACCGCAATACTGTAGCCACTCGGCTTCTTGGAACCACGAACTGAGACCTAATGGTGGTGCCATCTTCACTCTCCAGTACTCGCTTCAGGAGATCGTCTTCCACCTTCAAGGACTCCCATTGGGCCCAATATGCTTTGAGCGTTCTGTTGAAAGGGCTGACGGCCTCCCAGGCAGGCCTTTCTCCCACGCGCTTCCATTCCAATACCATTTTTAGTTCGGGATCAGCCTCCTGCTGTCGTTGCAATTCTTCCGGCAACCAATTGTCGTTGACGATGGTAGTCCTTAATACTTGGCAAACCCTCTCTTCCAAACGAGAGCAATGACGGCAATCCGTTGGACAGGGTCTTCTTGAAAGAGCATCGGCATTTCGATGACTAGTGCCCGCTCGATGTTCGGTGTCAAAGTCGTATCCTTGTAATCGTTCGATCCACCTTGCGACCTGGCCTTCAGGATTACGGAATTGTAACAGCCATTTCAACGCTGCATGGTCCGTCCTCAATAAAAACTTCCGTCCGTACAAGTATTTGTAGAAGTGCTCAACGGACTTCACGACGGCCAATAGTTCTTTTCTGGTCACACAATAATTCCTTTCGGCTTTCGACAAAACCTTACTAAAATAGCCGATGACCTTTTCTTGTCCATCCTGTATCTGAGAAAGTACCCCCCCAATGGCCAAATTACTTGCATCTGTGTCAAGTATGAATTTCCCTTCTGTCCGTGGATAGCTCAATATTGGTGCTGTTGTCAGGGCACGCTTCAGCTGTTGGAAAGCTGTTTCACACTCTCCGCTCCAAACATACTCGCGCCCATCTTCAGTTAACCTTGTCAGAGGTTTCGCTATATTGGCAAACCCAGGAACGAAACGCCTGTAGTAGGTACATAACCCAAGAAAACTACGAACTTGGTGTTTATCTTTCGGTGTTGGCCACTCTTGAACTGCACGAATCTTATCGGGGTCGGCTGCCACTCCATTTTGTGATACGACGTGCCCGAGATATTTCACTTCCTTTCTGAATATGTGGCACTTTTTCGGACTCAGTTTCAGATTGGCTCCACGTAGTCTTCGGAACACTTCCTCTAAATTTTTCAAATGTTCGTTGAATGATTTTCCGACTACAATCACATCATCTAGGTATACCAGGCAGGTCTTCCACGACAACCCTCTCAGGATGGTCTCCATTAGACGCTCAAAGGTGGCCGGAGCGTTACATAGACCAAAAGGCATAACTGTAAACTGCCATAGTCCGGAACCAATAGTGAACGCGGTCTTCTCCCGGTCTTCAGGTTCCATTTCAACTTGCCAATAACCGCTCTTCAAGTCCAAAGTCGAAAACCATCGTGAACCAGACAGGGTATCTAACGTGTCGTCGATGCGTGGTAAGGGATAGCTGTCTTTCTTGGTCACGTCATTAAGCTGCCGATAGTCCACACAAAATCTCGTTGACCCGTCCTTCTTACTGACCAGGACCACCGGTGATGCCCATGGACTGCTGGATGGCTCGATGACCCCTTGTTCTTCCATATCAGTAATAATCTTTTCGGCTTCTGCTCGCCTTGCTAGAGGTAGACGCCTCGGCTGCTGACGGACAGGCATAGAGTTGCCTGTATTGATTTTATGTTTTACTATATTTGTTCGTCCCTTCTGGCTATCGTCAAGAGCGAAGATATCTTGGTATCGGTGAACCAAACCCTGTACCTCTTTCACTTCTGTTCTGTTAAGGTCTTCGCACGAACTAGTAACCATGCCCACTAATTTTCCACCATGGTCTTTGGGCGCTGGTTTTGGAACATCAGCCATACATCTGGCTACTCGGAATACTGGCACACACTGTCCCACAAGGGTACTCTTCTTCAATGTCACCGGATCCACATTAACATTCATAATTCTCACCGGTACTCTCTTTCCAACCTTGATCAGCGCTTTTCCCACCAGTATGCCACTATGGATCTTCTTATCACAAACAGGCTCCATCATTCGCACACATCCTACCCGAAGATCTCCATCCAAACCCGCCTCGACAACCATCTCGCTTTGACCCGGCAATATCACATCTTCAGTCAGCAAAACCCTTACAACCGGATCTTCTCGTGGATGCAACGGAAGTTCTTCGTTACCGACCTTCAAAACACCCTCTTTCAAATCCAACGTAAAACCAAATTTTCTCAGGAGGTCCATTCCCAAGATGAAGTCATCAGTGATATCGGCTACCAGCACCTCATGATCACGTTCTTCACTTCCAATGCCAATCTTCATCTTCACCACTCCGCGTGTTGGTATCACTTCACCTGTTGCTGTACGGAGTTGAGTAGTTGTTGGTAACAGCTTCATACTTGATTGTAGAACATCAGGGCGTACGATGGATTTTGTCGCCCCCGTATCAATAAGTAGTGGAACAGTTCGGTTAGCAATTTTCCCATCTACGAACAAACTGCTGGTACTATTGTTTGATGTTACGGCATGGATGGTGATCTTCGGGGCATCTCTACTCAAGGTCAACGTTCGCCCCCACTCGTCGACCTTCTTTAGTTTTCCGACTGCTGAACCTGTTTTGGTTTAGGGCAACGACGTCGTATGTGACCTTGTTCGCCGCAATTCCAACAACGAGGCCCTCGAACTTCTTGATGATTCTTCTTACGGCTTTCTTCCTTCCGAAGAACTCTCAGTACTAACTCTTCTAGGTGATCTTTAGAACCTTCTTCTTCCTCCACAACGGCCCGAACACGCCCGTGACCTCGGGACGCTTGTTTTGCAGCTTCAAATTCTAAAGCGTGAGCAAGCGCATCATCAGTTGTTCTTGGTCGTGCTAGCCTCAATGATTGTTGTGTTTCCCCGTCTCTTAACCCATCAATGAAGGTCTGCACAGCGAGCTGTCCCAAAAATGAATCGGGTGCCGTAGGGTACGCCAATCGGACAAGCCGCGCAACATCGGCTTCAAACTCCTGCAGGCTTTCTCCATTCTTCTGGATACGATTCTTCACTTGCGCGTGATACACTTGTTGAAGATGCGCGTCTCCATATCTCATCTCCAATCTAGACACTAACAATTGATAATCATTTTCCTGTCCTACTGGGATTGTTTGCAGGACGTTCAACGCGTCTCCACGCAAAGCCACAGTTAAAGAAACGGCCTTTTCCTTGCCTGTCCATCCGTTGGCCCCAGCGGCCGCCTCAAATTGTTTGTAGTAGGTGGACCAAGGTATCTTTCCATCGAACGTGGGTGGTTTTACTTTTATCCCTACGGCAGGAACCTTTTCTTCTTTAAATTGTTTCTTTACTTCATTAAACGGCCACTCAGAAGTTGAGGGAAACCGTAGTTGCCTCATTCTATCTTCCAACATTTCGATCATATCGTCTTTCTTAGTTGTTGGTGGTAATTGCATTTGAGCTATTTTCTCTTCTACCATCTTTATTACCCTATCTTGTTCCGCCAATCTACCTTCCAATAGTCCTAACGCACTGGCATTCTCCAAAAATTCTTCGAAAACTTTATCTTCCAACGCTTTGACATTTTCCAACAATTCTCCTTTCAGCATTTTAACATTTTCTTCCAGTGCTTTAGTATTTTCAAGTAATTCTTGTTTAAGCATTCTAACATTTTCTTCGGACTTTCTAGAATTCTCTTCGGACTTTTGCAGTAATTCTTCTTTTAAAATTCTAGAATTCTCTTCGGACTTTTCCAGTATTTCTTCTTTTAGCATTCTAACATTATCTTCGGACTTTCTAGAACTTTCCAGTAACTCTTCTTTTAATATTCTAGAATTTTCTTCCATTTTACTTAACAACACGTTAGTATCAATTGCGGGTCCAGGTATTTCGAAGCGGTAATTTTCAGGATCTTCCTTCTGTTCTAAAAGCCATTCTCTTAGCCGATTTATCAAAACTTCTTTCTTTCCATTACTATCCAAGTCCCTCTCGTCCAATTCCCGTTTTAAATCTATTACTAAGAGATCTTTCAATAGTTTCATCGCCATTTCAATTGTTTGTTGAAATTAATTTTAACACTAAAAATTTATTCTCACAGCACTTTATTTAATTATTACGCGATTTTATTTATTTTAAAACTCCACACCTGACACCACTGTAACGTTCTTTCTAAAATAATAATACAAGTGCTGTTTAAATCGTCTATTCACAAACAAATATTTATTTTATTACACTAATGAATACACTATAAATTAACGCTATGATTATAAACCATTAAAAACTATTATTTACAGACTATGAATTTCTAATACAACATTTATATTCACTATTTATTTTGTAATACCCAGTTAATGACTTGCAGTTGACTGACCCTTTTCTCCGCGACGTCGACTTTATACCATCCTATAAACGTTCCAGAAATCGCCCGAACATACCATGTATTTCTAGAATACACCAGAATAAACCACGTCTGATTTACATGCTTGTGCGATGCGTCATTTTCTCGAAGGCGGCAGAACACACCACCTGTCGCTCGAAAAGAGGTTCGTTCCTTTTCTCTCTTGTTACAGTATTACTTTTATTCATTATGTTTTTATGATAAATGTAAATAGCTAACTGCTAATAAAGATACATTATTATTATTATTGTATTTGGCCAAAACAAATGAATTTTTATAGAAACAAAAGATTTTAAGTAAGTTATTGTTTCTATTAAATGGACACATTATAGTAGAACGTCTCTGGAAGTTTCTGTTTTTCTCCTAGTTTTAGCATAACTTACAAATAAAGAACTTAAACCGAATAAACTCCAGATACTATAGAAAGTTTTTGTTCAAGAAAACCGGAATAATTTGCAGCTACCAAGGATATAAATTGTGATTGAAATTAATTTAAAGTTGAGCATTCTCATACTAATTTTTATTAGAATGATGGAACTTTGGTTAGGGTATAAAACAAGTTCCCTGCACTTTATAACCAAATCGAACTTTAAATAATAATATCCAAAAATTAACTTTTATTTAAAATTCAATTTAGGCACACAAAAATAAAAAAATTAAATTAATTAATAAAAATTTTTTTATCGATACACTAAACATTCAGTGTTTGACATCATCACATTATAATACAGGCAGACTTGACTAACATTATTTTAATTCAATTATAAAAGAATCTGTTTAACATCAAACAATTTTCTCACAATAATATTCATAATCATTAAAACACTTTTACAAAAATTGTTAAATTATAACAATAACAAGATTAATAACCTTAAATACGTATTTTATATATCTCAATTTGCAACCCTTATTATGGCATAAGTTCTAATACTTAATTAACTGTAAGTTACAATTAATTTACATTGATATGGCAGTTAAAAATAAGAATTAAGATAAATTGCTCAAAAACAGGATACAAGCGAGTGTGACGTCATATCTACTTAAACCAATATTTTAGCTTACTATTTATATCGAGTGATCATTTAAATTTCAGATTAGAGTAGGCGTTGAAACTTAAACGTAGGTCTGCGCTTTTGTATTAACCATTTTGTATTAAAATACTCACAAAGGTACTGACATCAAATATCATTACTGCCATTTTAGAATTTGACAGTTCATAAATGTAAACAATTATTTGGTATTTTCTGATTAATAAAAGACATGACTAAAATTTCCATGGCTTACTAGATCTGGAATTTAAATGATCACCCGATATGTATATAATATGCCCTAAACAAGGGGTTGTATTAAAACTAGTGATGGGTTCTCGACACTACCCGCGTGTCGCGACACTTGAGAGTCGAAACAATATGACGTCATAAGTGTCGACTCTTCATGATACTTTAACGACACTTCGCCTTTACAAAATAGAGAGGTACAAAATAAACAGAAAAAACCCCACCCTTTTTCTATTTTATGGAGTTTGGAAATTTCTTGTGGTTTTGCCTCGGAACCAAGAGGTAAAAGGACAGAAATTTAAAATACTTAATTGTCTAAAAACTTCGCGGTCAACTATCCGATAAGTATATACATTTCAAATTAGAAAATAGTGAAAAATTCAATTATTGGAAAATATACAGGGCCTTCCATTTAAAAAACACAGACTTCTTCTATTACCCTGTATAATATATGATTTTTTAAAAACTTTTAGTGTGTTTAAAAACGGCACTGAATATTGTTTAAGGGGTTAACACATATTTGTACCACCTGTACATTGTTGTGTTAATAAAATTCAAATTTAATTACCTCCATTGGAATTATGAGCTGATTTTGAGCCAAAAGTAAAAATTCTAAACTACCGAAAATTAAATGCTTTAAATTGGGATGCTATCTTGACGTCCACTAAGTGTTCTCTCATACAAATTGTAATCGAAGTTCAAATTTAACTACATAAGGATTATAATCCACTTGCGTAGACCTGGGTGAATAAGCTCATTTTGATGTAAACAATAGCTTGTTGGAAAGGGAAATAGGGAACCTTTTTAATAATGCATTAAAAAATTATTTCTTTTTTATTAACAATAGATTATTCTCAAATTTTTCTCTTATTCTCCCAAAAATTTGCTATACTAGGTCAAAATAGTCAAAAATCCGATCCAGATATAGTATAGTACTCCGTTTTAGGTCATAGGGCAAGAGGTGGCCAATTATACAATCAGAAATTTGGTATCTAAATACCTACTGCGGTTTTCAGAGCAAACTAGTTCCAGTCTTACAAATATTCTATCTACACCTTGGGAGTAACCTAAGTAGGTATAACCTAACCTTATAACGCTTATTTATAATAGCCAAGTGGATTCGTTTAAGCTTCGGACTTGGGAATGGGCGGCAGTAACCTAATAAATTCAAAAGCACTTACAGAGTATATCGCTACTAGTTCTAGGATACCCAAAATCACAACCAAGAAAACACAATTTACCCATGAGGATCTCTTTTAATAAATCAAATAATAATAATAATTAAATTCAATCAAGTTAAATATCAAAAGTAATAAACTATCTAATCACACCAGAAGAAGACTAGGTTATAATGTAGTTAAAACAATCATTATTAATCAATATTTGCAATTAAATATTCACAAAATATTAAAAGTGCTCGACTATCAAAAATTGCCATGCATTAAACGAATGTAACCAAATATTATTAAATCAATAATATAGTTAGGGCAGATACAAATTTATGTGCAAGTATAAATATAAATCTCAATGTTTATGACCCTAAGATTAATTAGCGAAGTGTAATCCCTTAATGAAATTCTTTAATCTTCTCAAAACTAAACAAACATTAACGTTCGCGAGAAAATTAAAAACTATTAGAAATTGTTAAGGCCTTGGCATAAATCAAATAATTCGATGGTACCAACTATCGTACCCAATCTGACTACAACCCCTAGATTCGCTTGACTATTTGCTGAATCAATTAACAAAACATGCTAGTTTTTAATTTTATTTAAGGTTTTATTTAAAATAAAATGAAAGTCATCGTTTAATAATTTATATGTTGTCTTACTTGATAACACTTGATATAGGAGTTTGTTATTTGTTCACAAGAGTCTGAATTTCGCTGTTTTAGAAGGGTAGCAGAGGATGTTTATGATTTTGTGTTTCACGGATCAACTCCACGTGAACACGAAGATTCTACGATGGGGTGCTTGAATACTTACTTGTCAGTCGGTTCCAAAGATAAGAGTAAAAAGGATATGGTAAAAGAAGCCCGAAATTAAAAAGACCTGATGCTAGTTAAAAGCTAGCGGCCAATACAACCGGTAAGTATTGCTTTGAAAGCTTCATTATCCTGGATACTCCAAAGGTGTTGATTTCCACTAAAGAACTTTCTAACGGAAAACTTAATCTAATGTCAGCTGATTTCAAGGACTCATCTTAAAAACATTGGTTTTATCCTAGCACCTCAGAAATACATATTCGAAGCAGGAAAAGGAAGTGCAAAATCTTAAAAACTGATAACCATAATCAAAAATATTAGATACTTAAACGAGCCTGAAAAAGACTAAATCTCCTAACTAATAGAACCAAAAATGGCTTTATACTATAAGCAACTCAAAACTAAACATCAACCTAATCTAACGAAACATTATTTAGCATTGCCCAATTTCTGATTAAACAGGGCCTCTAGCGTAACCTAACTTTTGAATTTCTATCCTAACCTCCATAACCTAACCCAATCGAACTTATATCCTAACCTAACCTGACATATCGATAATGCCTTTCTTTATACTAAGGCCGACCAGGGGCGTGCTGGGTATCTGAGACCAGGCCAGGAAAAAACTTTAGGTTCAGGCCAATTTAATAGCTATTTTCAGTAAAATTCTTATTATTATACTCCCAAAATTATTGCCAAAATGCGTGCTATCTATTTTTAAATTGATTAGATGTTTTCGACTTTACAATACCTCTTATTGTATACTGATTAATTGGATACTGAATATTTAATTTTTGGTCATAGATTTATGATTCGATTTAAATGTTAAGATGTTATAATAATGCAGAGAAATTATCACCCCGACTGGGAATCGAACCCAGGACTTTCTACTTGCCGGACAGAAGCTCCACCTCTGAGCTATCTAAGGTAATTACCAACCGAAAATGACAACTCTACTACATAAGTTGGAACTATTAAATATACCACATATGAATACTAATTAAATATTAATAATATATAATCCGAGTATATACGTAGTTCGAGTCCCAGTCGTGGTGTTAATTTTTCTACATTTTTATAACAGCTTAACATTAAAATTAAGCTTAATGTAATATTTACTTACACAAAAACCTTCACCCAAATTATTTATGATTCAAGTTCTGTATAACGTGGTTCGATAGTTAAAAACAATTTTCTTTGACCTGCTAATCATAGCAATCGTTATACCGAACTCGAATCATAAATCTGTGACGTAACATACATCTTAGAAAAACTAGATGTTAACCTACTAGACATTAAATTTTTACGTAGATGTCGATAATTTTTTGCAAAAACCACCTACCTGAAATGTAGCTATAGCTACACAGAGCATAAAGCAGTAAGCACTAAAGACAAGTCTTACGTCATCAATCACCTCCATTTGATTAAAGATTAAAATTGTTAGTCAAACTTACAACGGCATTCATGTATCGCGTTTGGCTCCAAATATGAACTTTCAAATCAGATTTATGTTGGTCTAGGCTATATTGAGGAGCAGGTATTACTGCCCAATGTTTCTTACTTCCAGCGTATATAGCGAGAACAGTTTCTGGAATAAGCATTTAGCACCACAAGGTAAATCTTCCGAATTCAAATAATTTCATGACTCTTGCCACTCGACTAGCAGATAAAGATAGGTAATGTTTTTCGTTTTACAAACATTCCAAAGGAAATACATTTTACAACTGTGACAGTCAATGGCGTTTTAGTAACTATATATATAGGACATTTGAAAACCTGAATGAAAATAATAACAGCATTGATTTCTTCCTCTGTTTGACGTATCAATAGATCAGTACCAATTGCATGAAGATACAGACAATTTCTCTTAACTAGACTCCAACATTGCTGACGTAGAGCTGTTCTTTCCTGATTTCTATTTTAGGTTCATACGAAAAGCTATTTATTTTCCAATTGCATATTTGCACAACTTGCACAACACAAGCATATTGCAACCATAAATGCATTACTAACTTCTTTTTTATATTAAATAAATTATTTTCATGTCCAGTCGAGCGATTTTGACCGATTTATAGGCCTGTTTTTAGAGCGTAAATTGCTAAAATAGCTATCCTTGTTTACGCCGCCTCCATAGTGATCACAGTAACTATAAACCACTGCACCTACCTACTTGAAGTTTTGCAGTTTTCAAATTATTTTTATTTTAAAATTAAATATTAATTGAAACGTAGACCGGACATAAACTAACGTATGCATTTCGAAGCATTAATTAGTGTTTTAGAACCCTTTATCGTCTTAGCGCTAACTGACTCTGCGGTCTTCACACTAAAACACGGTCAAACACTCAATTGAGCCCTTAATACATAATAAACTATTACTTTACTTGGATTTTTCTTTAAAAGCAACCCGAGATGTCCGAAATAATATTAATTTCAGAAGATCCCACACCGACCCGAGCCCGACCCAAGCTCGAAATTATGTTGTGTTACCCGGTATTAACTAGGACCATGGGACCGGGTCGAGCTTAGGCCCGAATGTCAGGCCCGATCCCGTGCAGGTCTCTAGTACAAACTATAAAATCATGTCAATAGCAACCACGGCATTATAAGCGGGTATTATCATTTATAATTATAACGCCCCCGCGTAGCGTTATCCTTGCTATCGACGCAGACGTTACATTCAAAATAAAATAAATATAAACAACGCCCTTGACAACGCTAACAATTATAAATTGTAATTCATTTTTTACTCACCGTACGTATACTCGTGTACGTATACGTAGTGAAAAATAAATATTGGAACAATTAAACATTAATTTTTTTATTATCCCACCCCTCAGGCCACCGGGATGTGTCCCGGTATCCCGGTGGGCCAGCACGCCCCTGAGGCCGACACTAGTATTATTAGTAGTATTATTTTCGTTCGAATTTTGATAGTTTCGCGGGCAGCATGGGATTATTAATCGCAAAGTTATTAAAAGTACTTCCCATTGTCAGCCTAATAGCAGGTAGGTATCAAAAACAATTTCTTTGTTTCACATTTCCTTGTTTTGGGATAGTTACACCATACATTCATGAAAAAACTGCGTGTTTGAAGTTTTGTAAATTAACCTTTTTTCCGTACCGTTTCTCACGGCAATAAGGACTTTTATCAGCAACATATATGTAAAATGTATATGTATGTGTGTTATATGTGTATACATTACATGTAAGTATAATATAACTGTTGGTTGTTTTCTCATTCTTGAATTTCCATCAATTTCGTTTCTACCCACTCACAACAAAACTCTCGATTTCTGCTTGTTTACAAATTAAACTTCAATGCCACCGGTTTTGCGTGCATTTGTGTTGTTTACAAATTGGCAGTTACGGTTCGATGTCATTGACGTTGATTTAGTTCTTTCTATAGATAAACTATAAATCGAATTAAATTAAATTGTTGTTTATGGAAATTCAGTTTTCTGTAAATCAGATGCACGACTACTTGCTTTTTGTTGCTGTTATTTTTGGACTAATAATGAAGAAGTATAGAAGTGGGCGTTCAATTTTAATTTACACGGTCACACAACATTATATGTAATTTATTTAATTAAAAAGTTTTTGTAAGGCGCTGCTAATTACTTACTTGAATTCTCATCACTCTTCTTTTCTTCTTCTTTTTTAAGTCTGCTTGTCTGATTTTATGTAGATATTGTACGTATGTATTTGCAAGTCAGTATATAAATATAGTTGTGTTGCTCAATTCGTTCCCTAAAGAATAATGACTGCGTCTACAAGACAACGGATTGCATTAAAAGCCCTGTAGCTACTTAACACGCACCATTAATTTTTATTAGGTGTAATTTATCAATACATACTGAGCGTTTACTAATTGAAAAACAATTGCATGTTAGTAGAGGCTGTTTTCAATTTTGTTGTTTTCTGGGGGAGATCATTATCGTTTTATTTCACACAGAGTTTCAAACTACTTTTTTTAATACAATTCCAACCCTGAAATTTCTGATCGCAATTCTTTAATGGGTGCGTTGACATTGTTAATGAAGATGAAAGTTTCTGTATTTGAAATTCTCATTCATGTTCTTCTTATGAAATTAAGCTTAATCGCCCTATTAGAGTCATCGTTAAGGGTGTTAGTCCTTCTTTTATCGTCGAATAAACTAAAAATCTACTCCGCTGAAAATGCAAAATTGTAAGAGCAGAAGATGTCCTGAAGAAGACTGTCGCTAATAACCAAAAGCAAATGATTAAGCTTCCGGTGCATATACTGATATTTGATTATATCGAAGATATTAAGATCTATAAATTCTGTAATTTTAAGGGAATGAAAGTTATTGAGGATATTGACTATTGAGGCGGTCAAAAGACCCAAGCTGGTTACCGAATATAAGAAATATCAAGGATTTGGGTACACGAAAAGCTATTGCCTAAAGACACCTTGTGTGTCAAGTTTGTTTGTTTGTTTGTTTGTTTGTGGGCGAGGAATCAGGATGGCGGAGCATCCTTCGTACCTCATGGTACCGATTGCTATGATCATTTGGCCGACCCGAATCTGGGGGAATTCCACCCCCAGTAGGGATTTTTAACGTGCCAAACATCGCATTGACACGGGACCTACAGTTTTACTTCCTATCCGAAAAGAAGGCATGTTTTAATTTTTCTCCGCTATGAAAAATTACCAGCTCGGGTCGGGGATCGAACCTGCAATCCTTGGATTATGAAGCAAACATGCAAACCACTAATCCACCGAGGCTGGCTATGTGTGTCAAGTGTATCTCTAGAAATTGTCCAAACCCAAAGAAAAATAAGTCTGTTTGCGCTAATTGCAAAAGAGCACCCTGCCTGTGATAGGTGCTGCGAAGTTTTTCCAGAGATTTAGAAATATAAAAAAGAAAAATGCTGACTCTAATGTCAGAGATACCGTGTCTGAGCAGGTGCGGATATTTGTACTCGCTAGCAACAAAGGCTGATGGTAACAATGAACCAAATACTAACATTAGCCGAGTACAGAATGTTAAAGAAAATAATCTAAAAAACAGTTTGAAAAACAGTCTCAGTTTAAAGAAATGCTTCGTAACATCATGGCCCGACTTGATGAGCAGAGAACAGACAAGAAACGTTCAATAAAACGACAACTAAGGTATTACCCTATCAGGTATGTGTTCAACAAAGCAGATTATCTGTACCTCTGTATTTGTAAGACAACTTGGAAAGATATTTATACTCGGAGGAAACTTTAACCCAAAACGTAGTACCTATTGGGGATAAAACCAGCTGACGCAACATTTGAACCGCGAAATAAAGAAGATAAAAAACGAGACTTTCAACAAGTACCTATCAAAAGGACACTAATTATTTATTACGGAGAGCCACGAAGAAAATTAAAAGACCAACGTTGCATTTCCCATTACTGAGAAAACCTGGAGGAATGTGGGCTAGGAGCAACCAAGGAGAAAAGGCAAATATTTACGCAGGCCATGTTGATCGACCCTTTCAACCAAAAGTCTTTCGTGAGGCTGGCCTCCTTCTCCGTAGGAGGTAGCTACGAAGATTAAACAAAAACTAATCCACATAAAATCTCCGAAATCTCACGATACCATCTCATAAATAGAAAAGTCCTGAAGAAATCTTCCAGGAAGGGAATTGTCAAACTGACCAACTTAATAAACACTTCATTCCGGCTTAAGCACACGTCATTATGTAGGAAGATCGCAGAGGTAAAAAATTAGTGTATGAATTGGTGTCGTGCAGACCCATCTCCTTGCTGCCAGTTATCTGTAAACTGTATGAGAAATTGCTTCTGAAGAGATTGACGCCGATTATTGATATAAAAAAAGATCATTCTGGACCATCAATCTGGATTTAGGAATCAACATTCAACTTTAGACCAGTTTCATCGAATCAGCAACGTTATTGAAACGGCGTTTGAAGAAAAGAAGATTTCCGGCTATATTCTTGGATATAACCCAAGCATTTGATAAGATGTAGCACCCCGAATTGGAAATAAAGATGGATAAATGGCTACCTAAACACTATAGCCTGTTACTGAAATCTTATGTATGTTAGCAAACGACATTTTCGCATTCGACAGGACTCTTACTCAGAGTTAAGACTCAGATTGGTGTGCCACACGGCAGTGTGCTGGGCCCCATATTAGCCATAGTGTATGCTTGCGACATACCTCAAACTGCTACTACCTTGATCGCTACATTTACAGACGACACAGGTATTTTGGCAACTGGAGCTGAAGAGTTCGAAGTCGAATACAACTTACAATAGGCGATAGATACAGTTTATGCATAGACGAAGAGCTGGGGCATAAAACTCGATGAGAATAATAAATAAGTCCATGTCAACTTAACGTATCGTAAGAACGAACAGTTACCGTTGTCGATCGACGGGCATGTATTTAGTTCCATAAGCTAACACCGCGAAATATCTAGGTAGGAATCTAGATGCTATGCTGAAGTGGAAGAAACACATCAGAAAGAAAAGAGAAGAACTAAACATCAAGTTCAAAAAAATGTATTGGCTGATGGAAGAAGGTCTGCTATGTCAACACACAGCAAGTTAATGCTGTACAGTGTTAAACCAGTTTGAATATGGCAGCCAACTTTGGGACGGTGCTAGCGACAGCAACATACAAGTTATACATGTGCTAAGGAGCATAGTAGACTCTCCTTGGTACGTTAAAAATAGTCATCTATATATTATCAAGACCTGGGAATGGAAATCATGGCGGATGAGATTAGACGATTGGCTACGAAGCACGAAGATCGACTTGGTAACCACTGAACACTGAGGCAAACTAGTTGCTGGATCATTTTAGAAGAGTACGACGGCTCAAGAGGAGTAAACATTTTGAATTATTGGATTGAGTGAGGTGCAAAGCAGGACAAACTGTGATTTATCTGTGATAAAAATCTGAGTCACGCCATTGGAATGAACTCTTGAGTTACTAACTAATTAACTTTAAGATTGTATTAAAGTAGAATAACTCGTTAGTCTTAATCGTTAGACTAGTTGTAATGTAATTAAGTGGCATGAGGCATTTTAAATAAAAAAATATATAATTTAAAACGTTTGGTATGTCAGATTACAAACCTACCAGAATTTGAAATTTCTCCTAGATTGAAGTGTTGAAAGATTGAAAACTTGAAGTGTTGAAACTGCATATAATTCAGCTTCTGGGTGCTTCTCAAAAACTCTGAAATTGTTCGCAGATGAAACGCAGACTTGTTCTTTTTTTTTGTAGATTAGTTTTATAAACAGTTTTTCTCCCAGTCTCTATTATTCTGGTAGGCAATAGCATATTTACCTATCAGGTCTATAGGCAGTTTATACCCTACGCTTACCTGTCAGCGGTGGATTTAGTACGATTAGACTGGCTGATACTAGTGGTAATTCGCCTGGTGTATAAAACGAAGGTCTTGACAGCAGACCGCCGATTGCTACTTGGTTGCCGACATTTAGTCGGTAGCATTTTGCCTGGTCGTAACGCTATTGCATGATGTACTTCTTATTAGACAGGAAATTTTTGGTGATTAATTTGACAAGAAACTGTTTATCCGGCGTAACGATTAGGCGACTACGCCGATATCATCACGACGCGTTTAGCATTTCGCCGTAAGCGACCTTATTGTACTGTGTTATATCTTATTGTTATATCTTAATTGTTTAATATTTGTTTTTGCTAACTTCAGATACTAACTTTTTTTTTGTTGCAGGTATGTTCTGACTGAAACCTAACTCAGCATAGAGAGTTTTTGACAGTAGGCGTAGATCTGTACAATTTATCAACTCTGTGCAAGATCGCAAGGAAAGTAAGTACTACAGCGTTAGTTTAGTTGATCGAAAGAATAAATCTTAACATTCAACGTTGTCGTTAATTCTCATACAATCACAATTTTGTGTATTAAATGTGAAATGTCACTATAAATCTGTCAAAATCCTTTTAGCTTACGTCACTATTTCTAATTTAATGGTGGCTATTTAATGCATCGTTGATGTTTGACTTTTTTAAATATTTGTGTTTTTATAAGTACATGAAAATGCAACTAGAATTAAAGATGTTGACCTAGAATTTGAATAATACCACAATCAAACACATTCAGTTAAGGAAAATGTAAAAGATTGGAAATTAAAAACCAGAAGATAAAATGTTGCCATTGGGACATTATGGTAGATGTAATACGGCTTAAAAACTTTGACGTTAACTATCGTATCAGAATGAAATTATTGCAAAGTTATGTACGATTTATTGATTTCTCCTCCTAAAAACGAAAAAACGTGTCCTATTTTATTAACCAATACTCATACCTACGAACTCATACAAAGGAGGCTAACGCATGACATATCATCATACATAATAAAAGGAATAGACGCTTTTGTGAACCAAAGGAAACGCACCGCAAACAACATGAATGTCCTGGTTATCCCTGACCATATGTGACTATGATACCCACGCACATCCTTCGTAATGAAATTGCTGCTGACAAGAGTAGATGTTTTCTTTCACAGAATATTAGGAAATGTTACTTTTAATGATTTATACGTTAAGGATGAAAATGTACATTAATACTATTGGAATAACACTGTGTGGGTTTTTATCTTCAATTGTTTTGTGCTTACCAAACGTGAAACATTAAGTCGATATTCATGTGACTTCCAAGTTTCTTAATTTGCAAAATTTTAAGATAGTTATAGTTAGATAGTATAAAACAGTTTTTTGGCATTTTTGCAAATGTTCATACATATGTCGTGTTGTAAGTGTAACATAGAAACTAACCTAAATATTCTTGGAAGATACCAAGATACGACTAATCGAATGAGCAAAAACTGAGTAGAGCTCTAATTATTCTTTCAGTAATAGATTAATAATAACAGATACAACTATCATTAAACGAGTAATTTTTAGTAAAAGAAACTGATTCCCAATCTATAAGTCGCTTCTCAATTCCTGAACGGTCAGAGTCCTACCTCAGAATATTTTTCTTTAAAGAGTTCAGATCTCATAAAACATAGTACCTACCGCAAATTATATAACATCTTAGAAAATAAAGATGTCTCTCACACCTATCTATTTCCCCTATTATTCCACAATCGGACAGACTATGAGGATCTGACGACCGATTGAAAGTCGCTGACACAACTAACGCTAGTAAAGAGCAATAGCTATAGAACCTTGTTTGTATGAGAATTGCAAAGTCTTTTTTTACAGTAGTATTAAATACTTGGATGCTGTAGGACAAGCACGTCAACCTAATACGGGCCAAATAATCATGGCCTAAGTTTATATATTATCTTCTACAGTATAAAAAAGAACAAGGAGAACGGTAAAATTGATGTTTTCTTCCTGACACTTGGCATCTCTGCTCTACTACCAGCTTTCCTACTTAGAATCTACTTTAGAAATTTTAAAATTAAGCACGAAATCTTTGTTAAAATTTTTGTTGCATACCGTTATATTTGTTGCGCCGCACTCACTGCATTTCTTCCAATTTAGCAGGACAAAATTGAATTTTCGATTTGCGTTGTGTAACAAAATCTAACACAAAAAAACATTCTTTAATCATTGCTGATTCTTACCCCATCTTATATTAGTTTTTGTCTTAACAGTAAAAACAAAAGACGCGACTGAATTATAATGCATACTTGTTGCAATCTTTATGAGTCAGATAATTTAGACAGATAAGTCAGTCCCGGCGCTGGCAGATCTGGTTAAGGTTTTCTGCAGTTTTCCTTAGCTGTAACACAAATATGGGATTTGCGCTGTTCCATCTATAAGTCGGCTGCAGCCGCACATTGGGCCTACATAATAATGTAACATTCTTTCTAAAATAATAATACAAGTGCTGTTTAAATCGTCTATTCACAAACAAATATTTATTTTATTACACTAATGAATACACTATAAATTAACGCTATAATTATAAACCATTAAAAACTATTATTTACAGACTATGAATTTCTAATACAACATTTATATCCACTATTTATTTTGTAATACACAGTTAATGACTTGCTGTTGACTGCCCCTTTTTATCCGCAAAGTCGCTTTTATACCACCATACAAATCTTCTAGAAATCGCTCGAACATACCGGTATATTGCTAGAATACACTAGAAGGTTGAGTGCATTGCGCTGCCGCTCCGGAATGTTCCACGACCCATTGACGGCCGGACCAGACGATGCGTTGCACTCGTTACACTGCCCCCCTCTTCAAGTCTGTTCTGTCCCAGAACAGGTTTTATGCTCTGGTTCCTGTAAAATGGGTCATGACGATATCGACAGTCTTCACCTCGACTACACGTTCCATTACGGTAGAAATAACAGTCTACACTCTTCGTTGGCCTTAATGCGGGCTGTGGGTCAAAACTGCAGACGAAGATCTTGACGTCAGTACCTCTAAAGACAACTTCCAGCATGTTTCTAACGATTCTCCAATCCAGCTGGTCCCGCCCACAGCCGAGTTTGGGAACTGCCAATTTGTTAATTCCCCTGGTAAGCAACTCGATCCTCAAATTCCATAGTGCCCTCCACAAGTCGGCGTAACTCGGTTTCTGGTAGTAAAACTGCTTGGTTACCAAGTAGTAAATGGATCGGTCATGATCAGACACGCGTAAGGATTTACCAACAGAGGGATTTTGTTCTCGAAGTTCATTCAGCCGTCCAAATTTATTTCTAAACACTACTGCGATCCCCCTGGACATACGGAGATCCGCGGAGACACAGTGGGCAATGGAATAATTACCAGGGACCCGGAAGAGATCTTGTTGCATCTCAGTCGTGACTCCGAATCGCGCTTTTCTAGTTCCAGAGAACGCAGCCATAAATTCTCTAAAGGTTCGCTGATCATCTTCACGCCTTACGGTATTGATAGCCACCTCAGGCTCATCTTTCCGATCCGGGACTGCGTCATTATTTCCCTCATAGTGCGCCAGACGATTGGAGTGTACCACCTTTGGTTTCCCCCTTGGCAATTTCTGGATGCGATAAATCAAGTCATTTATTCGTTTCTTCACCTGGTATGGACCCTCCCAATTTCGCTGTAACTTTGGAGAATAGCCACGACGCCTTTGCGGGTTGTATAACCAGACAAGCTCTCCAGGTTGAAACCCTCCTTCTTGGGCTCTCACATCGTACGTAGCCTTCATCCGGTCACTCGCGATTCGACTATTATTTCGGGTTCGGTCGTGAATATCCTCCAACTTCTTCTTTAAGTTGATGACATAATCATTCCCGGCTACCTCCTGCTCTATAGGTGGAGACCCAAATTCCAGATCACACGGTAACCGTAACTCGCGTCCAAACATTACAGACGCTGGTGACTGACCGGTTGTTTCGTGGACCGATGCACGATAAGCCATCAGGAACAGATGCAGGTATTGGTCCCAGTCTCGTTGATGATCGGAGACGACCTTGGCCAAATATTTGCCCATTGTCCGATTCATGCGTTCTACCATTCCATCGGACTGCGGATGTAACGGTGTGGTCCGAGACTTGCGAATGCCCAACAATCGACAGACTTCTCCAAAGAGTACAGACTCAAAATTGCGACCTTGATCCGAATGCAGCTCCATGGGCACTCCGAAGCGACTGAAAAACTCTTTGACTAGTACGTCAGCAACAGTCGCAGCTTCCTGGTTTGGTAGGGCATATGCTTCTGGCCGTTTGGTAAAATAGTCCATTGCCACTAAGATGTATTTATTCCCATCGTCGGTTTCGGGAAATGGTCCGGCAATGTCTATGGCTATTCTCTCCAGAGGACTACCCACATTGTACTGCCTCATAGGTGCTCTTCGTTTCCCCAAGGGTCCGTTTCCAGTGGCACATAGTTCACATTTCCGGCACCACTCCTTCACGTCTTCTTTACAGTTGACCCAATAAAAACGCTCCCTAACTTTCTCCAAAGTCTTTTTCACACCGAAGTGTCCCCCGGAGGCACCGTCATGGAGATGTCGCAATACTGTAGCCACTCGGCTTCTTGGAACCACGAACTGAGACCTAATGGTGGTGCCATCTTCACTCTCCAGTACTCGCTTCAGAAGATCGTCTTCCACCTTCAAGGACTCCCATTGGGCCCAATATGCTTTGAGCGTTCTGTTAAAAGGGCTGACGGCCTCCCAGGCAGGCCTTTCTCCCACGCGCTTCCATTCCAGTACCATTTTTAGTTCGGGATCAGCCTCCTGCTGTCGTTGCAATTCTTCCGGCAACCAATTGTCGTTGACGATGGTAGTCCTTAATACTTGGCAAACCCTCTCTTCCAAACGAGAGCAATGACGGCAATCCGTTGGACAGGGTCTTCTTGAAAGAGCATCGGCATTTCGATGACTAGTGCCCGCTCGATGTTCGGTGTCAAAGTCGTATCCTTGTAATCGTTTGATCCACCTTGCGACCTGGCCTTCAGGATTACGGAATTGTAAAAGCCATTTCAACGCTGCATGGTCCGTCCTCAATAAAAACTTCCGTCCGTACAAGTATTTGTAGAAGTGCTCAACGGACTTCACGACGGCCAATAGTTCTTTTCTGGTCACACAATAATTCCTTTCGGCTTTCGACAAAACCTTACTAAAATAGCCGATGACCTTTTCTTGTCCATCCTGTATCTGAGAAAGTACCCCCCCAATGGCCAAATTACTTGCATCTGTGTCAAGTATGAATTTCCCTTCTGTCCGTGGATAGCTCAATATTGGTGCTGTTGTCAGGGCACGCTTCAGCTGTTGGAAAGCTGTTTCACACTCTCCGCTCCAAACATACTCGCGCCCATCTTCAGTTAACCTTGTCAGAGGTTTCGCTATATTGGCAAACCCAGGAACGAAACGCCTGTAGTAGGTACATAACCCAAGAAAACTACGAACTTGGTGTTTATCTTTCGGTGTTGGCCACTCTTGAACTGCACGAATCTTATCGGGGTCGGCTGCCACTCCATTTTGTGATACGACGTGCCCGAGATATTTCACTTCCTTTCTGAATATGTGGCACTTTTTCGGACTCAGTTTCAGATTGGCTCCACGTAGTCTTCGGAACACTTCCTCTAGATTTTTCAAATGTTCGTTGAATGATTTTCCGACTACAATCACATCATCTAGGTATACCAAGCAGGTCTTCCACGACAACCCTCTCAGGATGGTCTCCATTAGACGCTCAAAGGTGGCCGGAGCGTTACATAGACCGAAAGGCATAACTGTAAACTGCCATAGTCCGGAACCAATCGTGAACGCGGTCTTCTCCCGGTCTTCAGGTTCCATTTCAACTTGCCAATAACCGCTCTTCAAGTCCAAAGTCGAAAACCATCGTGAACCAGACAGGGTATCTAACGTGTCGTCGATGCGTGGTAAGGGATAGCTGTCTTTCTTGGTCACGTCATTAAGCTGCCGATAGTCCACACAAAATCTCGTTGACCCGTCCTTCTTACTGACCAGGACCACCGGTGATGCCCATGGACTGCTGGATGGCTCGATAACCCCTTGTTCTTCCATATCAGTAATAATCTTTTCGGCTTCTGCTCGCCTTGCTAGAGGTAGACGCCTCGGCTGCTGACGGACAGGCATAGAGTTGCCTGTATTGATTTTATGTTTTACTATATTTGTTCGTCCCTTCTGGCTATCGTCAAGAGCGCAGATATCTTGGTATCGGTGAACCAAACCCTGTACCTCCTTCACTTCCGTTCTGTTAAGGTCTTCGCACGAACTAGTAACCATACCCACTAATTTTCCACCATGGTCTTTGGGCACTGGTTTTGGAACATCAGCCGTACACCTGGCTACTCGAAATACTGGCACACACTGTCCCACAAGGGTACTCTTCTTCAATGTCACCGGATCCACATTAACGTTCATAATTCTCACCGGTACTCTCTTTCCAACCTTGATCAGCGCTTTTCCCACCAGTATGCCACTATGGATCTTCTTATCACAAACAGGCTCCATCATTCGCACACATCCTACCCCAAGATCTCCATCTAAACCCACCTCGACAACCATCTCGCTTTGACCCGGCAATATCACATCTTCAGTCAGCAAAACCCTTACAACGGGATCTTCTCGTGGATGCAACGGAAGTTCTTCGTTACCGACCTTCAAAACACCCTCTTTCAAATCCAACGTAAAACCAAGTTTTCTCAGGAGGTCCATTCCCAAGATGAAGTCATCAGTGATATCGGCTACCAGTACCTCATGATCACGTTCTTCACTTCCAATGCCAATCTTCATCTTCACCACTCCGCGTGTTGGTATCACTTCACCCGTTGCTGTACGGAGTTGAGTAGTTGTGGGTAGCAACTTAATACTTGATCGTAGAACGTCAGGGCGTACGATGGATTTTGTCGCCCCCGTATCAATAAGTAGTGGAACAGTTCGATTAGCAATCTTCCCATCTACAAACAAACTGCCGTTACTATTCTTCGATGTTACGGCATGGATCGTGATCTCCGGGGCATCTTCACTCGCCGTTAACGTTCGCCCCCTCTTGCCAACCACCTTTAACTTTTCTGACGGTTGTACTTTTCTTATTGTGGGACAACGGCGTTCTACATCTCCTTGTTCGCCGCAGTTCCAACAACGAGGCCCTCGAACTTCTTGATGATTCTTCTTACGGCTTTCTTCCTTCCGAAGAACTCTCAGTACTAACTCCTCTAGGTGATCTTTAGAACCTTCTTCTTCCTCCACAACGGCCCGAACACGCCCGTGACCTCGGGACGCTTGTTTTGCAGCTTCAAATTCTAAAGCGTGAGCAAGCGCATCATCAGTTGTTCTTGGTCGTGCTAGCCTCAATGATTGTTGTGTTTCCCCGTCTCTTAACCCATCAATGAAGGTCTGCACAGCGAGCTGTCCCAGAAATGAATCGGGTGCCGTAGGGTACGCCAATCGGACAAGCCGCGCAACATCGGCTTCAAACTCCTGCAGGCTTTCTCCATTCTTCTGGATACGATTCTTCACTTGCGCGTGATACACTTGTTGAAGATGCGCGTCTCCATATCTCATCTCCAATCTAGACACTAACAATTGATAATCATTTTCCTGTCTTGCTGGGATTGTTTGCAGGACGTTCAACGCGTCTCCACGCAAAGCCACAGTTAAAGAAACGGCCTTTTCCTTGCCTGTCCATCCGTTGGCCCCAGCGGCCGCCTCAAATTGTTTGTAGTAGGTGGACCAAGGTATCTTTCCATCGAACGTGGGTGGTTTTACTTTTATCCCTACGGCAGGACCCCTTTCTTCTTTAATTTGCTTCTTTACTTCATTAAACTCAGAAGTTGAGGGAAACCGTAGTTGCCTCATTCTATCTTCCAACATATCGATTATGTCGTCTTTCTTAGCTGTTGATGGTAATTGCATTTGGGCTATTTTCTCTTCTACCATTTTTATTACCCTATCTTGTTCCGCCAATCTGCCTTCCAATAGCCCTAGCGCGCTGGTATTCTCCAAAAATTCTTCGAAAACTTTTTCTTCTAACACGTTGACATTGTCCAGCAATTCTTCTTTAAGCCTTCTAGAACTTTCTTCGGACTTTTCTAGTAATTCTTCCTTAAGCAATCTTGTGTTTTCTAGTAAATCTTCTTTAAGCCTTCTAGAATTTTCAAAAACTTTTTGTTCCATCTTTCTAGCATTTTCTTCGGACTTTTCCAGTAGTTCTTCTTTTAGCATTCTAACATTTTCTTCGGACTTTCTAGAATTCTCTTCGGACTTTTCCAATAATTCTTCTTTAAGCATTCTAGAATTCTCTTCTGTTTTTCTAGAACTTTCTTCCATTTTACTTAACAACAAACTAGTATCAATTGCGGGTCCAGGTATTTCGAAGAGGAAACTTTCAGGATCTTCTTGCTGTTCTAAAAGCCATTCTTTTAGCCGATTTATTAACACGTTTTTAAGGCCCGTTGTTTCCAAATCTCGTTCTTCCAGTTCATGTTTCAAGTCTATTACTTTGAGATCTTTTAGCAGTTTCATCACCATTTTAATTGTTTGTTGAAATTATATTTTAACACCAAAAATTTTATTCTCACAGCACTTTAATTAATTATTACGCGATTTTATTTATTTTAAAACCTCACACCTGTAACACCACTGTAACATTCTTTCTAAAATAATAATACAAGTGCTGTTTAAATCGTCTATTCACAAACAAATATTTATTTTATTACACTAATGAATACACTATAAATTAACGCTATAATTATAAATCATTAAAAACTATTATTTACAGACTATGAATTTCTAATACAACATTTATATCCACTATTTATTTTGTAATACACAGTTAATGACTTGCTGTTGACTGCCCCTTTTTATCCGCAAAGTCGCTTTTATACCACCATACAAATCTTCTAGAAATCGCTCGAACATACCGGTATATTGCTAGAATACACTAGAAGGTTGAGTGCATTGCGCTGCCGCTCCGGAATGTTCCACGACCCATTGACGGCCGGACCAGACGATGCGTTGCACTCGTTACAATAATAATAATAATCGCCCCCTCCCTCCCGCACAAGCTTATAGCTTCTGGGACCTTGGTTTAGGTTATGGGTTGTAGTAATTATTATTATTATTATTATTTGCAAAAAGTTCCGTCTTTTCAATTAGTTGGTGTTATTTTATTGACATAGACTTTTCACCTTCAGATATGTGCTCTTATTTTATAAGATGTTATGATAATATTGATTCATTAGTTTATATTATGTACAAAATTTCGGAAAGTAAATTTTATCATCGCATTTTGGTAAATTTCGGACTTAAGGAGTCTTATAAAACAAGTTCCACTGAGTACCGCCAAGATAGTTAGTTTAAGTGTTAGTTTCAGCCTTCTAGGTAATTATACTAAAATTTTGGCTATCCCAATTAACCCCTTTATTAATAACAGAATTGTTTTCAGGTAGCTGCACCGACACCATCGGTGCAATTCGACGAAGTAGACAGATTAGCGTTACGCGAAAAGAATTCTTTGTAATGCAGTTAGTGCTAAGAAAAAATAAAAGTTTTTTAAGTTGTCTTCTCCTATGTATAATTTGACAAATTTAATATTAGTAGCACCATTTCAGACTTTATAAAACATTTGCAAAATATAGTAAAGTATTTAAATTATTGTAAGGTGGAAATGTAGCAAAAACATTAATGATGGTTTGGATAGTATGGAGATTTAAACGTTATTTTAGCCAGTTTAGGTGGATTGGTGATTTGTATGTTTGCTTCATAATCCAAGGGTTGGAGTTTCGATCCCCGGCCGAGCGGAGAAAATTCAAAGCATGCCTTCTTTTCGGATAGAAAAGCCCTGTGACAATGCGATGTTTGGCACGATAAAGATCCCTATTTTTATTACATATTTATTTCTTAAAAGCTTGATATGAAACAGTGGCAAGCAAGAAGATTAAAAACGAAAGAAGTACTTAACAACAGAAAAAGAAAATTATAACTCAAAAATTTTATATCGAAACGAGACTTTTAGTTGATTGATCAGAACAAGAATGTGGTGATGCAATGATGGCAATACGGACAGAAAATTTTTCGACAATCCTGATAAAATTGCTGAAATTACCGGATTAGATTTTAATCTGATCAAAAGATTGTCTGACATTCTTAGTCTTTTGTCAAGCGTGCGTTACATCAAGTTTGAAGAGTTTCGGAGATATTGAAACCGCTAGACTGCCTATAGAATTATATGGATGATTAGTTATAAAATTAGTGCCACTGTCCATAAAATACTTATACATGACAGTGACATAATAAAGTCTCTGTCTTTGCCAGTAGATTATGGTAGGTATCCCTGAAGATATTTTAGAAGTTCATCACAAAAGACTAGAAACATAAACAACTAGTATTTCATTTCAGAAAAACGTCAAGAATCAATACAAATATGGATATCGCCATGAATACGATATTAATATCGCCTGACCTCATCATAACAGCCCATAGAAAGAAAACAGAAAAATAAGAAACCCCTTTCCTCGAGTAGTGTTAGACATGTTGGTGATGTACAGATTTTCTGAACTACTGTTCAGTACTACTGTACTACAAATGCAGACGTTAGTGATGTAACAAGCAGTGAAAGTGATTCTGGCTAGATTTACTAATTTTGATGATATAAAAGATGTTCCTTGAATAAAAAACCTGAATAATATTATTATGTTGTTCTAAAAGATTATTTTTATGGTAAAGAGGTAACACATTCTATAATAATACAATTATATATAATCTTTCTTATGCCTATCATAATTACAAAAAACTACATAACTATGCGCTTATAGACTGAACAGAACTTGTAAAATAGGATTGCTTATGTAAAAAGCTCTATTTACTTTTGCTAAGGTTAGATATATAGTTATACAGGGTGTCTCAAAAATAACGAACAATAACGCAGAGGGTTAAAAAGCGTCCGAGGTAGAATCTAAAACTAAAGAAAAAAAACTCTACCTTCAAAAAATTTTTTTTGTAAATTTGTTAAAAATTGTTTGCAATACTTTTTGCTAATACGGTCCTGTTATATTTTGCATCAATTTGATAATAAATAATAAGTCATCCAGCATTGGAATAGTCAAAACATTGTAAAGCGATATGTATAGAGTTAAGCAAAAATTCGGAGAAGTCGATTTAAAAACACGTATATTGGTCAAGGTTACGTCTTTATAAACACCATGACATATCACCGTAATAAGCGTTTTGTTATAAACTGCATAGTTGCAAAAAAGTCCCAAACGTTTGATGATAGTTCATCAAACTAATAATTTTTATTATCAAGAGTTTATTTGAAGGTGTTTTCCGTTTTAAATAAAATAGATTAATGGTAAGAATTGCTCTTATTTAATAAATTGCGACCCTTGTAGTTTTTTGAGTAAACCACAATCGGGCCGCAAATTCAACCTGGCGGCGCCCTAATTATGAAAATGTTCTTTTTAAAAGTTTAATTTATCTTCTGTTTATTTTCGAATGTTATTACAGAACGTAAAAATATATTTATGTTTTGTATCCTTTTTTAAATTGCGTTTTGTTTATTTTACATAGATCAAATTTCACTATGTGTATGTTTGCGGAATGTTTAGTCCAAAATTTTATTTACAAGCACAGAATACGAAAGAAAGAATTGCTATAAATAAGGAAAGTCTGCGAAAGGGGATGTTTATAACAAAGAGAATTTTTGATTATTGACTTACGTTCATTGAGAAATTTCGAGCCCAAGATCATTTTTGTAAAATTTTATTTCAGTTTTAATGAAAAGGTTTACTATTAGTTTTAAATATTAATGCTTCAGATTCTAGTAAAATGTATTAGCATCGCAGATTAGAAGAACTAGTAATGTAATTTTCTTATTAAAGCCCAACACTTTTTATGTTTTTTAAATTACGTTCAACGCCGCCACACATAAAGAATTCCCTTTAACTTATTGAAATATGATATCAGATGCTCTCTTTAAAAATGAGATGTTTTAAGCTGTTATTAGACCTTGAATTTATTTTAAAATAAACAAACTGCATCATGAGCGAAACGGAACGTGTCTTATTTACGAGTTTCTTCAAGTTCAATTCATTCGGGTATTTTGCGGCATTGACAAAATTGTGCTGTATTGACAAATGCTGTAAAGTTCAACAAACTACAGTCCTCTGCATTATGCGACACCAGGAGATTGTGAACGTGCAGGACCGGACTCAAAACTTGAACCTTAAATAACTCTGAAAGTAAATATTTTAGAAAAAAAAGTTATGGGAAAAACTTTCTCTACACATCATCAACTATCTCGTATTCACGTATTGTCCGTTATTTTTGAGACATGCTGTATATCACAAACATACTTTTTGATTTTCACACCCAAAATATTCATATATCATGCAAGGGTATTTTTGTCACTCTAAATGCTAGTACATATTTGCCGTGTGTGCGCCGTAATAATATTTATTGTGGGCCGCATGCGGCCGCAGTTCTGCCGTAATATACGAAAATCTAGTAACTTAGTTACTATTTATGTTATGGCATATTATGGATATTTAAAATAAGCCCATAAGATTTGTATGGATTTATTTTAAATATCTATAATGTTTGACAACATATAGTAACTAGACTTACTAGATTTTCCTATATTACGGCAGAGGTCAAGCACATAATAACAGAATTTTTGTTTAACTTGGATAGAACTAGTTGTAGTTTTTCAAATATTGCTAGATGAGACTTGAAAAGATATAAAACACTGATTGGCTCAGGTAAGATTCCTTATTCGTAGCAAGAAAAATACCTGTGTGAGGAGGCATCAGCGTTTGCGATAAAATAAATATAACATTAATTTATTATAGGTGGTGTATAAAAACATATACTGAAATCCTATAGCTGTCGTCGCTGGATAGTATCTTGTTGTGGTCTCGATTAACTTAATCCTTTAATTTATGTTATATCTCCACAATTTGAGTATATTTTGTATTTATTTTCATGGGACTCTATTTTCACGATAACACTTCTTTTTAAAGATATTTCATTGAACAAAAATTTGTATTAAATGCATTTAAATTATCAACTCTTTAATATCGTCGCTTAACTCGCCTGTTTGCAAAGCCTTATTATATTTTATATCCCCATATTTAACCATACATAAATCATAAGGAATTTGTATTGCATTGGTCCGTGTCAAATACTCATAAATAATTGGTTAAATTCAGCTGGAATAAAATATGGACTTTTGTATATATTTTGTGTTTTTTTCCTTTCCAAGATCTAACATTTTTCATTCCTTTATCGCGAACGTTTAGAATAAAACGGCTTTGAAGATAGTGTTGATACGCATGCAATAAATTCAAATTATGAGCACTAGAAGGCTTTTTATACGTGCAAAGTATACGTAAAGAGACGCACTGACTGAGAAACCACCGTCACCTTCACCTAATTTTTTCTTCCGTTTTGTCGCTTTTAGAAATTTATTGAGTAGTTGTAACTTTTTAGCTCTTTTACCACCACTATTTTTTGCGTGCTTGCTTTATCTTTTTTTTACTCTTCTGTAGTAATAAATTTTAAACGCCACTATTATAGAGGTAGGCAAATAATATTTTATACTAATTGCGCATTTTTATAAATAAAATTGTAATCTTTGCTCTAGTGAGTTTGTAAAGGTTATCGTGGAGTGTTTAAATTTGTTGGTTGTTTTATCTCTCTAGCAATAAGTTAAAACACTTTATATTAGTGTAAACTTTTACATTTAATTAATTTGTATTTATCTGACTTATGTGTTTAATTATATTATCTTCGTCAGTTCACAAAATTATAATTAATTTCTCCTCTTTGCTCTTTAAGATTATTGGTTGGGAGTAAAGTTAAGACATTTAAAATAAAAATAGTGTAATTGGAGTTTGTTGCTGTTACATTTTGTAATAATAATAATAATTACAGTTTTCTTAAATTGTAAAAGATCGTAGTGACTACTTCAACATGTCATGGCACTCCAGTGACGTCATCAATTTGATAACGGAACGTTTTAAGCAGATTTGCTTTGCTAGTAAAATTAAAAATAAATATTTGTAACTTTTTGTTTTTTCCTAATATTTTTTTTGTAGATTGAGCTGAATTTGTTCAGAGTGTTCACTAGAGAGTAGTGCTGGGGTCTCGATACTACCCGACTGTCGCGACACTTGAGAGTTGAAACAATATGGCGTGAGAAGTGTCGACTCTTCATGATACTTTAACGACACTTCGCCTTTACATCATGCATGCGCTAGTGTAAATGTAATCCAATTGAAACGAGAAGCAGTCGAGATTCATAGCTACATAAATCATAAGCAAACTATGGATTAAAAAACAATTATATGAGTAAATTATATATTTATGCATTAAGTACATTAAAAGACATTAAATTACTTATAAAAGCAAATACATATTATGAAACAGAAATTTAAAAGAAAAGAAACAAATTCTATAAATAACTTGTAATTCAAGTCTATTCATTGGGTTTATTATAAAAACTATTTAAAAATGTAATTTCGCTGACGACGTTGGTCTTTAGTCGAGAACGTGTTTTTGTTAAGATTGAAGATGATACTTTTATTTTGGGTTTTCAGCAAAATAAATTGAATTAATTAAAATTAATGATCATTATATTTATTTACGCGTGTTTCGACAGTAGTCTTTCTTCAACATACATTATAAGGTATAAATATAAGAAGCTGAAATAATAATTAGGTACATGAGTAACTTATTCAACTTCAATTATTGATTTTAATTTATTTTGCTGAAAACCCAAGATAAAATTATTACCGTCAATATTATACTAATACAAAAGAAAAAAAATCCACAACAAAATATTTTTATATGTACGTCTCATTCAATGATTGTTGGCCAGTTCAACAAATCTGACTTGAATTTCTTTGTAAGAATGATCAAGCAACTTCGAATTACACTCTAATAAGAGCGATACTGTTCGACACTAGGAGTCGTGACACTTCAAGTGTCACGACACTCGACACCCAAGTTCCCATCACTACTAGAGGGTCTTCAGATTGTGCAGCACACAACAGCACTTTTCTGAAAACTAGAATATACATGTCGCTAAGAACTGCTGTTGCAGCTTCTTTTTTTTAGATTTTTTTTAATTGTATATTGTCCTAAAAGAAAGAAATAGTTAAAATTGTACTCGCGATTGGCTCTAGTAACATAGATAATAAATTATACCAAGTAGGCTGTTAAACTAAATTACTGTATAGACCATAGCCATAGAGTGGAAGCAGTAGACTAGTGTCTACTATAAACATGAGCTGTATACCATACACTACAGTTTACCGTTGATTATGGGTGTACACTATAGACTGCAGTTCTAGACCGTGGACTATGTAGCTTACATAGAGACAGTAGATCGGTGATTATACGAGTATATACCCTGAAGATTGTAGATCATAAACATAAACAACTGATTATCTAAACCAAATAGTGTAGACTACAGACTGTACAGAATGTAGGCTGTATGCTGTCCGCATAGACTACGGATAAAATATACCAATATAAATCTAAGACTGTAATGTGCGGAATACAAAATGTAGAATACAAATATGGACTATACACTATAAACAGTAGACAGAGATAGCGTATGGGATCATAGTCTACCCATATAGACCAGAATGACCTGTGAGTTAATTAAAAGGAGCTTTTTAAGCACTACAGTTTTATCTGGATATAGCTTCTTAGAGTGCTCGAAACGAGTACACTATTCAAGTGTTCGTATAGCGGATATACGGATGTCCGATTTAAGGTTGTCCTACTTTTATTCGTAAAATTAGGTAAGTAGTTGACATCAACCTATCCACGACATTCAAAACCGTATTGTCTATTAATGATGACAAAGACAATGGAGAAATCTTCATTAAAAGAGCTCTTTCACAACTTCCACAACAAAATGGCGAAAAGTACATCTCAAAGATAAACGTACACAAACGTCCCTTGTTTTAGTAGTTGTTTGCATACTGAATTAATTAAGAGTACTTTCAATTCTTGTTATTTCTAAATATCGAGTGTTTTTTAAATTTGACGTCGAAGGCGGCTATGGGTAGTTGATTGTGAACGGATCTTGATCGTATTAATAAATGTCATTGTCAAAACGTTCAAATTACTCACGTGTTTAAATAATTCACAATCGACTATTCACAGCCTACGTTGACGTCAAATTTAAAAAAACACTCGATAGTTGCTTGTGGCTCGTGGTAATGATTGCTGTGATCATATGGTTGACACTACTGGGATTTTACTGAACCTAGAGGAATTTTTCCTTCCCTAGTAGCCACAAATCGAGGAAAAGACATGGTTTAAATTTTTCCCGCTATGAAAAATTACCACCCCGAATCGATCAGGAAACTACTCAAGTTATTCTACTCAACTCCAAAACTCTCTTGTCCTCCTAAAAAATTATTGAGAGTAGTAAAGGGGACGAAGCCTGTAGATATTCGATGTCGAAATCTGCCTCTTGCATAATACCCCCCCCCCCCCCTAGCATCATTACTTTAAACAAGGGCATTTTAGATTGAAATGATTTTAGTTTTGCACATTGTATAATAATCACAGTTGGCGTGTTGCGTATTAAGGTCTTGCCAGAAATCCCAATATTATTGACATGCTAATGGTTAATTAAATTGTATCAGAATTGTAAGCAAACTGATGGTATATAGATTAGTTGGAGCAGTGTATTTCAATATTTTTTTCCTTTGGAATGCTATAAATCTATAAAGGGTTACTGGAAGATGAAATAAAAGCAGCATGGTTTTCTGGTTTATACTGTATGGTCTACCATAACTTGATGGTTTACGATAACTTTAGGTTATAACTAAGGTTTATAACTTTGATGGGTTATGGTTTAAAGCTACATTGTCTTTTATCCAGTGAATAATAGGTAAAATCTTGCAGAGAACTTTTTAGGCTTTGAGTTAAGGATACTCGGATATCTTATCGAGTTACATCTGAGCAATCCTACAGTGGCACATGTTCAGTGGGTTTATCTTTCAAAGCAGTAAGCTACCATTACATGAGGTTTTAATATTTCTAAAAATGTAAAAATGTCCCAGAAGAACTACGAAAACAAGTAGAAGACTTTTGTTGTTTTCAAAACCATTCTAAATAGTGGTGCTTTATAGAGATGCGACTTGGACATCCGATACGAATATAAATCGAATCGGATCGGATCGAATTGGACAAATACGAATATCCGGTTATCTAAAAGTTATCCGATTATCCGAAAATTATTCGATTATCTGAAAATTATCCGAAAGGTATCACTTGCAGCAATATTTTAAATATTGTTTCAAAGTTTTACTTATATTGCATTCATTTAGATTCGACACCGCATATTTACGAAATTGTAAATATGGTTTAATTGAAAAAGTAAACAATGACTTCATACAATATTTTATTTGGTTGCAGCTTGGTATAAACAACGATCTTGTGTTAAGAGTGAGAATCGAAGCATAAGATTCTTGGAACAAAAATTAGACAGAAGTTCGAATAGAATAGACATAGAATACAGATACAGGTTACTATTTTTTTTTTGGATATCGGATAATTAAATTCTGGTCAGATCGCATAGCGAATAAAAATCAAAAATCAAATAAAATTCGGAGATCGGATAAAACTGTGATATCGGATAAAAATTTAGTTGTCTTGAAAAATCTGGATATGCGAGAGAAAATGGTTGTCAGATAAAAATCGAATGGCGAAGAAAATTCGAATATTGAATAAAACTCGGATGTTAGATAAACATGAGGATGTCTCATAAAATTCGGGCATGGGTTGGAAAACGTATATCGAATAAAAATCGGAAATCAAATTAAATTTAGATATTGGATAAAAAACAATTTTCAGATAAAAATCGAAATTCGGATATCGGATAAAAATTTGGATGTCTGATACGATTGTCGAATAAATCCCGGATGTCGGGTAAAGTTCGGATTTAAATACTTCGATTGAACTCGGATACTAGATCAAATAGGATATGACTTCGTCGGAGGTAAGATCGGATTCGGATTAAATCTCTTCCTGCTTTATAGTAGTTACAATTTATCTCAAAGAGGATGGTCTTTGGGCTCTTAGAGTCTGTTAGAGAATTCATTTTCAAGCATTTCCTTTGATCGATCTTTTCCACCTTTCGCCGCTCTCTATTGAAATCAATTTTTATACATTTCTTGTGTTTTCCCAACCAATAGATAATAACGCCCTATTAGTGTAGTGTTTTACGAATGTCTTTTACGATTTTTAAAATAAAAAACGTAGTTAAAATTTAACTGTCACAAGGAATTAAATTGTCAATACCCTTTGTTCGGTGATTCTCAACGGTCATTCTCAAAAAACGCACAATCATGAAAGCTTATATAGATAATCGTACAATGGCTATTTCCCAAAACCAAACTAGGACAACACCCACAAAACCGATTCTATTGATCGATTAATGATCCTTTGGATATTCCGTGTTGTGTATTCTCACGAACGTACATAAAAATGTTTTTCCCGTTTGTTATTGTTCCTGTATGGAATAAATAATGGCAAAATATTTTCCTGTATTCCTTTGAAATATAGATTCCCATTTTCTGTATAATTTCAAAATTTTATTTGATGTCACAACAATTGGCAAGCCGATTTTTTTACTATCTATTATTCAGCTGCAGATTGATTTTAGTTTTGTATTCTCTCTTTAATTTATTCTCGCGGATAAAACAATAATTGATTTTTCAATTCAATTATTTCAATTGTTTCCATTACAGCTGATCCGTTTGTTATGGTATATGCTATTTTAAAATGCATTTTATGTGCATGCGTGACGTAATTAATTCTTGGCTTATTTAGAATACTTTATAAATTGTTGCAATTTATTTTTTCTTTAGAATTCTTAAAATACACCTCAGAGAAAAGCTCACCGGGTATAATCATTTTTTAAGTTAAAATTGAATGTATAGCCACGTGTTTCAGTTTGCTGAAAGATTTGTCCTGAATGTTTATCTTTCATTATGACAAAGTAAGTTTCTTAGAAGCTTCAAGTAATATTGCCTGCGCCCAAAAGTGCGTAGGTGTCTTAAGCTTGCAGAACTTTTAGAGAATAATAAGCTTAAAGTAATTCGTAATTCTGGGATGATGTTTCAGCGCGTTGAATTTTCCAGATTTAGGTAATCAGGAGTTTTCTTACAAAAAATAAGTTTGCAAAAAAATAATCTAGTCACCGTTAGATGCTAACTTAAAAAAAATATATTATATAAATAATTTTTTGGAGTATATTTTGTTCAGTCAAGAGGAAGGGGAGGGAGTTATATTTAGTTTCACTAATTCTTTTGTTGTTTGAAATAAATTAATGTATCTCGATTGTTCTACTTATTATGAACATCGCTTAGGGTGAAAGATGAATGCAAAAGCGGAATCTAGTAGCGAAAAAGATTAACATTTTGCATACTACTTATGCGTTTGAGTTTTAGCTTTCACTGTGTATTGTTTTGTTCATTAATAACTATTAACAGTTGTATTCAATATAGATTAAGAATAAGTTTATCATTACCACTGTACGTTGTACGTAAAGCATACGTAAATATATGTTTTCATCGTTTTAAAACTTCTTAAAATATTCAATTATAACTAAAATGTTTACGTTGATGTGTTAATGATTTAATGTATTCGTGTTTTATCCACCACGTTTTGACACATACGTTCTAAAAAATTACCGGTAAATTTACCCTAAAAAATGGAGGCAACTATGTTACCTCCATTTTGTGGGGTAAATTTACTTTAAAGTGTAATTTGCATAGGAAGTGGGAAATTACAATATTAGGTTAAAGTTGCATTGTAATGTTTCCGTTTTAAATAAATTTACAGATTAAAATTACAATCTCAATGTCATTTTACATTTTAACATCAAAACACCTGTGTAAAGTTACATGACAAAGTTAATATTTCATGGCAATAGTACTTTTCAGGGTTAATAAAAAGAGGTGTAAATACTTCGTGAATGTAACGATGACTTGCGAAAGTACTTGCAAATTCAATCGTTCCTCTGAATATTACTTACATTGGTAAATGGATTGTATGAAACAAAATAAAATTAAAGTAATTTTTATTGAATGTATGTACTCATATAAAATATAAGACATTAACAGAACTTCTTTTAAGGAGCTTTTGGAAATATTTGGTCACTCAAAGACATTCGATAAAGTTTCGATTCCACCTAGAAAATTTAAAAATTATAAATTATATAAACAATTATACAAGACTACCTTATCTCATTACACTTATGCTAGTTTATTTCGAATTCTTCAAATTTTGATTCATCCTAGAAAAAACATTAAATTAAATATTTTTATTTTATTGGTTTAAATTTGTAATTTTAACATATACTTACCGATTATTACTTTTTAACTTCTACTATAAAATAAAATTCTTCCCATCTTTGGTCATACGTGCAAATATTTGCCTTTAGTAAATCTGCACTACACTACAACGAAAAACAAAATATTAATGAACAATAAATACTTCGTTCGATATCGATAGGGTGCACTCGCCGATTGCGAAACCTGTAACAAGAAATCATAAAAGAATTGGTACACACCATTCCGACCATTCCCCAAAAGCCCAATTTGGACTGTTCATAATGGGTTCCTGAATTCGTTCACGAGACGAAGGTCACCACTTATCAACAAACAAGTGCAATCAGCAAAATAGTATCTCATCGGTTAAAAACATATTAATGGCAAAATTACACTATACTTGTTAAAGTTCATCTTATCTTTAATATTACACTAAAATTGAATCAAGTTATTGAGCAATAATACATTTCCAAGGAAAGATTTTCTGAATTATGTAAATTTACATTATGGATAGTGATTTTAACAAGTTAAATGTAGTAGAATTACTTATATTTGTGTAATTTTACACAATTAAAGAATATTTTATCAAAAATAGTAAAACAACTATTAGCGTTTAGGTAAAGTTAAATTTTAGAGTAAAACTACCGCAAATAAGAGAGAAAAGTTAACTCTTTCCCAAGGTAAATTTCAACTCATTATTTACAGTGTATTCACCCTTTATCGAAAAATTAATTAACAGAAGCCAGAGACTACATATATGTATCTGAATATATGTAACTGGTATCATCTTCCACCAAGTGCAAATACATATAAAATATCGATGCCACATTGGATCCGCCATTTGGAATTCGTAACTTTAGATTCACTTTTAGGGACCTCAAATACACCGAAGATACTATAAATAATATGGTTTTATTCAAATAGGCTGAAATTCTTAAAATACCAACGACATATTGGATCTGCCATTTCCAGTTTTTAACGACAGATTCAGTTTTAGCGACCTCAAAAACCTCAAGATACCCAGTGTTATTCTGAATGTTTAAATTTTGACGCCATCCGCCAATTCGATTTTTGGATTTCTAGCGTCAGACCCAATATTAGCAACCTCAAATGTCTCTAGACACCTAATTTTATCAAATTCTGGCGCAAAACTGAGTTTTGGTCTTGCAAACGGTTCTTGTGACCACTGCTTTGGCGTATTTACTCGAACAGCTACTGCACTATTTAGTTTAATCTCACCTAAAGAAGTCTGTTAGAGTTGTGGGCGAAACGTTGAGATATTTGTTTAATCTCAATATGATACGTTCCAATCCCGGAAAACCTTATACAACCCCTGGTTTGTCTCGAATGGCGACAAACAAGTTCTTTATTTCCATCTATTTTTATTTATTTATTTCCTTCACCAAGTTCAAAGGATTGGTAATTGACGCGGGCAACCACCGGACAGGTTGACCATGTGCGTAAGGCTGATTGGTGATAGTATCCGACGATTGAAAGCAGGTAACCGGTGTTCACTATGTTCCTGCCCTAAAGTTCGATATTTTTGATTTATTATTTTATGTTACAATAGAAGTACTTAATATATTCGAGGTCGTCACAAAACAAGTTATAGAAACAACATGTAATAAACAAAAAGCATGCATATTAAAGCAATGTCGAGACAGTGTTACTTCTTCGAGTTCATGGTTCGAACTGAATCTATTTTCCCATCATCTCATAACAAGGGCAAGTTTTCAAAAGTTAAAGTGACAAAAATGTCATAATAGTCTAGTGGCAGAGACGTATCTCAGACGTATCTTCAGAATATTCTGCCAAGACTGTACCTATATACAGTGTAATATAAAGCACGCCCAAATTTAATGTCATCTGTACTCAGAACCCTAAAGGATGTTTGAATTGATGCTTTCAAATTGGTTGTATTGGATGTACGAATATGTAGTACATAGATAACAATGGTTAGAAATCGTAATAAAATTTCGATTAGTTATCAGATCGTGACCCCCCTTCAATGGAAAATTTAGTTATTACTTTTTTATCAGATTACATATTGAATGATTTTTGATTGAAAAAGACGTCCTACAGATTCGCGTTTTAAACGAGGAGTATAAAGGCATACGCCCTAATGCGGGAAAAAGATATAAAATGTCAAGAATTAATTCATTTGACTTTTCCAATTGCATTGTTTCTTCTAAATGTTTTGTTTGTTTACTTTTTGGTATTAATGTACACTTGTAATAAGCATCCTTATTACCCGTTGTGGGATTACATTCAACTTTCTCCACCTATGCTCATTAATGATCCTAGAGATGGTCATAATTTAGTTATACAGATCTAAATGTGTTAAGCACTAAGTTAGAAAAGTCTTTTGATTTTGATGACAAAATTTTAGTCTTGTCTAGCACATTGGTTTCTAAATATATAGCAAGTCCAAAAAATCTAAGTCTTAATTCGAAACTTAGGGCTAAGTACGAATTAGCGTGTGGACTCGCCTGCTTGAGACTATTACTTTTATCTAATTTCGCTAAGTCTCTTAGGTTGTCTGCCATTTCCATTCAAACTTGTAGCTTCCAATTTGTTGGTAGTAAATTCTACGCATCAACACCTAAGTTTCAGTAAAATTTTTAAGTTGCTGGTCACTGGGCCATGCCATTCATTAACACGAGTTAAACTTAACTTTAAGTGCAACTTGATTTCTTACCTTAAATCATATTTTAAGTGCAAATTCATTTAGAAAAATTATCACCCTGACTGAGAATCGAATCCGGGATCTTCCGCTTTCCGGGCGTCTCTACTCTGTCTCTAAGCTACGTAAGGTAATTACCATAAAAAAATGACAATTTTTTATACCAACTAAATAATTGCAAACATACAAGGTGTATTATAAGATATATTTTGTTTCTTTAAGTTAGACAATTCGCCGACGACAAATCAACTATCAAAGCATGGTATGCTTGATCATAAAGCCATCCATTGATTCCCGAAAAGCAAGTTAGACAGACATAAGTTTTTGCTTCATTTTTGAGGGCTTTGAATTTTGTGGATGCTGAGTAAAACTCAAAACGATCACTATTTTCATAACCAGGAGACACCGACGGATCGATTGATACCCGTGTTATCAAAACTTAGTCAGGCTTTTATCGTTTTGAATTATAACCGTTTTTCATCTTTTGATCCAAATTCATCTTGTAAAAGACCCCGAAGGGGGGGGGGAGTTAAAGAGAGGTTGCATTTCTACCTTGACCTCTATTTTAACGGACCGCCGTCTATTACGGACTGTCGTGCTCTGTGTTTTCATGTTATCAGATAACCAGTTTGGCATGTGAAAGATTTTACGTGTCATAGTAATTCCTCAAAATTTCAGATTTCTAAAACTAGGTTTTTCTAAAAAGGTTTGGTATATTTTGATAACTTTAGAATTCTAGAATTTTAGAGTTTTTGGAAAGAGGTTAGTGCAGCACTCACGGATTGTAGTAAATCTCAATTGATACTTTAGACATTGATACAGCATAATTAGGCGAATATAAAACGGGCTATAAAAGCTTTTTAGCAGGTTGGATTACATGGTCAAAACTGGTCCGTCAAAGCACAAATTAAACTAGTAAACACGAATTGAATAAATCAAAGGACCAATTAAACGAGTCAAAAAACGAATACGCGAGTCAACACACAAATTAAACGAGTCGAAAGCGAATTAAAGCGTCAAATAACCAATAAACGATCTAAAAATAAATGAAACGCGTCAGGAACGAATTGAATTAGTCAAAAATTAATTAAAAGGCAAAAACGATTAGATGAATCAATCAACGAATTAAAAGAATTTAAAAACGAATCAAATGAGTCAAAGCAGGAATTTTGCATAGTAACCAGGTTAAAAACTAACTGAACGAATGTAAAACGAATAAAGCGAACCAAAAAGTTATTAGCAATAATTTTTATATATTTGTATACCAATTAGACTAATCAAAGCCGAATTAAACGAGTCAAATAACGAATTTAACGAATCGAAAAACTAAACTAACTAAACGAGGCAAAGGTGAATTAGGTGAGTCGAAGAACGAATTAAACGAGTCAAAGCACGAATTGAACGAATCAAACAACGACTTAATTAATCGAGTCAAACCACAAATTAGGCCAGGCAGAAATGAACTAAAGGAGTCTAAAACAAATAAAACGAGCCAATAAACGAATTAAAAGAATCAAATTATGAATTAAACGAATTGACGAAAGAATTTAACGAATCAAAAAACTATCTAAACGAGGCAAGGCGAATTAGGTGAGCCAAAAAACGAATTAATTGAGTCAAACCAAATACCAGGCAGAAACGAACTGAACGAGTCTGAAACAAATAAAGCGAGCAATAAACGAGTTAAATGGCTCAAAACTCGAATTTTGCATAGTAACTAGTATAAAACCAACTAAACGATTCTAAAACGATTAAAGCGACCCATAAAAGCTATTACCAATGCTTTTTATATATTTGTTTATCAATTAGAGGAATGAAAATCGAATTAAACGATTCAAAGAACGAATTAAAAACGAATTCGGTCAAACCACGAAATACCCGCAGAAATGAACTAAACGAGTCTAAAAGCTAATAGACGAATTAAGAGAACCAAATTACGAATTGAACAGTCTATAAAACGAATTAAACTACTCAAACACGAATTTTGCGTAATTATTAACTAGTCTAAAAACCAACCAAACGAGTTAAAAAGGAATAAAGCGACTCAAAATGTTATTAACAATAGTTTTTATGTGCTTGTTTACTAATTAGATGAATCAGAACCAAAGTAAACGAGTCAAATATCGAATTAAACGAGTCGAAAAACTGACTAAACGAGGCAAAAACGAATTAGTGAGTCAAAATTCTTTACATGTTCTTTACAGAAGAGTCTATATGTCAGAATGACAAACGTTAGATAGCTTTGAAGTTTTTTTTTTTCTAGCAGAGTCGAAGAACGAATCGAAAACGAATTAATTGAACCAAACCACAAGTTAAACCAGACAGAAACGAACAAAACGTCTAACACAAATAAAGCGAGCCAATAAACGAATAAAGTAACGAATTATACTAGTCAAAAACGAATTAAACAATCAAAGATAATTAGTTAAAGGAGTCAGCGACATATTGAACGATCGTCAAAAACGAACCAAGCAAGTCAAAGTAGTAACTAAACGGGACAAAAAGTAATTAGACACAATCAGTTGAAATTAATTAATTATTTGTTGAGTATTAAACAAAAAACTTCCGGGGCAGTTTTCGTCTAGTAAACCATGATAGTTTTTCATTAAAGTTTTTTACAGCAGATCTCTCGCACTCGTCTGATCATATGTATATCTTTAAAAAGATGTAAATGCACTGGCCCTTTTAGGCTTTAAAAATAATTTGGCTTGATAAGAAACAATTAAATAATTCCCTCACACCAACCATTTTTTGACCAAATTAATGTCATTGTTAACGGAAACTTTATGCTGATTACAAATATGTAAATCATTTTTGGGGCAAACGCCCCTAAATCTCCAAAATTGGTTGCTACCAACCTAAAAACGCTACTACCTAACCAAAACGCCATGCAAAAGCAAATTCGAATTTTTTTCAACCTAACCTAACCTAACTTAACTTAACCTAACCTAACCTAAACCTAAAATAACCAAATTGTGTATTTGTATATTACACAATTTGACAATAAAGTATTTTTTTACTTTTGATCCCCAAATTTGGGGCCTTAGGTGTTCACTCCAAAAATTAATTACATATTCAGAATCAGCATTTCCGTTAAAATAACACCAGTTTAGTCAAAAAATGTGGTGGGGAAATTCTTTAATTACACCTAAAATTTAATTTAGAAAATACCATTTTTCCCATGTAGATATCAGAAAATTAGGGTATTAAAAATCACAAAAAAAATAGTAGTCGCTAATAATTCCACTGACAAATGTGCCAGCGCCACAACAATAAAATACTATTGCCTAGTTGGTTTTAGGTTTACTTTGAATTCAAAATAGTATTACAGATTTTGGTTATGTTTTTTATTGTCAAAGTAAATTTAATTTTTTTTGCAAAACTTGATGCAAGAAGTCATATTCGACGCATGCGCGCAAATTAATCACTCGCTCCCCCACCGCGAACCCGGCTTCGCAAAGTTTTACGCCGGCCCTGCGATGACTATAGTACCAATTTGTTATACTAAATCTATGGCTGTTCCGTTAACTCAAGAAATTCTTTACTTTTTGAAATTTTGATTTCGCAACTTCGAAAAAGTCCAGTTTTTGAAGCTTTGGAGGACTATAATGCTTTGTATATTGCCCTGCTTTGAACTTTAAAATTGAAAAAGGCTTGAACTTTAATCTGAAAAGAGCTAAAAATGTTGTAATTGTAAACTACACTACACATCCAATGAATCGTGGAATTTGAATAATTAATTATATATGGAGGTACTTTACGTCAAATAAAGTTAGCACCTCCTTCCCACACTATGTTGAATTTCGGAATTTCAGCTCGAATTGAGCTTGAGCTAGCATCAGCAACCCCACCATATAAACAAGAAATCTATTTTTTACTAGACCATAATTTTGAACTATTCACTGGCGTATAATCAATTTTTCAAGTCGAACTCTAAATAGAGGGTCATAATAATTGTGGACTAATTAAAGACTATTCATTGGTACATGTGCCATAATAATTTTGGACTAATTAAAGACTCTTCATTGATACATAAACTGAAAATTATGACAAAAAGCTGAGAAAGCAGTAAAATACCCCCCCCCCTCACCCGACCTATGAATAATATCGCAAAATTAAATACATAGTATTTGAAAATTAATCTAAGGTTTCTGTGACGCTGTTCATGTGGGGTTTTAGGTATTTAGGGGTTAATTTAGAAAATGGCTTATACGCCAGTTTAATTAGTCGAAAATTATGGCCCAGTTTGCCAATATTTTCAACTTTTCATTTTGATGAATATAGGAGTTGATCCAAAAATATGGTAATAAAATTTTGAAATTCTACAAAGTGCGGTGCTAACTCTATTGACGTGGTACCTTTTTTGTTGTGGTTGTAGGGAAGTTACAAAGGTCTAATAGCAGTTTGTAGAATGAGAGTGGAAATGATGAACGTTGAGGTACTCCGCCTTCGGCTTCGTGCCGAAATTACATATGAAGTTACCTGGAATTCCTTTAATTGGTTGTTTTCATATCCACACGTGTGTGGATATCAAATTACGAGGGTGGTTCAAATATAAACCGGAATTTTGCTGTAAAAAATTTTATTATTAAGTTACAGAGCTGAAATGTTTTACAGTTTTTCTAGATAGTCTCCGTCACACTCTACACACTTTGCCATCTCTCCGGAAGCTTTAGGATGCCTTTTTCGTAAAAATCCTTCGGCTTGTCACGTAACCATTCGCGCACGAAAGATTCTACCTCCGCATTGCTTTTGAATCGCTGTCCGCCAAGTGCCTCTTTCAATGGACCGAATAAATAATAGTCGCATGGCGACAAATCGGGACTATAAGGAGGGTGTTCCAGTGTTTCCCAACCCATGTTTCCATCGTAAGCCGAGCTGTATGCGGTCTGGCGTTGTCTTGCAGCAATATCGCAGTTCGGATTGGAATCTCGCGTCGTTTCGATCTGTAGGCAGGTTTCACCGTGTGTTTTAGAAGGTTACTATAATACTGCGCGTTCACAGTTCGTTGTTCAGTGAGAAAATCGACCGCAATTACTCCTCTCATGTCCCAAAACACGGTACACAACACCTTTCCCGCTGACAGTGTAACCTTCGCTTTAACTGGCGCGCCTTCCTCTTGCTTCCTCCACTCCATAGACGCGCGTTTACTCTCCGGAGTATAGTAGTGCACCCAAGTCTCGTCTGTGGTGAATATGCGCTGCAATAAATTGTCTCCTTCGTCTGCATATCGCTGCAGGAGACGCGTGCAAACTTCCCAGCGTGTGAATTTCTGGTCAAAATTCAAAAATCTTGGCACCCATCTGGCTGATATTTTGCGGTAACCGAGCCGTTCATGAATTATTTGCTCAATACTGCCTATGCTGATGCCCACTTGTGCAGCCATATCGCGTACAGTAATGCGTCGGTCTCCCAAAATAAGTTTTTCTACAGCGCGGACGTTCTCATCGGTAACGCTTGTTTTGGGGCGCCGCGCATGTGGTAAGTTTGCCACCACTTCTCGGCCATTTCGAAAAGCGGAACACCAATCATACACTTGAGTCTTGGAGAGGCACTCATTCCCGAACTGCTCGAGCAATTTCCGATAAATTTCCGCGGTTTTTACATTATCTTTGACCAAAAAACGAATAATAATGCGTTGCGCAACAGACACTGGTACGTCCTTCTCACTCATGGCTACAACTACACTGACAAGCGAAATTACGCGGTCCCAGCTGTTCTCTACGCTTTGTAACAGACCAATCTAACATCCAGTACAGCCACTTTAACGACACTAACTTCTTCGCGCGTTTATTCAAAAATTCCGGTTTATATTTGAACCACCCTCGTATATCCGTATTGCTTGCTGGAATTGCCTACTTTTCAATTGAGTGAAATGTGAAGAAAACAGATGATTTACTTGTAGAAGTAGAAAAAATAACATAAACAGTGAGAATGAAGTTATAAAAATATAAAATGCTATATGGAATTTTATAACTCCGAAATCCATTAATTCTGGGAGCGCTTTCATTTTCAAAATACACATCAATCCATGCCAACCAACTTTATAACTGGCCAATAAACCTCTTGGCTTACTTCGATCCGGCGTAACTTGCTTGCTAACGTCAAATCACATTCGTCGATTGATATGGAGATTGTGTGTTGTTTCGTAATAACTAAAAATGTCGACTTTTTAATTATTTGTTTGTCGATTTTTATGAAAACAATTAAATTTTCATTACATATAATAGTTTAAAATTTTAGAAAAAATGGGAAAATAAATGAAATCAAAATAAAAGCCTTTATTATTGCTAGCCAAAACTGTTTTGGTAATAGTCATTTCTGTTGTATATTCATGTGAGCGTTCGCGACATTCCGGAGCTACACGGTGTCGACTGTTGTGCCTCTATCGGCGACTGGGAGCGTCAAGAAAAACATCAGTCAGCTTGAAGTTACTGGGGAGTTAGTTACGTTTACGCGTTAAGTCCGTTTTAAAATACCGGCTTTAAATATTAAAAACGTGTCGTAAAATTATTTCGCTTTGTCGATTGTTATTAATGTGTAAGTGTAATCATCTACCATCACCAAAAGGGATATACTACACACTTTTACTAAAACAAAGTTAAGAACAAGTTTGCGCTATGTTGTTTTTGATAAAATATACTGTTCATTGAACCTCCAACCAGTGTATTGCTTGTGTCTACAGTTTATCTGCTATATAACCTTGTGTATAATTCTATGTGATCGACGTATATTCGTGCATCCAGTTTTAAACGAGTTTTTATGATAAACCACAAAAAAAGTGTAGGTCTTCTATTTAATCTTAGTTCCCTTCTTGATTAGTGCCAGATTTTACTTCGAAAACCTTTTTGACCTAACACACTTCGAACACCTGGTAACTTTTAGAAGTTCTCAACTTCAAAAACACCTGCATCCATCCCTTGCGCGAAGGGTGGATGCATTTGAGCGTGCACATGTGCAATATTGGGAACACGTGGAAAATCCTCGCTTTCCTGATCTTTATGAAAATACCGTGGAAATAAATTTTAAACTGCTTTCTTTTCTCTCGATCTCGATCTGTTTATTTTTTTCTTAACAACAAAAAGGGGCCATATATTTTCCGAATGCCCAGACACTGAATTCGATGCTGTTAATCGGTCGTAAATCTCTTTAATTGCTATGTGCAATATTTTTAGTCTTTCAAAGGATGACATACTATGTCCTCTTCGGCATCGTTATTTGGATGTTCGAAATTTTTTTGTGTATGCAAAATTTAATGACCCAAAAATAGTATTAGTTTGCAAATTACCCACGCGTTTCCCCTTTTTGAACACACTGATTTAATATAATGTTTTTTCCTTGCAGTTTTCAATGTTTCCATCAAGATTAATATATAAAGTCCTGATCATCAAGAATATTTAAATAAATCTCAAAACTACATTAACATTCCTAAAGTTAAGTGCAACTCCATTAATACTTATCGAAAACTGGATTAGTAAAGTGAAGATCTGCTTGCTGCTGCTTATTACTTGACTAGTGAACGTGACCTTCCAGTCTCTTCACCCAGTTATGTCTTCTTGTGTTACAGTGTGCCATAATAATAACTAACGCTATCATCATAAGATAGTTTTATTGGATATTGTGCATCTTAACAAGAAGAACTAAAAGCTTTTCCATTTCTGCAACCTCAATAAACAAATTGCGCCATTTTTTCTTGTTTAGTGTGTTTGTGACATACAGTGAAAGTGTTTTACACGTGGAAACGAGAGGGTGCCGGGGACGGCCCGAAAGCCGTGGAGTTGCTGAGTCAGGATTTTGCAACGACGGCGGAGGCGGCGGGTCCAGCAGTGCTTCTGGGGTCTCTGGATCGCGCGGATTACCTGCCGCCCCCGGCCGCCGCCACTGCGCCCACAGATGTTGCCCATATGTGCATTGGACCTACGGAAAATGCAGGGTATGTTAAGTTTGATGATTTATGAACGGATGTTTCTTTTTGGGGTGTGCGTGTATGTGTATCCTCTTAAAGGAATTACACTTTTATGAACTAGCTTAAAAAAGGCATCGGTGAAAGAAATATTGCTCGAGATTATTATTTCGATGAAATCGCCTTTTATTTAATGCATTTTATTTTTGGCAAAATGGATAAAAGGGTCCTGAAGTGTTAAGTGGGTCATGATCATAGCTATGGAAGTTGTGTCCCAAATCGGCCGAAGGCCGAACGGTATTAAAGTGTCAAAAGTTTCAACAAGGATCTATCAAGCGACATATCTAGTCAAAATGGTACCTTTTTTTGGTAACTTTTGCCTTTATTAGTTTAGTGTTTGTTGTGTCAAAACTTAGTATACTACTATATCGTCTCATAAACATGTCAAACACATATTTCAATGACGCGAGATTACCCACTAACCTCCTGCTCCATTTGGTGTAATCAAACATTGCTGCCATGTTTTATTGTCTCTTTAATATCAACTGACAACTCTTTCTAATGTTTTTGAAACAAACCAAAATAGACATTGGATGTGTTTTTTATTTTGAAAAAAATCTCTCAACCTCATTTCGTTTTCATCTTTTTGCAAAACTTTTTTCATAAATTTGTCCTGCCCCAAAAGGAGTTTTATTCGTTTAAACGTAACGCGGAAAATCTATTGATATCTTTTTATTTATTTATTTATTTATTTACGGGTTCCTCAATTTTACAAAAGCAAAGTGCGTATTGGGGTCAATACAAATCAAATGACATAATATACAGTGTGTTCTTTTGAAAACTTACAACCTTCAATATCTCCTAAACTATACAAAATATCGATTTCAGCAAAAACACGCCAATTTATTTTTTGATGGGGACCTTTCAATATAGCATTATTAAAATTTTTGATTTCACTCTCTCATCTACTCCACCAACTTTAAAATGTTAAATGGCAATCCCCCCCGCCCCATTGTGACATCTCATTTTAAAAGGATTTTTTAAGCGCAAGAAAATGAAATCGGATCATGGATTGCTGAGATACCGGGAAATGTCTTCTAAGAATCCTCCTTCAATATCATTTAAATTATTTTAAATGTTGGTAGGTATACTGTTGCAGTATTTGATTGTACTCGTATTCCTCACTTCTAAACTGCATTCTAAATGCACATACTCTTTTAAAAATATTTCTGCACACTTTCTATTTGGTTAGCGTATTTGACAAAGTTAGGTCACCCTGCACCCTTGTTATAGGGTGCGCGGAGCAGACCACACGGCGTTCACCCGAAAAAACTGGGTAACGGGCGATATAGTCAGAATAAAATGTGTGGTAGAGTGTCACGTAAGTGCTCTCGACGGGAACTCATGAACGTTGAGGAGGAAGCTCTTCTAACATGAGTACCGGTGTGGGTGGATTGGATACTCGCCTGAAGGGGAAGACAAATATGGTGCACCGCTGGTCACCCGCTGTTTGGACAAGCCTGATGGAAGGGAATTCAAGTGAGGTTTATCCTGGTCGGGGGGGGGGGCAAGCTCCGGCCGATAGGAAACTGCATGCCACCAGCCAGAAGGATTCAGAGACGAAAGTAAGAGGATCACGCTATGACTGTCAGTTCCAGTCCAGTGATCCAAAGAAATTGTCTCGAGCCGCTGGACTTAAGGGGTATTGAAGCGAATACATAGCCTCTCAATGCTCAAGACAAGTTCACCTCCAAAAGGTACACACCGGGGTTCTACATAGTTAGTTTGCTAGTAGAACTAAACGAAGCTCTGACGAGGGCACACCAGGCCTATAACTTGGTAGACCGGGGTGGCATAACCGTTCCAAGCCCGCCACATTGAGGTTGGTTTCGGTCGGGCAGTGGTCTCACATTGTGGGGAAAGTCCGAAGCTGGACTAGAGGCTGTCTCCTATGCCGGGAGAAGGGGTCTCGACGAGTGAGTACCTTTATAACTCCGGTACTAGCCTGGAGAGCTAGTAGAGGTCTGGATAGGTATACATCGCTCCCACCAGTGTGTACTGGTAGCTTCTGCAATAGCATTAGCGCGCTAACTGAGCGTACCTCAATTCGTGTCTCCGAAAGGGAGACCGTGGTGATTAGCTTCTAGATGCGCCACGTTAAAATAACGCTGCCCGCTATCCATTTGACTATGGGGTACAGTGCAGTTAATCTCAATGCCCCGCTTGTTACGCCAATGTTTAAACTAATGAACAACATTAATATCTTGAATAAATTAAGTGATAAATCGCTACTATTTATTAAAACAAAACTCAACATTCTCAAAGCTCTGGTAGTTATAGAAATAATGTGGGGGAAAAAAAGTCATTCTTTCGTCCGATATCACTCCTAAGTCTTTAACCTGACTGCACATTTGAACTGATTTATTTTCCGATGAGTATGGATAGTTTACCAGATTGGTACTGTTAGAGAAAAAAAACATTCTGTAACATTTATTTACATTTAGGTACAATCCTTCAGCATCCTCAAGAGTCTTTACGAGTGTAAATTGTTTTATAAGGAATTGAGTGTTTTTAAAAATAGTCCTAAACCATTAATAAAGATATTGAATAATAATGGCCCTAAGTGGGGCTCTTGTGGAACCTCCGATGTAACATTTTATAACATTAAATGTACAACTGCCATATTTTACCTTCTGAGAACGATAAGTAACTTTCTAGCCAACTCAAACCTTGACCATCTTAATCCATATTCTTATGTTTAGCAAAAGTATGTGATGATTGGCCCTATCAAATGCCTTAGATTCCTTAGAATACTGTAGATAGAGTCAACCTGATTTTTAGATTCGAAGTTATTAATTATATAATTATTGTATAATAGAGTAAGGCTAGTGCAATTGGATTTACCTGTACAAAAAGCATGTTGTTGATTATTTATAATGTTTCTGCATCGGTAACTAAGAATTTTATGTTCCAGACAATCAAATGAATACAAACGAACAGCACGGTAATTGTCCACTTTATCTTTGCCTTTGAAAATTTTTAAAAACCACTTAGGTAACATTACTTAAATCTTCAGAATCCAGAATCCAATATTTAGATCTATCTTTAGAACCATAGTTCTAAGATCTGAAAGCTTTAAAAACTAAAAAAATTGCTTGAAGAAAAAAAGCTCGAGAAAACTCGTTTTATTTGGATTGACCATTTTTTAGCACACTTTTGAGTAGTGACAGTCTTAATATATTTTGAGCCTACTTGATAACCCTTTCTAGCTCATTAGGCTGACATAGATTGCCACTATATTGATATAATAATAATAATTGCTACAACCCATAACCTGGAAACCAGGCCCCAGAAGCTATGAGCTTGTGCGGGAGGGAGGGGGCGATTATTATTATTACGTAGGCCCTATGTGCGGCTGCAGCCGACTTACAGATGAAACAGCGCAAATCCCACATTTGTGTCACAGCTAAGGAAAACTGCAGAAAACCTTAACCAGATCTGCCGGCACCGGGAATCGACCCGGGCCGCCTGGGTGAAAGTCCGGCACGCTAGACATTACACTACCAAGGCTGTTAAAAGTAGACATGTAAATTCGTTGACAATTTGAGCACATTTGAATCAATATGGCAACATTTTTAATACATCTTTAATCCAATACATTACATCTAAAATCATTTTGAGCACTTTTTTGTGTAAAGTTTGAGTAGGGTCAAGGGGGGTAAAAATGAGACACCTTGTACTGCCCTCTATAAGCGATTTTCTAAAGTGATAAATAAACCTTAGGTTTTATAGAGGTCACAAATTCCGACAACAGCAAAAGTTTTGCGATTTATCGCAACATCTTAACAGATGTTGACTTTATTTGATTTATAACCAAACTTTCGTAATTGTGATAAATTCAAGACTGCAAACATTTACATACATAGAAGAAAAAGGGTGGTGTATGGTTTCTGGTCATTGTTAAATGGCTATCCAGAAATACAGCAATGTTCAACAATGATACATGTTTTAGGGTAAAGACGAGACAATCGTTTGTTTAGTAACAATTTCATTTATTATTAATTTTAGTAATATTTACAAACATAAAATAGACAAAAATTTGTTACCTCAGTCAAAGGTGAAGAGAAATTGAAAATAAGATACAAAAGATCGAAAAACTGCAGTATCTAATTATCTAAAGAAACAGAAGATGATATTGCAGGCAAATTGAAACTGTTTCCCAGTTGGGTTGTGTTTACATGTGCATAAAAAGGCCGGAATTAGTATTTTTATTCTGTTAGCTGTCTCACAATTAACCTCCTATTGTTAATCTGTATTTTTTAGGTATAATAGTTTTGTAGTCATGTCGTGGTATAAGCAAGCATAAGCGAAGATTCATATATGCGAAGAAATTACTAACAAGCAACTAAAAAGTGAGTCATTTATGAGTCAGTCTATTTATTTGACTTATATTGACCCCATGTTGGGCGCCACACTTACACTGCGCTGATTTTCAATATGTTTTGGGCTTGTGGCAGGTTTAAAAGCAACTTCCGCTTTATTAAAAATCTTTTTCCAATGTTTTTGTTCCAATCCATCTCCCATCAATGAATTAATTAGAGAAAGCTCTACAGCGTAGAATAACGACCCTTAAGATGCAACTTTGAAAAGAAATTTCTTGAAAAGTCTTACCAATTATAAGACGAGCTTGAAAGCAGACATTGAGTGATGAATATTGCATAAGAGTCGAGATCTCCCAAAATATAAAGTCGAACCCTTAGAATCTGCGATGATTTGTTTCTTGAGCGAACCAAAAAGTTGATGCAATATTTGAAACGAAACGATTCATCAATCCAGTGTGTGCTCCAAGTATAGATTATTTTACAAAAATTAAACTGTAGAAAAACGAAAAAAAGTGTACTATTTTCAGAAAATCAGTCCGAAGGTAGTTGGAGTTTTTATCCATTAAAAGACTTACCTTTAAAACCATTACGACAACAATAAATACATTTAGGTATAATATAAAAATATATATATAAAACTTGTCTATGACTCAGCAGAATGTTGTTCATTATATTCACTTGCATTAACAAACTGAAAGAAGCCAAGCGCGGTGGTTTCCTGCTTTTATACAACGGATCCTGCTGGGTTTGCAGTTTCGCACATTGTGATGATTGTGCTGAATGATTCTTTGACGATTTCACGGCCTTAGTAGGAGCTTAAATTCGTGCGAAGCGGTGACGTACTGATAATAATTTAACCATCATCTTGTTTAAATTTGAAAAACCCAATAAAAGAATAGGTTTGTTAACAACGTTAACAAAAGGAATGCCAAAAATTATTTATTGATGAATATTTTTCCTTGTGAGTTACCATTATGATGATAATCTACTTCTTAAAAATCGTCTGAGGTAAAAAAGAGAAGAAAAAAGTGAAAAATAAATATAATAAAAGTAAAATTCAGAACAGAGAGAAAACGTTTTGTGTGCCGCCTGGCTTATGAGTGTAGATGTGTGTGTTCGCCTTGCCAAAACCCAAAAACCGGATCGTCGTCGCTCGTCGCAGATGCTTTTATGAAATTGGTCAGCTAGAAATCTAAACAGTCAGTCTCCCTTTATAGTTTTATATGTGAGTGAGGAGGGACACACATGCATGTCCTGTCCTAGTCGACGCGACAGGAATTTGAGTCCTTTGTTCGCTTAGACGAGGCATGACAGTATAGTATTTCATGGACCATTTACGAGAAAACCGAGGAGAGTGTTAGCCATAGATAGCTGTAACTGATGGGAGTCTTTATAATAGAATATTTTTATCAAATTAGAATGCAATGGGATGATACTAATTTATTGAAAAGTGTTTTAGCACATGTCCATGAAGGAAGATTACATCACATTCACGATGTATTAAAACAGTGACGTCACATTATCGTTTAAAAATGACGTCATATTGTCGTCTAGTCATTTTCCCTTTTAAATCTGCAACAAATCCACAGTTTTGTAGCCAAAGATACAATCAATCAGTAAATTAAACACCTTGGAAAGCTCTGGGCTCAATGACCAAAATGCAGCAGTCGATGCCCTCAAATTCATTCACTCCATCATACCTCCTTATTACACATACACATTTAACGTGTTGGCGGAAAGTATTGAAAGGTAAAAAACGGCATTCATCCATACTGAATACAATAATTCTAAATTAACGTTTGTTATTTTCTCTACTATCAATTTTTATGGCAGACAGACGTGTGCGTGGTTATAATATTTCTATTTCAGTTATATTGGCGTGATTGATTACAAGATGTTGTACCTACTACTAGACAATATTTAATGATCTATAGATGTCTATCAATCTCTTTAAAAAATATTCAAATTTCGATTGCAGAAATTTATGGATGGATGCGGGAGTGTAAATAAATATGTTATTCATATGATGAGATTTGCACGTGGAATTGATTAATGGCAAGATCTCGGAAGATGTCATTTATGTAAATTTTGGCGTTTCAAAGGTAAAATGATTAAATCTTCTAAGAAAACTTTCTATTAGTATCTTTATTTCAAAATAACCTAACCTCACTTTTACATTAATGTCATTTGTTACAGCTATAGATCATTTTTTTTCTGTTCCCACCAGGAAATAATCTCCAAACAAATAAGGCGATAAGAGTCAATCAAACCATGACAAGTCGAAATTTCAAACAAACTAGATTTATAAATAAATTTAATGCAAATATATCTTCAAGGTCAAAATATGGTATTGTTGTTGCCCAGAGACCGTTCTTATCAGAATAATAAGAAACAATGTCAAATTAGTATGGCCAAATCACTTACAGTAAAACAATAACGAGCACCCACACATGTGCTACCTAAATCAATAATTTAATCAGTGTTTTAATTTTCGGCCAAAAGTAGCAATTGTTTTGGTCCACTCATCCAAAAGATTATTATTACCGTGTGTGTAGTTAATATTTTTTGATTGTAGGTTTTTAAAACAACAAAACTTTTGGCTTGTTAAAATCGCAGAATATTGTTAAGACAAGACAATGGACGCATCGTTTTAGCGATACTTGGCTTTTGTTTAAGTTTAAAAACAATGAATTAAGTTTTGGGTCGACATCTTAAACGGAACTGCCAATCAAAAGCATAATTTTGGCCTGGGAAAAATAGTAGTTATTTGTAAATTTTATAAATCCAAAAAGAAACAAAACCGCCATGATATTGAAATAGTGAGTTTCCACACTCAGTAAAATATGAGCCCCCACCAATTTTTAGAGTAGTGGGTAAAGATTTTAGAGTTATAATTTAGAGTAGGAAAACATTTTTTCCACTTTATTCTTATAATCAAAATAATTATATCTATTTTCTCTCTAGATTGTTAAATATAGATTGAATATATAAAGTATAACAAAATCCACTCTAATTTTAATTTTCTTTTAAGAGAAGAAAAGCCGTTAAAAAGTGATCTAAATTGGTAACAAAAGTTTTGTTAGTGTTCATGTTATTCTAGTCAGAGTAATTAAAACGAATTGGCACCAATATACACTTGACAGTGTATTTGACAAGAAAATCTTGTGCGAAATAACGACACTAACAAAAAATGGCGACAATCAGCTGTCTGCTATATTTGACTTCGACTAGTTATAAGCTGTTAAAACTTTGTAATTTGAAAAGTTAATAAGATTGGCTGGAAAGTCAAAATTTTACAAAATCTTTAAGAAGCTTAAAGTAGCTTTACAATTTAAAACGTAATGAACAACTAAGAAAAATTTAGAGATCGAAATTATATTGACTAGATCAAAAACCTGTACATATATAATAGTACCTATAGTACAGTAAAGCTAGAGTCAAAACCCAAACATTAAAAAAAAAAGTTCTACCCCGCGCCAAATTGTTCTATACCCTCCTCGTAGTATGTGATAAAAAGTTGCACGACCCTGAGCGTCGGTTTTTGGAGGGGGGGTGAAAAGGGTGCAAAATGGTATGCTTGAACTGTTTTTCCCGCTAACTTTAGTAACTTTCCAAAGTGTAAAGTTTTAACAGTTCTGTTAGTGCAAATATGTTCATGTCATCTTACTACGTATGAATGTGAAACTTAATTATTAATATCTTAAATAACACGTAGGATGAGTACGACGGGCGCACTTGGAAACTTATAAGACATGTTCAACAGTAAACTATTTAATATTGATCTCCAACGGAGTTCTACTTTTTTTCAATAATTCATATTCAGTATTTTATTTCCAAACAATAAACATATATAAAGAAATTAGGTAAGTAAAAGCAATAATTATAATTATTTATTTATTAACCCAAAACGGACATAGCCCAATTACAATGTTTAGGGATTCTTATAAATAAATACTATCACATCACACCACACTGTTATAATAATGAGCTTATCTCTATTACACTTTTAAATAAAAAAAATAAAAATTTTACTATTTGAGAGGTCGGGATTTATGCGTTTATTGTTAAGTAATAATATCTTTAAATGCGTTCAGGGTCGTATCGAATATATCAGTGTTATATTTCTCAGTAACTGAATTTACAATTTGTGCCATTTTTATCAGAGGAGAATTACCTCATATATTGTTCCTATATTGAGAAATATGCAGAATGTTTAGAGGTCGCGGCCTGTATGCTGGCATGTACAAATGAACCAAGGGCAGCAACTGGGGACAGTCTATTCTGTAATTTATTAGTTTACACATAAAGCAAATGTCTGCTACTTCTCTCCTCGCAACTATTTTTTTTACTTTAATTTCGGATCTAAAATTACTATATTGATTATATTCTGGATATCGATTATACATTTTGTAATGTACATATTTCAGAAAGTTATCTGTATTATTTCAACTTTGTTTTTATAAGGTACTTGTCCCGGATTCCACGCAGTGGAAGCAAATTTCAATTTTGATCTAACTAATGAATTATATAGAAGTTGGCGAGTTGTAGCATTCTTAAAGTCTGATGTACATCTCATTAGAAACCCAAGGTTTTTAAGTGATGCATATTACTACGTTGTCAATATTCTTATCTATATTCTATCTAATTCGCAGAACAAAAGAGTAATTACATGGTAATTTTAGTAATTTTGAACTTTGGAAGTGCTGCAAGGGAATCTTCTAATAGAAATTTCATGAGAGTTGGCATGGAGGACGAGCAGTAGTTCACTCTAGCAACAATTAACAACTATATCATGGACCAAGAAAAACAATTTCTAAGTAAATGTTCTGGGGTGTCCTTTAACCAAAATAGAAGTGTCCCAACTGGGCTAGTACTACATATTTTTTCAATACTACTTTCACTCTAAATTTTAATCTAAATAGAAAACAATTATACAAAAATTTTATAACAATCCACTCTAAATAGGCAATATTTCTCCCATGTAGAGTAAAAGATGCAAAAGTCAAGAGTAAAATCTTACTTCGAAACTTGACTGTTTTGGTATAAAAAAAGTTAACATAAATGTTTAAAGATATACTAATTGTTTTAGAGTGTAATAAATTTACACTAACATTGTATTGAAGTTAGCTCTTATGGTATACATTGACTAGCAAATATCCCAAAATAAACCGGAAATAAGTCTTAAAAGCATTAAACAATTCCGAGTCAATCCATTGTTACCTAGTGGCAGATTATACGAGCTCGTGTATTTACAAAAATAACTTATATTCAAAACAAAGAAAGAAAGCTTTAACAGAAACGAAGCTTTGAAGAGATACTATGATAAAAAGCCTTCATTGTTCATAATCGTAATTAAAATGTAGGATTAAAGCAAGATTATGTCAATATTTAAATTTTAAAACTGATTAATTTCACTAATATTAATTAACTGATTTACTATAGCTTTAAGTAATTAAATTAATATAATTGATGATTATGAAACAATGCAAAAAAACTGCTCTACATAATTTTGATTCTGGATTTTTCTAGGCACGAAGTAATTTTCATGTTAACCATAGACCGCTTGCACTTTGCATTGAACGAATTCTAGCTCTTACCAAGGAAATTTCTAAATAAGGCTCAGCTGACCACTTTCTTTAACCCCTCTTCGGGGGAAATACACGTTTCTCTTAGTTACGAACGAATCGCTTGACACAGCGCCAAAAACCATCTTTATTTATAATACCTAGAAGAAATTGACAACATAAGGTCTCGAATGAGATGCTGCGTTGGATAGAGCTCAAGAAAATGATGCACCTTTCATGAAATAATATGCTAGATGTATGAGCTCTATGGCTAAAAAAGATGGGCATTACCCGTACCCTCGATAAACGTGGCAAATACCGCCATCTTTTAACCACGGCTTAGGTAAACGACTGCTCGATTTCAATTCATTTTCTAAACAAGCACCATCATTGCACCATCTATGCAACGGATGGCCCTTGAATGTCCAATATGAATTCGAGATTGATAAGTTAAAGCTGTATGAATATCAAGAGTACGTTTTAAAGTGAACGCTGGATTGATATATAAAGTTTTTATAAATCTGCTATAGCAAACTATAAATCTGGAGCCACATCTTTCTGGCTTGGCAAGATGCCTTAATTTTGGAATTACTCATTATTCCATTCAGTTCCATCAGTCTCACAACAACTAGCAACATCCTCTTCTAGAGTGTTATGATTATACAATGCATTAGTAAATTCCGTAACATGGTTTTCGACATAAAGTGTTCTCTGTAAATAGCTTGGAGTTCGAGGTAGTTTGAAACAGATTTTTACAAAAGCTGAATTCGCACGTTAAGGCAATCAGTGACATGTATTGTTTTTTTTAACATTTCGTAGCTGACCAGATTCCTACATTGTTTGTATATTGATTCAAAGTTATTTTTGTTTAGATCAGTCGGTGTAATAAGTTTGCTGCCACCGAATGTTCTACCGAAGTATGTATAATGCTATACAGTGCTATTAAATTAAAATGCAATATACTCTATTACTCTATATTACATTTAAAAATAACCAAGTAAAAACATTCGGTTAAACTGATTGGAAACTCAATTGATGTTAAATTAGCCTCAAGTGAAATGAAAAGGTTTAAACGGCTAGCACTTTTGCAACACATTAAGCGTAGACAAACTATTCAAGATCCTCAACCAATCTTTCTAGAGTGCAGAATCGATCCCATGACTATGCTCGGTAAGAGACATTGTACTTACTATACACAGTTACACCCTGTATTAGTATAATTATTAGTTAATAATTATAACTAGAAACCTCTTAAAAAAAATTTAAAATAAAAAAAAAATTTCTTGTATTTTTAAAGTAATGTTGGCTACAATGAGCGTACTTTAAACTTTAAAATGCGATTTTCCGAAAACTAGCAAGAAGCGACCATATGTTTACAAGGAAAATATGTTCTAAACCATTACAGGGTCATTAAATCATTAGCCCCCCCCCCCATTACGATGTTTTTACTTACATATATTCGTTACACCCTGTATAGTGAAGAAAGGCCCCACATGCGATAAAAATTTGCTGAAAATGACTTGAATGCGCATAATGCTCTGATAACGTAGGTACTCCTATCATCTTTTCAACTCAATGTTACTGAAATAGACTTAAACTATACTCAATCAAAGAAATGCATTCAAAACGCGCTTAGAATGAACTAAAAATGTACTGAACATGAATTCAAAATGCTGAATTGCAATTTTTTAGAATATACATTCGGAATGTCTCATACTGTGCTCAGAATATTTTAGTACCTAATATAGCCAAATTCTGTAAAAAAAATCGTTTGCTTAAAAACATACAAATTTATTGAAAATGAGTATAATATATCTGAAATTCTGAGACTCAAAATTTAAAAAATTCAGAACTTTTAAACTCAAGTGTCGATGTTTTCAAATTCCTGTAACTTTAAAATATTTACAGCTCTGATTGGCTGAATATCTTTAAAGTTATACCGTTTGAAAACTCATACATTCAAAAATTCCAAAAATTACTAATTATTCAACGAAAACTAGAGAATCGGAGCTCTCCAATGAAAATTAAATTTGTGACGTTTAAAATGTTGAATGTCTAAAACGCTGTTAGTATTTGAATGTTGAAAGCGCCGAAGCTTTGTAATTCTGATTCTAATCAGAACATAGGTTTTAAAGACCTCGGTAGCCTAAATACCTCCAATTTTTTCTTTCTAGAAAAAATTAACCAGTATGAACTGTAACAACGTATAGAATATCGATATATCGGAATTCTGACACTTTTGAAGAATTTTGAACCCATATAGCTTTAGATTAATTTCCTAGAATGTCGGTGCACTTGTTACCCATAAAATGAAGATCGCTAATTGAGAATCGGTAACAATCTTTAATTGCAGTTAGTTCTATCAGCTGTCAGTTAACTAGTGAGATATCTCCTCGAAAATAGCTCAAGAGTCTACTGTCGACAGTGCCCACAATATCTGTAAACAACTACACATTTGTGGCTTCTTCCAATGTGGTAGACTTTTCCCAATAAAATGAACTTAAAAACCTGGAAGCTTTCTTTGCAGAAAACAAAACTACAAATATTGCACATAAATAATAAGTCGCTAAATAAAATATAAAATGCTTTATTGCAATGATAAATAAAGTGTAAATAAATTTTACGTAATGCTTAACTTAATATGGTTGCGCAAACAAAAGCTATTAAGCTAATGAATTCATGCAGGCGGAATATTTACCAGTAACCTATTTAAGTATAAATACTAAATCAGGGTAGCACAAAACGTTAACACATCTACAAGTTCACCTTGATTGTATAATCGAATATGCCCCAAGTAGATAATAAATAAGGAAACTCTTCTCATTCTCAAAATAAACGGGCGCACTCGCATGGATAAATTCTAACAAAGTTTATATGTACAGATTTCTAAATGTTACTGAGGACAAACCATTTAAATCAGAAAAGCTACATAATACTTCTATTACATTGACAACGTGATTGCTATATGATATTACCAAATAGACGTACACAAACGTTTGTTGACATTTAACTCACGATTCGTCTATGTTCTTCAATGATGTCACAGTTATGCGTAACGTTGCTCAAGGGCGTCAAAAGCGAGTAACCAAATTTCAGAAAGTAGGATTATGATTATCGAAAGATAAATAAGAAAATGAGAGAAAAAGACTCAAAAAAGGCCTACAACAAATAAACCAATTACCAAATATGCACATCTCAGGCATTCAGCAACTACCTCAGTTGGCCTCGAAGAATTGCCAAACTGCTTCCGGAGTACAGTAAAGTGTGGCGATTAGTAAGTGATTCCTACATCAAATAAATCAACTATAAGAAGTGCACGTAATAGGTAGCAATTTTTACAAACCTTGAGAAAACGTGTTCATAACCTCAAAAGAATTATAGTGTAAAATCTCCGAAGGCTTTCAAAACAAATCGAATATTATACCACCCATAATTACATTACATCCGCAAAATGCGTTTCCAACAACAATTCACTAAGGCGATGCCACTAAAAGATTCTTAACGAAACTAACGAATTAACAACATCTTATCGAAAAAAGAAAGACTTTCGACAAACTCAGAGCGGCAACTAAAGTAGGGAGAATGCAAAAATTCCCAAAGAAACTATACAGGATAACACAAAATCAAACGTACAGGGTGTCACCAAATTAACACGTAACACACATACGAAATATTCGTCTTGTTTTGTTCGTTTTTGTCTTCTAAGTTTAAAATAAAGAATCACTGGTGAATCTCTAGCACATAGTACCTATAAAAGTTAGAAACCTTCAAATCTTGAATTTTTAAATCTTTAAAAGCTTCGAATTGTGAAAGTTTAGAATTCTAAAACTTTGAAAACCTTTCAGTCAACGTGACTTACTTTCGAAGATACCGCACAATACGTTTTTATAAATTCCAATGTCGTCACAAATAAATGCAAAACACTCTTGGTACGTTATTCGAATAAACATAACCTACTCACTGATAAAAAATCGGCAACAACAACGCTATTCCTCAGGCCGCAAAGTTTTGATTAAAACGGTAAAAAGCATTTGTAACACAAAGAAGTAATATCATCACGTAACATTGAGGTTTACATTCTGCCAACCTTATTTATTGAATATAGTTTGCATTGTAATCTATCTATGTAATAATCTTGCAAAAAATTAATGATAAAGAACCTTCATAGTCTGAAAAAGTAATTGCGTATTGATATTAATTTGTTATTGTGATCTTTAAATAAAAAAATCATAGTAATTAGAATAATACGTTAATTCTTATGGTGACGAGGGGGGTATTGGTACGATTCGTGTAGTTCCAGTGTATTGCTTACTTAATTAACAAAAATTATCTTTGAGTAACGGTTCCACACACACACACAAACTTAAGCCATATGTACGTCCTTTATGTTGTAGCTGATAAACTAAAACCCGAAGAGTAAACAAGAGTAGGAACAGATGAAAAGCGTGAATATATAAAAACGTACGTAAGCAGCACATGTTTCCACTTACTCTTCAGTGCACTCGAAGTAACGACAAACATACGCCTTTAAAATTATTATGAGAAAGTATGCCAAAAAATCATAAAAACTGTAATTGAGGTAATGCGCTTTCCATTCGGGCAAAACCCAAACCAGAATTTATGGCTAATAACATTTAATAATAATCCATGAGCGAGATTATATCAGAAATATTGGATTGCCGATTGTACCGTTTGTTGATCGAAAACACCTCATAGTGTAAGGCATCTTTATTTATGAGCACAACCTATTAGTATAAAGAAATTAATTGTACCGGACGTCAATAAAGTTAGCACCCCCACTTTGTCAAATTTCAAAAATTTTAGTGTCATAATTTTAGACTAATTTTGGACCAAGCCCTATTCATCAGAAATGAAGATTTTAGAGTGGGGGTGCTGACTTGAGATCAAGCTAACACCCCCACCATATAAATATAAATGATAAATCAATTTAAACTAGGCTATAATCTTGGACTAATTAAAGACTATTCCTTAGCATGTGATACATTTTCGAAATCAACCCCTAAATGGAAAATTACCCCACATGAATAATACCACAAAATTAAAAATGATGCCATTTGGGAAAAAATATATCATAATTTTGAACTAATTAAGGACTGTTCATTGACGCATAACCCATTTTTGGAATCATCCTCTAAATTGGTAAATCGCCCTACACTACAAATCAACTACAACCATATGGAGGGGCTGTTCTTTATTATGATTATAATCGTATTTGATTATCAGACATTGATCAGGGAATTGCCGATTGAAAGAATCTCGGATGAACCTGCGGACGCAAAAGGGCGGTAAGAGATACCCCCCCACTCAGTGAGATGTCATGAAACTTGATATGGAGTACGTGCAGGGGCAATACTTTACTGCGTAACCAAAAAAATAATTCAGAGAAGAAAACCTGGTTAGTCTTTAATTAGTTCAAAATTATAGCCTAGTTTAAATTGATTTGTCATGTATATGGTGGAGGTGCTAGCTTGAACTCAAGTCAGCACCCCCACTCTAAAATCTTCATTTTTGATGAATAGACCAAAATTTTTTGAATTGGTCAAAATTATGGCACGGGTTTTTCTGGTTGTTATCATCTTTAAATCGCGACATTATTCGTGGGAAAGGGGAATTTGCCATTTTAGGGGATGATTTCAAAAATTGGTTATCTACCAATCAATAGTCGTTATTCAATCTAAAGCAATAGGTTTTATCAGCACGGCTTGTTTCATTTGATTTCATGGTTTTACTCACAAGGGGCGATTTGCCAATTTAGGGAATGATTCCAAAAATGGGTTATGCGTCAATGAACAGTCCTTAATTAGCTCAAAATTATTATAGGTATATATTTCCCCCGAATGTCATCATTTTTAATTTTGTGGTACTATTCATGTGGGGTAATTTTCTATTTAGGGGTTGATTTAGAAGATTTATTATACGTTAATGAATAGTCTTTAATTAGTCCAAAATTATTATATGGTGTTTTCCTGAATTTCATCATTTTTAATTTTGTGGTATTTATCATTTGGGGTAATTTTCTATTTAGGGGTTGATTTCGAAAATATATTATATGCTAATGAATAGTCTTTAATTAGTCCAAAATTATAGCCTAGTTTAAATTGATTTATCATTTATATTTATATGGTGGGGGTGCTAGCTTGGTTAGGTACCTAACCTACCATATCAAAAATTATGATATGGTGTTTTCCTGAAATTCATAATTTTTAATTTTGTGGTATTATTAATGTGGGGTAATTTTCATTTAGGAGTTGATTTCGAAAATTTATTATATGTTAATGAATAGTCTTTAATTTTGTGGATTATTCAAGGGAGGTAATTTTCTATTTAGGGGTTGATTTCGAAAACTTATTACATGATAATAAATAGTCTTTAATTAGTCCAAAATTATGATATGGTGTTTTCCTCAAATTCATCATTTTTAATTTTGTGGTATTATTAATGTGGGGTAATTTTTTATTTAGGGGTTGATTTCGAAGATTTATTATACGTTAATGAATAGTCTTTAATTAGTCCAAAATTATGACATGGTGTTTTCCTGAATTTCATCATTTTTAATTTTGTGGTATTTATCATTTGGGGTAATTTTCTATTTAGGAGTTGATTTCGAAAATATATTATATGCTAATGAATAGTCTTTAATTAGTCCAAAATTATAGCCTAGTTTAAATTGATTTATCATTTATATTTATATGGTGGGGGTGCTAGCTTGGTTAGGTACCTAACCTACCATATCAAAAATTATGATATGGTGTTTTCCTGAAATTCATAATTTTTAATTTTGTGGTATTATTAATGTGGGGTAATTTTCATTTAGGAGTTGATTTCGAAAAGTTATTATATGTTAATGAATAGTCTTTAAATTAGTCCAAAATTATGATATGGTGTTTTCCTGAAATTCACCATTTTTAATTTTGTGGATTATTCATGGGAGGTAATTTTCTATTTAGGGGTTGATTTCGAAAACTTATTACATGATAATAAATAGTCTTTAATTAGTCCAAAATTATGATATGGTGTTTTCCTCAAATTCATCATTTTTAATTTTGTGGTATTATTAATGTGGCGTAATTTTTTATTTAGGGGTTGATTTCGAAGATTTATTATACGTTAATGAATAGTCTTTAATTAGTCCAAAATTATGACATGGTGTTTTCCTGAATTTCATCATTTTTAATTTTGTGGTATTTATCATTTGGGGTAATTTTCTATTTAGGGGTTGATTTCGAAAATATATTATATGCTAATGAATAGTCTTTAATTAGTCCAAAATTATAGCCTAGTTTAAATTGATTTATCATTTATATTTATATGGTGGGGGTGCTAGCTTGGTTAGGTACCTAACCTACCATATCAAAAATTATGATATGGTGTTTTCCTGAAATTCATAATTTTTAATTTTGTGGTATTATTAATGTGGGGTAATTTTCATTTAGGAGTTGATTTCGAAAATTTATTATATGTTAATGAATAGTCTTTAATTTTGTGGATTATTCAAGGGAGGTAATTTTCTATTTAGGGGTTGATTTCGAAAACTTATTACATGATAATAAATAGTCTTTAATTAGTCCAAAATTATGATATGGTGTTTTCCTCAAATTCATCATTTTTAATTTTGTGGTATTATTAATGTGGGGTAATTTTTTATTTAGGGGTTGATTTCGAAGATTTATTATACGTTAATGAATAGTCTTTAATTAGTCCAAAATTATGACATGGTGTTTTCCTGAATTTCATCATTTTTAATTTTGTGGTATTTATCATTTGGGGTAATTTTCTATTTAGGAGTTGATTTCGAAAATATATTATATGCTAATGAATAGTCTTTAATTAGTCCAAAATTATAGCCTAGTTTAAATTGATTTATCATTTATATTTATATGGTGGGGGTGCTAGCTTGGTTAGGTACCTAACCTACCATATCAAAAATTATGATATGGTGTTTTCCTGAAATTCATAATTTTTAATTTTGTGGTATTATTAATGTGGGGTAATTTTCATTTAGGAGTTGATTTCGAAAAGTTATTATATGTTAATGAATAGTCTTTAAATTAGTCCAAAATTATGATATGGTGTTTTCCTGAAATTCACCATTTTTAATTTTGTGGATTATTCATGGGAGGTAATTTTCTATTTAGGGGTTGATTTCGAAAACTTATTACATGATAATAAATAGTCTTTAATTAGTCCAAAATTATGATATGGTGTTTTCCTCAAATTCATCATTTTTAATTTTGTGGTATTATTAATGTGGCGTAATTTTTTATTTAGGGGTTGATTTCGAAGATTTATTATACGTTAATGAATAGTCTTTAATTAGTCCAAAATTATGACATGGTGTTTTCCTGAATTTCATCATTTTTAATTTTGTGGTATTTATCATTTGGGGTAATTTTCTATTTAGGGGTTGATTTCGAAAATATATTATATGCTAATGAATAGTCTTTAATTAGTCCAAAATTATAGCCTAGTTTAAATTGATTTATCATTTATATTTATATGGTGGGGGTGCTAGCTTAAGCTCAAGTCAGCACCCCCACTCTAATATCTTCATTTCTGATGAATAGGGGTTGGTCCAAAATTAGTCCATAACTAGTCCAAAATTAAAATTGAACGTGTTTGCAACAAAATATTAAGAGTTAAGTTAATCGTAGAAATTGATGTTATTAGACACATTTATATTCCAACATAATGTAGCACCCCAATCAAACAGACTGTATTGTGAAAGACTACAAATAGGTATGCATCTACTCCACCCATGCCAAAGTATTCAGAGGTTTTTGCCATCGTAAAGTTAAATAAACAAAACTAAACCTGAATAATTGTGAAAAAACAATGAAGGATCCCAAAAATATTCTTTTATGCTCAACAATAAAAATATCGCTGCTTGATATAAATTATAAATTGAGGTCGTTACTACTTTTGTGCAAAAAGGTAACTCTTGTACTAAATATAGAACTTGCTCAATTTCCAAAGATAAGTGCGTGTGTGATTGTAAATATCATCTGCATGTTATACATAAATAATTAGGTAAGGAAATTCTTAACGAACATCGCTATCATATCCCAGTTTCCCAATTAACTAAATTAGCTCTTCTGAATTGCTTATAAAAACTAGCTTTACTTGCCTTGTGCATAATTATGGAACAGATAGAACAAAAAAGGCGGTCCACAACGGAAACATTGTAGGTATACCTACATATATATGGCGTTTAATTACTAATCAACATGCATATTGTGCTACGGTTATTATGTGAACAGCATGCTCCTTCCGTCTGACTATATTGCACACACACATAAACTACTGGGGATTATTATTATAGAAGTAGTAGCAAGAGTTCAGCCTACTGAAATATGTAGCTTGGAACATAACATTGGCTACCGTGGAATTATTGTTTCGGAGAAGCGGTTGCAACGAGATGTTTTAATTAGTGCCTTGCTTCCTTTTGTTCATATGTTAATACTTTCTAGAAGACATTTTACAGGTTATACACTTTAGAGGAGTCTTATAGGTTACTCTTAAAAAGCTTTTCACCAGTTTAAATAACTGTGAAACCTTTACAAGGAAATTTAGAAGCTCACAAACTTAATAGATCCATACATTTAACATTTATCTAGATTTTCTACAGAAGTCTTAGAAACTTATAGCTTCATACATTAAAGATTCATAATTTTATAATATCTCAATACCTAGGTCTATCAGAAATCCAAAATTCTTAATGTTAGTTCAACATTTTTCTAGACTAGTAGGAATCTTTAAACTTCAAAGAGTTTTGTTTCCGGGACATCAGTCAATATCAACGAAAGCTTATATCAAGGAAAGTCGATTGATACCGAGGAGTTACCAAACAGACGGTTAAAAATTTCTAAGAGATGGTTCAGATATTGATAGATCTAGATATAGTACTGAGTTGAAACTTTTAAATACTGCGAGAGTTGCAGTAAAATATTTCTTATCGGCGTGTTTGAATGATTCGAAATTTCTGCGATTGAAAATCCAAAATTCGAGATTTGATACTTTTATCATTTCGATTTTAAAACTTCCGGTTATTTCGGTTCCCAACCTCTAACTTCAAACCATCATTCTTATAGTAAAAGCTTCCCATTTTTAAAGCTGCTTACAAAATTTTTACTTTGCAGCTTCATAACTTTTTAACATAAACTATTACAGTTGGAGATCCCGAATTTACTAGATTATCAAAGTTAGCAGATGTCTGTCAGAAGTTGATTTTATTGATTTGGCTCATGTACATAAACAAGATTTGGCGAAGGGAATTATTTTGGGTGGATGGGATTTTCACTTGCAGTTATATCTAACAAAAAGAATGCATTAGTTTAGTAAAATTATAAAATATTACATATCTGATTGACAATAATATAACAATACAAAAATAGCCTTGACTACGGTTATTAAAAAACCAATATCCGTCTTGAAATGCAATTACTGTAAAATATGAGAAATGATTGCAATCTAAAAGAATGTTTAGCTAGATGGTAATTAAGTAAATAAATGGAGATTAAAAGGTATTAAGAGGGAATGGTTGTAAAATTTATATTACCTGTAAAGAAATGTTCTAAAACAAGAATAGTAAAAGTTTAATAGTTTCACGAGTGTAAAAAGGCGTAATTTATTTCAAGAATAAGAAAAAGAAAATTTAAAAGAAGGAAAATAAAACTTAACAGTAGACCAGAGAGCAATAAAATAAACGTTGTTCAAGAATTAGTACAAAAAGGTAATATTTAATTAGGTGCGATTTACCTCAACGCTGTAGTTTCGGCTGTGCATCCAATCTTGAGGGGATTTCCAGAGTCCGCAAGCAGTATGCAGATTTCTGCATGGTGATTTTCCTGGTAGCAAGCTGAAAAAGGGGAAACATGAGTGAATCAAGATAACAAGACTTGTGACAAATTGTGCAAATGTGTTAATAAAAGCATATCTAGAAAAAAGTAACAACTTTTACTAGATTTGCGAAAGTCAAACATAAATATGATAATTTAAATTCAAATGTTTTTGTTGTTATTTTCAACATGAAAACAAAAAAGTCCTAATAGCACTGTCATCTAAAGAATAAGTTAATTTTATCTTAAAAAAATCCTGCAGAAGTCGGCACAAAAGAATTCAAATTACTATTGAACGTAACGCCGGCTCCGATTGCAAAGTAAACGATGAGTGGGCGTTATAGACTATAATGCCCGCTTATAATGCGCTGGTTGTTATGTAGTTGATATTGCAGGTATAAACAACGAATAATATGCAAGTGAAATATTTAAAAAAATTGTTAGTGATGATCCCATTAAGATCCCAAGATAAGATTTGCCACATATTTAACACATATGCAACTTTATGTCTAATTTTGTTCAAAATTCTTAATCATATGGTTTTTAAGAAATTCAAAGTAAACAACTTCAGAGGTCGGAATAGAAAACTTTCTCATTTTAAACAATGCCATATGAACCATCATTTAAAAGCTGAAAAGATGCAATTTTGAAGTTTTTGTTTCATTCGTTTATCTTATTTCTAATAAAAGTTCTAAAGGATAACGTAATCGCCAACATGGCCAAAATAACTCATGTTTGTACACTTTAGAAAGATGTGACTCAAGAACCAATTGTGTAACAAGTATAATATTTTAGATTTTTACTCATCTTTAGAAGTATTTGGAAAAAAGAGGGTGATGTTCAAAGCCTTAGAAAAATTGCTTCACTTGAGATGGAATTACCCTTCTTCATGTCAGAAGACGATCAAAGTAGACACTGACCACCCTACCCATTCCGACGAGCCACTAATGCCAACAAGGGTGGCTTATGAAACGATGCAAGTGTGATTTTTTAAAATTTCTTATCAATTCTAGCTATGAAAAACAAAATCAGTATTTTAGATCAGTCCACATATAGCAGTAGTGTACACTACTACAACATAATATGGTCCATAGTGTTTTTTTTTTCACCCTGTGTAAGCAGCGTATAGTCACTTGAATTGTACACTGTACAGGGTTGTTCATTATATTTTGAACAGCTTTTTATCTTTATATTATTTACAGAAATGGGATAAGAAAGATAAACAGAAAACAAAGATAATGTGGTTGTCAAAAGTTAATGAATAATTCTGTACACTTGAAGTTGCCAACTCTATTAGGGTTGTCTCTGTTGTTTGTTTACACTGTTCGTGTGCTCAATAGATTTTGTTAATAGTTACCTAATAGTTTCAGTATAATTGTCAAATTCTGAGGTTGGGTTTCAGTACAACTTGAGTATAAGAATGAGATTAACAGTTTAACCTCAAAATTTGACACTTGTCAAAAATAATAGATTTCTAAGACACTGATTTTGTTTTTCATAGCCAGAGTTGATAAAAGATGTAAAAAATGACCATGTGCTATATAGTAATACTAAGAAATTTATGCTAACTTTAGTATCCGTCATCATAAACTATAACAAATTGCAGTATTGTACATATTTGATGAACGGTAAAAAAACAAACAAGTAGGTAATGAATAAAAAAAGTACAGTTAACTATTATTAGTTTGCTCTTTTTCTCTTCAATAGGTTCACAGTTATTTTTATTTTATTTTCTATCTAGTATAATAATGCAAAAATACTTTTTTCATGTACGGTTATGGTTTTTCACAATTTAAAATTTCTATAGAAGCGCGTTTCGTGGTACATAAAATAAATTTATACAAAAAATATGCAACCGTGAAAAATGAAGATACAAAAGAATTTCTATAAAACTTCCCATACACCGTGCATAAACGTTTCATTAGGCTAACCCATAAAAACAAGACGTACAAAACAAATCGCATTCCTTCATGCATTGTCACAAACAAAATTAAACATTCTATGAAGGCGCAGTCGTCCAGACAAAAGGCGAGATACAGCAATAAAATGAGCGACGGGATCTTTTACAAGGAACGGGTTTTCGCAATATTCCTAAAGCGCACTAAATTCTTATAGTTATTGTGCCATGAGCAATGTAATAACTGCAAATATTTTTCTACCGCTATGAACTTCGTCTCCTTCGACGATTTGACACTGTGAAGCTTGGTTGTATAGTAAGAAAACTGAGTAGAGTAGAAAGGAGAAATGGGGCGAGCAAACGGTTTTTAAAAATCTTTTATCTTTTGTGTACAGACCCTGCTGCTGCTGCGTTTGTTGCAAGTAACGTTTCTGGTAAATAAAATAATTCGGCCATCAGATATTCTGTAATTATCGCTTAGTCGTTAACTCCATATTAACTGGCCTTAAATCACTTTCTTTTGTTTCTAGGTAAGTTTGAATCACATTTTTCGTTACGATTGTCAATGAGGATCGTAGATAATAACACAAAGAGAGACACTAATGTACAAAAATCTAAATAAATGTTATGTTTAGAGTGTTTACAGGTTTTCTGCCTCATATCCATCTATTTGGAAATATTTCGTTTAGGTGCCCAAAAACCCAAATACTTTGTGCTGGGTGGCACTGTTATTCAAATGTGGTACCTAGCAACCACTGCTGGAATGATATTCTTTCTTGGCGTTCACCAGTTTAATAACCATTTATAAAAATGAACCAATAACGTGCTCCATCTAGTATTTATAATGGAGGTTATGTTTGAGTCCATCAAATACAACTGCGGTCGATTTATAGTTAACTTGAGACAGAAAGGGTTACCAGAAAGTAAAACATTTCTCAATAGGGATTTGCACCCCTTGCAATAATTTGGACTTCACCGAACTGAAGTTAAGATCTGTACAGTTCTGAACTTTCTAATATCTGTACTTTATGGACTGATTTTTAGAGCTTAATAGTGCTGACTGTTTTTCATAGCATTTTCCGTCCTCCGTAGTTGTTGATTTACGGCGGACTTTTTAGATCATTGGTAATCGCCAAAAGTTCAAAGTGGATGTCAGCGGCACACGTAACAATGTGTACTAATTTTAGGAATTCTTCATAATTGGCATAAAAGCGACTTAGGGCCACAACTGGCTGTTGCATTACCCTTTAATGCCCAGCTCGCAGTGGGTGATAAGCACGTGATTGAGGACACATTGGCCGTCTCCTTCACGTGATTTATGATGACTTAATTTCATGAATTTTTTGTCAGACTTTATACAGTTCCCTTCAGATAATTCATTAAGTCATTGATTAAGTTACTGTTAAATGAATAATGAATTAATTGCATCTACAAAGTTTTGGGTTGAATAGAAATAACAGGATGCTTGAACTGCGACGGATTTAGCCATAAAAGAACAAACTGTATAATCGCCCATATACACTTTAACCTCACATAACTTTGTATTTTTGAAATCTATATCGCAAGTTCGAGCTTTTTAATATCTGCCTCATAATGGTGTACCGATAGAGAAAACCACTAGAAAATAGTGGTTGCAGTCTTAGATTGCACTTCTTATTTAAGGCTAAATAAGGCCTTAAATAAGCAGTACAAGTGTCGTTTATGGCGAGTATTTTCTCTTAGATAGATTTTAGGTTATAAAAAGATAGAAATAGCTATTTTTGCCGCAAGTTAATGATCGGATCTATAAAAGTTTCATAATTAAGTGTAGGTGTATAATAAGTAATTAACGAATTCTACACACCACATGTTTCCTGACGTGCATATTAAAAGAAAAGGTATATAGCCTAAGTTTTTTATTATGTTGGAGGCATAATATAATATAAATTTATGGTTTCAAATATTAATCAATCAATCAAATGACTTGATTGCTAAATAGGTGCTAGAATAAGCGACATTAAGCTTCGGCAGAACAGAATTTGAAGTGTATTAATAAATATTATTAATATTCGCTTTTGTATTGCTTACGGGCGAGTGTAGTCTATCGAGATTTCAAGATTCGCCTACTATGACTTAGTATACTGTTTTGGAATACTCAATTGATCAAAATCATTGGAATTTGGAAATAACACAGTTAAAAGCGTACATTTATAGTTATCTATTTTGGAATCTAAAATAAAAAAATAATATAAAATTGTAAATGTAAAATAAGAAGAAACAACTCTAAATAAAACTGGTTGTTTGGAACAGGTGCACTATTGCCATTCTAATGGCAATAATTAATTATTCGTGGAATTCTACGGCACCTTTAGCAAGTTTAAGTTAATGATTTATCCAAACACCTATCAATAAAGATTTTGCGTATGCCAGAATTTATAATAGTTGACCTTTTTATCTGTTAACTGTTCAGTTATCGTAGTAAGAAACACCGCCATATTAAAGTGATTGTTTTTACTCTTATCTTCGTTATTTATTGTCCAATTCGGATTGGGCACTTGGGGATCTTGCACGAGTAATTGAAAGAAATCGTACTTGGTAGATGTAAATAGTATACGTTTCTACTTAAAATTGTCAAAAAAATCTTCAATTGGTCCTGTCTAAGACATGTTTCAGTTTTTGCTACAACGGACATGTTTTGAGCATCCAGGCCAAATAGTAGTTATTTCGTATGTCTCTGTGTTCTTAACAAGCTTGCTCGATTTATATATTCTTATACTAATTTTTCTTTTGCTTTTCTTCCAGGTAAGCATCATTCAATTGTTTGGCGTCAGCAGTAAATGGTTGTCAATTGTATGTAAGTCGATATTCTTAATCGTCACGTTAACAAAGCAAATAATTGGATAAGTACATGGTATGTTGTTACGTGCTAATTTCGTAGCACCCTGTATAGCTATGCTTTTGTGTTAGTTTGTATAGCGTTTAGGGATTTTCGCATTTTCTCTCCGTTTAGTTGCCATTTTGTTTGGAACTAACTTCCGGTTGTTGATGAGAGACTTCACTTCGTTTTGTTTGTTCGTGTGAAGAAAATTCTTTAAAGAATATTTTAGTGGTATCGCCGTTAAATTAGTTTTTCCTTTATGTTGTGATATGGAAATTGCATTTGTGCACATCGATAATTAATTTTTGGTGATGATTTCCAAGTTTATTGGTAACCGTAAGGATTTTCCCACTAGTTCTATTTTTGAAGGTTAGGAGCACCATCTCGTAAGTTTATAGACTAACTTTTCTTTAGATTCAATCTTTTATACTATAATTCTTTGACAGGATTCGATATTTAATCGACGTTAGCCGCATTTGGGAGCGGTATAACTCTTTCAGAAGGTCACTCACAATGTTTGCTTGGTGCATTCTGGTAATTTGGTTTTATTTGTTTCTGTGACCTTTTTCTTTTTCTTTAATAAATCTTACGTTAACTTAAAAGACCATTACGCTGACTTGGTTGCTGTTGTCTCGTTGGATCACGCTACTTTCGACCTGGTTGGTGACGTTCCTCTTCAGTTCAAAGAACATCTGTATCGTGAGTCAGTTATATTGTAGCGACTATTTACAACAACAATAAGGTTTGACAACCCTTATTGTATATAAATCATTACTGTACATTTGTATCTTATAATTTTATGTGTTACATGGTTTTATCCCAGTGTGCGTGTGGTGTACTATAGGTATCTATTTCATATATATAATTTTGACACATATTATTTATTTTATTACATTGTTAGGAATATTTGCGAGTGTATACTTATGACTGCTCCGTAATGAATTGGCTAAACAATTCAAATCTGACGGTTAATGATTGCGCAATCTACATCACAGGTATTCGCGTTAATTTACCGTGCCTGTTACATTTTTGGGACTTGAAGTCAAGTCAGATTTAGAGTAAATAGTCTCGCTCGCATCAATCCTCACCCCGATCAAATTTTTATATAGAAATCAATAACTTGCATTTAAGTTTTGCCAAGGCTATACGTCCTCGATTAAAATATAAGCATACTTGATTGATTTATTTTAGTCGATCTACCTGATAATTTGTCTAGTTGTTAATAAAGCACTGTACATCCCTTACTTGACGACTTGTTATTTATATGTTTGGTATTTGGGGTTTATATTTACAGCCATCGAGGATTCAATATTGGGAAAAGTCGACCACTTTGGTAGTAGTCGCAAATGTGTTGTTCTTTTCAGATTTTGTCGGCAAATACTGGAGCTATTTTAGACGATTCTTGGTGCCCATTACAGAAGACCTCTTGTGCGACCCACGACCTCACTAGTTATCAGCTGGCAGCTGACAGATTTAACTGCGGTTAAAGGTTGTTACCGTTTCCCAATTAGCGATCCCCATTTTGTAGGTAACAATGTGTACCACAATAATCTTATTAATAATTATCGAGATTATGTTATTATTTATTATTTCCTAATTGACAGATTAAGGTTAAGGTTAAAAACTAAATAAGTAAATTAAAGAAACGTTATAAAGACTTTTTTCAATTCGATTACTTATTTCATTCTTATTTATGGACCATGCCTAGAAAATCACCCACAAAGGTCAGAAAATTGCAGCACTGGCACATTAAAAAATTGATTCATAGCAAGTATGACCGACTTAATGGCTAAAATTTCCATCTCCCACATCTTTTCTTTATTTATCAAAAAGAACTAAAAATTAACATTAAAAACATCATAAAACTAGTAGGCTGATGGAGGAGCCTGACCAAATAAATAATCTAAAAAGCCATATTTCATTTTAATTTATTGCTCTTGTATATTTTTCATATTTCTAAAAATGACTTATACTTATCTAGTTATGTACTAAAAATATCTAAATTTATACATAAATACTGAAGTGCATGATTCAGGTCTTAATATAACAAGCCAACTTAATTTCTTAATTGTTCCAAATATAAGATACTGACCTACGCAACAATTTATTTCAAAAGATTTCGGTGCCGGTTTAAAAAAGAAAAACAACAGATAAAGATTGTTGGGAAATAAAATCAGTATTTAAAAAAGGAAACTATTTTGACACTATTATTCACTGCTTGTCGTAAACATGTTTTTTTCTATTCTTCACAGCAGTGCTAACAACTGCATTGTTTGTAGCCGAATGTTGCTATTTTACACAAAAGTTTGTAAATTTTAAATTGAGATAATTTTATTTTGCTCTCGGAGACTATTATCTAGACAATTTACCTTATCTAACTGCTGGCGTTAAAAGGGGCCTCGTATAGGAGTCGTTTGTGTGTGTGTGTGTGTGTGTGTAATAAAGAGCAATAACCTTTTTATAAAAAAATATTTCAAATTTCAAAATATTTTCTTGATATTTTTCCCTCAAAATACAATTTCCATGTTATTGTATAATATACCAAAATTTCTGTATATTGTGTAAATTTTATTATTGCACCAAACCAAGGCGAAATGATTTCTCAAAAGATGTTTTTTGGATTCTTACATTATCAATTAGTAATGAATTTAAAAATTTTTAATCCGATTAAAATGTTTTATAATGCTGTGGCTGTTGCTTGTATAAAACCGGGTTTGCAGCTATTTTTAAAATACAATCACGATTGAGAGATCTTCGTCTCTCCTTTTTATTGCTTATGAATTTACGAGATTACATTCACTTTAACCTGCATTATATTTAATGAATACATAAGGGAAAAAGTTGTTAAAAGTACCTGCTTTTGGGTTTCTCGTCGATTTGTCTCGATTTTTGATACGATGTAGTTTAGGACAACCGGATCAAAAGTTATCATTACGCCAACTCAGTCCTATGACTAGTTTTGAAGATATGCATGGCAAAAGATTAATAATGTACAGTCTGGGACTTTGGTAATGTTTCGGGTCTACATCTAACCATAGGCACCACATTTTACAAGTTTGCTTTGTATTATTGTTTCTGTATATAATTTTTTGTTATTTATATCCTTTCTAATAGTTGTAAAATTATACATTTCCTTCTAAACTAATTTTTCTTTGCATAAAACTAGTTTCAGACCTGAATCATTACTAAAGTCACAGACTGTACAAATTAGTGTTAAAGATCTTGACTATTTCATAATATAGGCTAGTTATTAGGATAGTCCAAAAAAAGGAAAGTCGTAAAGCTTATGCTCTCACCCCCTAGGATTATTGTATATCGAATAAAGTATCCCTATTTTTTTATTTTGAAATCGGACGATGTTTAGGAGTGCCTCAAAGCCCTTAAAGTTTCCCATGTATTTTATTGCAGGAAAAAAACACTTTTTCATAGATTTGGTATAGAATTCTAGAAAATCAATATTTTTCAACCGGACCACTCAGTTTCTCTTCAGAAATGTTCAGAGAATGAGGTCCAATAATTTATTTATCAAAATATTTTATATTAAAAAATAGTAATAAATATTTTTTAACGATTTTTCCATGTTTCTTCCATTTATGGGGTTTTTTGCAGGTCTGTAAAAAATAGTTAATATAAAAAATTTTACAAATAAATTATTGGATGTTATTCTCTGAACATTTCTGAAGAGAAACAGAGTAGTCCGGTTGAAAAATATTGATTTTCTAGGATTATATACCAAATCTACGAAAACGTGTTTTTTTCCCATATAAAATACATGGGAAACTTTAAGGGCTTTGAGGCACCCCTAAACATCGTCCGATTTCAAAATAAAAAAATAGGCGTATTTTTTTTTTCGATTTACTATAATCCTAGGGGGTGAGAGCATAAGATTTCCGACTTTGCGTTTTTGTTGGACCACCCTACTACTTATGCAACGTACTATTTAACGGGAAAACCTCCCCCCCCCCGTGGATCAGTGCCTGGATATATGCACAATGCCTATAAGCCAAATTAAAATATTAGTGATTACATGCCAATTAGGTGCGCTATCACCAAGAAGTATCGTCCTACAGATAATATGACAAGAACTGACACAAACCTGGTACAAAGGATGTTAGAAATTGATCTAATATTTGATAGTCACAGTATAATAACAACCAGTGACTGCACTCTAGCAGCCGGTCGCGTGCTTGTAGCCGTTTGTGGTATTTTCGGGCTGTTGGAACAACAGTTATATATCCCCTGATCGTTATTACTAGCACGGTGACGATCGGTAAGCCTTGGCGAACTAATCGTGGTGTGTCACTGGTGTGTGCGATTTTGGAAGCTACGTAAGAACTTTTTTGTACGACCATGCTATTTCGGATTGTTTACCATACTTGGTTTTAGAACAGTAGGTTATATTTACTGGTTGCTAAGCAAAAACGCGGCGGTAAGTAATTACTTACCGTTCAGTTCTGTCAAAAACGTAAAAAAGTAGATGATAAAAATCAATTTGAACTAGAACGTGTTTGGACTAATTAAAGACTATTTACTGTCACACAACCCATTCTCCAAATCAACCTCTAATATAAGACTACCCTACATGACAACCCACTTGTTTATGTTGACCCACTTTTATTTTTGTTAAAGGACGCGGACGCATTTTTTCCCTTGGTATACGCAGTGGCTGTTTCTTGCTGCTAGAGTGAAATACTGTTTTTGCACTTACTCCATGCCAAGTTTCATGAAATTCGATCAAGGCCCGCCCATCCTCGCCGCCCCTTCACTTCCTCCCACCAGAAATTCCTGCCCAGTAAAATTTCATGAATCTTGACATGGTTTAGGTGCAGAGGCAATACTTGACTCTAGAAACAAGAAACGATTCCACCCAATTAGCGCTATGTTTAAAGGTCCCAAAGGTAAAGGTATCACAAAAATTGCGCCTCAATAGTTGCCAAGCCAAAGGCGCCACAACAAGGGTGCCAAACCAAAGGTGCTACATTTAAAGGTACCAACGTCAAAACGTGCCACACGCAAAAGTGCTGCTGACGTAAAAATGTCGTTTGAGACAATGCATTTCCTTTTTTATTAGTTCAAGTATACAGCACAGTTTCTTCAGACTCTTACGTATTCAATTTCGTGGCATTGATAGGGGTAGTGGGGATTTACCAGGTTAGGGCAAAAAGGGTAAAAATGGGTTTATCTACCAATGATTGATTTTTTTATTAGTCCAAAATTATGGCACAGTTTTTTTTTCTGATTTTTATCATCTTTAAATCGCGACATTATTTACGGGAAGGGAGAATTTACCAATTTTGGGGATGATTTCAAAAATAGATTATCTGCCAATGAATAGTCATTAATCAATCCGAAGTTATATCATCAGCACGGTTTGTTATTTAATTTCATGTTTTACTCACAATGGGCGATATATCAATTTAGGGGATGATTCCAAAAAATGGGTTATGCGACAATGATTGGTCCATAATTAGTCCAAAATTATGATATAGTGTGTTCCTGAATTTCAGCGTTTTTAATTTTTTAAAGTAGGTCATGTTAGAGATGGGTTGGGCTCATTCGACTCCAATATTAATAAAGTTGATTTGTATGTGTGTCCGAGCCCCATTCTCGCGTTCTATAAGGGCTGGAGAGATGGGCTTGGGCTCATTCGACGCGTAATTTGCCGAGGATAATGCACGACCTTGCAAAATTTTTTAAATTAGGTTATGTTTTAAAATTTTTTAAATTAGGTTATGTTTTAAAAAATCGATAAATGCTGATTCTATCGTACTATTTAGTGCTATTGAGTGTTATTTGGTACTAATATGTGCTCTATCGATAGAGAATCGATTGGAGATTTATGTAGGTCATGTAAATACTGACCTACTTTAAAAAAAATCGATAAATGCTATTTCTATCATACTTAAGTGCTTAGGCCCGTAGGGCCCATTATCCTAGTAATTCTCCTATAGCCATTTGTTTTTGCAAAACAATTTCGATGTATTTATATTGCTTTAGAGTTTAGATAACATACAGTTACTAGATACATTTCTAAAATGCTCTCCAAACCTATTCGATCCTCGTTAATTCAATTTGAACGTTTCTGTTTGCCCAAGAGAAATGTGCTACTTACGTAACAACCAAAAAAGATACAAAATCATAACCATTGCAAACAAGTACGCCATAATACGCGTAACCAACTACATAACAAGTATATTTTCCTTTTCTTAATACCTTTTAAACAAATATTTAGCAAAAACGTTTAGCGTATTTGCTTCAGAAATGACTATTATATTACACATACAAATATAATATAGGACACGATGCCAGACAGAGGCGTTTGACCTTAGCTGAGGTCGTTATAGCTCACAGTTTGCTGTATCCAAGGTCTTTATTAGGTATAGGTGTCGCGCGGCGTTGCACTTACGGGTATTTCTAGTTTATCAGGTTATGTTTTCCCAGATTTTTTTGGAACTAATGCTTTTTGTGTTGCAATAATTCTATTGGGTGGCACGAAACATCAGAAAGACCATCCCATTTACAAAATCCTTCTTACAATTTATAACGCAACAAGTGATGATTATTTATGTGCATGCTTAAAATATTCTAAGCATTTTAATAGGTACTGACAGAAGAATTTCTTTTAAAAAATTTGTTTGGCGTTTATTATTCACGTAGAGTTTTTTTAAAGAAAAAGCGTATCTACATAAAAGACTTCAAGAGTGACAGGATGGCAATAAATGTATTTTGAGTTAAACGAAGCGGTAGACACTGAAAATATGCAATATGTGTATGCTTACATGCATTTATGCTGCCTTTATCTTATTTTTTATCTGTTCACGTAAATAAATAGATGCAATCGGAAATGGATATTTGCATATGAGTTGAAACTGGTCTACAAATAAGTAGTGCCAGTAGTTGAGGCTTGGACATTTCCTAGAGAGATTTTTATGGTAATACTAGAAAAAAATCATTAATTATAAGTAACAAGATTGTGTTTATTCTCTTGATTTTATAAAGCAGAAGCAGTGAGATTCTGAATTAGCATTAGTTTAAGTTCTCGCGACTATATTGTACTGTAGACCACAAATACATTAGGCACCGTAGTATCACATATGGAGTTCTAGAATCTAAACCACACAGACAAGCATCGCATCGCATGCAGTCGATGATGATCCCCTAAGGGAACTTCCTACTAAGTTTCTGATCGAGGTCAACGAGTTGCCGTTACTGATCCTCCCCCACCACTTTTTCAAAACCAAGGTCAAAAATCTACGGTGAATCAAATCAAGACTAAGGTGTAAGGACAAAAGTCAAAGGTAACGGTTATGTGGTGAGAGTGGATCCAGAAATGACATTCTGTCGGATTTGACCTAATAAAAGTCGTGAGAATGGATGAATGGTTGCCTATCTGGCAGGCTGTGTTGCTAGCATACCCCTATACACCCTACTCACCATCAGAAAGGTCTTAGACTCAAAAAAACTGAAATTTACCTATACTATAAGATTTTACTGAGCTGATACAGTGCTTTCTGAGTAAAGTATAGCCAGGAATCCACAACACGACAGATATTGCAAAATAGTCCATTTTAAAAAAATATATTCCTACCAATATAAAAACCTTGTAACATTAAATACCGCATCAAAAGATTTACAAGTTTTAAGGGTTTTTATTGGACTTCAAGGGTTGTAATTGGACTTCAGTTTCATATAACGTCTGTTCTGTAGGCTGTTACGTGCTAATTCCGTAGCACCTTGTAAAGCTATGCTTTAGTGTTACATTATTGTATAACGTTTGGGGCTTTTCGTATTTTTTCTCCGTTTAGTTGCCATTTTGTTCGCAACTAACTCCCTGTTGATAAGAGGGAACTGACACTTCGTTCGATTCGTTCGTGAAGCAATTTGTTTAAAAAGAATGTTTTAGTGGCTTCGCCGTTAAATTGATTTTCCCTTTATGTTGTGAAATGTGAATTGCATTTGTGCAGATCGATAATTAATTTTTGGTGTGATTTCCAATTTTATTGGTAACCGTAAGGGTTCCACTAATTCTTTTTTGGAGGTTAGAAGCAGGTTCTCGTAGGTTCGTATTGCTTTAACTTTTCTTTACATTTAGTCTCTTATACTGTAATTCTTAGACGGGATTCAATATTTAATCGATGTTAGCCGCGTTTGGCAGCGGTATAACTATTTCATAAGGTCACCTTCTATCTAAGGTATTTATAAAATGTTTGCTTGGGGCATTCTGGTAATTGATTTTGTTTGTTACAGATCTTTTTTCTTTCTCTTCAATTAATCTTACGTTAACTTCATACACTACGTTGTATATTTGGGATGTTAAAAGACCATTACGCTGACTTGGTTGCTGTTGTCTCGTTGGATCACGCTACGTTCGACCTGGTTGGTGGGATATTATAATTTTATGTGTTAAATGGTTTTTCTCCAGTGTGTGTAGCACTTGTACCTACGTATCTATTTCATAAATAATATTTTATCACCTTTACATTGTTAGGAATATTTGCGAGTCAATGCAGTACATATAGCTTGCTCCGTAATAGTTGAACAGCTCACTACTGGAGTTGAGGGTTGCACAATCTGATTGGTACCTGTAGTCGCGATAATTTTACTGTGCGCTTTTGATTATTTTTGAGACAAGTTTAGTCAGATTTAGAGTAAATAAGTCCCGCTCGCATGAATTCTCTCTCTGTTCAAATTTATATATGAGAATTTATAACTTACATTTAATTTTTTTTAATTTGTTTTACTTGATAATTTGTTCAATTCATAATAAAGCATAAATAATAAAGCACTTGAAGACTTATTATTTATATGTGTAGTATTTGGGGTTTATATTTTCAGCTATCGAGGAGCCAATATTGGGAAAACTCGACCACATTGATAGTAGTCGCAAATGTGTGGTTCGTTTCAGATTTTGTCGGCAAATACTAGAGCTATTTTAGACGATTCTTGGCCCCCATTACAGAAGACCTTTTGTGAGACCCAGGACCTCACACTAGTTAGCTGACAACCGACAGATTTAACTGCGGTTATAGGTTGTTACCGTTTCTCAATTAACGATCCCCATTTTGAGGGTAACAAAAGCTTTAAAAGTACGCCATGTCCTGAAGTTAAAAATGGTCATATGTTTAAAATCAAAAACTCTAAAAGTTTTTTGTGCGGTAAATTCACAATAAAGGTTTCACTTCACAGTCAACTCCGACGTCAAATTAAAAAAAAAAACGTTATAAATAACTATTTTACCACTATGTCAGAAAGTATGTTATTCTTCTCCCTATTCGGGGAAGAAACTGCACTGTTTCTCTTAGGGCAGGAACGTTTTATTTTTGTTTGCTTGTATTGTTGCGTCTTTATACGAAAATTTAATAGAAATCAACTCAAAAAGCAAACTGAATAACTTTTAGCCCAAGAGCTGGCGACCAAAAAGTGTAAGAGTTTTGTAAAGGCTAATATTTTAATATTAGCTTATATTTAGGGTGTAAATAAATATCCTACTCGTATATGGGGACAGTCGGCGTCAGCACAGCTTGAAAGTTTTAACAAGAAGAAGTGTCATTTAAGTGTTTTCTAAAAACTGAAAATTGATCATTAAGCAGTTTATGTAATAAAAAACTGAAAAGCAGTCGTTACTTCTAGGGACTGCTGACCATCTCGGTTCTATCAAAATTAAGTCTGACTGTTTTTTTGAGAAACTATATTCAATAAATTAACACCATACCAAATTTCAGCTTTTTCAAATCATTTCTTTACATTGACCTCATTTTGAAGACATCGGAACTGATGCAACGCGTTCGATCATTACGCTGTCTAAGGACTGTTTTCCAGTTTTTTATTACATAAACTGCTTAATGATCAATTTTCAGCTTTTAGAAAACACTTAAATGACACTTCTTCTTGTTACAACTTTCAAGCTGTGCTGACGCCGACTGTCCCCATATCCGAGTTTCTTTTGTGTAGGATATTTATTTACACCCTAAATATAAGCTAATATTAAAATATTAGCCTTTACAAAACTCTTACACTTTTTGGTCGCCAGCTCTTGGTCTATTTACGTCTGGACAACGATTGTTAATTACTTGCAACCTATTTGATGAGTTATTGAGCTATATTGGTTTGATCCAGCGAGATATCGAAAATTAGTCTTACATCAATTTGGCGATTTGGATGTTGCAGACACCTTGTCTTCGTACCAGCGGATTTGTTGCCAGTGCTAAACTAAGCTGAACCAGCTATAAAAGGAATAGCTAGGAAAGAGTTTCAAATAAATATCTCTGTATGATGAAAATGGCAACATATTGTTGGTTTAATGATTTGGGTCCTGCTCACAACCGCCAATAGTTATTTTCGCTGTTTTGGTCATGGCGAAAATAGTGATTGGTCGTTGTGGTCTAGACCCAATGATTTATCAAAATAAGCAGCCTTCTTACTACAGTTTGTATTCAGGTTCAAGAGGCTTCAGATTGCTCGTACACAGTACACACTTCTAACCTCTCCGCATCCTACATGCTACCATTCTTTTTCACCGACCTTTCACACGCCCAGATTCAGGAAATATCGGTATTCGAAAGTATGGAGTTTGATGAAAGTTTCATTTTAACTGTTATTGTTGGAAGTGTTATATGCTGCAAAGCTCGAGTTTCAGGGATTGGAAAAACTTATAGCTGCGGTGCTTCCAAGATTTCTTGCCAGTATCCAACAAACTCACAGAAGTTGAGAGTACGTAGCAACTTCTTAAACGTTAAAGTAAATGAAAGCTTCCAAACATCTCAAAGTACAAACGTTTAGAATGTAAAAGTTTTACAGTTACGATTTTGTATTTAGTTCCAGTTCCATGCATTTTTTTTCAATTTTTAGTCTTAGAATATCGAAGTGGGAACGACTGCCAGCAGTTTTTACCGATATAGTGTTCATTTTCAGAAATTTCACAATTTTATTGAAATTCAAAATCTTTAAGATATTAATTTCATAATCCTCGCTTTTCACTAAGCAAACGTGAACTGTTTGGGCAAAAGTTGAATCAATTTAATTACTGAAAAACAAAAATTAAAATGCAAGAGGCAACCAGGAGGCAACTTGGTCCTTCTGACAGGTATTCAAGAATACCAGTTTCGCAAGATTTGTAACAGGCGTGAAGTTGGCACCCCCATATAAGAATTCCGAGAAAAAACTATTGCATAATTTTGCCCAAGTTATGCCCAGTTTTGACCAATAGTGGTTTTATTTTGCCCAGTCTCTCTTAACTCGTGAGTCAAAAGCCGAATTTCTATGGTGTGGCACCCCCATAAGCGAATACTGTAGTATTCGCTTATGGGGAGTTAAGGGGGGCTGGGCAAAATAAAACAACTATTGGTCAAAACTGGGCATAACTTGGGCAAAATTATGCAATAGTTTTTTTCTAAATTCTTATATGGGGATGCCAACTTCACGCAGGTAGATTTGTAGTCTTCACGACAATATCACCGGATTTTGGTCCCGCTACGGTTTAGCTAATGGACTTTTAATCCAACTGGGCTTTTCGATCAATGGAACTTTTGAACCGAGAGATTTTACGTCCAATAGTACTGTAGGTGGTACAACGTAACTTTTCACCTAATGAGACTGTTTGATGAGATTTTTGGTTCACAATCATTTCTTTAAATGAATAGCAAGTCAAACTTTTTGAAATTATTTATTAACAAGTACTGTTACCACTCTTCCTTATAAACAATGATAGTTTCTTTGATATGTATTTAAAAAGAGCTTTAACCAACAAACTAAACTGATACCTAACTGACAATGCAACTGCACTCGATGGTGCTCAAATTCAACAGAGGGCAATAATAAGTTATGTTAGGTTTGGTGTCGGTGTTCAAAAAAAATTCTTTATTGATATTATTTCACTTTCCGACACTTTTTGTAGTTTATTCTACATTAAAATTAAATAAATATTAGTAGAAAAAGATTTAATTTAAGCTTTGTTATAGATTTATAATAATATAATAACATAATATAATAACATAACAAATTTAATACGTCGACAGAGAGCTAAAAACAAGATATATTTAATAAATTATATAATAAAATGCATGCTACTCATCGATTACAAAATATGACAGAAAAAAATTCTTGTGAAAGTTTACCTTAAGTGATACCAACACGTTTAGAAACAGATTTTCTTACTCTTGATTTTTAACTGGTTGCTATGCACATGTGGACGTTCAGTACAATGTTTGTCTTTTGCAACAGTTTTTAACAGTGTAGTAAAAAAACTAGGGCCAATCTTACAGTTCCCTTATTTATGAACCAATTTATGTGAAATTTGGTGCATTTTGGAGATATTAGACACAATCTCGGATTTATTGACAGGCTTACACAAAATGACTGACCTGCGGTTTTGCTTAAAATGTCAATAACTTGCCTTTTTTTTAATGTAACACCCCTGTATATTTTACATTTCTGTAACTACTATGTCGCCAATTTTGTATTTTTTGATTTTTCTTAATTTTATTTATTTTTTTTAATAACCACCTTGATTTTTAAATATATCGTTTTTTCAATACAACAAATAAAAAATTTAATTACAATTCCTGAGTATTAGAATATTTATTTATAAAATGTAGACTAACCGAAAGTATGAAAATCTGGCAACATGGTCTGATGTAATTTAACTTATAGATCCCTAATGTAAAATATATAGATGGCCGGTTTCAGAAAGCTTGATTAAGTTCTAATTAATTTAATCTTGATTAAATTTCAGGTCTTTTAAATCTAAGCCAATGAAATTTCTGGATTTCGAATTTAAACACGATTAAGTTAATCAGAACTTAATCAAGCTTTGTGAAACCAACCAAGAGTGTTACATATAAAAAATTTCTAATTTCCTGGTATTTCCGTCAAAACCGGAAGTCGGTCATGTTGATCCAACCTGTTGGTAAATAAGAAATAGTGTTAAATATCTTTCTCTATGCCAAATTTTTGTAGAAATCGGTTCATATATAAAAGAGATACCAGCTTAGCCCTAGCTCTATTGTCACCCGGTATACTGTACTTCTTGAAATGTATTGTAATATCTTATTCTTTGTGAAACGAAAGTTGTTTGTAATTGCAATTTTGTATACAAGGTGTAACTAATATAACTAAAAACCTCGTATTGGGGGAGTAGCTGTAATGATTTAGAACGTTTTCCTTATCAACATGTGATCGCTTCCTGTTAGGTTTCGAGAAAATCTCATTTTAGATTTTAAGTACGCCCATTGTAATCACATTACATTAAAAATGCGAAACGAGCAAAAAAATTAATTATTAATTTTTTTAGAAAAACAAAAAAATTGTAAAAAAATTTGCTTGTTTTCTATTTTTAATGTAATGTGAGTACAACGAGCGTACTTAAAATTTAAAATAAGATTTTCTCGAAACCTAGCAGGATTCAGGAAGCGTCCGCATGTTGATAAGGAAAATATGTTCTATTTAAATAATTACAGCTACTCCCTATTAGAAGGTTTCTAGTTATGTTATTTACACCCTGTATTTGATGTAAATTCTCTTTGTTATTATTTTTTATTTGGATACATTTTCCACACAAAACTCGAAAATTATAAAAGTAAAGATTGATGTCTTCAAAATCTTGCCGACGATGTGCAATCATTTGTTTCTATTTTATTTTCAAGGCTGGTAAGTTTGGTCTCATAATTTATGATCACCCATTAGATATTAATAGACATTAAAATTCTAATTTTCAGTAAACGAATTTTAAAGTAATGCAAGTAAGACGCGATACACCTGAGTTACCCACGCAGTGTACTAGTTGAGAAACACTGGGTTATGTTAACAGATGATCAAGGGCAGTTTTTAAGTTACCACTGGAGGCCGTCGTTTAAGTTCATCCAGTTATTGCGTTGCAATTAAACGAAATGTCCCATTGAAGCAAACATCATTGAACGAAAAGTCCCATACTCGAATATTCCACAGCTCGACTAAAACAGCGGCGGCTGATGGCACGTCTAAGGACGTACGAGTGCTGGCGACTATGCGATTTGCATCCTTACAATACACTGTTACTATTTTTAGTTTTCTCCAGTAACCACCAAAATTAGAAAACCCTCACAGGTGCAAGAGACTGCACTACAACTTTTATATTCAGTTCAATTTTTACTCGCACTGTTTACTTTTAATTAATGTGTGGTTTCTCCGTGCAATACAGATATCTCGAAAAGTCAGCATATTACCAAAATATGTATTACTTCGTATATTAAGGTAACAATGCAGTAATTATGGAGAAAACGAAAAATAATAAATAAAAAAAAAGTTAGTTACTCAATATTTTTGGATCTTTAATATCTTTAGTTCAAAAATTATCCAACCAGGTTGGATTACATAATATGTAATCAGTTCCTCTTAATATCTCAACTGTAGTTATTAGACAATTATCAGACAATAATAATTACCTATTTCAAGTGATTTATTTGTCTACTAACACAATTCATTATCTCAGTGATTAACCTTGCCCGAAATCTCATATACCCCTGATCAGTGTTAGCATACACCATGTATGGTATGCACATCGCTCGTTAACATTTTACAAAATTTGAATAAATCATTATTTGGATTTATCTTAAAATACCATTTACATAAAATGTATACTTTCCTACAAAAGCAAACCTATTAGTTACAACAAACAATTGAAAAGTAACATTATATTCAAATATAATTATACTATTATACGATAGTGCATAAGCGTTTCCTTTTGTTATTGTAACAGTAATAAACAGCGTTTTCATAGCATTAATTACCTAACATTGTTTGCATTGGCCTCAAACTAACAACACGCTATTCTCTTTCTCTTTCTCTCTATTATATGGTGTGCATGTGTTGCTGGGCTATACGATAGGGGGTAGAGTATGATGTAACAAGTTCAAGTTACGTAAAGTTGTTGTAACAAAACCATGGGAAGAATATTTATTTTGTAAAACGGTAATAATGGAAGCAGTAGTATTTAACCACGATTATACCTATTAAATTTCAAAACAGGTAATTCAAGGTATACCTACATACAGACTGTTGTTTCTTTTTGGTTTATTAGTTAATATATCCATCTCACCGATTATTAGAAGCAATTATTATTATAAAATTTATAAAAAGGTTAAAAAATAGGAAATTAGAAGAAGAGGATTTTTCATAAATCGTGACTGGTTGTAATTATTTAGTCCCTGTTAGGAGGTTGAGGTTTCTAAAATTGAAGGATTGACGTAATAATGATAAAAGAGTACTGTAATGATTAAAAAAGTTATAATTTTGTAAATGAACAAAATCGCTGCGGAAGATATCTTTTTAAAATTTAGCATTTAATTAAAATTTTGTAATTAGCGGTTTTCTTCAAAAGGATGTATAATCTTTTATTTTACATGTCTGCATATTTCATTTAATTAGAAAGGAATGGTTAAATTTCGTCTTATTGTGTGTTTTGGTTATTACTTACATAACTCTTGTTTAATTAACGAATTCATAATAATCTTTGTAATTCCTATAAAAGAAGGGGGTTTCTTAGGAGTCATTTTCAGGGCCTTTGCTGTGCAAAATTTCGCTTCAGACTGTAACTATATAGTCAACAATACGTATGTAAGAAGGATCCTACTAGCGAGCCGCCAAAGTTTGAGCTCGAGAAGGAAGACAAGTTTTATAAAATATTGCAAAAAACGGGCACCGAGATTTGCTTACGGGATCAAAATCATACGAATAATTTCGGCAGAAAGTAGTGGAACACCCGGGCTCCAACTTTTGTACAGGATTCAAATGGGCTGTATCGCTTGTGTCGAAATGTGATTCTCTCGAAGCAAGATTCACCGAAATGATGCAGTACTATACCGGTGTAACCTATCAACGAACTGTTGGAATCAAGGTTATTCGACTAATTTTACTGAAATGGCAGGTGAGTAGTCTGGAGGTTTTTGGAGGTTTGGTGAGTTTCAGCAGTGGAAAGGAACTAGAGTCCAACCAGAAAATGAGAAATATAGGTCAACGCGTCGTCAACACCTGTGTAAACATATAAAATAAGATAAGGGTGTTAGCAGCTTCTGATATTACCTCGGCTGTTAAAAATGTCCAGCGGCTTACGCTAGGATTTTACATTTTAACATTTTGTTTGTCATCGATGAATACATACATACATAATGACGGGCTATAATTAAAAATTTCATTATGTTGTAAATGTAATGAAGCCATTAAAACGTAATTGAGTAAATTTTTAGTTGTTATCCGTTAGAACTACAAAATAGAGAAAATTAAATCAATTTACACTTTTACAAAGGTAAAACATTAAACAAGGTATATCTTAGAAGTGGATATAAATATTCCACCAATGTGCATAGCTCGTAATGATCTTCCTTTAATTTTTTTTATTGTACCTATCGTTGCAAAATTAACTTAAAAAGCTACCAATCGATATTAATAATAATAATCGAATACACGTTAAGCATCAGCTCTCAAAGAATGCTTTCCAATGCTGCCAAATAAAGCTAAATTGATCAAGTAAAAGTATGTAAAAATCGTTATGAAATATATTAAATTATACCAAATAAATTGATTTACTAAATTGCTATATATAACAACTGTTCAAAATGGTTGTCGTTATTTTCTAAACAATAACAAAGCCTGTTGGAACTCAACACGCATTTTCGCGTATTTCGCTAGAAATCGATAGGCAGGCATGCTTCCATTATTCGTAGTCACAGATGAACGATCGATTCTGGTGGTGGTTAATAAACAAGTGCTTCTTTAATAAGAAATTCATTAATGTGGGATTTGGTGATCTAGGGGGCTATTTGGATGGTCCTCTTCTGCCAGTTCACTGATTTGGATAATGAGCTTCCAACTGGGAACACGTAGTGTGCAGCAGCTCCATTCTGCTGAAATGTAGTAAATTTTCGTTTAAAATGAGTTATCCATGCTCGTCTGGTTTCCTGATTCGTGTGTCATAAGATGCTGTATGGTTTCTTCTAGCATCTGAAAATGAACTATTTTCGAAAATTGTGAAACTAAACAAATAAATTAACTTTACAAGTAGATATTACGTCGATTATTATCTGGATTTTTGGGGTTAAGCATTCTTAACCCCTTTATAAAATTAGCGAATGTCATACATAACAAAAATTGTGAAAAATACTCTTGTCATTTTGTAATAATGGGGATTTTTCATATAAAAAACCGTATAATAATCACAATCTTGGAACAAGGTGCGGATTTGAGATAAAAGTATTACGAAAATATGAAAATAGCGAATCTTTCGAAACAATATAAACTGTGCAAATTCTCGTGATTGTGCTAACCCAAACCCTAGTGGGTGCTCGCGCGGTAAAGAGTCTAACTCTTAGTCAGCTGTCAGATGGGCACGTTAAGCAGTCGGTCTCAACAATCACATAAACATCTTTCTGTGGTTATCGTTAAAAATAACCCTATACCATGCACAAGTATGCATTTTACTTCAGTGCTTTGGTAATTTTAAGTACAATTAACATTTATACAACAATATAATCACTGTTTAAGGGCTGTTGCAAAACTTTACATACCGAGTATGTAAATCAAATTTTATCTTAGCATTTATTTTGTACCGTTGGAATTAGTGATGGGTTCTCGACACCACCCGCGTGTCGCGACACTTGAGAGTCGAAACAATATGACGTCAGAAGTGTCGACTCTTCATGATACTTTAACGACACTTCGCCTTTACATCATGCATGCGCTAGTGTAAATGTAATCCAATTGAAACGAGAAGCAGTCAAGATTCATAGCTACATAAATCATAAGCAAACTATGGATTAAAAAACAATTATATGAGTAAATTCTATTATGGTTATATATTTATGCATTAAGTACATTAAAAGACATTAAATTATTTATTGTAAAAGCAAATACATATTATGAAACATAAATTTAAAAGAAAAGAAACAAATTCTATAAATAACTTGTAATTCAAGTCTATTAATTGGATTTATTATAAAAACTATTTAAAAATGTAATTTCGCTGACGACGTTGGTCTTTAGTCGAGAACGTGTTTTTGTTAAGATTGAAGATGATACATACTTTTATTTTGGGTTTTCAGCAAAATAAATTGAATTAATTAAAATTAATGATCATTGTATTTATTTACACGTGTTTCGACAGTAGTCTTTTTTCAAAATACATTATAAGGTATAAATATAAGAAGCTGAAATAATAATTAGGTACATGAGGAACTTATTCAACTTCAATTATTGATTTTAATTTATTTTGCTGAAAACCCAAGATAAAATTATCACCGTCAATATTATACTAATACAAAAGAAAAAAATCTACAACAAAATAGTTTTATATGTACGTCTTATTCAATGATTGTTGGCCAGTTCAACAATCTGCCTTTAATTTCTTTGTAAGAATGATCAAGCAACTTTGAATTACACTCTAATAAGAGCGATACTGTTCGACACGAAGTGTCGCGACACTTCAAGTGTCACAACCACGAACAGTCAGTGGCGGATTTAGGCACAAGCGCTTGAAGCGGCCGCTTCAGGCCCCGCAAGTCAGGGGGCCCCGCCGGGACACCGCACTGGACACGCGATAAATAACAATTATTGGCGTAGAATTCACTTTCTCGCGAAAAGTGAAACAAAAACGGATTTCATTCATATCGGCTGACACATTATAGTTTTCTACGAAAAGGCAAGCATAAGTAAAATATTGTAACGAAGTATACTGTTTCACAACAGACTTGCGAGGAATGTATTATCTCTGTCGCTCCGAACACTTGCTTTCTCGCACAATCAGCATCAGCGCGGTCATCAGACTACTATGATGACTATAATTTCTTGAATTAATGGTTTCTGATAAGACGTTCGGTGAAGGGGAATTTTACAACGCTTTTCAACGGGTAAAATTCCTGAATGACTTTTGTCAATTGTTTTTGGTATAGTAAAAGTAGAAAAGTTCCATTGTAAAATAACTGATTGTAAAATAAATGTATTTATGTCCGATTGCATTATAAAGTACTGTTTATTGTATTGTATTGCGCCAGTAAACTGGCTTATTATTGTACTCGTAAAATAAAGTGGTAGTAGTAAAATTAAGTGGTAGTAGTAAAATAAAGTATATAGTAGTAAAGTATGACAACTGTATATTACATGTCAAATTTTCTTCTGTCAAGAATAGATGTCAAATTTATAAACTGATTTTGTTTGATAATTAGCCAATTTTAGGAATCGAACATAAAGCTTTGTATGCAACTCTTACATAATCGGACCTTATAGACGCGCCCTTTTTATAGGCCTTGCTCGCTTCGCTCGCTCGGCCATAAACGGGGCTTGTCTATAAAGTCCTACATTATGTACTTGTTACATAAATAGCTATTATGTCCTATTGCATTATAAAGTACTGTTTATTGTATTGTTTTGCGGCAGTAAACTGGCTTATTATTGTACTCGTAAAATAAAGTGGTAGTTGTAAAATAAAGTGTAGTATATTCAGTTTTTCAATGGCAACTGTATATTACATGTCAAATTTTCTTCTGTCAAGAATAGATGTCAAATTTATAAACTGATTTTTTTTAATAATAAGCCAATTTTAGGAGTCGGACATAAAGCTTTGTATGCAACTCTTACATAATCGAACTTTATAGACTCGCCCTTTTTATAGGCCTCGCTCGCTTCGCTCGCTCGGCCATAAACTGAACTCATCTATAAAGTTCTACATTATGTACTTGTTACATAAATAGCTATTATTTAATATTTATTAGTGCGTATAATGTTAATTAACGAATAATAAATCAGTTATACCAAAAACCTAAAATTATACGATTAAGTACTATGCCGGCAGAAAAATTTCACTCGATTTTCTTCATTTTGTAAACGGTCTTACATCCAGTGGCAAGTTTTACTTATGTCAAATTGTTATTTTTCTTTTAATGACATATGTCATAAAGTACAATTTAATAAAATACGTAGTTTCTAAATCAAAATGATGTGTCTTGATATAAATTCTTTTTTATATTAATAATAAAATCAGCCAATATTATTTTATTTCTATTGAAATAGTTATTTTTGACGCGCCTATGATATTGTGTCATGCCATGAAAAGTCTTTGTTACTCCTCTAAAATTTAAGAAAAATCAGCCTACTTGATAAAAATCGTGCGAGATTTTCCTGCCAGAACAGTACATATGTCGCAGGAAGATAGTCAAATTCGGAAAACTAACTATCTACCTAGTCATTTACTAAGTGACGGTGCAGATAGTAAACCGAACATAAATCTATACGATTTTGTTATATGCCTAGGTATTTACTAAATTAAACTAAATTTACTAAATTAGAACAGGCAGTTAGTAAATGGCTTAATGTGCTGTCGGCAAATTAGGTAATAACATGCACATTTCTTCGTAGAACATTTTTTTAGATGAACACTTGGAAAATCTTTACCCTTGCCTAACGAATGTTCTGCAAAAAAATGTGGATGTTATTACCTCATTTGCCCACAGCACATGAAGTCATTTACTAACTGCCTGTTCTAAACAACGACATTTAGTAACCTTCATTCAATGAACCCTCTTCATGCCTAGGCATGAAGCAAAATCGTATAGATTTATTCTCGTTTTACTGTCTGTCCCGTCACTTAGTAAATGACTAGGCAGATAATTATTTGCCGGATTTGACCACAGATTAAACTTTACAGATGCGAAGCTCGCCTGGTCCCGCCAATCCAAATTTATATAAGCATGCGTGAATCCACCATTGTTTTAGTAGTATTTTAATCAACCTCACTTCTCTGCTTGTTTATATTTTGCGCGTGTGTTTTTGTTGCGTTCAGATATTTTGAATTATTTTGTTAGTACTTTATATATTTTTGCATTAATATTTGATTTGACATTGATATTATGGACATAATGTTACCTTTCTGCACTTACCGATTGATTTGTACAATACAGTATCCATATAAGTAGAATTTATTATAATGTTAATAAAAAGTTTTCGATTTTGGTAAATTGTTTATTTTTTTATAGTTTATTATTTTTTGTTTTATAGACCTTAATTTATGTTGATCCTTGGGGGCCCCAAAAATTTGTAGCGCTTCAGGCCCCTCAAGTGTTAAATCCGCCACTGCGAACAGTATCACGACACTCGACACCCAAGTTCCCATCACTAGTTGGAATGCATTGTTTACGGGCTTTTCAATGACGCCCCCCACAAGCGTAATTGCTATTAAAAATTTTCAACGTGGGGTACATGAGTTGATGGGGTTGGGTTGGTAATCACGGCGTTCTTGATCCTTCTTTCTATTACCAAAACGGTTTCGAACAATTTTTGTTAACCAATTAAATTAACCAAATTTTAGATCTTTCTAGTTTTCTGAAATCTGAATACTTACGTCAGAAAGTCAATTATGCCAAAATGACGCAAAGATGTGCATTCTATTAAACACTTAAAGTATCTTTCTGGAGATATCGTGTTGTAGAAGGCTACATTTCTTAAGAATTGGCATTTTAAAAGTTTTCAAACAATTTCAATTCAGAAGAGTTCGTTTTCTCAATATTTATTTGTTCACAGCTTTTTCTGTATAGTATGTTCAGATTTTTTTCTATCTCTAACGTTCTTTGCTTAAACATTGAAAATTGCTATTCTTTAAAACTGTTTTTAAGAAATATATCGTTTTCAGAAAAAACTACCCGCTCGATCATTTCATCATAAAACATATCTAATGAGTTCTTTGCATTATGCTCTACACCTAACCTAACCCAGCCTCTAACCTACTCTACCCTAACCTAACTTCTTAAGCTAAGTTGATCTAACGTAACCTCTTACTTAATCTATTTACATTAGGGTATCTAACTCCGCTTGTGTATTGCTCACCGTTCAGCGACATTCTAATTTTGCCAGCAAGATATCTGTGGAGGTAGAAGATGTGTTAGATCATATTAGGTTGCTAGGTTAAGGTAAGTGCGAACACGTCGAAAATATTCATTCAATGAGTTTTCAATGAAAAAGTTTTCTCACTTCAATAATGGAAATCCAGTTAGCAGGCATAGAGTGTGGGGTACAGTACAGGGGGTATGGCAAAAAATTTGGAATACAAAAGGAAATTGCACAAGAGAAAGTGCTCTTTTTGAAAAATTTTATGAATAAAAGTTGCATTGCCTCGGTAGTGTAGTGTCTAGCATGCTAGACTCTCATCTAAGCGGCCCATTTTCGACTCCGGGTACCGGCAAATCTGGTTAAGGTTTGTCTGCAGTTTTTCTTTGTATGTAACACAAATGTGGGATTTGGTCTAGCTATACTATATGTAAGTCGGCTGCAGCCGCACGATGAGCCTGCGTAATAATATAAATCGCCCCCTCCCTCCCGCAGAAGCTTTAGCTTAGGGGCCTGGTTACTGGTTAGCCAGGTAATGGGTTGTAGCAACTATTATTATTATAATTGAAACCTAACTTTGTTTTGTAACTCTTATAATTTTTGTGTTTTCACTTCAATTCAAAAATTATTAAAATTATCCAAGAAGGCTACAAATTTATATATCAGCTTAACATTTTATTTTAGAAAACTTCTTATTTATGTTTTTATTTCTCCAGAATAAAAGGATACGAACTCTCATGTAAAATTGATCTCTTCTGCCCTACCCTATACACTATGAGTGCTACCAACTTGGAGCTCATTAGTGTCTAATAAGTGCACCAACTTTTTCGTAAAGCTAATAATAAAAAAAGTTCCATGTGGCGTATACTCTTTCGTTCTCACTGTGTAAGGTTGTATCTTTTCCAATGTTTGGTCTACAAAAGGTCAGCTTTTTTATGTTTTTGCAAAGAGTATCATGAATCCAGAAAAAAAATTTAAAAATCGAGCATTTGGAAAGCGTCATTTGAGGAAGAAGAAATGTGAAAAAGTAAGAGTATGTTAAGACAATAGAATGTTGACATCGTTTCGCAACCTTTGAACTGGTTTGCATTTAATTTTGTTAGGTTAGTTTCTACTTGCTTAGAACAGTAAAGATCTGAATAAATCTTATGAGAAGGAAACATCGAACTTTTTGAAGCTTCGAACTGCGAACATACTCTGTCCGGATTATTGATACAAATTCGAATTCTTAAGAAAGTGGACTCGTACTCAAATTATCTTTTTCACTACTGGAGTTGTGCATCACCTCTACTTGGAATCTGCTCTGACTTATGAGCTGGTTATCCTCTTTGGCCTTAATTGCCCAAGTAATATTAGGCTAGTTTTCCCATTTTTAGTAGCTTTATAGGTGCAGGTGCTTTTGGATCACTTTCCTGGGCAAGGTCACATATACATTCCAAAAAAGTGTTAATATTAGTTCTTTAATAGCATCCTCTCGCCTAATTTCTAAAAAAATCATTTATCAATCGACCACCAGCGTGAGGTGGTGCATACGAAACAGTGGAAGCAGTATGCGTAAGCACGCTGGTACACATTGCGCACGCAGCTGCAAACAACTATAGTTACATGAAAACTGTGTGAATCAAGTAATCATTAATGCAAAAACTTTTCATGTAGTATGTACTAATAGTTCCTTTTATTTCAGGTAAGCATCATTTAATCGTTGGTCTCTCCAATTCTAGAGGTCGCTTACGAATTGTCCATGAAGCGTGAGTAAAGTTTCTTTCATTGACAGAACAAAGAGTTGTGCGATGTAAATCTGTTGAAGACGTATTTGGTACTTTCATTAACTAAAGAACTTACAAACATGAAAAATCATAATCTTAGGTTATCTTTGGTCATCCTTTAAAGTACAGCCACAGGTATTTTGTAATCTCAAATTTAACTATTGGTTACGCGTTATGAAGAAATTGAGTACGTTTCGTTGCAAATTCTCTCGTAAAAACTGATTTCCACACTGAACGTAAATGTGACGGACATGCATGCGAAAGAAAGGGCAGTGGCCGTACTTTCATCTTTATATATTATATTTAGATTTAGATTTCGGAATAAGATACGCAGAATACTGACTGTTATAAAAGAATTAATTTTTGATAAACAAGAATTTTCAGTAAACGTCCATTGAGACTAATTCCTACTGATTCTTTTTTTAAATTTTTTTGTGTTCGTTTTTATAGTCGCAATCAATAGCTAAGTGCAGAGATTATCTTTATTTATTTTCTTGTTTGATTTTGTCAATGATCCAAAACAATTGGTTTGCAAAATTCTAATTAAATAGTCCAAGCAATACAAAGTCTAATTAAACAAACCTTTAACAAAAAATTAATTAAAGATTTCATATTTCGTGGGTCTAACTATGCGTAATAAAAGATTTTTTTTTAAATAAATAAATTCATTAATGTTGTCATTCCAAGAAACATTATTTTAAAAGAGTTGCAAATAAAGACAGCAACCCACATGCCATGTTCATGATGATGAACGCCAATTTTTTTTTTCCAAAATTAATTAGACTTTACCCACTGACTTCTTCTTTTGAAAGTAACGCTCAACATCTTATGTATAAGGAAAGGCAAAACGCCGTAAAGTAAAATTAATAGTGAAGTGAGTCTTGAGATGTTGTATCTTATTTATTAATAAGAAGGAACTTCAAAGAAAGTTTTCAAGGCTTCCTAGCGGCGGAGAACTTTTTACATTAATTTCGCCATTCGAGTGTGTATACGGACGCCTGAAAGTGAAAGCTTTTTTTCTCTTTACCGTGCTTTGGTGGTGGTAAAGATGTTTCTGTTTTGTTGTTTTTTAAAGGCATAATTTGTGTGTAAACGAATTGGAAGTAATTTCAATTTATTGCTGTTTTGAAGACTCTTTGAGGCTTTTAAAAGTTGTTCCCAAGCCGCGATGATACACTTCTGGAGAATGTAGGATCAAGCTTTTTTGCATCGTTCCTTATTTGCTTATTTTCATAAAACCATTATTTTAAATGAGGATGGTATATTTAAGCCAAAAGTTTGCAAATTGACCGGGGAAAACTGTGTCTAAATCTTTTAAGAAATATTCAACCTTGAAGTTTTAAATTGATAGGAAAATAAGTCAATTACGTGGCTTCGCTTCTTTAGAATATCTATCAAAATCTAGGAGATCTCCTTGGCCACACTTTTTGGTACTCCACAATGGTTGAAATGCGACGATGCACCATCTTGTTATGTACCTACCAGATATTTTTGTAGAACGATGCTATTGCAAAAATATCGATGAGATTTTCTACTTTTACAATGACTTATTGTTCTTCCAGTAGAATGTTTTGGAATTCGATTTATTTTGTTAATTATATTACCCGTTTACACATTAACACCCTGTATATTTTTTAATCCAGATTGTTACGCATACATTAGCATTATCTTTCCCAGACTTTTGAAAGTTTGAAAAGCACCAAATTAGACATTTTCCACTTGAAGAGATAATCCTTTCCATCTTATCCTTTACTACCCGATACTTTACTGTTTATCTAGCGTCAGACGGTCTGAATAACCATAGAACAGAAAATCGGATTATAGAATTGTCTTCTCTTAGATAAAATATTCTATTTTTGGTGGCTATGTGCGAATTTAATACAAGCAATCTTGGGAAAAATATACTAACATAAGTACTATATAATCGTAAGAACAGACTTAAGAACATTCTTTAGTAACAAAATTTTTGTTGATCATGGTTACAGGATGTGTTTGATTTTTAAAGCATTTATTTTTTTATCCTGCACAACGTTTTAAAAAGTACGCAAAAAGTGTTACTTTAAGTCCAAAAAGTATTATATTGTTGTTGATACCGTGACTAAATACCACATGCAATTTTCCAGGCGTAAAATTGGGAGTAATTACGAAGAACAGCGATGATAACATCGTTCGTTAATAATTTACGAGTCTCTCTACAAGCAAGTTGCCCAATGATCGTAGTTGGTTGATATGTTGTTGGCGTAACATCAATTAAAAAAACCTGTGTGTGTGTATGTGTGTGTGTTTAAACTTTTAAAAAGTTTTTATTTTGACGATGACTTTTACATTTCATTTAATCGTAACAAAAGTGTACATTATTCTGAATACATCGGAATGATTTGGCAAATATTTTAACTTTTAGAACTTTAATTTCTGCTGTATTGGTCTTATGTTAACGTAAATGCAGCAAAATTGTCTTCTTTCGAACTGCTAGGTATACCGTTTAGTATAGAATCTTATATTAATTCATACATCATTGAATATTTAAATGTATCAAATGCAATGACATCGATTATCCTAAACAGTTATTAAGCCCGAATCAAGTCAATAATCAATCAAATAAACATCCAGAAAAATCTAATTACGCCCAACACCTATTAGAGCAGAATCACACAACGACACCCCAAAATAACATCAAATTCCTACACTTTTGTAATAAGAAACGCAAATTAGAAACTTTCGGGATATACAAACACAAGCTCAGGGTACCATTAATAAATGAACAGATTAAGCTCAGTAATTCTCCATTACTGGAAGTGTTAGATATTTCATTTAATATAATTGTTATCTAGTTATTGTATTTACCTTAGCGACGTGTTTGTTTATATTCATATTACCTTTCATTACAACAATTATCAGGTAGAATAAAATAAATATGTGAAACTTTTCATAATCCTATTTATTTATTTCATGATTAAGATGTTTTACCAAATAAAACTTGAAATAATAAATCCATCATTAGTACTTGCGTTTTAAATTTTTAAACGTGTGGCCATTGCTAACATGCTGCCCTGCGTGAGCGACTACTTGCGGGCGAAGCGAGCGGAGCGGCCGGCGTGGATTTATCAAAACCAAGCAAACAATGCAGGTGTCCTACGTGAGATCGCGTCGCCCGGATCTTCGCTAGACGCGGATTTCAGGCGGTTGACGCGATCAAATTATTTGATATTTCCGCCTTCACCGCGTTAGCCGCATCTGAATAGTCGACATAGCAGGTAATGTTTTGTTAGATTGAATTTAATTTTAAAAGGGAAAACCAATAATAAAATTAAAAATTTTGAAATAATTGTGAAATAAATTTGAAAAATTTGTTAATATATTAAATAAATGGAAGTTTTCCAAAGGACCCCACAGAGTCCTTATGGAAAATGGCTTTCACCAAATTCATCTGAAACGTTGAAAGATAGTTTTCGATGTGTAGATCAAAAGTGTCAATGGACACAAAGTTAAAAAAATTATAGTTTTAGAATTACAGTAGTTTGAAGTTGGCAATTTTTGCACCCGATAGAATCTTTATGGGAAATGGTTCTCGGTTAAAATTCTTGAAACTTCGGTAAATGGTGGTTCCTAATCTGTAGATCAAAAGTGTCACTGGACAGAAAGTCTAAAGAATTAGAGTTCTCGAATTAGAGCAGTTTGAAGTTGGCAATTTTTAAATTGCACCCCGCTCAATCATTAGGGGAAATGGCTCTGGGCTAAAATTCTTGAAACTTTGGTAAACACCAAAAAATTATAGATTTTGGATTACAGTCATTTGAAGTAGACAATTCTTGCATTATTCAACTTCAAACGGCTGTAATTCATAAACTACAACTTTCTGAACTTTGTGTGCCCATTGACACTTTCGATCTACACCTCGAAAACTCGAAAAAAGCACAGTTTCAGAACAATCTAGTGAAAGCCATTTTCCATAAGGATTATACGAGGTCCTTTTTTTTCTTCAAATAAACAATATTTGTTCCACCAGCCTATTCTTACCAGACTATGGACTATAGTTCTGTTTTTTTAAATTTTTTTCGCGCGATTCGCGATTACGAAAATGTGCTACATAGGACACTCAATTCGCTTCGTTCGCACCGCCATTCGTTCGCTTCGCCACATTGGTCGCTCACGCAGGGCAACGTGTAAGATGGTTTTATTTTAAGAATCGGTGACTTGGGGTTATAAACGGTGGACGATCTATTCGTTTCTTTTTGAATTATTAAAACTACACCGTTCAATACTTTTCAATGTGTGGCACGTTGCGCCATCCTGCTCGAACCAAATCCCAACCAAAGTCCAAATCGCGCAATTGCGGCCACAAAAAATCAGTTATCATGTCTGTGTAACGCACTCCGTTCACCGTAACGCTGCTGCCTGCTTCATTTTCTAAGGAGTAAGGTCCGATGATGCCACCAGTCCAAAGGTGTGAACCAGACCACGTGTGAATTTTCGGACAGTTTTCCTTATACAGTTTTACTTATCGACATCGCCTCCGAGTTGAAAATTAGCTTTTTCGCAAAAGATGATTTTGCGACGTTATTTTTCAACTGATTAAAAGCCTACACAGAGAAGCGATAACGAAGCGGTTGGTCATTTTGCTTCAACTCTATAGTGAGTTGCACCTTGTAAGCAAATAATCCGAGGTCTTTATGCATTATTCTCCTCAGAGAAGTGCGACTGATGTTCAGCTGTTGAGCTCTGTGATGAGTGACGAGACACTTTGAGCCACAGCAGCAATTATTTCGTCTGGGCGCACCGCATGAGCACACGGATAGCGTTTGTTATCCACAAGCGTATCAGTTTCACGAACTTTATTTCTAAATTGGCTTACACCAGCCGCTAAAGTATTTTATTTCGACCAAAACTTTTTTTTCGCAGTTTCTGCAACATAACACTCACTTTAGACATAATTTTTTAATATTTCCTAGCGTTAATCCATTTCTTACAGCGGAGATTTGACACTACACATCTGTCAATGTCAAGCGCGTCAGTGTTGCCAAGTGTCGAAATAACACGCACTTCAAAAAGAAACCAACAGATGACTCCCCTTAACAACTAGGATAGAGTTCCTGTATAATAATAAGTAATTTGTATTATTATTCTTATACAGGAACTCTAATCTAGGAGCTAGTGAGCTATTTATAGATGGTCCACTCGAGCTAGACTCATTTATATAATAATAATAATAACAATAGCAACTACTACCCATAACCTGGACATCAGGCCCCCAAAGTTATGAAGTGTGTGCGGGAGGAAGGGGCGATTATTATTATTATTATTATTATGCAGCCGACTTACAGATGATAATACACATTCTACGTTTGTGTTACAGCTAAGGAAAAACTGCAGAAAGTTTAACCAGACTTACCCGCAACGAGAGTCGATCACGAGCCGCTTGGCTGAGAGACTAGCACTCTAACACGCTACACTACCAAGTCTAAGAACAGTTCTTATAAAAACGTCTTAAGAGATTCTCGCCATTAATAACTTTGTTTTTCAATACGATGGTTCACTTCGCAGATACGATCCAACATTAGCATTTTTGGTCATTTACATGTTGATGGGTTAATATATCGATAACATTGATAAAATTAGCCATATCATTTTTTTTTCATAATAATAATCTGAACAGAGTTTCTTAAGTTAAAAGCGTTAAAAAAGGGAAACACCGCATCCACATCTTTTTACAGAATCTTTTCTTGACACTCGCAAGAGAAACGAAAGCAACAAGGGAAGTTGATACAATGTCGCAGAAAGACTCCTGATTGAAAACACTCAAAAAGGAGCCGTTACCTTTTAGGATTTTTACATGTCTTTTAGAAACCAGTTGATCTGGTTGCATTACTTTGTACAAAGCTTCACTTCAATTTCTTGATGACATCCAAAATTCTCTATGGTTACACTACCTTTTGCCCGGAATGAGTACTGATAATGTTGCCACTTTTTTAACTTATGACATCAAAAGAACCCGTTTTGGACTTTACAGTAATCGTTTTGCTTTGCTATCGTATTTCGGCAAGTACTGAAAAAGTTAAGGTGAGCTATTGCGCCATGTACCCAAGCTTTGTCAAATGCTTCCTAATACTCTAAAGGAAAAATAATAAATAAATAATAAGAAAATCTCTTTGGTTTTTTTTTGAAGAACTAGAGCTAAAATCTGCCGAATTTAGTCTGGATGGGACAAGATAAATGTACACGGAAGCTGACGTTATTGTGAATGAGGACGGTTTTCAGGTTGCGTATCGGTCTAGGTAATTACAGTACGCTGTCTGCAGAACCCTGCACTCCGTAAAATACTCTTTTACTAAAGGCTATTTTAAATTCGAATGGGGATATTACGTGTGATACCGAAATTTGTTTTAAGAATCTTAAACTATTGTTTCGAGTCGTTCTCCAGAATAGAGCCTAGCAGACTGTTCACACAGGAATGCGCAGTCTTGCCCAGTAGTAAAGATGTGACCATCGTCTGTGGTCTAAGGCACGTCCCGTTATAACTAAGTGTTTTTACCAAAGACATCCTAGACTGCCCACTCTAGATGCTTAGAAGTCAATGAGCACGGTCTTCAACTAGAAATCTGTTTCAGCATTAGTTTTATAATTTTTAATTAATGGCAGATTGTTCTATAAATCATTGCTTAAAAAGCTAGTAAGGCAATCAGTACACTCAGACAGTTTCGCGATAAGTTTTATCAGTGGCAACGACTTGAGTTATTATTAATAAGCAACAGGCGCCGCGGGTACTATAGCCTGAAATGAAGCATGCGCATCCTCGCCCTGTTCGTTATTTATGGACAGAAGCCCGTCCAAACCTTCTTGATTGAACAATTCCAAACAAGTCAAAAACATCTAATAGAAAAATCCACAAAAGTCCAATTTTATAATGTTCCAACACGATCCCGTGTCTATGATATTAGATAGAAAAGTCTGTTACCATAAAAAATGGATAAAAGGCATATATAAATAAGCCTGTAGCCTACTGTATAAATTATATAGAAGATTTGTGAACATAGACAGCAAGTATTGGTCTGTTTCGTTGTGCTGGTTTTAGACAAATAATATACCATACCTGAGGATACAATTTTTGCGAACTTTCTAATGAACTGACCAAAGACGTATTATTTTTTTTGTAAAGACTTTGAGAGTATTTCCGGGTTTTAGGTCGAATTTGTGGAAGATATGAAATAATTTAATAAAGGCTTCTAGATCAGAATGTTCATAACTATGTGTGTACATGTGTCCTTGCACGAATTTGTGAAAGGCAGATGTTTTTCATTCGTTCGTTTGTAACAGTAAGGTAAAGTCGAACTTTTCCTCCTGAGGATGAATTCAGACAAACAAACGAGAGAGAAAAAGACACTTTTCTTCTGAGTTGCACATAGATTTATTTTACTACCTTTAGACAATTTGAAAAAATATTTTGAGTATCTTATCAATTTTAATAATTTTATATGTCGATTTTTGGATTTTGGGATCTTGTGATTTTTTAATGTCGACAAAGCAATACATTGTATATGTTTAATATTCAATTAAAAATAAAAACTAAAACACTTTTTCTTCCTAGGGAACCAAAGTACCATTTTACTCCCTGCTGTGGGAGAGCAAAATGGATGTTTCTGTTAAAGTAGTAGAAAAAATAATTGATGGGCAGTGAACGAACTACTACTATAAGAAAATTCTGACCACAATTACGCTCGTATTTTACGTAGTTTTGATAATTCCACAGCTTAGTCAAATATTTCAGAAACTAAGAAAATTTCGTTTTTTCATTGGGTCGTTTCAATGATAGAAAAATATAGAAATATTTTTTAAGAAAATATCAAAAATTTTTATATTGTTTTCTTGTAACTGCCTTTTCACATCATCTGGAATTCGTGTCTTGCCGGGGCATTCTTTCGGAGAGGAGAAAGACGAACACTTTCGAAGACGATAGTCTTCTTAGTTAGTCTTTTACAACCACTGCTGTAGAGTATAATGAGGTTAATTAAGCAAAACCATCCGGATCGACTCTCGATCATGCAGAACGTTTTCCCAAAACTGTATTATTTTGACTAGATTGGGTACTCGTGTTTACAATTTTCTTTCGATTCTGGTTCACAACTTTGTTGTATTAGCAAGAATTTTGCAAATCCTTATTTACATTGTTCTGATTCCTTTAAAAAGACACCGATATCTGATGCGGTTATTTTAAAGTTATTTAGCAACAAAGTGTTTAAAACTGACAATACAACTACGTTGAACCAAAGATTTAGGTTCTAATAATGATCCATGCCGTCATAACCTATTTCATAGCTTCAGGTACTGATGAAATACAAGCGTCATGAGGTCAGGCTTCCCACTCTTTAGGAAAACCTGGAAGCAGGAACTTCTTGAAAACGACGTTTGCATGAAATCTAATGTAGTGATGTGTTTACTAAATTACGATTGTTTTTTGAAAAATAATATATACCAAACTACTAAAGCGTCTGTGTGAAGTTTATTATCACAAGCATAACCGAGGATAATCAATACATAAGGAAAATATAGTATTATTTCACTAACTAATGAATGGACTTAATTGCAAAAAATTTCAACAATCCTTACTATCTTCTTGAACATAGATTCTAGGTTTATCATAGGCGATGGAAATGGTAAACTGACATATACTGGTAAACTGAATAATAGCTATTTTTTTAAACAAGGGAAGAAAGTTGAACTTTTACTCCCGAGGGTGAATTTTGCCTTGACAAACATATGAGGGAGAAAAATACACTTTTCGCCCGAGTTGCACATATGATTCTTTTATACTACCTTTGGAAAATTTGGTGAAAAATTAAGTCGTAAATCGAAAATTTTAGTAACTTTTCATCTCTCGGATTTCTGGTTTTAATGTCGGCAAAGCACCGCATTGTTCAGTTAAAAAAAATCCTAGGAAGACAAACTAGATATTTTTCTCTTCTTCGTCAGTAGGGACATTGAAGACACGAATAGAGCCCAAAAAGGTTTAATGCACTAATAGTTACTTTTGTATACACCGTCAGATCATTAAACATTCCATTTTATCACCTATTAAAATTTTTTATTTATTTTAGACATGCCAGGGCGGGATTGCAAAAATTGTACATACATATCTATTTTCATCGTAGGACCAAATACATACAACAAACTAAAAGCCAAACAATTCAACAACTGCTTACGTCATGTTAATTTCGGTGCACTATTTATCTTTCAGTAATCTATTAGATCTTCATTTCGATTAATTTGGAAATGCAAATCCTTGCACCCACTCCCACTTAATAACATTCCTGGAACACACAAATAAACAAAATATTAAAACCTCCTAGAACATTTGCAAGAATAGCAATTTCGCAAGCCGATGAACTTTTCAATGTCCATTACATGAGTGCATAATAAGATATTTTTTATCCTTTTTTCATGAAATCACTCAAGTTAGTAAAACGCTCGCAGATACCGATCATTATTATTCAGCATTCGTCTGGTCAAAGTGCATGCATGCATGCATGCATACGTATTGAATGTGTCAAAATTAAGATGTAAGATTTTCATTAACAAAAATAGTAGCAAACATACGTTAAAAGCATAATATGCATAACTAATGAAATAACGCATACGTTTGCACGACCTTGTTCGAAGTTGTTGAGCCCATCAGATATGTACAAGGCCGGACAAATTTGCTTGCTTGCAACAACAATAATAAAAATAATAAATTCTGTGAAAATTTTTGTTTTAGTAATTGTGTGCATTTTTACTTTGAAGTGTGCGATTTGCACACGAATTCTAAATCCCCAATTAAAGTGGGTTAAATTGTCCTATTTAGAATACTGAGAGTTAAAACTCTGCATGGATGTGCGCTTGTAGTTAGTTGGGTTGGGGGTGCGTTCTTGCGTGTGTGTGTGTGTGTGTTTGCCTGTCTGCTGTCCAATAGGGGTAGGAAACCGGATGATCATCGTAATTTAATGGGATTTGGGTAGTACAGCAGATTAGACTTTGATGAACCCGTCGTTGTCTACTTAATGAGATTTGAAAAGGATCCAATTTTGCCAATCTCCCTTCTCTTTCGTTTAACTGTGTTTTAAAACATATGCTGGCGCGCTACATGTGTGTCATAAAAGTCTCTTCTCTGATTTATGTGTGTACAACTTTTTGTATGTATGCAGAGTCCAAAATTTTCTTATACACCTCAAGAATCAAAATACGTATATAAGAGAGAGCAATTGAAGCATAATAATCTGCCCATTTTTGTATAGATAAATGTTGTTTACTGCTTAGCCTTGGCCTTGACGCGGTGAGTGCTCCCGATGTCCCCCTTCCACTCCGGACGCCAATACTGCCCCAGTGGCCCCCAATCCCCACACCAGTCGTGCTTGCTTTTGCGATGTTTTTATAACACTTCATCATAGGCTCCCACGTTAATTGCTATTTTTATTTAATGATTTCCACTTTATTTTTGTTATCTCTTCCAATATTATTATTAATTAATTTTACTCAAAATACATACACAAACATCCAAATCCAAACCATAACAAATTGCAATGATGATTTCTACTACTACAGCCGCCCATTCATTTCTTTCCCGTGATGCAAAATGAAAACGAGTTTTACTGCTGCACGGATTTCAATAGTTCGCCAAAACTTTGAAAGTGCTTAAAAATAGTTCTAGTTCTATTTTGCTTTTTTTAACGCAGTGGCGACCAACAAAGGCGATCAGTATTTTGAATTTTGTATGCGGTGTGTTTGTTGTTAGAAATGAATTTGGACACATTCTTTCGCTTTGTTTATTGTTTAACGTCAAAATATTTAAAGTAGTAACGACTGTAAGTATTGAACTAAACGTCATTTTTATGGGCATAAAAATAATTTATTGTAACCATATTACTATGGGAAAAATGAAGTGAACTTCCGGTTATTGTAAATATTAAACAATATTATCAAATTTATTAATTAATTAATTAATTTATAAATAATGTTTATACTAAAAGGTTCTCTAATTGTATTTTTGACCAAAACATTCCTAATCGATAATACCTTTGCTACTACTGGATGATTTTTATTTTTAAGTAAATATTTGTGTAATTCGAAAAATTTAATCTTATTGTCTTCCTATTGTCTAAATTTAAGTACTTTAATAATATAATCAAATTACAAAACAATTTATTCCAACAGCCCACCTGTATGAGAAAAATTCCATTCGTGATATTATAATAATGTAGGATGCCAAACGATTGGCTGTTTGGCATTGACATTGACACAGTGTTTTAAATTTTTTGCTTTCTGTGTTTGATAAAGTTTTATAATAGTTTCGATTTATTATGTAGTCGATAATTAATAGAGTAATCAATACAGATTCATATTTATTATAGCTCAGCAGTTGTTTTTCCCCACCATCGATACCATAACAGCAGCAGCAATGAAATAGCTCATCCAAAACTAATTATTACAGTTAATAATACGCTTTAATAGTAGATTACTTATAGTATATAGTTATATTAGTCTCAACTTACGTAATCAATTTTATAAATTAAACGATTGCCAATAACGTACTATATTATATCCAGCTAGCACTTATAACGGAAGGTCAAACTCCTGAAAAATAATCATCTCGAACCAACAGCGGCCGCAGCACCTTGGGGCTGTGTAGTAGATAGATGTATACATGAACATGACGTTAATTCTGGTATCGTGTTAAATGAAGTCATTTTTAATAAAGAATTCATTGAGCATTAACACGAAGCATCTGCTTTAAATAATACATTTCGGGCCCTGCATGGTCGACAAGTAGGTAGTTAACAACCAGGAAATTAAATAATGAGATCACGTTTGTGTTGCGCCGCTTTAGGCGAAAGTACTCCAATCATGTGTTCTGATGTACTTTAATTGTTCAACTATATTTATTATAGGTGTACGATAGAATAAAAGCATTTTTTCTATTGCCATGGAATCTACCCGGCTGCTATCTCAAAGGTTTCCATTTTGTCTGTAGAAGTCTTTAAATCGAAAGTTTTTGCCTAGGGGTCTCTCATTCCCAAAAATTATGTACACCTATGGCTGCTTTACGGCAATAACTCTCTTTATTCCACAATTCTCACTTGTTATTCTCGTATTGCCGTTTTTATTCCTTTATTTTCGTTTGTATTGCTGTATTCCCGTCTCTATTTCCGTATTGCCATATTTATTTCCGTATTGCCGTATTTATTTCTGTATTGCTGCATTAATTTCCTATTGCCATGTTTATTTCGGTATTCTATGCATGATCTTAGCAGTGGGTGTATTTGAATGAATGGTATTTTATTGTTATTGGTTTTATTGATAATTTTGCAAAATGTCTACTGTCTACTAAGAAAAATGTAAACAAAATTCCTCGCAAATAAAAAATGATCTGTAAAAAAATAGTTTTTTATTCAATCATAATATATGTACATTACATTTTTAAGTGCTGTTAAAATAACTGAATACGTGAAAAGAAGAAAAATATATCATCAAACAGATCCACTCTAAGAAATACAAAAAAGACACATTAAAATAAATAACAAAAATTAACTTGAAAAGTGAGAATCCCAATGCACGACAGTAAATAAAACTCAAAAAGAATTTAAATAACTGATAAGTTTTAATTAAAATAGAAACTCCTTCAAATTTTTTTCAAGTCTTTGTATAACCTGTTAATTGAGACCCCATTCGAACGACTGATTTTGAATGGGCAAATTCCAGTAAAATTTACAGGATCATAAAATATAAATTCCGAATCTACTTTCTGAATGTCGTCTTCCTCTGTATGAAGGCTGTATGAAGTTTTCCTAATCTTTTTTCAAGATCTTCTTTATCATTCATCATATTCTTTCTTCTTTATCAATATCCAAGATTCGTCCATGTACCATAGGGTGTCGTAAAATATTGCATAATATTTTTCTAATTTCAGCTTTATCTTCCATTTTGTTTCTTGCATGTTTAATTCCTCTAAGTCTGATTTTTCTTATTCAAAAAATTCTGATTCTGATGCAAATGAAATTGCTTCAAGGGATTCGCTTGATTATGCTGTAAGTGAGCAATCGGTCTCGAGCGTATAGAAATGCATTGATTACAAATAACACTTTTAAAAATATAAATAATTAAAAACTCGCAAAACTAACATACCTGGCAAATCTACATCACAAAACCTTTAACTTGGAATTGCGTAGATCGGCCCAGTAGAACTCTCAAACGAAGCGCAACAAAAATAAACCTTATATTTTAAATAGGTATAAAGTATTTTAAAGTTATAGTATAAAAATCTAAAGAAAATATAATATCAAAGCGGTCTTGTAGGTTTGTCTATACATCAGAACAATTCGAATATTAAACACTCAATGATGGAACGCTAGACTGCACGGGCTGCAGCCGGCTACATGCCCTAGCTATTTCTAACATTTGTAATTAATTTATTGTAGCACTTTTAAATAGTGCCCGCGTTTAAATATAGAAATGATGAGAATAAAATCTAGAGATCTTGTTTAACAAATTTCTTGAACACGTTTATTAGTATTTTAAAAACATGACTGATTAAAAATATGTGTTTGAAATCGGCAGTCAAATATTCCGTACTGTACGTTTTTATGCAAGTTGAAACTGTTATTTCAAACCAAAATTGTTTAGTTACAAGAATTATTAATAAATAAGTAGTAAGTTTATAACATAAATTTACTGAATTTTGTTGCAAATAATATTTTATAGATACGTTTATTACAGTTTTTATAGTTATTTACGTAGTAAACTAACCTAAAAATTAAATACTGAAATTTTTTATAACTTCACAGTTTCAGAAAATAATTATTCTTATTCTCTTACCAAATACATGTATGTGGTAATCTTAGTACTATTTTACCTATTTTGAATTGATTTTTGTTTACTATTTTAAGATTTTTATATTTTTTTGAGTATTATAAACACTGAAATATAAAATTACAACTGCTAGAAACAGCTACAGCTCATATCGGCGACTTCAACCCCTAGATGCTAGTGATGGAAATGGTTTGTCTATTAAGCGCAATTCCAAAAGTTTACACGCTGGGAACTAATAGGAGGGTGCTGCAAGTGGATGGCTTTTCTCGAGCGTCTTAAAATAATTTTTTTTAATTTGTGGATTTAAAAATATAAAAATTAAAAAATATAAAAAATACTAATCCACACAGCGAAAGTTTCAATATAAAATAAAAATCACGTAAATCGGCCCAGTAGAACTCTCAAACGAACAAAAAATAGCGTTGTGTTTTAAATCGACTGCAGTCCTTACAGTCTAGTCACATACTTCCATCATTGAGTGTTTAATATTCGTATTGTTCTGATGTATAGATAAAAAATGTATAGATTTGCTAATTGTTATTTATAAGCTTTGACACGAAAATAATAATAAGAGTTGAAAGATTAATTATTATTTAAATTATATTTTTTTGAAATAATTTTTTTTTAATTATTTCTATGTAGGCTGTTATTTTATTAATAAATTTATTTTTTTTGTTAGTTATTGAGAACTGGCAGCCTTTAATAAAACATTTATAAAATTAATTTAACATTTCGCCCCTCAATGGAGGCTTTTTCAAATTTTTTTATTATTATTGCGTTACATGTATAAAAAGTTGAACTTTTTTTTGTGTAAATTGTTAACCATTTTTAATTTTAAAAAAATCTACATCATGGGGTTAATTATTGATCAAAAGAAAAAGTTCAAAATTAAACCTGTGAGTTAAACAAAAAGAAATCTCCTAATCAATAAAATAAATGGAGTAATACAATCAAATTAAGTAAATCAAATAGAAAATTAAAAATGGTTAACAATTTACACAAAAAAAATGTTCAACTTTTTATACATGTAACGTAATAATAAGAAAAAGATTTTTTTGAAAAAGCCTCCATTGAGGGGCGAAACGTTAAATTAATTTTGTAAATGTTTTATTAAAGGCTGCCAGTCCTAAATAACTAACAAAAAAAATAAATTTATTAATTATTGTTTTCTAATTTTAAATTCTAATTTTAAATATCACGTATTGCTGAACTCAGAAAAAAATATACTTTTCATTTCTAACGAGAAAATAAAGGGGTTTCCAGTCGATGACGTCATAGGCTCCACAGTAGTAAACTAAAAAATTAAAATTGATGTCCATAAAATTCGCAGGAAAAAAAATAAAATTAACGTGTCCGAGCTTTTCTTCCAAACAATGATAATACAAAAAATATGAATTTTATTCCTTACTTTATTTACACACTGTACAGTATAAGGAAATCCTTTAATCAATTAGCCTTTTAACCGTCATATATTGATGAGGTAAGAGTCAAATCACGATTCTTAGAAACGGTGAATGATTTTCAATGTTCAAACAAAAAATAATTACTTGCCGTTATTATTTTCCCGCGCACACTACAACATATATACCCGCTTCTTCAGAAGACCACCTAGATTTTTTAGCGCGTTTGAGATAAAATGCGTAATAATGGAAATTGAGAAGAATGGACGTGTTATTCCTATTGCCGAGTTTATTTCTCAGTATTGCCGCGTATTCCCCTTTTATTGCCGAGTATTCTCTCTTTATTGCCGCTTATTCCTGCGTTTCCCGTTTATTTCTGTTTATTGCCGCTTATTCCCTTGTATTCCCGCTTATTTCTCATATTGCCGAGTATTGCTCATTATTTCCTACTCATAGCAATTTATTCCCGAGAAACTGTACACCTATTGCTGAGAGTGAGAGACCCCTCGGTGTTTGCCAATATTCTTGGACTCCATTTAACACATAAAATTATAATATGCAAATATACAGTAATACCTTATATACAATAAGGGTTGTCAAACGTTATTGTTGTTAATATTTGCTACAATATAACTAACTACGGTACAAGTGCGTGTTCCTCGAACTGAAGAGGAACGTCACCAACCAGGTCGAACGTAGCGCGATCCAACGAGACAACAGCAACTAAGTTACTGTACGTCAGCAAGCTCAGAGTAGTGGTGTTTTAACAACCCAAATATACATTGAGGTAAAAATAAAATGAATAATATAAACCGGAAAGAAAAAGAGGTCTGTAACAAACAAAACCAAATTACCAGAATGCACCAAACAAACATTGAATAAATACCTTAGATAAAAGGTGACCTTCTGACAGAGTTATACCGCTTCCAAGTGCGGCTAACGTTGATTATATATCGATTATAGTATAAGAGGCTGAATGTAAAGAAAAGTTAATCTATAAACTTACGAGATCGTGCTCCTAACCTTCAAAAAAGAACTAGTCAGAAAAGTGCTTTACGGTTACCAATAAACTTGGAAATCCACCAAAAATTAATTATCGATCTGCACAAATGCAATTCCCATATCACAACATAAAGGAAAAACTAATTTAACGGTAATGCCAGTAAAATATTCTTTTTAAAGAAGTAACTCCACAATCGAACGAAAACGAAGTGAAGTTTCTTATCAACAACAGGAAGTTAGTTCCACACAAAATGGCAACTAAAAGGAGAGAGAATGCGAAAATCCCTAACACTATACAATATAACACAAAAGCATAACTAACTATACAGGGTGCTACGAAATTAGCACTTTACAGGGTTTCTTATAGACAATGAAATGTTTACGATTTTGCTTACTTTGTGTCTTTCTGTTGCGCCCGGCAGGGCGCATTACTAAACAACGGAATTACTACAAGAGGATTTCTAAAACAAAATTTGTGATTATGGGACTAACAATTCTTAAAGCATTGATCAAGATTCCTATGCATTTCCTATCGGAAACTCTGTAAGTCCAAAATCTTTGAATTAAGAACTTCTATAGTGAGATCCTTTCTCTAGACACCAAATTCAAATTTCTGAGCTAGCATACATTTCCTATGGGACCAGAAAAATGGTACCATCTTAAGAGTACAGTCTAAAAACACAAGGAAGATGCCAATTTTTGCATATGCCCCAATAAATATGCTCAATAACTAATAGAGTTCACAAAAGTTTATTTTGTAAGAGTAAAAGGCTCATTGCCTAATAATTTAACAGGCTCAATATTTCTTATGGGTACCTCTCATGTTATGATGATTGGCCAGTAGAGCGTTTCCAGAATTTCATATGAAAACTTGGCTGTACAGGTGTCTATTCGTAGAAATGAAGCGACCAAGTGATATCACAAAAAACTGCAAAGTATTTCTCTGCTTACAAAGTGACCTCCCGTGTTAGTTCTTCAATTCTCCTTATTTCTCTTCCTTGATTGGGTTGAGTCTTTTATAACTTCAGAAACAGTTCCACACGCTTTCTTCGTGATGGAAATTTCAAAATTTTCAATTTTTAAAGGTTTACGTACGAGTCCACTATCTTCATGATTGATATACAATATACATCTTAGCAACATCGTCATATTTTCTTTGATACAAGGATCTGATGTTCGAACTCTTTGAAGACCAAGAGGCTGAAGACCAACAATCTACGAATCGGTTTTGATCAGGGCCTTTTCTACCCTTCCATGTTGTTTTTCTAGTTTATCAAACGAATTCTGCCACCAGATGTATTGTCTCTTTCCTGAACATGTTACTGATATACTGATCACAGGCAGTAAGCTAGATTTCTCCTAGCTTCTACACTAAGTTCAGACTTATGGTCTCTTCCCACTTTTCCCACTGTATTCTTTTTTAAATGTCCAAAAAGCATTCCAAATAAAACTTGATAGTGTTTCGTGTGTAGTGTTGGGACAGCTTGATATATGTACAGGGTCATTGGTCACTCTAGCTCCTTTTGTGGTATCTTCAAGCAGTTAAATCAGTTCGGAACAAAAAATTAACATGTAAGATTGAGATACTAATAGCCAGATTTTCTAGCTACCCTTTTATGAAAGAAATGAATAAAAATGTGGTACATAAATATCCTACTTTTGGTTCAAATGTTTTCGGTGGACTTTTGTATCTATAAAAAAGTAAAGGTGACGAAAATCTTTACTGTCAGGTCAAATGGCCGATGCTACTTCTATGCACAAATAAAAAATAAGAGACAGTTGTTCAACGAAAACGTTAATCTTCAAAACAATGACACCGAATATTTTCGGGAATAGATTTTCTTTTTTTGTTCAAAACTCAGAATTGGTAAGCCAAAGTATTTTTTCTACCAAGACGCAGATCAAGTCTAGACTCGATTATGATACGGATAGACTAATTAGGTCTATCCGTTCAGTGCATCCTGATCATTGACGTTTGGGAGACCGTGTCGTCAAATAGTTGATCAGTAGTCAAAGCTGTGGAATCAAGTCATCAAAGTTAGTTTGTACCCCCTCTTCAGGCGTCGAAGTTAATGGAGTTTGTTGCAGAAGTTCGTATCAACAACATGCAGAGCATGCTGATGAAACCTGTTAATGATAATTTATGATATAGCAGCAGATGCCGTTGAATGGTTGGAATAATCTTGGTTGTTGAAATAATTGGAAAGTTGTTCAATTTGATGATTGAAGATGAAGATGTTACGCGATGAAATAAAGTCGATTCCACTGTCGCTCCATTCCACGGCCCTCTCTCAGTGGAATTTGATCACTCAGTCTCAGTGGTTACTCGGGATGGGACAGCTAGGATAATAAAGATTGGTAGTCATCCGCTATGACTACGGACCACGGTGAGGCTCTGACTTCCACACCGGGTTACCTTTTCATGAAGTAACTAGAAGCCGGATAAAAGAGGGGAGGGACTTTTTACTTGGAATTTCGTTACCGACAACAGTGCCTGGAAATCCCGCAAACCAGGAAACTGGGCCGGTGGCCGGAATTGAAGTGACATTAGAGGAAGCTGCTTCCTGTACCTAGGCTTTACCGACTTACCGGTTATCTCAAACTGGAAGTATCGAGCCGGTTTGCGACCTCTAAGTGGCCGCCAGAGTAGCACCTCTACACGAAGTTCGCTCTTCTTATCAAGGAACTACTCACACGCGTGGTTCACTTTTCGGACACCAAACACAAAATTGAAATTGTGGCTACTCTGGACATTCTCAGTTGACAGGATTCTGGGGGGTCGCAGAGATAGCAAGGTTTTCCCCATCCCATAAGTTGGTTGGGTACTCGGGTTCAAAACATCCGATACGTCTGAGGGGTCAACTGAGTGATGTTAATGCGAACATACAGCCTCTCAATCTAAGATAATCCCACCTCCACGCGGTTTATACTGATTCTCTACTTTAGGTAGAGTCGAACCACGCTTTGAGTTGGTAAATCTTAAGCCAAGCTCAGCTCAGACTTGAGTTGCATTCGACCGGGCAGTGGTTAGTCTGTATGCTAGACTAGGGGTGCACTTAATAAATAAGTTACTAATTTTAAGAAAGCATATACTATTTGAAAGGTTGTCCTGGGTAAGGTTCTAACAAACTCTATGAATGTTCTGTACTTTACATATAAACTACTATAGTCTTAAATAACAGCCATAGAATATTAACACGTAATATTTAAGCTACAATCAACTAATCCTAGGATCGCATACAGTTTAAACCAGCAACTGTCTGAATTGTCCGATCTGAAGACCTTTCACACCACACCTTTATTGTATGAGCAGTAGTTGGTAATGATAAGTATTCAACCATGTAATTCGCACTTTAAGACAATTACATAACTTTGCAGTTTATTTGCCTTTAAAACAGTGCTCTAAAAAGAAGACATCTCATAGGATGCCAATCTGGGGGGGGGGGTATAGGCAAGGAGCCAGCTTGTAATCTTTACTGTTCAACTTGACCCTAGAACTCATTAGATCAGTTAATCGAGCAGTCGGATAATGAACAGCGTCATCGAGTAAGCAAGAGTTTCACCACCACTGTATATATCCAGTATGCCATGGATGGTCGCAGTTCCCATAACTTCCCATTTGTGCGTAATCGAATAACCGAACAATCAGTTTTGAGATGTACTACAAACCAAACTTTCTTCCTATTATGGACGGTTCAAGGAGAGAACAGGAGTAGCCGGAAGTCGTAGACCGGCGCTTCTTAACCGACATTTCGTTAATCTTGTTTGAAGTGTTTCACAGAAAGGAAAAAAGATTATCTTACGATTTAGGCGGCGATTTATTGCATGTAACGCTTAAACAATTCTACAAATCTGACGATCTTCAGAATTAAATAGCGTAAAGTGCACTCATTATTTCAGTTAATGCTTAATAGCATTAAAATATAACAGGCATACCGTTCCTTTACACGCCCTGTTGCAATATATATTGAAAATTTCTTTTTACTACTGGGTTATTAATTTTCTTTCTTTTGTTTCAATTTATACAAAATTGACTACAAAGATGCTCAGAGAAATAACATTTTTGTACGTATACGTCCGAAGCCACGCAGAACATACAGAAATTAAAATGGGAAAAATTTAATAAGATCAAAGTTTGCTGTGGTCTTCTTAACTTGAAATATTGATGCAAATGTTATTCTCAAAAACACCAATTCTCACTGCTGCAATAAATTAGTTTATAAATGGCTAATTCCATGCCAAATCGACTAGAGCCGTATTTCAATGTCTCAGATTTTGTTCAAATTGTGTCCTTACACATACATATGATACGTCATTAAATATTTTTTCCAGATTTTTTGGATTAAAAATGGCCGAAGTAGAAGATTTTGAAAATTTCAATTTTTGGCAAATTCTGCTACCCGCAAAACTAGTTCTTGGATCTTTCAGAGTATATCAAGAAACGTGCAAAAACATTGCACAGTAAAATAGTAACAGGCTCCGAAGGCAAATTTTAGTGTTTTTACAAATTTTGACATTGCTTCTGTGTTACAACTATCATCCTTTTGAAACTTTTTTTATAGAATCATCTTATGATACACTCTGAAAGATCCAAGAACTAGCTTTAATCTGACACCTGGATGAGCCAGATAACTCAAAAAATAAGGGAGTTATGACAAGTTCAGTTAGATGATGTAGAGTGACGGGTAGCAGAATTTGTCAAAAATCGAAATTTTCAAAAACTTCTACTTCGGCCATTTTTAATCCAAAAAATCTGGAAAAAATAATTTAATGACATTTCATATGTATCTATGCAAAGACAAAATTTGAACAAAATCTGAGACATTGAAATACGGCTTTAGTCGATTTGGCATGAAATTAGCCAAATGTCTTATTATCATTTCAAATTGTACCAATATAAATTAAATAATATCGAATCATGAAAAAATAAACAAAATAAAATAAATACATATATGTAACCATAATTAATTTTTTTTAATTTTAAAATAATTGTTAAATTACTTCGCCACTGTAAATGACGAGTATTGTCGTTAATAAGTAATAATAAAATTTTTACTCTATTGTAATATTCATTTTTGCTGGATGGCTTCAGACACCCTGTATATCTGTCAGACATACATAACTTAAATACAATATCTTCAACAACTTGAAGATATGATTATTTTACAAAACTAACTGTGAGCCAAACAATTTTACTAATTTTTATTTTTTTTAAGAAAACGTAACAATGTTAACCGGTTTTAGGTTAAGTAAGAAATATTTGGAGTGAGCGCATTTAATACTGTCATAGCCAACTACGTCGCATCAGTCATTTAAAAACACTAAATACAAAAATTGGTTGCGTTTGCGGCAATCCCAACCCTCTATTGAACTGATGCTTTGTTTCCAGGTTTTGAAAATCATTCTGTTGGAGCAATTAAAACAATAATCTTTTTTAAATATGTCGAAAGTTTTTTGCTCAAACTTCAAATAAGTATAACAATAGAAATTTTTAAATAAAAAAACTGCTACTATTGCCAAACTTATTGTTATTCATAACCGACCATAGCATCACCATATTTTTATACATTTTTCTATTTTGGTTCTTTAATGACTACTTTATGAAACTCCTTTTAAAGAATTCGAAATTTTATTTTGTTGTGTTGGTTACATTTAAAACTCGCAAATTCTCAATTGACATTATTATAAGTTATACGAATCAATGTTACCAACAATCACATAATAAAAGCAAACTTTTTTTCCTAATCGACTGTTTTTTTAAATTAAGAAATAAAATAACGCAGATTTTTTTGAGATGTAAGAACCAAAATTGTATAAAATACGTTTCATAAGGAATTCAAGCGCACTTAGAAAACGAGCCGCTTGCGGTTATGTGACTGTATTACGGAACTTGTTTTTTAATATAATATTTTGTGACTTCTCTGTTATTTCAGAAATGTGCTTTTCATTACATTTGATGCAACATTCATCCGAACGAACATTTGCAGTTTGTTGATTCTATCAGATCGAAAGTGTAATTAAACTAAACAATTTCAAAAAAACAATATTGCGAAATCCATAATTCCTCTATTATTACGCCATCGCAAATTTGTGTTTCAAATTGCTTTTGTTGCCGGATGGCATGACTGAATAATTATTGTTCCGATGACACATTTAATGGTTAGTTTAGGCGAATAGAATTTTTTATTGTCATTTTCATGAATTTCTACATATTTACGTATATGACGTATTATTAAAGAAAAGTTGATATTATTAATCAACTTCAACGACAATAGGTACCTTGGTTATACCGAATTTTTTTTGCATAAATATCGTTCAACTAAAAAGATCATCATCCCCCGCATAATGTCGACGGACGATGACATAAAGTATCACTCCACGTGGCACCACACATATTACGTCTGGGAAGTTGTCATGTTGAGAAAGAAAACGAAAGTAAACTACAGATCTGGATTCTATCCAATAATACATCATTTATTCAAGTGCAAAAGAATGCCAACAACGTTTTTCAGGTGGTAATGTTTGACTCAACATTTGAGTTACTAATCGGTTGTTATATACATCCGAACCAGAGCGAAGCGAGATGGAGACCTAACGGAGCCTCTCACTGGCTCGCGACTCGGCGGTTTTTAAAACACCCGAACCAAGCTATTAACCTGGACGAACTTTTGTTTCTGATTAGTATTATTTCAGAGAATTGCGCTTTGATCAATTAGGCTATGACTTATTAGTTGTTGTTGGTTAATGTTTTGTGTATGTTAGAGCGTTGACACAATATAGGAAAGAGAGATGTCATTTGCTGATATCATAATAATTGTTGCTTGCCACTGTGTATGTGTGTGCGTGTGCATGTTGTGATATATACAATCCAATTTAAGCCTTCTCTATTGACCTTGCTCACTTCTACAAATAAACCGATTATGGTAATGTTAACGACTTGCTACGCACATTCATGCAATTACATACCAAATTAAGATTAGGATGTGGTGGTAGATGATAAATGGCATGAATGTGGCAAAACAGTTTTTGGACTTGTTAAAGAGCAAAAGCTAAATCGGTAGTAATTTGTTAAAAGTAACATAGTAATAGTTTTCTTTTCTCTTTCCAATTTATGTGGTAATTGATGGTGGCACTGTGACATTTCGAAACCGGATTGATCTAATGCGGATATATAATAATCTTGACATACTAAATATTATGTGATAAAACAGTTAAGCGTATCTTTAAATTCAAAATATAAATCCAGTGATCCAGATGAATCAAAATCTTTAATATTTTTGATCAGTAGGTGAATAGACCAAATGTACAAGAAGCATACAATCTTCTATGTATTTCTGTGTTTGGGTATCAGTAGATCAGTACTGTAGGTTTTAGCAAAAAAAAATCGGAAACCATATTTTATTTCTTTCTTTGTACATCATAAAAATGCTCACAAGGGCTCTAACAAGCCCTAGTTGACTTATATTTGTTACTAATTATTCTTTTTTGTTTCAGGTAAGCATCATTTAATGGTTGGTCCTTAATTTGAATCAACGGGATGCAATTCTTGCGTAACTTAAGGTATGAAGTGTAATCCTGCCTTGTGATTTCTGTTTCATAGGTATCTTTGGGAAGAATGTTTCGAAATTATCAACGTTTTCCAACTACTTCACTATTTTGACTTTTATTGAAATAAGCATCGTACAGTACGTTCGAAAATGTGCTTTTCTTATGACAGCATATTCTTGAGAAACATTGAAGATTTCCAAAAAATTTATCAAAATATTCAGGCTCAACATTTTCTTATTTCTATTCCTAAGAAAGAACTAAAATGCGTAGAGGTACATGTATAGTGTTCTGGAATTTCCAGAATTTATTTTTCCATATTTGGAAATTTTGAGAAATATATAAAAAACATTATGCTCCTTCAATGTATAGGACTACAACTGGTAGTGGTTCTTCAAAGAGATCCGCTCACGGAAGCCCTTGAAAAATGTTCTGCAGTGTGTTTCACTTCACAGCTTGACACATCTGTATCTTTGTTATTTGTAATTGAATAAAGTCCAAATTTTTATCAGGTATAGAACCCTTTAAAAGAAGTTTGTGTGTAAATTAGAAACCCCATCATCTATTACACAAGCAGCGTTTTTAGTCCTCGCTACGTACCAGCCACTACCGGTTGAACTATTAAGTTTTTGTGACTAGTCACAAGCACGTAATTGCTACGGTTTTATTACATGTCTGGAACCAAAATGGGGAACAATTTTTAGGTAGCAGATACGTTGCAGTAACCTCTCTGGAACTTATCCAGTTACGTAGCGGGAACGTGGCGGCGTAGTCATTGCTACTTTCGCGGAACTTCTTTTCTTTGACACATCGTGTCGCGTGGTTCATCTATTTTACTTTTGCAACTTAGCAAATATTCTATCATTTTCTATACTAATGTCATTCCAGTATACCAAAATTATAAACCATCGTAACTTTTCTGTTAAATGTAATGATGATGGATCGTAAAAATAACAATTCTTTAAAGATATTTTTTAATAAAATATGTCTTTAATAAAATATGACAAAAATATTTAGAAGTTTACACACATGATAGAAACCATTTTTATATTATTCCTAAGGCAAGATTTGGCAGCAATTTATTATTTTATTGCAGATTATGTAGTAAAACATCTATTAAGAATCATAACCAATTGCAAATTAATTAATGGCCTCCAACATTGTAAATATGGAGCTGGAGTAGTTTACAAAAAATCACTTTAAAGTCATTTTCCTGGATAACAAAAACTTAAGTTTTACTTTCAATACTATTGTAAGGTTTCAGACCTTAAAGGTCAAAGCAATGGTTTCAGACTGGTGGCAGAAACTTTCATCACGACAGCGTGGCTAACACAGTAGCTTTATATACGGTCGACCTAGCGTTCGATTCCCACTAGCTTCGTTACATTTTTTAAAATTAGTTTTTTTAGTAAAAATGCTTCTCTGTTTACAGTTGGGCTTTTTTTAAACTTTTAAATAATTCAATAAAAATTATTACGATTATAAGTCGTGTATTGCCTAGATCCTAGATCGTAATTGTAACTCTCTCTAATTATTTCGCAGAAAATTGGAACAAGAACCTACGAATAATATATAGTTATATATTCGAATAATTGACAGAACGTTTAGTATTTATTTCTTTTTAAATTATTCCTGAAAAATTAATCAAAATCTATAAACCTGCGAATTTGCATTTTGAAAACGGCGAACTGCATAGTTCCAATGAATAGTAGAAACAACTACATAATTACTAAAATATTCCGAACTGAAGTAATTAAACCTATAAAGTCATAAATTTAGTTGCAGTTACGTAACAACTACTCAATCAAAGTTCCGATCTCAGTTACTGCTACTTAGATGCTGCTTGGGTATAGTCCATCAGCCTACTAAGATCAAAAATAAATGCAAATAATTGAAGAAACATAGTAGGCATTGTTTAATTGAAAAAACTTCATAGTGTAAATGTTGCTTTTTATTTTCCTTTATATTTAATAAATCTTATGTAGTACGTACTATGAAAATAGATATAATTTTAATCCTAGTTCACCCGTTGTTAAAAACGCAAAACTCACTATCAAGACTTATACTAGATTTAAGAAACAGTTCCAAACGAACTGAATTATTTGCATTTATCTCTGATGGTAGTAAGCTCGTGGTTTACAATAGGGGTTTCTAATTACACTCAAAGCTCTTTTAAGGGGTTATATACCTGATAAAAATTTATAATCGATTCGATTATAAAAGACACTATATAAAAGTGCATTTGAGCTACAGTTAACTTTATTTTAATTATTTAAAACTACAAATTTTTTCCATTTCTACTAACAAGTAATCTTAAAACATGATACAGTTTAGACAGGTTTTATATCCAATTGCTCCCGCGCTGCTTTATTACACCCAACATTAAAAAGGCATTAGGATTAAGTAAGTAAGTAATGGCTTCCGCGATTAACTTAATTTTTTATCTTGAACCGACTTAGTGGTTACTAAAAATATAGTTATTAGTTATGAAAATCGCCGATTTCGGTATCGCCGGAAATACCATTAACTTGGCTGTAACACCCTGTATATTTTATATTCTTGGGATTGTTTCAAATTACATCCGACCCAGTGTCCTAATTGTTCTTAATGTTTAATTTTCTTATAGTATTGTATAATTTAAGGAATAAATAAAATTGCAATAGTATGTATTTATTCAGTTTTAGGTGAAGATGATGGCAAGAGGGCCTGTCATAAGTTCTATTTAGAAAAAAAAATCTTTTTAACAGACTTCATTATTTCATTTCATCAATTGGCGAATTGGCCATAACCTTCTATATTAAAACAAGAAAATTAAAAAAAGATGACAATTTGACAACACTGTTGGATGTAATGTGACTCGTAGAATGCAGAAAAATTAAAATATACAGTGCTCTATTTAAAAAAAAATCTAAATTACTGCCATTTCCGCTAAAACCGGAAGTCATTTATTTTGTTTCTATCTGTTGGTGAATCCGAAATTATGTTTAATATCTCTACCAGGTTTAACATAAATCATTTCAGAAATAAAGGAGATATAAGCTTGACCCTAAGTTCTATGGTCGCCGGTATAACGAACTAGAGCTGTAAAGTAGTTCTACATGATATGATCTCCTCGGCCCCCAACCTTCTCCTTTGAGGAGGATGCCATAATTAGAAAAACAGTGATTTTGTTTAGTTTTATTAAGCTTCGAAAAGTCGTTGATTAGTTAAATAGCAACCTCCCAGATTCATGTATAGGTCTAATAGGTGATACGGAATATACATAGACACATACTATTTTTTAAAATGAAACACCCTGTATATCATTGCATTTTCAAATATCCCTTGTCTCCCTGATTCTAAATATATGTCTATCATTAATACTTTTTGACATATTCGAGTTTAAAAATGTAAATAAAAACTCCGATTGGAAGAGTGGTGGACTATGCTTGTCAAAATGCGATTACACTATTGATATCTAGGTAGGCTATGGAAACAATTAGTTTATCTTTTTTTGGCATTTCTTTAATCGACATGGGTTATAGTGTGACTGAAAAGTCATTCAGTTCAATTCACTCAGATTTTGAAAAGCATAGCCTTCTGCTCTTTTCAGTAGAGTTTTTTTTTGCATTTTTAAGATCAAATCTGCCAAAAAGTATTCAAAATAAGAAAACATCATTTTACTAATTTAAAATGATCGTGCTTGAAAATAATGGACGGTCGTCTAACACAATCTTTAAAAAAATTAGACCATGGCCTACTAATATTAAATGTACTTGTACATTTAATATTAGTAGGTCATGGGTAGATATAGTACATATATTACAATGGTATTGGAAATAGTCTTGTTCCATGATAGGCTGTGTTTTTAATACAAAATGAGGAAAAACCAATAACAAACGATACCAAGGCAACATCTGACATAGTAAATGTCTAAACATTGATTTTCCAATTGCGAAAACGTGAATCACGGAAGTCATATTATTTTTATTTTATATTTTTATGGTTATTTATTTTTCACTGAAGATGTTGATTGTGCAATACGAGTTTTAACTGTCCTCATACTTTTGGCCAAGAAGAATGAAAATTTGAACGTGAAACGCATTTTTCGTTTAGTTTTTTCATGCCTTTCATTATTTTCAAAGTTTCTGTATGCTTTTAAATTATTTGATAATTAAGACCAAGTTATGCATTACTCTTAGTCTTCAAAGCAGATATAGGAAACTGTAATATCAATCTGCGACTATCAATATTAAGACATAATGATTCAAGATCTAGGAATTACAACATATACAAAATCAGATTTAGATCGACTGTTTTATAATTTCGTATGTTTTAAACGTATCGAAACTCAAAGTTCAGACTTATTCCGAAAGCCAAAACTGTCATAAATATTAGTCGGGCATTTACATAAAGCACAAGGATGATGAGATTGCGACCAACTTTGTATCGCGGTTTATCTTTCAATAATTTGTGATACACAATCTTCTGTAGTGCATTCTCATACAGTACTATTAGACGCAGTTTGGTATAAATTAATGTTTCGTGTAAGCATCACCACTTGCCGAAATGATCTCACGTCATTAAGTCATTTTGCAAAACTAACTAAACTATCAGCAAACAACAATTTTAATTCTTGTGTATGCAAGTCTGAAGATATTTATTTGAACTTCAGTATGGTTGAATGACGCACGATAGCTGTTTGACGCCAGTTAAAATTGAATTTTAGGCATTAGTGTGAAATGTGACTGGGCTCCATCTTGGTGGATCGAGCATTTCCCCAATATGCTATACGAGATTCCTGTTCTTTGTATGATATTAAAGCGTGCTAATAGTATTGTTTGGAGTGATACCTTGTGATTATTAACTTGATGTGGTGCTTTTCAGTGTTTATTAGGGATATTCCATCTCTTAAACTGGAGGTCTAATTGAAATTACCAAATTCTTCCAATGGTTAACAATAATTGGAAATGAAGATCAGGTGGGTGTGATTAATTTCTATTTTGAATTCATGGCGGTTGGTGTTCTAAGTCAGTAATACTGATGGTAATGATGTTGAAAGTTGAAGGTAATAATCTATTCATCTTATAAAAATATACTATACAAGGGTAGTGCCGTTAACAAGTTGTAAAAGCGTCGAAATGAATGCTAATTGGTAGTAAAGTGTAAACACCTGAAGGCATGTAAGGAAGTAATGACATTGCACGGATGTCTTAATTTATTCATCTTTAAGAGTTTCTTCAAATCGTTTGAGACCTAAGATACTAGATATTATAAAACGGTACGCCCACACAATTTTTGTGCCGAATTTAAGCAGAACAACATTTTTCTTCCTTCTTATTACATCTCTTGAAATTTAGTTACAAAAGGTTATTAAATTTATAATTATCTGGGAGGAAATTAATTGGTGTGTCACTTGCACAACAAAATTGCTAATTTAATAGTCATCTGTTTAATCGTTTCTTAATTATTTTGCCGGTTCGCAAATTTGGCTTGTATTACTTGCTGCTACCGCACCATAGCTACCACGCTTTGTTTTCTACTCTACTGTTGTGTCACTTGTCAGTCACTTACAACTAACAGGGTTAGGGTGTTTGTTGTATGCTCTGACAAAATTGGCGGTAACTGCTGTTGGTTGAACTTTATATAAACGTATAATATATATATGTTACAGTAATAAACTTTTGCTCAAGTTCTTCAAGGCTGTTTAATAAAACCACTGCTGTAATAACAATGCGCTGCCTCCTTTTATGTTTGAGAATTATTACAGCACTTTACTAAATGCACTTGCACACAGGACTTAATACTTATTAGCACTGCAACGTAAGTAAATTCTGATTTTTCTTTTGTTTTATCGGTTTAGAGTGGAAATTGTGCAATTTACAGCAATAAAGTTAGCGAAGAAGTGTTAATCGGAATAAACGCTTACGGATATTGATTTTCCTTCACGATTATAAAGTATCAGAGTAAGTCGTGATTTACTTTAGTTGATGATCCTACAGAAATTGTATTTTTTCTAGAAGGTACTGGGTCGTGCAAATGGAAATTGCAGCGGGTGCTGTACACAAGACCCCGATTTAACACCCCTCCCCCTCCTCCCATGAAAAATGACAATAAAAGAAAATGTTAAAAAAATGAATATAATAATTAGTACACCATGGTAAGTTTGTATGATGTAAAGACGATAGAAAAAGTCAATACAAGCGTGCTCCGCTTTTATAGAACACACTGTATAATCCAAAATAGCTTGAAAATATGCTCGGAAAATTAAATTGAATCGGACACGTTCGATCGATCTTTTAAGAAAAGCTGTCATGCCACAAATTAATTTATTTCACTCGTATACTTTATACTTTTATTTTACTCGTATATTTATATACAGGAATACAAATTATGATAATATTCCTGGATATCATGATACAGCCAAAAAGTCGTTCGAAGTTTCAAATTAAACAAAGTTTTTTTTTTAAATACATTCGTGTAACCACTTTTCTACTTACTAGAAAAGTACCTGGTATTGCAACCACCAAATTTATTACTTTTGGTTTATTCAGAGGTCATCAATATTCCTGGACGTATCAGCTTTCAATTTTAAAGCTTTTAAATTTTCTACCACACCAAGCTGTATACAGCAGGATTATTTTTAAATGCCTTTTTTAAGTTCTGGAAATTCCTGGGTATACAACTATCAAATTTCGTTGGAACCTTTTACCTCTTGAAAATAGCGGCTTCTTAGCGTGATGAAGACCATACTTTAATATGAATTTTTAAGTAAAAACATTTTTTTTAAGGTCACCATTTAAAAATATTATTTAGTACCTGTTTATAAATAGGTAGGAAATTCCGTTTGTGACCCTTTTTAAACAATTGAATAGAAAATACAAGTTTACTTAATGAATGGCCAAGTGACTGCAGTTTTTTACTGAAATTAATGCCCTTCCCCCTTATTCAATTATTTGTAGGCGGATTGGAATTTGTATATCCCGCATTCCGCGAAAAGGTCAGCCTTCACAGATAAAATTAAATGTTCAATAATGATTAAAGAGGCCGAAACCAATGCATTTTAGCAGGTATCAAATTCATGTTATAACACAAATTACAATTGCCGCAGCTAAACTGCGATGATAATGGCTTATTTGTAATACTTTTATGCAAAAATGTGTAAAATAAGATGAAAACCGTCATTCGGCGCATATCATTACGGTGGTGGTTAAAGGCGATGTTAGTGAATTTAGTTTTAAATTGCAGTTCAATGTTATTGAATAATAAAAAGGACAACTAAACATCGATTAAGTTGAAATAAATTGTGTCTTAACTTCTATAAAAATATTGGAGGAAATCTGTAGTTTTTGGCATGTCACAGTACGTAACACATGTGACATTATACGTAACGCCTTCAAGATCTAAATTGACCATTTAGGACATCTTAAAACAAAACCGTATGTATGGCATTATTTTTGCTGTTTTCTCTGTATAATTAATCAACTCGTAAGTTTTTTAGCTTGAGCTCAGTAATTCTCCGTTACTGGAAGTGTTAGATATGTAATTCTGATTATTATTATTTTTATCTAGTTACCTATTTTTGTATCTACCTTAGCGACGTGTTTGTTTATATTTATATTACCTTTGATAATGACAGCTTAGCTGTTGAAACAATATTGTCAGGTTATATTGTAATAAATACTGTGAAACTTTTTACTAATCTTTATTTATTTCATTTTTATGAATAGTTCGCAGAAATATTGCAAAACTTATAAGTACCTAGTATTTCATGTCTCTATTTTGTCACATGTACGTAACGCACGTTTTCGCTTGATATGCTCGTAAACGGCACCAGATATAAATAAACAAAATTAATTTCTTTTAGATAACAAAATATTTCTTATGAAATCTTGCAGCTCTTAAACTGAAATCCTGAAACCTGGACTCTAGAAGTGAAGAATTCCAATTGCAGCTTAGAGACGCTTTCTTAGATCTGGAGGCTGTTTTGGATAGGTGAAATGAGTTTCTCATAACCCGACAATCTCGCTTCTTGAACTTCCGAATATGTAAATGGTTTACTCTGAGCCATCCAAACTATGATTCACCAAAAGGATTTCTTAAATTCTGAAGCTAAACTACTTTTTTCATTTCTGAATTCTTTGGATTAATAAAGATTCTTCACAATGCTACTGAGATCTTAAGCGTCAGTATCACCCAGCTAAGTCAGCATCAAAACCATAAAAATCTTACCATAACGTCATTATCATTACGTATTTAAAAATATTAATTAATTATGTGTTAATAATTATTTACTGTTGTATATCTTCAGGAGGTGTTGATTGCTGTGGTTTTATTGTCATGTAGCGCTGTTAGCTTCTGAGTTTTTGTTATTGAAAGTTTTATGGATATTTTATGATGGACGGTCATTAAAAGATTCTTAGAAGCAGATAGAATAATTATTGTTAAAATTTCAAATTAATGACTCGGTTGTTTTCATAAATAGAATTCTTTATTATGGGATTGACACAAGTTATTTGTTTTTATTTGGATATTATTATTTATTAGGAATCAATAATAGGTAAACAGTGTTTTGTTAGAAAATGATCTAATCAGTCCGCTATAAGCAACTTCTTATAGAAAAATCTTTTGTATTACTTCTTTTATATATATGTGTCAGTACAAGAAAAGTATAATAGAAGGGATTACGTTATGGAAGATGTGTGCTTCAATAACACAATAAGAAGTTATTGCGTAACTAAAGATGTAAAAAATTAAAATTGAGTTATTATTTTGATATTAAAGTTCCTGACATCAGCATATTGAGGGTAATGTTCTCTCAAGGCGATTTCGTATACTTGTAAATTGAATTAATTCTAGAATGCAGTATGTCTCACTAGTTTTTAAATAAATTTACATTCAAATTCCAATCCTAGTTAGCTATGGCATTTTATATCATTAAAGATGAAATCTGAAATCTATTTTTATGGTTTTGCTTCATGCTCCGAAGTTCTACGACAAAATTTTGAAGACACTTAAGGGTCTACAACAGTACGTGGGAATTTATGATAGCTAAAATGCTTTTCGCTCTATACTTCTCATTCAGTTATTTCTTAAAATCTTCACACCCTACTTGAACCAAAATACAGAGGAACGTCCATTCTACGCAGGTGCTATTTCGGATTTAAGAAAAAAAATGTTTTTTGTGGTACAAAGTTTACAAGAAAAACACAGAGAAATTGATTGATGTTTAAAAAAGTTCTAAAATATTAACCAAGGGTAATTCTGAGAAAAATCAAAAGCGCTCGAGTAGCTTATTAATCGTACTTCACTTTGCTTTTTGTTTCATTTTTAAAGATCAATTATTATAGATCAGGAAACGAATAATTGAAAATCAATTTTCTTTTGTATTTTTTAGTAATTATTGGTGTCAAAAGAGGCCACTGCATTTGCTAAATACTGCAAACACTAAATGTGGTTCCGCCTACTTTAGAGACATAATAGACCATATGATTAAAATGTACCAAATACTTTTATTACATAGCTAATTTTTTTTTACTAATTAAATATCGTGTCTTTCATCCCTTATTAATAGAAGTAATAGCATTTGCTGCATTGTATTCATATCGCCCATTGATTAAATTAAACTATGTATATTTATGTTAATTGAAAATAAAACTAAACATAAAACGATTAAACATACTATGATATATTTAATTGTGAAGCATAAATAAAATCTAACATCAGCTCTGATGGTAGTATAAAATGCGCGTTGCGTTAGCTTCACAAGCAACTATCGCTTGTGTCTTGATGTCGAAGGTGCGTGCTTTGCAATTCATGTATGGCAGGATCGATCCCTGCTCGGGTAGTTTTTTTTAAATTTGAACTTGTTAGTTCTTAAAAAGATTATATTATATTAAATAATTATATTTTTTTAATGTTATTTGTTTTTTATTATTATTGTTCTTATAAAAAAGGTACCAGACAGGGATCGATCCTGCGACCTTCGAGGCATAGGGGATAATTGTTGAATGCGCTAACGTGCATTGTATATCATTAGATCTAATATTAGATTTTATTTATGCTTTACAATTAAATATTAAATTAAAATTTTCTTTTTTCAATGAAAGTAAATTCAAAATAACGGAATATGTGTTTCTGCCTTTAATATAATGCGACACAAATTAACGCATACAAGATGCAACGTATTAACTTGGTACCTATAAAAGAATTGGCCTAAGGGAAAGGCTGAAAAGTACAGTAACCACCTTTAAACAGATTTCCGCGGGTTCTATTCCCGCTAGCTGCATAACTTTTTTTTAGATTATTTTTAATAAAACTACATCCTGTTTACAATTGGATTATTTTGTAAATTTAATTCAATAAAATTTTTGAATCGGCAATTGAAATCGGCGTCACGTCAGCTCCCCTTGTTGAACAATTACTATAAAATTAAGGGATAATTTTATGCATTTTATGTATTTTCTTTGTAAGTGTTATAATATTCAAAAAAAAAGTTTATTTATAAAATATATTAAATAATAATTATAATTTTTTTGCATCAGCTGGGATTTGAAATTCCGCTCGTTTATTTGAAACTAGTACGCATAATCGAATGCAGCATTCGACTATGGAGCTGTTGTCACACATTTCTTCTTTAATGAATGTCCATTTATTATAGCTTTTTGGTTGGTTCTTTTTTATTATTACTTGCTTTTTAATTCTTTTTTATAACATTACTAATTACAGTATATTTACTTATCAATTGATTAAAATTAACTAATCAACAATTAATATTAGTTCATCTACGCATGTAAGATTTATGCTTACTAAATATAAATTTCGTTGAAATTCTATAACAAAGAGGGTAAATCAGTAGGAGAGAAATGCATGATTTTTACTACTCAATACGGGCGTGTAATTTTAGCAAACGAATCCACCCATATTACAGACGATTATTTCGAGGTTATGTCCAAAACGATAAATGCTCCTGCATGGTATAGGCCCTTAAGAGAAATAGTATCAAATCATACAATGAATGCAAATCTGTAAAGAAAAATTCGATAGAACCCAGTTCTCCGACTTGATGGGCCGGTGCTCTAACCAAGTAAGCTACCAGGACAACCTGCAGCTGAATGACTTTTTTTTATAAAAACTAGATAATTGCAAACATACAAACTGTACTACAATATAATTGCTTCATCAAGTTCAATGGATGGCAATTCGTCAGCAACACATTTTTATTTAATTTTTAATAATCTTTTAAGGAAATTAATTTACTTATGGAAGATTTGACTAACATAATTGTCATAATACCAGATCAATTCTCTTTGTATTTGCCGTCTTATACAAGGCACTGTTGGACTGGGTATGATGGCTGTCCGCTTGATAATTACCTCACCGAGTTGACTCAAGTGAATGGCGAGTTTAAATATAAACGCCGTCAAAGATATATCTTAGTATTTGCAGGGGGTTGCAAATATTCCTTTTATCATTTTAGCTTCCATTTTCCAGCTGCTTATAAAAACTAGAGGAGATGTCGCCAACTATTGAGAACACTGCCCAATCTGATATTTATGCCCGATATTTATTTATAAACTTCTTCCAAGAAAAAATTGTAATCGTCACAGTTTCCTGCCTAGTAGGAAACTGGGCAAAATAATTGGCTGGTCGCCCAGTGGGCCACCTAAATGGGGTGGTGAACCAGATACTTATATGGGTCATTCCATGCCAAATTAACACAGATCACAACCCGACCATCTCAGATTTTCGTGAGATTTGGTAGGATGTTAGAGAACATAAAGTAACTTACGTTTGTAAAGTTATAGCCCTCAGTGATACACGGTATTCATATAGCAGGGTTGCAAACATGGTAAAAAATATAAAATTTACGCTTGCAAGGTGAACAAAAACTATTCATAACTTTACTTCTAATTATAGTAGAGCTTTTATCTTAGGCTTGTTTTAAAGCTAAAAGAGCATAGTTTTCATAAAAAATTGTTTTAAAATTTTATAATAAAATATTAAATTTTTCATTCCTAGGTCACATGATGTGACCTTTGACCTTGAATATCTAAGAAAGTGTACCTTCAATTTTTTTAGGAATACAATATGTTGTACAACTATATGCAGTCTCACTTTGGTGTAAGTTTCATTTTGGGAACCCTATGGGAACAGGAGTAAAAAAATTGTTAAATGTGGTAGTTACACATTATTTACACGAATCATGCATGTGGCAGTTCAAATCAGAGTATTGTATCAGGAATTTAGTATATATCTGTGCAGGTACCTGCACTTTTATCTACTAAGACAAGTATAGGTACGATGTTGTAGCTGTACCTGCAGATACAGGTAGCTATACAGGGTGTCCCAGCCAAAAGTGACACATTTTTACACCGACTACTGACTGAACAAAATATTTAAGATGGAATTATAGGATTATCACTACTTTGCGCTAATTTTCTTCAGTTTATGTACTTATGTGCGTACGTACTTGTGTGCTTAAGCACATATGTAATTATATACATACATACTTTTGTATGTACGACATTGCACCTCTAATCTAACTTTTTAACTAACCTTTAACCCAGGGACGAACCCATGGGGGGGGATGGGAGGGGACGCTCCCCCCTCAAAGTTGATAATTTTGAGCGAGAGTTGGCAATTTCACAATTTGAGAAAAATGAGAAGATAAGAAAATGTGTCCAAAACAATTTATTTTTTTAATTTAATCTAATTGCCATGCATACACGTTGGAGAGTTTTAAATAAAAGTAAGATTAAATAAGTGTAAAATACTAATTTTGCTTCATGTTAGGTACAAATAAAAATATTTTCTTACTATTAGTTGGTATTTTCATCGTAATAAGTTGGCAATTTTAAGGTTACCCCCTCCAAAAAAACTCTTTAGGTTCGTCTCTGCTTTAACCTAACCTAAGCTAAAAAAGGTAACTTATATTAAAATATTTAGTTTGACAAAAGATTAGTTGTGCTTTTACTTTTTTCAATTTTATATACATCTACCGTTTCTTATAAATTTTAATTTTAATCTTTTGTCAAACTAAATATTTTAATATAAATTACCTTTTTTAGGTTAAAGGTTAGTTAAATAGTTAGATTAGAGGTACAACGTCGTACATACAAAAGTACGTATGTATATAATTACATATGTGCTTAAGTACATAAGCACATAAGTACACAAGTACGTAAGCACATAAGTACATAAACAGAAGAAAATTAGCGCAAAGTAGTGAAAATCACATAATTCCATCTTAAACATTTTGTTTAGTCAGTAGTCGGTGTTGAAATGTGTCACTTTTGGCTGGGATACCCTGTATAGCTGCCTGTATCTGCAGGTACAGCTGCAATATCGTACCTACACTTAGGTCTTAGTAGATAAAAGTGCAGATAGCTGCACAGATATATACTACATTCCTGATAAAATACTCTGGTTTGGGCTGCCAGATGCATAATTCGTGAAAGAAGTGTGTAACTACCACATTTAACAATTTTTTTACTCCTGCTCCCATAGGCTTCCCAAAATGAAACTTACACCAAAGGGAGACTGCATATAGCTGTACAACATATTGTATTCCTAAAAAAATTGAAGGTACACTTTCTTAGATATTCAAGGTCAAAGGTTACATCATGTGACCTTGGAATGAAGAATTTGATCTTTTATTATAAAACAATTTTTTATGAAAACTATGCTCTTTTAGCTTTAAAACAAGCTTAAGATGAAAGCTCTACTATAATTAGAAGTAAAGTTATGAATAGTTTTTGTTCACCTTGCAAGCGTAAATTTTACATTTTTTACCATGTTTGCAACCCTGCTGTATGAATACCGTGTATCACTGAGGGCTATAACTTTACATACGTAAGTTACTTTATGTCCTCTACCATCCAATTTCACAAAAATCTGAGATGGTCGGGTTGAAAAGTTAAGTTTTTTGTGATGTAGATGACCCTTATGTACATGTAATTAGAAAGAATTCTAAAATAAAGGAAAGGCAAAAAATAATTTTGATGGATCTAAACAATATAAAGTAGCCAAACAATTGAAATGTTAAAAGTATGAAACATTAAGGCTAGGGCTCGTTGAAACTTTCAAACTTTAGGGTTGAATCACTACACTATATGAATTAAACAAATGTAAAAATTAGTAAAAAAGTTTTGACATTTGTTTGACTACTACCAAACGCAGCGCAGCGCAGCGCCGTCTGATAAATATTAGGTTCAGCCCTCTAAGGTTTCACACGGTATAATAGTATCGATTTCAAGGTCAAAGGTGCAGAAATAAACTAATTACAAGTTCTTACAATAAATCTACGTTTTCCTAAATATTTCTACGGATCTTCTCTGACGGGTGCTCTAGCTCTACTTCACCTATAGCTATTTGTTATCAGCCAAGCCCCTAAATATTCGGAAAATGGAGGTTAGAATCTTTTAATGTTTGAAACTTTGATACCTTAAAAGTGACATTAAGAATCTGTAAAATCTGAGGTTAGGCTAAGTTCTATTATTCTGAATGTTGGAAACATTTCAGCACTGTAACTGTGCATTCTCAAACTTTAAAGCTAATTTCTACAAAGTGTGAAAACCTGCTTGAAAAAAAGTACTAAGGAAGCTAATGATATAAAATAGTAAGCTTCAAGTTTAACAATGTAGATTGTGTAAGCTGGAAAACTTCAGCTCTTTGATTCTCGAAGATGGTGAAAGTTCAAAATTCTAAAACTGTTAAACGCACATTTCAATCTTTAGTTTTCTAAATCATTGAAACTCCGCATCTTGAAACTTGGAAATAGTAACTATTAGTTTCCTGAAAGCTTGAAAGTTTTAGTAGATATTTTGAAGATTCGCTATATAGTTTCTTCAATGTCACGATGAAAGCAACGTAACGTCACTTTATTTGCTATAAAAGCTCTTCGCATCCGGCTCTTCTGTTATGTTAGAGAATGCTTTTATTGCCTTAACGCTTTTGCAGACATAAAATTTGAAAGAACGGAATGAATGAATTATGCTTATGCCTTGTTTTCATTGCCTCTGTTCTAATCTTCTGCCCAAATTATAACCAACATTTCCTCTAGTGAATAATAATAATAATAATCACATCTTTAGTCTTGTTTTTATCAGCGTTGAAGTGAATTTTATTAGCTCTTGTATATACTACATCTCAAACATTTTTGAAACTTTTTTTGCAACACAGACTTTCAAAGCTGGGCTTCAGTTTCAAATGACTACTTGAAAGACTTCATAAAATACGTCATATCATGATTACCTAATTCCCAGCAGACACACGCACGTCAAAAGAACGTTAAAAATATTACTAGTACTAATGGACGTGATATTGACGTCGAAGTGTTGCTATAATTAAACTCGACGTCATTTGGTCGTTTCTGCATGCTCTGCAAAGCACGGCCGGTTGCGATTTTAGTATTACTGTAGGAGTTACCCGTGCAACTTCTGACCCGGACCACCGTTGCATAACTCTAAATAGTGTATGACCCGTAACCGACACGTACACCGTAAATGTTGATCAAAAACACAGTCCGACGCGTCTTGTTTTCAACGTGCTGCCAACTTAATCATTAAAAACTAAACTTTCACGTCAATGTTTCGACGTCAATGGCACGTGATGGATTACTGAATATACCTAATTTCAACGAATATTTGTATCAAATTTCAATGTAATTTTTTCAACTATTTAAACGCAAGATTTAAAATTGCCTAAATAGGCGTGAATTCGACGTGTAAAGGCGTTATCTGTGCGTACTGGGTTAGGGCTTTTCTATAAAATGTATGTAACCATGACGGATGAATACAATATATTTTTGGTTCTTTAGAAGTCGTATTTCTGATAGACTCATCTACTTTCTTAAACTAGTAAATGTATTTTTCAAATAGGTCAGAAATTACAAAACGACCTGCAACATTGTATATATCCAATAGCAACTCAAACGGAACCAACACCTCTTTCTTAACCAAGAACGTGCTTAATTATCTTAACAATACTCAACAAATTTCATGGCTTGTCTAAAACAATGGCTATGTATTTTTACGCTAAACGTCAGCTTAAATGTACTTGAACAATAAGTTTTTATAAGATTCAATTTTGTGGTGTAATACCGAAAATCCAATTTTGGACATCCATTTAAATATTCATACAGTTTGACAATGATACAGGGGTTATATCATTGACTGCCAAGTAAATTATTTAAGGTTTCCGTCAACAATCCCCAGTATACGTGAATTGACACGCTTCTGAAATTCAAGCTTCACTTATGAAATGAGTTGGTTGCATGGGGTTAAATTTGAAATCGCCATGACGAGGGATTCATTCTGTCAGTCGGGCTGTAATTAGATGCTCTCCCTCTCTTTCATAATAATTGCAACGTCATAGAAATAGATTAAAAATCGATTAAAATAAAAATAGGTAAAACTAAAATGAGATTTCTCTGGTTATTGTTTTCGCTTTTAGCGTATTATGCATTGTTTACAATAATAAAACGTATATACACGTAGTAACAAAGGAATGTGTGTTGTGTTTTACACACATAAACTCAATCATGCAATCGATTTAATGATTTTCCATTTAGTGGAATGGTGAGTGTGTTTTATATATGTTTTTGTGTGTAGTTTTAAAATGGGAACTATTTTTAAAAAGTCGTCTAGACTTATTTGTGTATGTACGTATAGTTATGTTATATAACTTATGTATAATAGATGTTATAAAAATAAATGGAAGGTATATGGAAAGAACTTAGTTATTATGGATTTATTTATCAAGTACATAAATCTGTCTCTTTATACTTTAATTAGTGCAGAAATCGAATTAGAGATAGCCTTATTAACGGATATAAAAAGTTGATAAGCTAAAATTATTAGTGATGGCAATTAAACTTTTATTAGTTCTCCTACTTAGCAGTTTTATAGTTTATTGAAAATTTATTAATCTTAACACAAAAACACAATATCGCAGTGCTCCGACACTGCAAATCTATGGCACACCTCCGTTATCAGCCTACATATATTGTCGCAAAAACAAAAATGATAAATTAAGAAGCTTTATGCATCGTTTACTTACCCAATGATTCATCACTGTATTCCATGTTGAATAGTATAAGACATTTTCAAATTGGTCCATATATAACAGAGATGCATTAGAAAATGAAGGCGATAAAATGGCAGTCAACACTTCGTCTCAACCACATTTAAGCCAAATCGAACAATAAAAACTGCATCTCAATCGACCACAAATCACAATGATATGATGATGGCCTATATCAATAGGGACGGTCAACGCTTGATTACGGATGTTTTTTGCGTTTTTATTAATTGTCGTCGTTTAATTCGTTACTAAATGATCTGGTCATTGCTACATTACCTGTAATATTGAGGTTTCATGAACAAAGTCGAACAAGAACAACCGCCATGCTAATCGGCCCATAAATAACCGAAATACAATAGAAAATGTCGGCGACAACACCCCATATTGTCTAAACGCGACTGAGGATTGCCAAAAAATTGAATAACGGAAATACAACACAACATAACAAGTTGACCAATTCTTCATCCCTTTCCACACCTTAATGTATAATTTATCTACATTGCCTCCAACATCGAGCATGACTATTCCAACCGAGCAAACAAAAAAAATACAAAACAAAAGATGATAGGATGAAAAATAGCTTCAATAAGAAGAATTTTATTATCCCCACTACTCGATTACTGATTTGGCGTTTCATTTTAATTTTACGGTTTATTGGTTACCTTGTTACTCAGTCACAGCCCTATTCCTCTCCTATGGCAGTCGAATAAACAAAAAATGAATATAAAACAAAAGAGGATATGATAAGAAAATAATGTCTTATGCAAGAGTCTGCATATCCTCGCTACTCAATATCAAGGATGAAAGAAAGCAACAGCCAAAAAATTTATAAATGGCGAGATAATCATAAAAAATGGGTATGGATCCATCTACAAAACACTATTTTGAGCTCAAACAAACGATTTGAGCTCATTACTTGCATTTCATTCCCAAAAACGAATAGACTGAACTGGTATTGTTAATTTGATAGTTCCTCTTCTGAATGTGATTCATAATTTTTTTTTTGTAATTTTTCTATTTGGTAATCCATTTGTATATTTGTGGATTAAAATCGGTAAGATCAGACATGTATTTACTGACTGGTAGAGAATCTTCTTTCAGACTTTCAAAGATATTGTAAAAATTGCAATTGGGCAGAAGTCTTGAAGCTCCATTAAGAAAGGTAGTTAAAGGACAAGTTGGACAAAAAATCCACATTTAACTCCTCCTAGGAATAAAGATATATGAGGGAAAACAACTAAGGCGTGAAGAGTTGGTGGCTTAGCGCCACGATCACAAATTTCTCAACTCTTAGTTATTGATCGATTTGAATTTGCTGTTTTGGAATATATTCTAAGTACATGGTAGAGTAGTATTGGCATCTAAATCAAATGCAAAAGTGCTAGAGATGAATTAGTGTTTAGCAGTTTAGTGCTTCATAATCCAAGGTTCCCAGATTCGATCCCCGGCCGATGTTGTAATCTTTCATAAAAAATGGAAGAGTATAGTATAGAAGTACACTATGCCGGCCGCGAACACTTAGCCGACCCTGGCCACTACGCCAACTGGCCGTTTTGGACGCTTTGCCGACTTTTAAAATACATTTGCTACTGGACACTTTGTCGATCGTGGATACTGCGCCGACTGCAAGCGGTGGACACTGCCGACCGTGGACACTACGCCCACCGCAACCGGTGGACACTAATTTAACCTAACCTAACTTAAGGTTATATTGTAGAAAACATTAAATTCGAAAATCCCCATAAGAATTAGCTCTTAAAGGTCGGCGTAGTGTCCACCACCAAATGGAACCATAAAAGGAAGTAAAATCGTGTCAATGCAATGTTTGACTCTATAAAAAATCCCCACTGGGGTGGAATTTGTCCAGATTAGGCTAAATTATAGGATCGGTTAAAAGACCATAGCAATCGGTGCGTGAGATACGATGGATGTTCCACCATACCGATTATACGCGTGGAAATAAATAAAATATCTTCGAGATTATTAAGTTCAATTAGCATGAAAGTGCAAACTCCCGAAATTGGCCTTTGTGTCGATATTTATTTGGGACAGGGGGAGCAGTGGCGTAACTACGTAAGATTGCGCGCCCCTGCGAGACTTACGTTTGCGCCCCTCACATATACAATTATACGTAGGTAACTTTTGTTAAAATAAAATATGCAATAACTGCAATGCAATAACAATGTATAAAGCAATGTTTTAATAAAAATCTTACTTTTCGATATCTATAATGAGTTAAGTGAATTAATGTTACCCGCGAGGGATCAATTGCTTTTGATTTTCATAAATTGCGCTGGAAATTGATTTAACTCAATTTATCTAGAAAAGTAAGTAATTTATCAATATTATTAAAAAATGCTTGATATAAAAGTTATAGTGTCTATTATCAGGCTTATGATGCAATTTGAATTTTAGCTAACAGAGCTGTGGTGATGAAGAAAAACAAAAAGTAAGTACGGTGTATCGCAAGCAAAACGTAAGGATGCAAGTTGCGTAGCTAATAAGCAGCACAAATTACGTCCTTAAAAACATGCAGCCCCATCACAGACTGCCGAAAGTATACACCATTCGATGCGTCTGATCGAGCTGAACAATAGTGTCCTAACCTAACCTAACCGAATCTAACCCAACTCATCGGAACTTAACCTAACCTAGGTTTAAGTTAGGTTTAATTTAGGTTTGCGTTATTTATAATAATAATAATTGCTACTACCCATTACCTGGTGAACCTGACCCCAAAAGCTAGTAGTAGAAACTAACCTAACAAAATTAAATGCAAACCAGTTCAAAGGTTGCGAAATGATGTCAACATTCTATTGTCTTAACATACTCTACGTTTTCACATTTTATTCTTCCTCAAATGGCGCTTTCCAAATGCTCGATTTTTAAGATTTTTTTTCTGGATTCATGATACTCTTTGCAAAAACATAAAAAAGCTGACCTTTTGTAGACCAAACATTGGAAAACATACAACCTTACACAGTGAGAACGAAAGAGTATACGCCACCGAACTTTTTTTATTATTAGCTTTACGAAAAAGTTGGTGCACTTATTAGACACTAATGAGCTCCAAGTTGGTAGCACTCATAGTGTATAGGGTAGGACAGAAGAGATCAATTTTACATGAGAGTTCGTATCCTTTTATTCTGGAGAAATAAAAACATAAATAAGAAGTTTTCTAAAATAAAATGTTAAGCTGATATATAAATTTGTAGCCTTCTTGGATAATTTTAATAATTTTTGAATTGAAGTGAAAACGCAAAAATTATAAGAGTTACAAAACAAAGTTAGGTTTCAATTATAATAATAATAGTTGCTACAACCCATTACCTGGCTAACCAGTAACCAGGCCCCTAAGCTAAAGCTTCTGCGGGAGGGAGGGGGCGATTTATATTATTACGCAGGCTCATCGTGCGGCTGCAGCCGACTTACATATAGTATAGCTAGCCCAAATCCCACATTTGTGTTACAGCTAAGGCAAACTGCATAAAACCTTAATCAGATCTGTCAGTACCGGAAGTCGAATACGGGCCGCTTGGATGAGAGAAGATCACGCTAGTTTCTACACTACCAAGACTATTAAATTCACACATGTTTTAATTTAATTTTTGGTTAGATTAGGTGAGGTTAGGTTAAGTCGCATGCGCAAAGCATGCATTTTCAGGTAGGATGGGGGAATTAACTTGGAAGGCTATGGCTTCCCTTCCAAAAAAGCCTTTGGCGATGAACTTGAAAACTACTGCTCCCCTGAAATACTATTGTTCAGCTCGATAAGACGCATCGAATGTTATATAGCAGGTGCGGGTGCTAGTGGCGGACTTAAACTAGAGAACAGCCATACATTTCTCCGAAAATGATTAATCTGTTGTTGCTGATCTACCAAGTCAGCACATTTATTTTGAAGTTTTAAACAATTTTCAAATTTCATTACAATTTACAAGTACAGCACGAAGCACTAGATATTGTTAATCAGATCACTACGTAACAATTAATCTTATTTAAACACCTAATATTGTTGTAACACAATATCCTCTAATTGCTTTGAACAATGAATGTACATGTATCCATAATTCCCTTTTATTGTTTTCATAAAATGTTTTTCTCCAATGTTTGCTTTTAAATTTCTATTCCCAACGAAATAGAATTTCACGAAAGCAGCGCTCTTCGGAGGGTTGCGCCCCCCGCGTCGCAGGGTCTGCGGGGGCGGTAGTTACGCCATTGAGGGGGAGGCGCAAAGTCTTGACATGTTACAAATTCTAGTGGCCAATCATAAAAATTGCAGAGATACAGAGATTGTACTCCTAGCGCCAGTCCAATAACACACAGTTTTCATCTGATGCGGCTATTCAATGTGTCGCTGACTGATTAGTTGGACGCAATTTTGGGCCAACAATTGGCACAATAATTCGTTTAAATAAGTCTCAAATAAGTCTTAAATGAGTCTCATTTGAGGCTAATCCGGAGTCCACAAATGCGCATCCTTCTGTCTTTGGGTAGTGCCCTGGTGTCAATGGATAAACACGGATTAGTCAAGGTGCATATTTTCTTCGTCATAGATCATAGTAGAATATCAAATTTTCCACTATTGCCTTTACCATCACTGCACTAAGTTCTGATCATTGCGTCACAGAGAATTGCTTCAGCAGTGGATATGAGTTTGACGAAGTGGTTTGTAAAATTTCTAAATGTTGTAAATTCTCAGGAATTTCGGCACTATCCTACTTTATGCATTGATTGATACCCGGTGCTGCGTTGTCGCTTGCAACATTGGAAATCTATAGCACTAACACGCACTAACTAACGAAGATTTAACTAAAAAATTACATCACATTTTTAGAAATAATTTTTAAGTGCGGCAATAGAAAAATAGAATTTAGGCAAACGGACACGTCTTTAAAATATTCTTCAAAAAACTCTTAATAATCTTAAATAGCATACGATTTGAATTGCAGCACTTGGTATGTAATTGAAATTGTGCTGGTGTCTTCATTTTAAGATTCATTTGTAGTTAGCGACGAGGACTGGATTAGAAGACCTTTTGATACCGTGAACTGATAATGGAAATAATGATAATGATACCGTAACTGATGCTAACCCGCTTCGTGAATTAAACGATGAAGAAAAACGACGATTAATCCTATTAACAATAAAGCTAAATTTTTGTATAAAGATGATTTTTTGACATTTACTGCTTACACAATGAAAACATAAAAAACTAAATTACAAAATTGTTCAGAGTTTGTTAACCATAAATATATAATAGTGTTATTTGATCTGTACAAATATCACGGTCATTACTTGTTCAAATAACTACACATTTAGAAATGATGAGAAAAAAATTTAAAAAATCCTTTCAAATAATAATACAGGGCGCCGACGTTTTTTTTTATTCTAAAAGTAAGAGCTTCTTTTAATGTTACAACACAAATTTTTTAAATGTTATTGCTTCATAGGATTGATTAGTTCTGTTGAACGTTTTGAAACCAGAAGCGTTTCTTTCAAAAGGAAATGTTTAACATTACACATTAGTAGGTGTAAACAATGGTTAGAGAGTAAATAATGAATGATCTTTTGGATGTATGTTCATAAATAATACGATTTGTTGATTGCTAAAAGTTATTAGTTCTATAATTAATTTTATTATAAAAAAAATGTTAGTGGACTATAAAATTTGAACATGGAATAATTCTATTGACGTCATTCAAAAATAATTATTATTTTATATTTCCGCCAGATAAACAAAAGATCTCCTCTGGTAGTAAACTAATTTAATATTTAGTGCGATTGTTGCTTTTTACATCATAATTAAGGATGTAAAAACGGCGTTTTTGGTCGACCATTAACCCCTTGTGTAGTGAGATATTAAATAAAACATAAATCCCGGAGTTCCTTTGTGTATACAAAACATCTATTATTCTTTTCAAATAAAATTTAGGAACAAAAAGGGAGTAAAAGTACACTGTCTGAAAAATTTCACTATAAGGCCTAAAAAATATGATGTGGCACAACACATCTTAAATAAAGCAATTTATAAATGTAATAATTTATTTACGATAATTAGGTATTAATATTTTCAATCAGGTGTGTAAAAATCAGAACAAAACAGTCAGACTTGAGCAAGATAAATATTAATGATTAGAAAAAGATGAAAAGTAAAATTACGGCACTGTTTACGAAGGGATACATCTATTCAATGCATACATCTATACAAAACGCGTTTCTACTTGGAAACGGTTGACTTGATCCTTTTCCATTATTTATTATATGTGGTATATTGTTCATTTTTGATAAAACAATAATTTTATTTATAGTTTCGCTATTTGTTGTGTGTTACCTTATGTGAACCTATTATGAATAGTGATTGGCAATATTTCTCTTAATAACTGGAAAACTACGCACCTCTTTTTGCAAAAAATAACAAATATAAAGAAAGATCTAGTTGATAACGCATAGAAATCGCTCATAGTATTTTTGTGAGTTAGTCCAAAAATTTGAAATCTATCGATTTCAAAAGTGTCGAAAAGAAAAGAAAATATTTATCTCAGAACCAAAAGATAATGGTTATCTCAGTTTGTCCTGCAACTAGATCGTAATAAATCAACAATTTATGTATGAATGCTGATCTTGTAATAATAATAGTTAACTAATTGTTATTGCATTCAAATGATAAATGATTATTGTTAATAATGCATGCACATAGCACACAGCAATACACAGCATAGCAAACTCCATCGAATTAAATTAATTGCTTAATATAAATGTGCCATGTAGTGTTGTGCAAATATCTAATGTGAAAGTGAGTAGTAGTTAGTCTGTACTCGGGTTGTCGCTTTCAATTAGCCCAAACGTCGTGGCAAATGAAAAATTGGTGGGATTTAATTTTAATTAATGCTTTTTGTATCAGGTTTTAACGGGCAAGGCGTTCATTGTGTAATTTACTGTGTTAAAAATATCTTTTTGCTAATAATGGACTAAATAACGCGAATAAATTAATCCTGTTTGGGGAGAATTTGTTTTGAATGCTTGGCTCAAAATTGTTGAAAAGGGATTACTAAGCAAATAATAGATTAGTTATTAATTAAGGTTAAATACCGATTGTTGTTACGAAACCCTAATATAAGTATCCAATGTGGAACAGTGTTTTCAAATTCGAGGACAACCAACGTGTCGTGTGCCGGGCGTGTCATTATTATAGACGTTACTTTTTTATTTAATGTTGGACTTGCAAGGAGTAGATAAAGTTTGCTTGAAAGAAAATGTAACTGTTATGGCGGGTTCGATTCCTTTTTGTGTGTCATAAATGGATATGAAAGCCGCTCGAGTGCATGGGCCTTCGTTTTTGAAAACACTTTTTTTCTTAAAGATCTAGTAGTAGAGTTTTATATAAGAAATCTGTTCTGTTGTTAATGAGGAGCTGAGATTATAATAGATTTTATACAATTTTTGCAAGATAGTCTTAGAAAACCTTTCTTAATTTTAAAAAATGTTCAACAATTCACAAGAAAACAATTTTCAAATGTACAGTTCAAACTATTGAGCTCAATTCAAACGCTCTCATTCCTGCGCACTGTAAGAGAGGAGAGCGCGAACGATATATTGCGCAGTATGCGAATTGGACTTAATGTTGTTTACAAATATGCTAACACGATTACTGTTCGCCACGTATTTCAATTGTAATTAAACCTATTTTTGTTACAGGCGATCGGCCGTAAGTACCCCTGTGTCCCCTGTACTATCCGAGGGGTTTTAAACGTCAAAATGGGAAATACAGAATGCAAAGAAACTTTCTATATGAACATATTGTTACGAATTAAACATTTAGGGGGGGGAGCGGTGTTGTTTAATTTGTAATCAAGCCTCTCAAGTTACTAAGACTAAAGATATTATTATTAGATTCATGATGAAAATTTTATTTATTTGAATAAAAAATGTATTTGAATACTAGACACAGATAAACATAGATGTGATTGTAACAAAGATGAAGCACTCAACCCACCACTTGCTTACCTTTAATTGAAATAATGCTCCGACTAAATATAAAGTTGTGAAAAGTCTAAAAATTCAGACTCTCTGGCGAGTCGCTTCAATGGATAACTAAATTGTTTTATTTAGGGACACAGAAATTGAATCTCATAAATACTAACAACAAAAATTTTTATTTTTATTAACATAAAAATACATTAAACAATAAACAAAAAAAAGATAGGTTAGAATAGATTTTCTATTATAGGAAGCAAAAAGACAGAAATATCTCTTATTTATGAATCTTCGTTAAATTTAATTACGAAGGAAAAATCTGATTACTAATTCTATGTTTCTAATTCTCTAATTAAGTAATCTCAAAATAGTTACATTTTCTTCATTTGGAAATTAGCAAACTATAAAAAATATGTATTTAAAGTATATTAAAATATGTATTTTAAGGATTATAATTTGTTTATAATTGTTTAATTTATTTTGGTATCATAAATTGATTTAACTAATAATAAAACTAACGGTTATTAAAAACTCACCTTTTTATTTTAATTCCTATTTAAATATTTGACGCCGCAAGATTGCTAACTTTATAACTACTAATTACTAATTTTTTTTTAGTAAATACAACTACTAATTACTAATTTTTTTTAGTAAAATTTCCATCTAAGAATAAGTAAATCAAACACTAGTTTACCTTAAACACTTTGACTTACAAACTTTTTTAAATTTTTAACACTGACGTTTCTGAAAAACATCACTAACCTTAAATATTTGACATTGACTTATTAACATGTTTTTTATAAACATAACCTTAAATTTATTTTATGCTCTCCAAAAGGTTGTGCACTTCTTAAAAGATGAAATTGGAAGACAGCTTATAAAAATGGCTGTGCTTATATATGATTTTGGTAAAAAATACCTTTTCACACCTTCCTATCTTCAAAAATGTAAACATTTTAACCTAACAAACATTATTTGCATAATTTTAGGTATCAACAACATGAAAATTCAAACGAAATAACAATAATTATTCATTGAACGTTCCAAAAGCGCATCATAATTACATGTTTTGATATGATATCAACAATAAAAATCAGCCCCACATTTAAAATGGTAACAATTATGTAGTAAAGAAGTAGATTTACAAACCTCCACCAAAATAATTTAACCAGGAGTTGCGAAATTTTGAAATACAAGAAACTTATACAACTGAGGAAGCTCGTTATCATGAAAACACATTTTTTAACTATTAATTGATAAGGTAAGATAGTAAAAATACTTGTATACCTCCCCATTACAATACACCTTGTCTGTTTTAGGTTAAATCTTGCATTAAAATGTGCCTAAACTTCGTTAAATTGAAAGATTATATATAATTATGTAAAATTATAAATATTATAAGTGATTGTGTTGGGATAATTTTTTGGCATAAAATAAAACATAAATAGTTCTCTCGGGACGACTTCAAGTAAACTCCTTCCTGACTGAAATTCGAAAGCAGAAACTACTTCGTTTATTATCTTGACTTCTTTTCGGGTATATGTCCTTTGAGACTGATTTAAGCAAATGTATGGGCACATAAACATGAATTTAAATTTGAAATATTACCTTACCCTTTACAGTCCTCTTATGTACTACATTATTTTTTTATGACGATGGTACTTGATAATCGTAAAACTCAAGTCACAGCGCTTTAAATTATTCGACCGATAATAATTGTGTATCTTTATGTTTTATCAGATATTTAGAAGATTCACAACGTATCAAATTTTAAACCCTATTAAATATACCATTTGGTGAAACAATAGAACTCGGCTTAAATTTTATTCTGTAATAAATATTCTTATGGAAGTGTAATAAGTATTTAATTACCAATAAAAATCTAAACAATCCTGAATGAAATAAATTTTGATAATCGTTCTTTGGTTTTTACGATTTTTGAAATTTATTGGACGTTAATTTTTGTTGATATTACACTATTTCTTTTTTCATCTTTGTTTCTCGTTGCTGGAATCCCTATCTTTTTTCTTTTTTTTTATCAAAATTGAAAGTCTCTTTAATTTTTCCCAGTTTCTGGTTTCATACGTCTCCGATTCCATCACGCATGGTTGTATGTACTACATGTAATGTAATACGCAGACAAAGTACTCGGTATTACTCCGTAAAAGAGTGAAGGTCGTGTAATAAGTGTTAGTTATACGGGCACAGATAGTAATCTGGTTGACGCATGCCGGCACGTCATATAAAGAGAGAAATAAACCTGTAATGGTAGTAGCACTTAACTACATCTCTCACATAGTTGGGCTATTGCCATACAACGGATTCTCTTCTGTTAATACGGGTGCGGTCGCATCGGAGCGTATACACACGGGCCACCCGGTCACGATTCGCACGAGCCCCCGATACTTGATATCAGCTCATAAATAAGAGGGCTAGCGAAAAAGAACACACTTAACCCACTTTCTTTGCTTCCTCTTCTTTGATGCTTCATTTCTTAGTTAATTTCATTACCTTACTCCAACACCTTTTTACCAAGAGACAAATTTTGAGTGAAAAAAATAGTTGGATGTGTAACTAATCTCAATGGAAAAAAAGTGTGCAACCGGAAGTGAGTTTTGAATGGAAGGCCAGAAGAATGCTTAATTATAGTAATTTTGTGTATGTGTATTATACTTCTGTTATTGTTCTTTTGTCTGCTTTAAACCCATTTATCTCACTTTATGTGTTAGTGTAATTTTTGCACATTAGTGTATTCTATGAGTAAACACAATCGTGGTAATTTTGGCTGTTAAAGAAAACAAAATAATAGAGCTTTTTGGTGCAAACCTTAGAGATTTGAGGTTAATTAAGAAGAACAAAGTGATATGGGTGTCTTAAAAGTTCGCCAATAATAGATAAGACTACATCTAAACCTACATCACGTCTGATATGAAAGTTTCAGAGATTTATAGTTCAAGAAGAGAAATCTTCAGGATACAAATTTTTAAAATTCAGCGATTCTCGAGTTTTTGAACTTCAAGGTTTGAGTTTCAATCGAATTTTATAGGGATTTTTTAGTTCAAGTTCAGACTACCAACTCCAAGATGCAAAATCAGAGTATTTTAAGTTTTCAATTTCAAATTTCAACGGATTTTATTTTTAGCTTTAGAGTTTTAACGCTTAGGAAGTTCGGGGTTCTAAATATGTAAAGTGTCAGACACTAGAAACTTTATGAATATCTTCAGAATCCAAGAATTTTTTACGTGGACCGCCTGTCGTTAGACTTAATCTCCACGTTTCTTCCAGAAGGAAGTAATTGAGATATGCTCAATTAGCACGCATATGCTTAGCATATGCTCCCAGTTGCTCACTGGTCGGAGCGAGGTTGCCTACTATCCACCCTCTACTAGCTAATCAGGTTAGTACCGGAGCCATTAAACTTAATACGTGCTCACTCGCCGGCACCACCCCGCCGTCCTTTTTCATAAGAGATTAAGTACCTCGTCCAGCATTATTTCCTAACCTAGGTTCAGTACATCAGAACCCTATAGCCCTATTTCATGCTTTCAAAGTTTTAAACTGTTTTGCCACCCCGATCTCCCAGTTATAGGCCTGGTGTGCCCCTAACAGAACTTCCTTTCGAGGTTACTTTATAGGACTCATCAAAGTAGCATCCCGGTGTGTACCCGTTAGGGTGAAATTTTCTTGAACGTGAGAGGCTATGTATCTTCGCATCAACGCCCCTTAAGTGTAGGTCTCTAGACGATTTCTGAGAATCCGAGGACTGGAACTGCTCAGGAAAAGCCGGACACTCATACTGTCGTCTCCGAAACGCTACCTGGTAGCATGCAGTTTTCCATAGGTCAGCGAGCGAACTCCTTGACTTGTGATAAATTTCACTTTATTCTCCTCCAGTCGTCTAGGTCAGCCAGTGGGATATTTAGCTCCATAAATGAATATCTTCAGCTCGAAAGTTATAAATATTGAAGATTCGAAGTATTAAAAGTTCCAGGTTTTTGAAGTGAGTATTTTAAGGACTAACATGTTGACCACAGTTCCTCCCTAAAGGTCATTTTTACGATTGTTTTTGTGAAGATCCCAAGTTTAGTATGTGTATTGTACAACGTGCATCTGTCGTTTTTTACGGATATATTTGTATTAGGAAACTACCTCAGAAATGCACTAACTGCCATTTTTAATTGCAATTTTTTAATTTCAATGTTGGTCATCCTAGAACATGTAAGGAATCTTATTGCAGCATTCTGAACTATGCTTATTGAACGTTAGTTTTCGATAAGATATGCATTCATTAAAAATCCCGGCGAACCGAGCTTTACTAGAGGCTGCTCACCCTGTATCAGGAGTGCCCCAGCTATCTATTGATATCGCTCATAACGGTTTTGGAAGTTAATATTGTAAATATGCGAGCTCGTATAGATTGATAAAATTCGGTATTTAACATTATTATTGCCGGGTACTGTCAAGATTTGCCCTATTGGAACACATACCTAGTTCTATTGAGAATTAACTAGTTATAATTAATTAATACTCCTACATAAATCGAAGAAATAAATCTAGTTAGCAAAAACATTTACGACGCTTACCCTGGCGTATAGATGAATGTATGAGAAAGGTAGAGCGATTTGTCCGAGAGTCTTGCGTTAATGTTCCAAAATTTCTCCATATTTCTTGTACTTCTTATTTTAATGTTATTACAATACGGAGTCGTAAGAATGACTAAAGAAGTACTTAATACAAACATAATCGACAGGATGTAATATGGTTCCCTCCTAAAATACCGAAACTGTAAATCTATCATCTAATCGAACAACTAACTTGACTTGATAACTTTGTACACATTATTGGGCTATTGATAAATTTTTCTAATTGAAAATGGAATTAATCAAATAAAAAATGTTCGTGAAGGTAATTATTATATGTCGTGACTGTTGTCTGTAATAATTCACGCTTTATTTTCTCCTTTTTGTGTTTTGACTTATGCGTTTCTACGTTTTAGGAGGACATCCCTAATTATAATCAAGAATTAATCTGAAAAACCATCTCAATATTTCATTTTAAGTAATTTTTCGAATGACTCCTGGGTAACACCAACAGCTGTTCGCCCTCTATCACACATCTAACCTACAATGTTAGTTCTATTTAGGCTATATCTATTTAGGGTAAGTTCGGCATTCAGATCATTTAACTCGAAGAGCTCGGTTTCCATAGTAGTATCCATTATTGCAAATAATTGTAACTATGACAATAGAGCTTTTGGAACAAAATGAGTTACAATGCCGAACTTACCCTTAATAAACATACATGCGCTTGCTTTCTTAAATTTTTTTAACTCTAGTTTCTTGTAAACTATGAATTAGATTTTGTTAGTGGCACAGCAATCACATGGCTAAATCTAGCGGCGGTGAAGACTCTTGATTTGGGCACTGAAAGAGATCCAGATCTCACTACCTAGATAACATAACATGAAGCCTCGTATCGGCTCGAATTTCAAAACAATATCCGAGACGAGACCAACCTTACTACTTTCAGACTGAGACAATTCATTTAGATTTTTCTCGATTTTTAGTCGAGAATGAGTGCTCGAGACGAGAACGAACTTTTACTAGTATTTCTCAGAACTACTGCTGTAGAGGTTACCTAAGTTCACGCGCAAAAGGTATTACATGCCATTCATAACTTTTATTTAGGTGTTTCCATTCTATGGAATATGTCCTTGCCTTAAGTGTTTTATACTAGTATCTTAAAAACTGTAAGAAGTATCTTTTGGGGGAAGCTTGGAACAACCACTAGTTGTATACGTACCGGATGCCACATGAGGTAGGGCCAAGCTTATATCTTTTTGGTTTATAGATGGAGTTTGATGAAGTTTGATAGGAATATATCCGTCATAAATTCCGGGGTTTTGGCAAACAAATCCAAAATGGTCGAGTTCCTATTTCTCAAAAATGAGCACAAATTTCGATTTTTTGAATGGAACCCTGTACATTTTTGCATATTTGGATTTTACGGATTAAAGTCAAGCAAACCACGTTGCTAAATTTAAAGAAGAATCTTAGAATACGATTTGATTAGTATTTCTTCTATTGATTTTTTTAAATTTATTGATAATGACTGAAGCAAAGTACTCCAAATGTATATCATTGACCTCGTAATTTAATTTATTTCCTATTTGATGGTGGTATGGGTGAAAAATGGTTCTAAAAACACTTTAATAAATTAGCTGTATTGAGTGGTTCTGGTGGAAATGTGGAAAACTCTTCTCGGCCTTCTATGATGATTTAATTAATTTGGTAATGTGGTTATACTAATTTCGACTCGTAAAATCTAAATATGCAAAAATATACAGGGTGCTCTAGTTAAAAATCGAAATTATAGGTCATTTCTTGAATTGACTTGAATTTGAATGTCAAGAAATTCGTAATTTAGGTACTTCTGATGTACATATTGCTGTGTTATTTGCAGGTAGAAATGTTAAATAGGTAATTTGGGTTGCCTATCTTTCAGGCGTTCGTAATCGAGTCTCTGTTAAAAGGTTTGTTTTATAGTCTCAAAAGTACGGTTGAAGCCAGCTATATACAGGAATTAAGATAAATACATCCTATTTGCGATAATTGTTATAGTTACATTTCATGCAAAATTATTTAACGATCCGATCTATTCATTACATAGCCTCAAATTTTGAAAATAATTTTTCAAAATAGGTTTCTTTAGTGGAATAATTTATTCACATTATGTTTACATGCATAAAAAGTTTTATATTTCAACAAAAGGATACTATTTAAGTGTATATATTATTTAATGATTGTAATTTTTAATACAACGATTGGTACGTTGAATTGTTTTCTTGATCTTCCGTCAATAGCTCAAATTTGGTAAATTGCACCTAGAATATAATAAAACGGGCTATTATGAGTAGATTTGCATATATAAAAGTAACTTACCTTGCTTAATTTTCAAATGGGTGATTTTTCCTTTTACGATTCATAGTATTGGCTTATCGAGCCACCGTTCTAATTTAATTAATGTAGGTTCATGATATTATTGTGGAATTTCGTTGGATAACATCTTGGCTGTGTAAGTTGTATAAAGTTTTTGTAGTTCTATGTGTGTTTTCTCAGCCAATTCAATTTAAAAATGTCCATACACCTGTGCCGATATTAAACTATTATTTCGAGTTAATTTTGTATCGTAAGTGTTTGTTATTGATGTCAAACTTTTGGGAAAAGTTATATAATCATATTGTGTAAAGATTAAAGGGTAAAATTAAAATGGAAATTATTACAATTTTTGTCGAGTGTGAAAATTTGCTTGTTCGACTCAAATTGTGGGTTATTGTTGGGTTTCAGAGATAAAAATGTTATATTGTTAGTTTAAGGAAGTGTTGGGGATTCTTTTTATGTGATTAAATCTAAAATTTAAAGAAATTTATATTTTATTTAAAAAATATTAAATGTCAAATTTTGTCCATGGATTACTTGATAGTATTATATTGTTTTTGTTTCTATATGTTTTAATGTAATTTGTATTGTGAAAAACAATTAGTAATCTCCAGAACGCATTGAGAGGAGGTTGTGTCGTTTGTGCATTGATTAACCTATAAAAAACATGCATTTTAATAATTTGAAAGAACAAAGTGAGGTTACAAATTTTAACAAATGAAATTTCGTGCAAAGAAATGCATATAACTTACCTTTTCGTCGTAATATCGAGAAGGTAATAAATTTTTGAATTGATTTGGATAACTTTACAACATATAAAATTTTTTATGTTGGAAAGAAATTTAAGAAGAATTAGTTTTCTGCAAACTTGCATATTTATATCTTTGCCACCAGTCAAGAGGTTGGTTGTGGATATTATAACAGTATTTTTTTCCCCGGGTTCGGTTAGAGGAAGTATCGAGTGTGCGGCAAAATAGTAAGTGACTTTAATTTTCATTATACTGGCCAGTAAAAGAAATAATTTTGGACTAAGATTTTATTAAAAAGAAATCTAAATATTTTACATTGGGACAATTAAAGTATATAAATTTAAAAATTTAACATTTGAGAAAACTTTATTTTATATATAAAAAAAATTGCTAAATTGATATTATTAGAATACAAAAGTTTAATTTTTATTTCATTTTTTTGATTTGTAGTTTAGAGATAATACATAAAAAATTACGTAGAAATCCCCAACAATAATAAAAGGCTGATTTGTAGTTTTTGTTTTCTGTTTATTTTTTATTTATGTGCTATTTATTTGTGCTGAAATAAAAATTGTGTTTCTATTTATATGTTTGAATTTCGTTTTTTGTTCATGTTTCTTCCTTGGGTGGAAATAATTTTGATTTGCAGCTTGTTACAATTTTCCCAGCCCTGGTGTTATCATTATAGGTGGACCCATTGTTATCAAAATTTGGTAAGGTAAGGTTGATTTATTACAGATTAAAGAGATATTTGTCGATTGCTTTACTGAGACTAAAGTTTGGGCTAGTGACGGGGCAAAATTGGTTATTTAAAAAATATTGTAGTGATATACGGTTGTATTATTATCTTGTTTTATTATATGTGTATATCACCGCAATATGTATAACAAATTTCTTCAAATATAATTGCTTGGCCCTACCTTAATACTTTAATAACTAACTACGACCTAAACAACTTCTTATTGATTGCAATCTGAATATTTTTGTAAAAAAAAACTTACAGAAAACCTAACCTGACATGAACCAAACTCGAAAGAATGTAACTTGTTAGAAGACATCTGGACGTCGGAAAATCCTGCCCTGCAGCTTTAATCAAATTTCAATTTTGCACGTCTTTTATTTGAATTTTTCCTCTCCTAGAGACTCGGGGGGGGGGGGGTGATTTTTTTTTTATTAAAACCCTACAATCTTTAATTTTGCCAAATCTTAAGTGGTTACGTCCCTATTTCAATTTTTCGCTCATGGGTGTTGGGGTTGACTTTACCATTTATTTATTTTTTTCCGTTATCGGGATCCTGATACCTATAACTGTACCTTTTAAATTCTACGTCATTCCCCCAATCTTCCTATCAGAGAGTGTTGGGGATAATATGTTAACCATTTTTTATTTTTCTCTATTAGGATTCTAAAACCTTTGACTGTGCCAAATTTTAAGTTTGTTCAGGACTTTTGAACAAACACGCATATGGCTAAATCCATGCCAAATCACATAATTTTAAAAACATGACCGTGCTTCGATAAATTTTGTTCAATTTTTTTCCTTGCTTAGATACATATGAAATTACATTAAATTAATTATTTCAGATTTTATGGATGAAATATGGCCCAAGTAGAAATTTTGAAAAATTTCGATTTTTATGCAAATTCTGCTACCGGACTAAGGTGACCAGCTTTTGCTTCACCTGCCCCGGTGCCCACAAAATCTTTTAAATGTCCCGCTTTTTTTTATGGATAATCACGATTTTACGAACATAGGCAGCAAAACAGCTACATTACCGTTATTGGTTGAAACAAAATAAACAAAATTAATGAAAACATTTTAATAATTTTCTTCTAACTTCTAAGTTGCAGTACCTATATTTAATATTGGTATTTAACGGAGTTGTAATTTTTCTCAAAAACTAGGTATCATTATTACTATCTTATTTTAATTTGACCGTACCAATTATAAATATCGCACACTTTTTACATTTTAAATACAAATGCTGAATTAATATTAATTACAGCAAATAACAGCAGCGGCATCTATATAATGCCAATCACACTTATTATCAAACAAAAGTAAAATATGCAAAATACGGGAATCCCACTCAACTAACAACAGGTGTTTTTGGCAATGACGAAGACATGAAAAAGATGTATTTTTTACGTATTAATGTTACCATACCAAAAATATATCGGAAGGCACGTTATTATTACATGCCATTGAGCATCTCTTTGGAATATTAATTGTGTCGTGCAAAAAGAATTAAAAGCACGTAATTTTCATATGACTTTCTATTCCAGCGCTAGTTAGGCACAAAGTATCTGGCTACCGATAAGCATAAAAAAATATTTAAATTTTGCTGCTTCTTCTTCTAAGTTACAAGATTTTTTCCCTAAAAGTAATTTTGGAAACAAGAAAAACCAATTGGCGTTAGCTGAAGTACGGTTTGAATTTCATACTATTAATAAAAATCAAGAGTTTGGGGTCAATGGATTGCATATCTAAAAATCATTCAAAAATTGTTTGAAAAACTTGCTTAGTAAATTATTTATGGGGGACATGTCTAATGTCCCGCTTTATTGATTTAGAAATCTGGTTACCTTATACCCGGACGCTACATCATCTAACTAAAATTGTCATAACTCTCTTATTTCTTGAGTTATCTGGCTCATCCAGGTGTCAGATTAAAGCTAGGTTTAAAGGGTGATAGTTGTTGTAACACAGGAGCAATGTCAAAATTTGTAAAAACACTAAGATTTGCCTTCGGAGCTTGCTACTTTTCTACTACTATATATTTGCACGTTTCTTGATACCTATACTCTGAAAGATACAAGAACTAGCTTTAATCAGTTTAATCAGCGTTAATGAGTTATGGCAAGTTAAGTTAGATGAAGCAGACTGTCGGATAGTAGAATTTGCAAAAAATCGAAATTTTCAAAAACTCCAACTTCGGCCATTTTTAATCCAAAAAATCTGAAAAAATAGTTTAATGTAATTTTATATGTATCTATGCAAGGAAAAAATTTAAACAAAATCTGAGATATTGAAGCACATGGCTTTTATTGATTTGGCATGAAATTAGCCATATGTATGTTCAATTTTATATAACTATAGTATAATTATGTTTTTATAAAAAAATCTTTAATATTTATGTGAATTAGTGCATTGTTTCCTACACTTTAAAAAATTCCCCTTCAATTTACCCTAAAAAATGGAGGCAACTATGTTACCTCCAGTTTTTGGGGTAAATTTACTTCAAAGTGTAATTTTCATAGGAAGTGGGAAATTTCAATATTAGGTTAAATTTGCATTGTCATGTTTCCTTTTTAAATAAATTTACAGATTAAAATTACGATCTCAATGGAATCTTACATTTTAACATTAAAACACCTGCATAAAGTTATAACTTTACCTAATATTGACCTAATATTGAAATTTCCCACTTCCTATGAAAATTACACTTGGAAGTAAATTTACCCCAAAAAATGGAGGTAACATAGTTGCCTCCATTTTTTAGGGTAAATTTACCGGTATTTTTTACAATGTACGTGTATAAATAATATAAGAAGTGCCCTATTCAACTTAGGGGTTTGCTATTCCACCTGTGTTGAATAGCTGGCGCCTTAATATATTATCGCATTGCTGCCCTTTGGAAAAGCGAAGGAACGTAACTTGCAAATCAGTTTTACCGCATTTTATTTTTAGGTATTTTTTAGGCAATTCATTTTTATACTTAACTTTAATTAAACGAATTACTGCAGCTAAGAATATCCTTAAAATGTTCAAGGATGTATTCGCTAGAAATAGTAATACAGAAGAATATTGGAATTACAGATGAATCACAAGAATAGGTTTTTGATACGGCTGCAGCAAACAATATATCACCCGTTGTATTTTTATTTTTATTAAATTCTGATTTTGCTTCGAGATTCTGTTGTTCTTTCATTTATATGTAATCTGGTTTTTGTAAACAACGAAAACATCCTTAATTTGAAAAAAAATTCTTAGAACAACGACAATAAAAAGTTTCTTATACAAGCAGAATCCCACGTAAATGTCTCCTCCCTTGTAGTGCCAGTGGTCAGTTTTCGTTTTTTAGACTATTATAAAATTAAGAGATGTCTTAATGACTACAGCTAAGCAGCAGACAAGCTCACTAATTATGTTGATTTATGAAGCAGCCTTTTATACAATGCTGGTTAACAACAATTCTATGTTCCACCAGCTTCCGGTGGTTGTTGTTGCTGCTACGACTGCTGCTGTTGGTAGATAATGGTTATGCTTGTTGCTGATGCATACAACGGCAATATGAATTAATCCCTTTTTAAATTGAATTATATACATTTGATGAAAGTTTGTCATAATGGTAAGTCCAAACATGATGAAAAAGGTTTCAAAATTGATAAAATGTAAATGTTTGTGTTTTCAACGATATCATTTATGTATGCGCATTAAAATTTCAAAAACGTTATTTATATTACGTGTGAATATTTGATTATGCTAATGTTGTTCCTTTTTTACATAATTAAAAATTCCTTTCCTCTCTCTTTCTCATTTCCATTAATATCCACCAGCATAATATTCGTACTTAAATCAAGTATATCGGCGTCTAAAAATCTAACTTTAACTGAAATAGTATTTCAATAGCATAATAAATCGTTCAAATGATAAATTACCATAATTAAAGGATTTCCTTTTAATGAGTAGATTTAGTTAGGATGGCCGAAGTAATATTATTGCAAATCTAATTATAATTAACGTCGAAAGCAGTTTATTATTATCCGTCAACCGAAGAAAAAAAAAGGAGACGTTTTTAATCTTTTACAAATTAATCCCCTTATATTCTTGTTACAAATCCTTGAAATGTCCACTGCTTAAATAGAAAATAATAATAACAAACCAGTAACTAAAACGACAATGTACACTTACGGAACATGCAATTCATCAAGTGCTGCTGGTGCATGCTTGTTCGGATGCACACAAATCACGTGAAATCCAGCTATTTGCGGTCCCAAGGTTAGACAACTTTCAATTTTATGTATGCATTATATATTATTTTAGACCAACATATTTATATTTTTTGACTGCAAAAATTTATTTATGCCAAAGTGTGGATGTGAAGATTAATTAATTAAAAAATAGGCATGAACTTGAAGAGACCGAGACCCCATGCTTCCACTCAATATTTATCAAAGTATAAAACAGAAAAAAAATAACCCATTATGAATATTATTCTGATCGATACAAATAAACTTGAAGCTTTGTGTGGGCGAATCAATTACGGTTGTTTAATAATGTCTACGTTATGAATAATGCATTTTTTAAATAAATTATTGAACAAATTCACCTTTGAAATTTATGTCATGGAGATTTGTATAAGAATTCATCTTCAATAAAAAACTAGATTGAACATAGGATCAAATGAAAATATTCGCAAATAACGACACAACGAGAATAGAAAAACGAGTCCAAACTAGCTCAACCGAAGATCACATTCTGAAATATAATTACTAAATGGAGACATTACGGTGTAGACAACCACACGGCGAATCTGCCGTCACAACATTTCGTGTTTAAGATGTTCATATGTATCCGGAATCACGTGCTTCTCACACACTGCGAGCGGCTGGGACATTCCAGGGTAGTGCAGCAGCCAGTTGCGGCCAGTTATATTTTATATCGTTTTATGAAGAGTAAATATCCTAAAAGAATCGTCGTTATGTGCGCCCCTGACATTTTGAATTACGTCCTATCTGCGCTTGTTCAGTTGCAGGAATTGCTCGTTACCCAGGTAACTAATTTCTTTATTACCTAAAATTTCGAAGAAAAATTTAATTAGAGGTGCCTTTGTTAAAAACAAGTAATTAATATTACAGCAATTTATATAACAGTACGCTGTCTGTAAAGGGTGGCTCACGTAAGATATCTCCTGTACCTTATCTTGGAAATTGTAGAATAAAGCTTAAATACGAAAGTTGGTTGGTATAAGGCAAATTTAAATTTTCTAATATGTTGTACAGGGTGAGTGATTTTGCTGAACCTACTATCAATTTTTTTATTTTAAATGGAACACCCTGTATAGCGCCTTATGTGAAAAAAAGGACATTCATGTTAGGTCAAACAAATGTAATTTTTTTCTGGGAATCCCAATTTGCAATAAAAGCTGGGGGTTCCCATTTAAAAGTTTACCTCTCCCCCTCCCCACCCAACCCCCAGCGGTGAGGGTTGTCATATTTGGTATCCCTAGCTAGTTTTTTAAAAATATTGGAACACGTACTTTTTTATTTTTCAATTCAAAGTGTATTTCTCGACTTATTCGACCGTTTTCGGACACCTGTATATAGTAATGAATTCATAAAACTGAAAGTTTAAAAATGTGTTAGTGTAAACATCGGCATCGGCATTACCATCGGCCCACCGGCAAGATTCTGCTATCGAAGGCTTTAGAGTTTTAAAGCGTGTGCCGACGCAATTTTTAAGCAATGAACCTTCACACCATCAGGGTTGTCAGATTTGTTTTAGCATTTTGCTGGACACTCGTAAGGGCTCGCAGAAATTTGTTTGGGGGAGGGCAAGCCTAGAATAAACGGCATTGTAGGAGGGGGGCAGGCCTAGAATAAACAGCATGTTATACAAAATATTACAATAAAACTCAAATTGTTCAACTTCCAGGAGGAGGGGGTAGTGCTCCTCCTTGCCCTCCTTGTAAGTTATATATATATATAAAGATGGACCATAAACGTTCGGAAATGCATACACTGGTTCCATCTACCATAAGTACCAGCTGTTTACTCCTGGGAACATGGTAGATGCCGTACCACGCTTTGGGTTCATAAAATAAATCATTCAAATAAACCGTTCACAACTAACATTTAGATATACGAGGGGTGTCTTAACGGAAAGTGTGCCACGCAATTGTTTTATCGAAACCGCTTGCGTTGTAGTGCATTCGTAGGAATCTCATTATAGGCTTGCTTCAAACTTGCAACTTAATCACATTTTTCGTTTGTGAGTAAGCAACGTTATCATAATGTCGAGTCAAACCGTTTCAATGTGGAAATTAGAGAACCGTATGATATGTTACTTAACTGACTGGAACCATAAATATCTAGCATTGCATACTTCGTTAAAAAAGGGAAAAGTGCAAAAGATATGAGAAGTTGAACATAACCTGAGTCTGCACCGTCGTATGCAGCCGTAAAAAGATAGACATGACTGTTTCAATATGGACAAGAGTTTATTGAGAGAAGATGGAGATCGCCCTGAACGAGCTTTCACCGAAGAGAACATAAAGGAAAATAGGAAAAATGGTATTAGAGGATCGGCGTGGTATTCGGTGTTCAAATGATATTCGAATTTGTCAGATGCCGGAGTTGAACATGAGCAAAGAACGTATTGGGGAGATCTTACACAACCATTCACATATACTCGTGTGAACTTAGCACCTTTAATTTCTTGAAACCAAAAAATCCTAAGAGTTCTGAATAAATAAAGTAGAGTTCTAGAGTTCCTTACAATATTAACAATAGTTCTGGTATTTTAAGCTCGGAAATCGAAAAAATGATTTTAGGGTGCTAACTTCACGCAGCACCCTTATTTTCGCAAAAAAGAGTTCTGATGGCATTTTTCGTCATAATTGTAAGAGTTCTAGAGTTCCTGATAAAAAATTTGAATAGTTCCGCTTAATTAACAAATATATAAACAATTAAAGAATTTACTACAAAATTAAGTTTGTCAAAATGACGGTTCTGAGAAGAATCCTGAGTAGCCATCGAAGAGTTCTGTACAGAACTGTAATCAGACCTCTATAATTAACAATAGTTTAATTGTTATAAACAATTTAAAAATCGTAATTAAGAAACACGTCATTTTTATTGAACTCGAACAATAGTTCTGAGCAGAGTTCCGAGTAGCCCTCGAAGAGTTCTGCACAGAACTGTTAACATAACTCCATAATTACCAATAGTTTAATGGTTATAAATAATTTAAAATTCGTAATTAAGAAACACGTCATTTTTATTGATCTCGAACAATAGTTCTGAGTATAGTTCTGAGTAGCCCTCGAAGAGTTCTGTACAGAACTGTTAACAGAACTCCATAATTAACAATAGTTTAATTGTTATAAACAATTTAAAAATCGTAATTAATAAACACGTCATTTTTATTGAACTCGAACAATAGTTCTGAGCAGAGTTCCAAGTAGCCCTCGAAGAGTTCTGCACAGAACATTTAACATAACTCCATAATTAACAATAGTTTAATTGTTATAAATAATTTAAAATTCGTAATTAAGAAACACGTCATTTTTATTGATCTCGAACAATAGTTCTGAAAATAGTTCTGAGTAGCCCTCGAAGAGTTCTGTACAGAACTGTTAACAGAACTCCATAATTAACAATAGTTTAATTGTTATAAACAATTTAAAATTCGTAATTAAGAAACACGTGATTTTTATTAAACTCGAACAATAGTTCAATAAATCACGTGTTTCTTAATTACGAATTTTAAATTGTTTATAACAATTAAACTATTGTTAATTATGGAGTTCTGTTAACAGTTCTGTACAGAACTCTACGAGGGCTACTCATAACTCTGCTCAGAACTATTGTTCGAGTTCAATAAATCACGTGTTTCTTAATTACGAATTTTAAATTGTTTATAACAATTAAACTATTGTTAATTATGAAGTTCTGTTAACAGTTCTGTACAGAACTCTTCGAGGGCTACTCAGAACTATAGTTCGAGTTCAATAAAAATGACGTGTTTCTTAATTACGATTTTTAAATTGTTTATAACAATTAAACTATTGTTAATTATAGAGGTCTGATTACAGTTCTGTACAGAACTCTTCGATGGCTACTCTGGATTCTTCTCAGAACCGTCATTTTGACAAACTTAATTTTGTAGTAAATTCTTTAATTGTTTATATATTTGTTAATTAAGCGGAACTATTCAAATTTTTTATCAGGAACTCTAGAACTCTTACAATTATGACGAAAAATGCCATCAGAACTCTTTTTTGCGAAAATAAGGGTGCTGCGTGAAGTTAGCACCCTAAAATCATTTTTTCGATTTCCGAGCTTAAAATACCAGAACTATTGTTAATATTGTAAGGAACTCTAGAACTCTACTTTATTTATTCAGAACTCTTAGGATTTTTTGGTTTCAAGAAATTAAAGGTGCTAAGTTCACAGGAGTTTCACATATGAACAAGGTAACCGCTTGCTGGGTTTCCAGAATGTTGACAACGTTTAACCCACTTTGACGAGTGGAATGTTTACGCCAATTTCAGGAAATGTGAGGAATCCAATTTATCGCCGCATCGTAACATCCGATGCAACCTAAATTTGCCAGTACGACCCGGAATCAAAGCAGGAGCCTATGCAGTGACGAAAAAAACCGAAAAACCTCATCGCAAATTCAAAGTGCAACGAACGTTCGTTTAGCTTATAGAAACCACCGTCTGGGACTGCAATGACATATTACTTATTACCTTCCCAGAGGATCTACGATGACCGGCTAATATTATACTAGTTTAATAGTTCAATTACGATCGGCACTAAAAGAAAACAGAAGAGGAAAAATAAGACGTGGCTTCATGATAATGCGCCTTCCTACACTGCTCATGTTGCGATGCAACGATGCAGGGTTTGAGGAAATCAACAAATCACTATACAGTTCAGACCTTGCTCCAAGCGATTTCCATGGTACCCAATTTGAAAAAAGAGTTACGTGGTAGGGGATTTCAAGATGAGAATAAGATAAATGCAGCCGTTGAAGAGCATTTTGCAGGTAAATCTTCTGACTACTTTTTGCACGGGTTAGAATTGCTGTATAACCGCTGTCAATCTTGCACTGTTGTTCAAGGGGACTATATTGAAAAATAACAAACAAAATAACTCACACCTTTGTGTTTTAATACCTTAGGCTTACTTCCAGTCAGACACTCCTCGTATATGTATGTACAAGAAAATTTGCTTTGCGGGACAATATGGTTATATTGTGGGACGCGGGACAGAAGCTTTAAACGAGGTACAATCCCGCAGAAACTGGTACGTCTGGCAACCCTGTATACCATGACCACTTAAATAGTACCACTAAACACATGGAATCCATACTGATATTTACCCCTTGAATCATCTACTTCTTACAAAATATTTTATTAAACAATGTTTCCCCTGTTTATTTATTTGATAGGTTTGGTTATAGGTTAGGTTATATGTTAGGGTATAGGTTAGGTTATAGGTTAAGTTATAGGTTAGATTAGGTGTTTATACAAAAAACTGACTTAAATTTTTAAATTTTGTTTAGATAACAAAGAATTTAACGATAACTTTACATAAAAACTAAAATAAATAATATTGTTTGACCCTCAGTTCTCTCGTGTGTCGGGAATCTAATGTTTACGATTTTTGAGGTGCTGGTATGTATAACGGTAAGTGGGTAGTTATGATATCCATTTTAAGGAGCGAAGATGTCAGTACGGGCTTCGTGTGTTTAGTGGTAGTTGTTTAAGTGGTTATGGTGGTTAAGGGCTGATGTCATGTCACCGTTTTAAAGTCTAGTAACACTTGAAACCGGGAAAACAATTAAATACTACGAGTAGACACAAGCGACTTGCAAAGGCATGCGAATGAAAGTTTACATTGTGCTCTTCAACTTTAGTATTGGGTGTCTGGTGCGAGACTTGATGGCATCACCGCTAGGGAGGGGTGGTGAAGAAAGCTATCTGAACTATATACATAACATGGAGTAGGTTCGTATTTTCAACCTCGTTTAATGTACACATATATATCTACCTTTAAGTGGACTATTCTGTCGCATCTCAGCTATCGAACTCGCTAGAGAGCTACCAAGTTAACACAGGTTTTAGACTCTTTCCGATGTTTTTCTTTAACCAAAACAAAGGATCATGAACAAACACAACAAATGCTCACAGAACCTTCAAGTTAACACAGATTTGGTTAACGAAGTTATAGTCTACTATTACTACTTAAGTCTAGACTACTTAAATTAGACCTCGAGATCTCTATCTTCTTCAATCCAAAACTTATTGATTAAGAAAAACTACACAGTTTAGGACTCACAAATGCTTTACGGGTAAAGCACTGAAAAAATAGCTTCTTCATCTTCAAAGAGATCGAAATGTTTTTCAAATAACCAATTGAAACTAACCAAAGCGTTTAATAACGTACGTAGTCAACACCCTAAACCAGTGATAAAACGTTAACGAACGAATTTCATGTTTAAATATTTCAAAACTTTTCAAATTATCATGAACAAAGATTTGATGAAGAAAACGAGATTTAAAGACATGCCTCCGTCATCATTTTTAGTTTCAGTATCTTCAGCCGTTGCTGTAAATACGAGAGTGGTGGGGGCAGAGCGAAGGTTGAAGAAGCTGATGAGCCCAAAACAGCCACTGCCCTGTTTCTCAAGGCAGAAATCAACATTGATAAATGTCCTCGATGTGAAAACTTAAACCGGTGCTTTAGTTGCTTCTTACAAAGGTTACACTTAATATCTAAGAAACAATCACCAAACGAGATTCTTTTAGTTTTTATTGGGGAGTATCTTTTTCTTTTTTAGCTTTTACTTGTGCTAATTTAATAAATCTTGCCTTGCAGAAAAAACCTTCAGCTTAATTTAGACTGAATCTAGGTAATCTTCAAATTTGAATAAAGATTAATGCACCTAAATTGGTTTATTTGCCCGTATCATGACGATTTGTTAGGATAATTGATAAACAACACCACCCTCTGGTTACTTGATATGCATATTATATTATAACAAATTAAGATTGTTGAATTATGCGGTTGATTTTAATAAAGGTTATTACGTAATTAGATTATGTTGTCGTCGGTCGGTCGTGTCGTCTTTTATTTTCCACTTCATTTTATCTCAGTTGCAATTAAGCCTCAGAGTCTCTTCGTTGTAATAAGGGGGATACCAGAACGCGCACGCAGTAAGCAACCAAGGATCGTTCTAAGGATAAATTTTCAAGGCATTTGATGAGATACATTCTTTAGAAATTGCAGTCTCCGAGAAGCGCGCCTGTGTGGCGCCGCTAGATGCTATCACGGAACTGTCAACTATACACGGAATAGTGAAAATATCCTATACCCCAGATATAGGGATTTATACAGCGGCAATAGAAATTCTATGGTAATCCTAGTAGCAGCAGCACTTGCATCGAGCTCGTCTTGCTTTGTGTGGAAAGCTGAAGAGACGTCGTTATTTTCCTCTTTTTGAATGTTCAATAAGTAGATAAATGTAATCCGACAAAGTAAAAGATTTCGTGAGTTTATGATACGGTTATAGTTAGTTACTCGCCTCATTGATTGGTTGAAGGAAGGGTTATTAGAGAAACTTCTGAAAACATCATTTTCATTAGATATTTCAGAAAACAGGAGATGCATTAGCAAATTTGGGTCGTTGGCTTTCAATTAGTCAGAAAAAGCTCCAACTACTCGAAACCCAATTTAATTGCAAAGATCAAATAAGGAAGTTAACCCTTTAAAGTTTAAGCTCTAGTAGTTTGTACGATTATAAATTGTAGTGGAAACGTATTTAGTTGCTAGGTTTGTTCCTGAAAACTTTATTCATCAGGATTATTTGTATTTGGAGGCAAAAAAGGGATTATGCCTTTGCTTGCGCACTTTGATCTAAATTGCATTGTTTATGGAATATCGTTTTTTGTAAGTATTTAAAGTTTTGAGTCGAGCAAAAAGTTCTACTATTTAAGTGTACATATTATTATTTGTTCATTCATGAGTTGTACTTACTACTAAATTTAATACTATAAATAAGGTTTTTACGAGGGGAATTTTTTAAGTTATCTACCTAGCTATGAAAACAACGAGTTAGAGAACAGATAAAATTTTATTTTTCAACATAAGAACCATTAACACTATCCAGCGTTTTTCTAATAAAAAATATAACTCTACATCGTTTTCCAAGTCATCATTCGATGAAAAGCGACGCCCTCTCAAGTGTTTTTTGAGTTTTGGAAAAAGATAATAGTCGGAGGGGGCGATATCGAGACTGTAAGGTGGATGTTGTAATTCCTCAAAGCCGCATTCATTGATTACTTCTTGAACAATTCGTGCTTTATGCACCCTGTAGTTGTTGTGCAGAAGCAGAGTTTTCTGAGCATAACTGTGGGATTTTATTTTTCGCGTATAGCGGCTTTCAAGTTCCTAATTGTGTCTTTCTAGACATTTCCCGTTATTGTAATCACTTTTGGCATATACTCAATTAAGAGAATTCCCTCCGCGTCCCAGAAAACTGTGGTCATCACTTTCCCTGCAGAAAATTGCGTCTTCGCCTTATTGGATGTTGGAGAGCCCTTATGAATCCATTGCATCTTCCATCCATCCATTCCAAGTCTTCATCTTGGGATAAAGCAGTCAAATTCTCCTCGCAAATCTGTCGTCTACACAGTTTTTGTTCGGGACTGAGCAGTCTGGGAATCCCTCGTGCCGACACTTTGCTCATTCGCAAATCTTCCCATTTCTCTAGCAATAACTGAAACTTTTTACTAGCTGGTTACTCAACACCAAATCTTCAACTTTGTTGAAGATTTCTTCAGTTCGTGCTTCCAGAGGTCTTCCACACTTTGGGTCATCATGAATGGATTCCCTGTCCCATTTAAACTGCTTGCAGCAATGTTTGATTTGGAAATAGGACGGACTATTTTCTCCATACACTGCCACCATTCTCTCATGGATATTCTTCGGGCTACTGCCTTCTTTCGCTAGAAATTCCATGACGCTTCTGTGTTCAAGCTTCAAATCACTCAATTATTTTCGCTACTTTAAACTGATATATAAATTACTAATGTTAAGCGATTGGAATCAAATTGAAGATGACACTATAAAATGTCACAGCAACTTGACATAAGAAAATTGTCGCGGTAGTATATTGTTTTCATAGCTAGGTAGATAACTTAAAAAACTCCCCTCGTAAATACTTTTTGACAAATGACAACATAGTTAAATAGATGCAAATAATTCACTGGGCGTCTGGTTCCAGCAATAGCTGATGTAATTGACGATGTTAGGCAACGAATGGAACGCAGCCTATAAAAACTAGCCATTAACTAGCAATGTACTAACTGTGTGAGGTATGGTCATGCAATTCTGTACTGTTTGGCTGAAATTGAGCAGCAGCAGTATCTACTACTATTATTTTATACAAACACTGAAAGTGAAATTAATGTAAACATTACAACGTTCGTTTTATTCATTCATTCACTCGGTCTATACAATCTCATCATAACAAATATTGCATCCTCGCACAATTGTTATAAATTCATGTTGACGGTAACAAATTGTGAAATCACCATAATGTAATCTCACTTCAAAGCCAATTACAATTATCTTCCGCAAGAATAACGCTCGGTGCAGCGTTATTTAACTCTGCGTTTGATCTAAATTAAGGATGCATGCATTATTATTTAATGTTTTTTAAAAATGCACTCTACCTCTCCAGTGTAATTATTGTTAAAATTAATTTTTCTTTCTTTTTCTTTTGTTCCAGGTAAGCACGAGGATGTAAACTTATTATTTTATTCATCATCATTATCATCATCCTGAAAAGAGCTTCGAACAACAACAGTCTGTGTGTGCAACATAGTGTGAGTAATAACAACAAGCCTAACAACAACCACCTTCTTTTTTCGCGTGACTCTTTTTAATGCTGGAATTGTTTTTTGGAAGCTGTTATTAAAATTTTAATTGCTTCATAGGAAACTGGTGTTAATTAAAGAAGAAGAAAATTTAAATTTTTTGCTAGTTCAAGCATATTGTGTAAATTAATATTTAAAAGGCTCTTGAGTGAGATAGCTGACATAAATTAAGACAAGGTCTTCAGAAGTAGTAATTAAGTAGGATCTTGTGAAACAGAATTTAATCTATGCATAAATTAAATGCATTCTGTAGTAATACTAGTTCATATGCTATAATAATAATTAGCAATATGTCTTGGGAATAATATTTGTATTAGTAGATTGTCAGGGCCACCAAGGTTGATTATAGTAAATATCTATATGATATCTGTCTAGAAATAACTTGCACATTTATTTTACCAAACTAAGAGCTTTCAATGCATTCTTTATACTATTGCAACTGTTTTTGTTCTACCACTTGAATTTTCATCCGAAACTTCCATTTTGTGTTGACCATGGAAGTATTTTCCAACGCTTCATTGCAGTCATGAATAGAAGAAAGTTGATAATAGCGTCAGCGTTTCTTCTTATAGTGCAAGCAAAAAGCAGAATATTTAATTTATCAAATATCTACAATATCTAAATTTAACTGACTGAACTGTTTCTAAATTAGACTTTATTGGGCGCTGCCTCAAAATGCAATGACACATGACGGAAAACATGGCTGCTACAATAGGAGTTTTTAAATAACTTGATTTTGGTAGATTTTTTGTGAGAAATGCAAGAGACCGTTTTTTTATCAAGTTATTTAGTTATTTAGAAATGTCTGTTTTAGCCACTATATTTATTTATAAAATGGCGGCCCGAAACGTCTCCTTCCACTCGAGATTAAACGGTTTCTTTAACTGTACCAATATATACAAAAAACAATCTTCTATAGATATCTTCTATTTCTATTCTATATAGATATAGGTATCTTCTATAGATACCAATCTTCAGCATCCTACTAGTTTTTGTCTTAGTTAGCTTAATTTTGATCTGATTTTACAGTACTAATTGCTCGATGTACACAATTCATTGCCAATACACACAATCTACAGCTCACGCTTCGTACTGCAGAATTCTATTGCTCATAGTAGATAGTGCACAGTTCTTAATGCCAAATAATAGTTACATGTAGCCAATAGTTTGCAGACCACGGTGTTTAAGATCATGGTAGTACTGAGTGCATAACAAGTACTTTACTATCTACTATATGCTTTAGATATCTAATAACTTTAATGACAGTGGTAGTAATTTTAAGATGACGTAATCATTCTTGACTAGCTTTTTACGCTGCTATGGCTTGGGCGCACCCGATGACAGTTGTTAACAAAAAAGGCAAATTCTTGCTTTACTTTGTTGCAGCAAATATTAAGGTTTCTTCTGTTAGAGATAAAACTGATTTCTTCACTTGTTGGTTATCTGGTCATCGCTTTCTGTTTTCGCCCCAAAGAACAAGGTCAGAGAAAACCAAAACTTAATCCAACGGGACTATAAGATTTTAAGAAATTAGTCACAAAAATCCATTTTCTGAGAGTGGCGAATCCTGCACGTGCCGAATTTACAAATCAGATCATTGTTGCAAAGTCTAATCTAGATCTGGGGTTCAGATCGGAGCTTGTCTTTTTTAATATACCGCGTGTCTAAAATTGTAGTATACACCTTCATGTCGCTGTCGAAATTCAAATCAATCGAGTTTTCTCACTCCGTTGGTTGTTTGGAAGGTGACCAAACGATAGTTTATTCCAGGTGTCACGTGGAAGAAAACAGCATTCATATGCTTTGGAGCCTTATAACAGTCCTATAATTTGTCTTATACCATTGACGAAGCATCAAAGAAAAAAAATCACACGGGGTAATTTCTATGGAGGTAGCGTGCTATCGACTCCCCGCGCCTAATTCAACGCTCCGGGAAATGTTCGTCTAAACAACATTCATACAGACACCAGCGGGGTGAGACACCGCCTTGCAGAAAAATGATATTGGGTTATTCTAAATTTGTCGAATTACAAATTATTCGGGTTTGTTGTGCACGTAACAGTTCGTTCAGCAAAGAAAACGGGTCTCATCACTGTCAATTATTTAGCCATGTCAGACGTTAACTTTTCAGCTATCTCGCTCTTTCTCCATGATCACTTGGCATCCAAACAAGACACCCAGCTTTGAGAAGCCGAAAACAAACTATACAGAATTAATTATTTATGTAAAGGTATCTATGATATACACATTAGTCTACAATCTATGGCATTATAGTGAGTCCTGTGGTGTGAATTTGCAAAAATTCATTTGCGATTTATTCGCCGACAAAGGATGGCACATAAAGTCCCAAAATGGCCATGGTTATAGTTTTTCTTTCCTTCAACTTCTCCTTTGAAAGCCCGCTATGGTAGTGACGTAATTTGATATAAATATTCGTGCGGGTCAGTAAGTTTTGCGACTTCATTTTAAAATGTTCATAATTCATAATTTTTTCAGAAACCTTGAGTTTCATTGGTTACTTTCATATCGACGTCATTTTGTTAAATTTTGCTACTGTACAACGACATCTATATGTCCAAATAGTACTTTTATTCCAACTAAATCGCAATAACAGGATGGACTTAAACTTTTGTCTACAATAATTCATGCAACTGAAAACACTTTTATCAAATTTCTTTCAACGGTGATAGTTTTGTAGAGAATATTTAGATTTTATTTAATAACCAAACTGTAAATTAAAGGTACCTATCACAAAACTTTTGGTTAAGAGAAGACCAAACATTTATTAAACGAAATTCTATTGCACCAAATGTCCTTTAGACTAAAGTTCTATCAGGCCAAACAACTAATTGGACCGAATGTTCAAATTTAATTAAGTACACGTTTAGTTTAAAAGATTTTTCCACATCGTTTTATATTCTGAAGACCCCAAACCAAAATCGTTAAAGGCAATTTTAATTTATTAAATTCTGCTTAAACTCGGCCCTTGAATATTTAGTAGACTATAGGAGTTAGTGCCGTCACCTTCAAAAAGCTCATTCAGTTGATATGGGGCTTCTTGAAGAATCCTTATTGTTACATCATAAATGCCCATGGTTCCTATGTTTTGATAAGATTTTTGACACCTTACTCCTCGCCATGAAATGGTATAGTGGAGATAATCGGGGGATAGTAAGGGCTGGTATCAATGTTTCCAGTACCGAGATACCTAATCTTCATCTGCTACTGATTTAGGCTTCTGATATATCTTCAGGAAGACGAAGCCATGTTCTAATCGCCTATCGCATCTGGCAGTCGAAGGCTTTCATATGACTTTTAGAATCTTGCCCCAGGACCAATGCATGATAGAGCTTGGAGTCCAAATATGTTTTGACGATTATAAGTTATTGCTATCTATGCTTTTAAGGAAGCTTTTGTTATGCGCTCCACGATGTTTCTTAGCTTGGTTTTGACAATTGTTGTTCCTGTTGGTTGGAAGTAGACACTCAAGTATCGCCATTTGATAAGGACGTCTTCCTGGAGACGGAAGCGAGGCTCTGTGATAATTCTGATCTTTTTATTCTTCTCATCGGGGATGGGTGAAAAAGTGGAGCTTTTATGATGATTGAAAGAATCTCAAGACTAGCCGCTGCTTCTTTGGCGTTTCTTAATGATATATCCATGCCAACGGGCGTCTGTGTTACTAAAACCATGTCGTCGGCGAATTCCAAATCTGATATTTTGGTGCTGTTGAAATTGAAGCCAACTTCTTGAGGAACTGCAGCGAGGATTTTGTTTATCGCCGGGTTGAAAAATGCTGTCCTCTAGCAATACACCATTTGTACGTGTAGACTCTTTGAAAAAATCGTGCTGGCAAGTTGATACAAGTTGGTAATATATATATTGTCAACCCTTTAGGGAGCCCTACTTGGCGTATGATGAGCGCCTGGTGACTTAGGCATGGGCCTTTCTTCTCTCCGATCAATGATCTAATATAGTGACGTTTTTTGCTAGACCGTAATCAATAGGCACAGTAGCTCTTTGGGATTTTAGTATGAACGCTATACGAGAGCGTGTCATTATTAGCGGAAAACTACCGGCGTGTTGCTAGCACGAATATAGCTAAAAATGGCGCGTCACTGGAGTGGCGATATGTTATTTAAACCGGGAGATGATGTCAGTAAAACACCGGTGGAGCTACTATTTCACATGTTATGGACTGCCAGATAAATTGTAATTGAGGCAGCTCTACATATGGGCCTCAGTCTATGACGTTAACGGAATATTCAATACGTCTTGCTAAAACTCATAATTTTTAAGTTATCAACGAACTGAACGGAGTTTTTTTGAACGATTTTTGTGGTTTATTCCATCTTTTTTGATTCCTTTTCTTCGCCGTTTCATTGTATACTAGTTATGGACACCGGGATTATTTTGTCTTCGGGACTGTTTTAGTTGCACGTGTGTTGTTCCATTGGAGGAGAAATTAACGACATATTCTCCGTCCAGATGGAGGCCCGTAGTGGACGGGTAGGACCATTTCTTTCTGGGCCATTTGCTTATAATTGATGCAGCGACGAATTCCTTCCAGGAATTCGGTTTCTAAGGTTCGGCCTGAAATGCGGGTATCGATGTGTTAGTTAATAAATGTTACCCTTTCGAGGGTAACTACAGCCTCCTCTCTTACTTAATTATTCTTTATTCCATCGAACTCGAAGAAGCGGTGTCCGGATTTCTTGATTTACGATTACTAGATGTTTTGCTCTTCGGTGAACATCTAGGCCTCCAGCGGTCATGAATTTCTTTAGTAATCTGGACACTCGAGCCGCAGGGAATCTGGTTGGGAAGGGTTTGTGTTGAACCTGGATTCTCCCTTATTTAGGACAGGCTGCGATTTCTGTTTTTTTTGTTTCTGTAATTTGCATCTAACCCACGTACCCGCCTAAACCGTAGCCCATATAACCCATCTATGTTTTAAGTGCTACCGGACATCGACGTTGAGGGATTCAAAAGATGAGATTTAACCATAGATCTTTTTTTGAGCCATGCGCCCGATGTAAGAATGTTTAAATGGATGGCTACCTAATACGTCAATTGAAATAGGAGAGGGAATAATAGAATTTTATAAATAAGAACAATATTATGTTTTAGAGATTAATTTAGTTAAACTTGATAGGTATTGAAATTTAAGCAAAATCAGAAGATCTTCGACTACTAAAGACTACTTCGTAATTTAAAAAAATAAAAAATTCACCCCACTACCCCTATACTTTGTTTTGTTTTGGTTTCCCAGCGAAGACTCGATTAGTCGTTATTCCGTTATCTAAAATGATTTCCTTTTCCGCGAAAACTAGATTGCAGCAAGTAGGTACGACTAAATGGATTTTTATATTACGAAATTCGGTCAAGTTCGTAGTGAGCTGCAAAATGCACACCAGTAGGAAACTACTTCCACAATTCGATTATTACGGGAAATCGAATTTTTGTCGTTCACGTTTGCAACAGAACAACTTTGTTAACATGAGTTTGCGACGTTGTTAACTTTTTGAGCATCATGCATTTTCAAGAAAATAAATACCATCAACCATGCAACTGCAAGAAATTATATTACCCTAACTGTTCATTTTAAACATGCTTTTAGCTTTCGTCCCGTTATTTTTAATAGGTTTTATAAACAAGCAAGTTTCCATTAGTTAACTATATAGTTAGTGTGGTTGTTATCGATTAAAGTAGAAAATTAGTCATGGTGTCTATCCCCTTATCTGTAAATAATCGAAAATTAGTATTTTTTCCAATTTGCATTATTTATTGTTAACATTTTGTTGTGTTACATGGACCACCAGTAGGCTTGATAAGTTTTCTATTTAAATCTATGCTAAAAGCGAGGATGCAATTAACTTTTAAGCTTATCAGTACACGGTATCTTAATTTAAAGCAACTAATATTATTCTCATAGTTGCCACGTTGCGTTGTTGCGACTTCCATTTCCCACGTATAAAAACTACGACGTGCATTGGGTGTGTACGTTGCCGCTGGTTATACCTGTATAATTTAAGTACAGTTATGCGGTAAGTATTGCCGGCGTTTTCTATACGATAATTAACCCTTAGGCTCCCTTTTGGGAAAAAATGCATTCGTTGATAACACACCACTATAATAATAATATAACAGTATTAAATGACGACAAATCACAACAAAACTGTATTTCTTCCTGTTATCTCAGTCTGTCCTTTATTAACATCTGTACACGTCATAAAACAGTGGCGTAGATACATTAGGTTTAATTTAGGTAGTATAGACGTCCCACTGAAATAAAAAAATAAAAACTCTGATAGTGTGCTATTGCATACTGCATTTCGTAATTAAACAATTGGATGTTTGTATTTTTTGTTGATGAAACTTAAATTTGCTGTCACTATATTGATGTTAGATTACAAATTATCCAATCCAATACTACTAAAGTTAAAGATTTGTATGTGTGTCCGAGCCCAATTCTCGCGTTCTATAAGGGCTAGAGAGATGGGCTTGGGCTCATTCGACGCGTAATTTGCCGAGGATAATGCACGACCGACGAGGAAAATTTTTTAAATTAGGTTATGTTTTAAAAAATTTTTTAAATTAGGTTATGTTTTGAAAAATCGATAAATGCTGATTCTATCGTACTATTTAGTGCTATTGAGTGCTATTTGGTACTAATATGTGCTCTATCGATAGGGAATCGATTGGAGATTTATGTAGGTCATGTAAATACTGACCTACTTTAAAAAAAATCGATAAATGCTATTTCTATCATACTTAAGTGCTTAGGCCCGTAGGGCACATTATCCTAGTCCAATACTACTAAAGTTGATTTGCATGTGTGTCCGAGCCCCATTCTCGCGTTCTATAAGGGCTGGAGAGATGGGCTTGGGCTCATTCGACGCGTAATTTGCCGAGGATAATGCACGACCGAAATTTTTTTAAATTAGGTTATGTTTTAAAATTTTTTAAATTAGGTTATGTTTTAAAAAATCGATAAATGCTGATTCTATCGTACTATTTAGTGCTATTGAGTGTTATTTGGTACTAACATGTGCTCTATCGATAGAGAATCGATTGGAGATTTATGTAGGTCATGTAAATACTGACCTACTTCTGACCTACTAAAAAATCGATAAATGCTATTTCTATCATACTTAAGTGCTTAGGCCCGTAGGGCCCATTATCCTAGTTTAAATTTATTCCCAACTTTGTACACGTGTGTAATTAAAAATTGAAATTAATCAGTCAACGGTGCACGAGTTAAAATATCATTTAATAACCATATAATCGCCAAATTTTTCCTTTTACTTTTAAGATACTTATGATAGTTCTTTTGGCGCTTTCTTACTATAAGATTATTCTGGCATTTATCCTTCAGAAAAATACCAAAATTAAAGTTACGTAGAAATGGTAGGCGATAAAATCCATCTTAAGCATTTAACAAACTGAACGTTTTGAATGAATGCAATGCTGTCTACAAAATCATGGAAGTTTGATAATTCTGTTAGGCAGTGCAACCTGGCATGGTTGGAACAAAGCTACGATTTATAGGAATTTATTTAGGGAACAATTTGTTGATTAACTCTTATTAAGAAATACACATTATAAAAATGATGCAAGTACTCGCTTGCAATTTATTGTAAATTCGTCAAGGATTATTTAATTTCTCTGTTTAGGAAACAGTTGTCAAAAAAGCGAAAACAAGTGAAAACTAATCTAATAATAAATAACACTATAGTCTACTGTATTTTATAATATAAAAAACCGCTTTGATAATCAGTTGTGTTTCACTTTAGATTTAATGAGCATAAACACTAGATTTCACTGTCTGTTGACATCCCAAATAAAAGCAAGATTGGCGGTCTTTCAGTTTTAGCTTTTTGCTACATTTAACAAGATAAGTGTTTTCGTCCGAATTTATTTTGTAGAAAGGGAAAAATACGCGCGCGGCAACACATGTTGCGGATTTGTGTAAATAGTTAGTTAGGTCAACTTGATTGAAGTTTTAAATAATTTAGAACGTAAAAGTGGTGACAGATAGATTCTTTATTTTAAACAGAAATGGCAAACTAAATATGTTTTTATTTACGCATTTGTTTCTTTGTTTGTGTAATATACTCCTTGTCAAAAAGGGTTGAAATAGCAAGTCCAAATTTTCTTCCAAGATACCAGATGGGGGTGATTGTCTCCAGCAACAGTATAGAATGGTGCTTATGGATACATTGAGAAAATACAAGGAATAAATTGTCGATATCTGAACAACGTCAAAATCGATAACACGCACACTTGAAGAAAAAAAAAGAAATGCATAAAATAACTAGACAAGTTTTTAGGAGGGATGAAAAATCTATTATCGAGTGCTTCTTGATAAACACCAAAAACCTATGAATAGGCAGCAGCCGCTTCCTTCTAACAATAATACTCAAGAAGGTGAGAAATAATGAAGAAGAAAAGGAAAATAGAAAACAAAAAAAAAAGTCATTTATTAACAATGAACAAGTTAAAAAAATCGTGATTGAGAAGAAAAACTCGTGCTAGGAAAATTTGAAGAAAAGATGTGAAACGCATATATAGTGAAATCATAAATTGCTCTTCTAAACGATAAGGAATATGAAACAGAGATAAAGAAGATAAGAGATGACCGGCGACAATAATGGAAAGCAGGATAGAAAGTAAAAGATGTTAGAGAGAAGAAGTTGAACATGATGGAAACAGAAGTAATAAATAAATAATAAAAGAAGAGAGAGGGACAATAAGAAAAAAATAAGAAAGGCCTCAAAACGAATAAATCTAGAACGTGATAAGATACGTTAAAAGGTCCACCGAAATTATGAAAGTGGTAAGACTGCCCTATTTCAAAGACCCAGTCGCGGAGAAATTAAGCAGCAGCAAAAATATACGCTCGGATTTTAGAAAAAAGATAAGAGGATAAAATTTGAGCAAATCTCAATAGAAAAAAACAACCAGGAAAGATAGAAGTCTCTGTTTTGTATATCTAGAGAAAACTTTTGGCAGAATCACTATCGAATATCTGGAGAACACTGTAGAATGGTGAAATAACACTAAATATAGTAGTAGAAATACACAGTTGATACAAAGAGACTAGGCACTATGTAGGAACACGTTATGAAAACTCTGATTTATTCAAAGCAGCTCAAGGGATACAATTAACTTATATTAGATGAAGCGAAAAAGACATAAAGAAGACAGCTATAACTGATGAAATAGGAAAATAGAAAATGAAAACAGAAATTGCAGAACCATGAAAAATCTGTAAATACGCATTGGAACACCTTGAAAAAGAAAATATAGTCCAAGTTGGGACCTAAAAGATTATACAAGTGCAAATGTTTAAATACTTGGGATAATGACATCACAGAAAGGCAAACAAATGGAAACCATAGCATTTAACATATGGAAAAGACTGACAAAAGACGGTTCAGCTACCCCAAATCACCCCACAGATTGGCCAACAGATTTGACGGTTTTTACCACTGAAGTACACGCATTTGATAGATAATACGTTACATGCCGTTAAAGTCAGTAATATTTGGATTGGCATATCTTGACACATATTGTACCATATTCTTTTAGATATCATGCACGAAGGTGGTACATGAATATCATGAAAAGCTTTACGTTGAGTACCTATAAAAACATCACCCCCACGTTCCTTCCCTTAGGAGGAAGTAATTGAGATACGCTTAATCAGCGGGCAATTGCGTAGCAATTGCTTTCAGTTACTCACTGGTCGGAGCGAGGTTGCCTATCCACCCTCTACTAGCCAACCAGGTTAGTACAGGAGCGATTAACTTAATACTCACCCGCCCCCCCGTCCTCTTTCATACGGGACCAAGTGCCTCGTCCAGCATTAGGACTATTCCTCCAACCTACATCGGAACCCTCCAGCCCTCTTTCATGCCTTAATAAGTTCCTTCACCGAGCCTTAGTTGGGGCCACTGCCCGATCGAATCCAACCTCAGATGCGGCAGGACTAGGTTTTTAAGCGGTTTTGCCGCCCCGATCTCCCAGTTTTAGGCCTGGTGTCCACCAAGGTACAGAGAAATAATGATGGATCCGTTTATTGAATAGTTACACAGATAAAAGGAACCAATCATACACTAGGCAATTTGTTCTGCGATAAAACATTATTAGGAGTCGATTCGGGATCAGGGGTCGATAGAAAAATATAAGACATCATTGTACGGGGAATATTTAATTCGCTTAACTTGGATTACCTCCATCCTGAATGACAACGCAACTAAGAGTGAATCGTGGGAAGAGTGACATGAATAGGACCTGACAGATGGAGCAAGGTCATGAAAATAGTTACGGAGGCCAAGGTCATGAAAATAGTTACGGGGCCCAATCAAGTATTTGGTTAAGTTATTTTAGTCATTTTAATTATTTTAGTTGTTTTAGTTATTTTGGTTACTTTAGTTATTTTAGATTTTTTGTATTTTTTTAGTTATTTTAGTTACGGGTCAATAGTAAAATAGAGGGGGCCGAATGGTCAAGAGGTCAGACACTCTTGAAGGGGTCGATGGTCGAAGAAGCTTGGCGACCACTGATCTTCTGGGACATCGGACTGTGAGTATTCCTCACTTGCAGTCTGATTCCTACTGAATGAATAGAATAGAACCCAGTTCGGTATTCTGTAGTAGAACAGATTGTTTAGTGTGCATATTTCCAGCTTTACCGTCTAAAAAGTCGAAAAAGAAGATCATTTTAGCATAACGATTTTCGGCAAACCTGAAAACAATTAACCAAGTTTTTCTATAAAACATCATTCGTACTATAGTCGCTTCGGCAAAATAATTTATCCGTGTAGGGGGCGTTACCCGTGAAGTTTGGCGTGATGAAATAAAAAGGTGTATACATCTTAGCTATAAATATTGTAATACATTACACACACCCCTCATCTCCTTAAACTTGAAAGGAGATTTTCCAAGTGCACTTATTTATGGGAGGTTTCATCGAAAGAAATTAAAACTTGTCTGGATCGTTCTAATTGTTAGGTTAGGCATATTTGGTATTTGGTACATACTACATCCCATGTGTGTAGGTTAATTATAGTTTTTATGTTATATTAAAACACATATTAACTCTTCTAATTTTTCCAAAAGCAAACCTGTTCTCCCAAATAGGCGGTAGACACAGATAATTATTGGCTTGAGGGAAATTTCCTATTAAACTACTCTTTGATCTTGGTATATGTTGTATGTTCTCGTTTAGGTTATGTTTATGATATAAATAATGATTTAAGTATGGAATTAACATATGCTTGTGTGACCAACCACTGGTGAAATTCGTGTTCGAATATAACGAATTACCATGCAATTCAAGTTCGGCCAAGATTAATGTGTACATAATTCTGCTGAAGTTTTTTTATTGGGGCTCCCCATGTAAAAGAGAAGTGAACGTGCTTATTAATGGTTACATGATTGTTCTTAATCAAAAGATTTTAGAAAATGCCATACCGCATTCTGTTTTAACTTCTGACCAATAATCATTTATTTATTTGTTCATGTTAATGTGTATGCACTGTTTCACATTCTTTTTAATAACTTAAAACGGCTACTAACTATTGTGTTTCTTGCGATCAACAAATTATAAATAAAACCCTACAAAAAAATAAATATATAAAAAATGTTGTGTTTTAAACTGTTAAAAAGTGACTGTGTTAATTGCTAATTTATGTATAATGTATTAGTTTCTTGGCTTCAAACTTCGAGTTCCATTATCATTTCGGGATTATCCAAAATTATCCATAAGAGGTAAACGTCTTACTTGAAGAGCATCTAGAAGAAAAGGAAAACATACAGCCCCAAAGTAAAAGAATTGGAAAGAAAAACCTCCAGTACAAAATAAAGCGCTAAAAATAAAATTTGTTTTGCGATCACACAATATTACCCAATTTTTAAATGCTTACTTCAAATTAGTAGATGAAAAAAACATTTTTATTGGGAATTTCAATTTTATAATTCGTTAATTAATTACATTTATATTATTGATCAGTTAACAATTAAAACAAAAAGAACATTTTTTCGTACCTAAATAACAACTTCATCGGACACGATCTAAAAGGAAACCTTTACTTATGTAATAACTTTTAAATCCTTTTTTAAAGAAAAATTAAATCTTCAACCAAAAATTTTTTTTTTCGTTTTATTTCACAAACAAAATCCGTTTTCTGTTCCCACTAAACATAACAACAGCTGATATAACCCAATAAAAACATGGGCGTATGAATATAGCCCATTTCAAAACCATAAAATTCCCAAAGAAATATACAATTCCTATTTGCTTCTAGAATTTTGTTACATGCTAATTTCGTAGCACCCTGCATAGTTATGCGTTTGCGTTGAATAGCGTTTAGGGATTTTCTCATTTTCTCTCCGTTTAGTTGCCATTTTGTTTGGAACTAACTTCTCGTTGTTGATAAGAGACTGAATGATAGAAAAGTTAAAACAATAAAAACTTACTAGAACGTGCTCCTATAACCTCGAAAAAGAAGTAGTGGAAAAATTCCTTACGGTCACCAATAAAATTGGAAATCGTCACCAATAAAATTGGAAATCATCACCAATAAAAATGGAAATCATCACCAAAAATTAATTATAGATCTGCACAAATGCAATTCCCATATCCCAACATAAAGGAAAAACTAATGTAACGGCGAGGTCACTAAAATATTCTTTTTAAAGAAGTAGCTCCACAATCGAACGAAAACGAAGTGAAGTCTCTTTTCAACGACAGGAAGTTAGTTCTAAACAAATGGCAACTAAACGGAGAGAAAATGCGAAAATTTCTAAACACTATACAATTTAATGCAAACGCGTAGCTATATAGGGTGCTACGAAATTAGCACGTAACAATTTTGAAGAGTGAATGAAAGGTTAATATATTAATAATGCAGGAATCTCCGTTACACTGTTTTAAGACACTGTAAAAATGCTATTCTTCTGAATTATTTTCTTTTAGTTCAGCGATTGTGTAAACAGTCTGTTTCAATGTTGAACTTTTTTAATATGGAAATACAAACAATTCTAAATCAATTAACTCCGGGCATCTTGGAAGATATTGTTTATATTTAGTGTGTAATGGGCATTGTTGATGGAACAGGTCGAATGATTCACGTCATGTAACTCAGAATCCTGTGGTTACGGCTTTTTTGCGGTAGCTGATACAAAAAAACGCGATACGCCAACGTACAGTAGGAATCCATAATCCGAACACACTATATTCCGAACATCCAGTAATCCGAACAGCAACATTTACAAGCTATAATCCGAACAAACCTCTTTAATCCGAAATCCTCTTTAATTCGAACAAATCTCTTTAATCCGAACAAGAAAGTTCTTTGTACCAACTAAAATTGAATATGTAGCATTCTTGGAAGGTGAATATTAATTACAAATGAGATTATAGCAGATTGCTGATGCAGTTTTTGGCTGATGCTTTTACGACCCGACGGGTGCAAACAAATTCTACAAAGATTAACAAACGCTTTTGTTCTTAATATAAAGAGTAATAAAACCCCTGAAGGCTACAGCTGTAAAAAATAAGCTATAAATATAGTAATGATACCCTTACTAACACGCCCTAAATGTTTTGACGTTGCAGTTTTGCCACAATTGTTTGTATAATGAAATCATCTACCTTAAAACCTTTTTCCTTCAAGTTTGTTAATACACAATTTGTATTCGTGACGTTCAAAATTCAATTAAAAAAATGTCAAAACAAAAACACAGATTATTAAAACTATCAGAGAAATTATTCAACAATTAAATGTTAGGTTAGTGTTTACCAATTGCTTTAAAATACGGTGTTGGTAAATCGACAGTCAGCGATATAAAGACAAACAAAACTAAAATCCTCTAAGAGTATATCTCGTCTGCTGACAAAGGTACAGGAAATAGAAAAACACTGAAACTAAGACCATGAAATGAGGCTACATCGCTATAAAAGGAGAAAGAGAAAACTTAAAGCAAACAAATTACTGATTTTCTTAATTAAAAATAAAATGTTTGTAATAAAAATTAAATTAGTAAATTACATAAGCTAAGTTCGTTATAATAAAGTACCATGGCATAAAGCAATGTTTATATTCCTATATCCAGTAATCCGAATTCCTCGTTAATACGAATTAGCCTTGCATTTATAGGTTCGGATTAAAGATTTCTACTGTAGTTAATGAGTGGGGATTCACGTGAAGACGTTCTTCGAATATAGTTGCACAGAGTTAAATTAAATCAGTTTGTGCTGTTTAAATATATTCTTGGGTCTGTTTTATACGAGCTTTAGAATTCTATATATCTGTGTAACGCGAACAACTTACTAACACAAGGAAAATTCAAATGGTTGGAAATTTGGAATCTGCTTCCGTCAACGCAAAACTACAAATCAGCAGCATTGGGCGAGCGAAGAAACCTTTATGTTTACAAAATTATTTGGCAATAAGCAAACAATCAAGTAATTGTCACATTAACTGTGCCAAACTACCAGATTTTATTGCAATACGGTCAGCAATACGGTGTAGCCGCCGTCTCAAGGAATCGTTTGGTATCTTCACTGTGGGTTAATAAATAGGCCTGCTAGAAGGCATCAAAACCTAAATGGAGGTGGTCGGTCCATGCTACCTTGACCCTGAAGATGAAAAACCCCAAGTTTGACCCCAAAGTTCGAAAAAGTCGGTTTTTGGCCAAACTGTACCTAAAAACGGCAGACTATCGACGATGCCGCGATATGTTATGCAGGGTTCCAGATGCTATATTCTTTAATGATTATACTACGATTCTAATTTATGATTTATTATGGCATCAGAAGGATCAAAAAAGTGCTCTAGAAATTTTGCATATATACAGGGTCTGGCCGACATAGCGTCGGTGTGACCCGGTCTGGAAGTACACATTTGCCGATTATTCGAACGCACACATATATTCAATATACACACATATTGAACGGTTTATCGCGTACTATGTCGAGTGGCGCCATCTTGTTGAAACTATTTTATCGGCAACACGCAATCATGTTTGTAGTGAATTTATGAAAATTTTAAAATTATTGTTGTATCGATATTCCTTTGCAGTTCAATACATTTTTGTTTTAAGTTTCTGCTTCTATCAGATTGAAAATGGAGAATAATCTGTTAGACAGACAAGCAATAAATGATGCCGATATGACGGATTTCCTGGACAACCCAAGACGATCCTTATCATTTAAAAAGTCAGTAATTTAACAAATGTTCAATTTAACATTTTTAATTTAATAGGATAAGGAAGTTCCGTCTTGTGGTAGAAGTCAAAGCCAACCATATGTTGCCAAAATCTTTCTTTTTTAATCTATTAAAATTTGCATAACCATAAAAGTGGTACATCTATCCGTCTATTTATCTAATAATGCAGATTTTATCTCTTTTTTTCTCTATTAAATATAACCAGTTGATATCCTCATTATGGTAATGCGAATTATTAAAACGTTGCCGCTTTTACACTACTTCCTGATATCTGATGCACGTGCGTATATCTGATAACAGCCCACGTCGCTAAATTTTCACAAGTGTATTTGCAAAATTACAAACAGAAAACTGCCTACATAATGGGTGTAATAAAGTTGCATTAAAAAAAAGACCTACAGCAGCATCCGACGACACGCTGCGAGCTCGAGGCTATTTTATTGTAGAATGAAACCAGCGAGATCCGCTACTTAATTTGCATTTCATTCTAGCTCATACTCATATGTATGTGTGTATTTGTGCTGACTGCTTGCTTGGCTGCAGTTGGTATAACTCATAGTAACGAGTAATGCATAAACAATTCCATTTATTACGTAATTGTTGTCGGTATTGGTATGGTTATGCTGCTTACGCGCCTATTTGAATAGTTGTGATAAGCATATCTGTGTGTATGTTTATGTTGCTAACTGTATTTATTGTATATTTGTACCACGTGGATACATTCCAGGAACAAACTTACAACGAATTACATACAATGTTTTATATCATTTCGTGCTTACATTTTTGTAGAAGGAAGCTATTGATAGACTTATTGATTTTTAAATCTGCTATATTTATTGCCTTTGGTTCGCATAAAAAAATCAACTCGGAAGGAGCCGTATATAGGGAGCCACATTAGGGTGGTCCTTATTTTTTGATTTTTAATTTTCAAAATACGTACCCTACAAATTCAGATATTTTAGGATGTTTTTCACATAATGCGTATTTTCAGTGAAACGGTTACAGCTATGAAGAAAATCTAGTCTTCCTTTTTTGTAGGAAATTTAAGCTACTATAAAATTGGGCCTTACATAATTTTCGAGAAATAATCTGTTTTTAAGTTATGAAAGATAAATCAGATGCAGTAGTTTACGGGCCGTGCAGTGACATATTGAGAAATTTTATGCTGCTCATTTGTGGTTCTTTTCTTCAATACTTCTGACTACTAGCATACTTCTAATGCTTTTTAACGCGACTTAACAGATAGTATGGCAACTTAGATACCGCAAAAACTCCTTGCAGAACGCCTCAGAAATGTGGTGGCGATAAGCTAAAAACAAGATTTTTCTCTCTATCTTTTGCTCTAGAAAACAAGCAACATTTAGTCTTCCTGTGTTTAAAAACTTCAACTTTGTTAATTTCCAATCGCACAGAGTATCATAGACTGCTGAAGATACTTCTTGCCCTGTTGTTGACAGTTCTGGAACCGCAATTAATTAATCGACACTAATTAAGTCAATCTATACTTCAGATTTTCCAATTAAAGCGGGAACTAGTTTTGAGTTTCAGTGAATGACTGCAAATGGTAAATATATTTCTAAAAATGAAATTTTATTTTGTTAGCTGTCTGTACGCCAAAATATTGTCTGTATTCCCTGATGGAAGATCTGTTTATGACGTAGTTATTTGGGTCTATTGAAACTGCTTCTACATTTGCTGACAATATGTGACAGGTATCCTTGTCACTTATTTTACATCTATCTAGCGCTGCTAAAATTCGTGCAGTCAAAATTTGTTTCCTGATCCTTTTCTTTGCTCTTAGTAGTAGAGTCTATTGTAGTACCTGAAGTCCCAATTTGTATGGCTTGAAATCGATTCATTTTTTTCACTCTCTTCATTATCTGACGCTTCTAAAGTTAAAGGATCGAAAACCTCGTCTAAAAAGATTTACTTGCCTATTGAAAACATTACGTGAATTTCACTTTTTAATCTTACCTACATCAGTGGATTCAGTTTCTTCTCTTCTTGAAGGTTCTGGTACGTCTAAATGCTTCTGCCTGTCTGCTCTTTTAGTTTCATTCTTTTTCATTTTATTTTCTTCTTTCTGGATTTTAACCTCTTTTCACGGGCAGTAGGATCATATCTTTGTCTTCTAAGATCTTCATCATTTCTAGTGCATTGGCACATGTGATGTCAAATAAATCATCTAGTTCTTCAAATTTTTTTTCTCTTTGCCTGCAGAAATCACTTTTTTGTTCTAGTTCTTATCCAATTGCTGCCAGGGTGCAAACAATTTTTTCAACTTTTTGTCGCAGTTTAAATAATCGTGTTGGAGAATTCGTGCCTTTTTTCAAATCACTGATCTACCACAAGCGCAGCACTTCCATTCAAACAAACTAAACGGGCAGTTACAGAAATATTCTTATGATCCAAAATAAGTATTACTGAAAAAGAAACTAGAATGTATTTCTTATCAGTTTATTGCTGGTCAACGTGAAAACTGAAAACACTAGTCTTATTCCAATTTTCATAAACGTGAGTGAGAATTACTCGCTTTTTGATTTTTTTTTTAATTTAATTTTGTTTAATTTGTATAACTGCAAGAATTGAGAAAGTAATAGTAATATTAAGTAAGTACTTAGAAAGAAGAAAAAAGAAAAGCAATTCGAGAAAACGCAATTGTATTGTGTAGGCTTTATTACACAGTAAACAGACCACTGTAAAATAAATACTTGACCGCTGGTTATAATGTACAATGATTAATGGAATAATCCGCATATAGAAATAATCTTTGTGGATAAATTGAGTTTTCCAATAAGTGAGTTTTGCGTATTTTAAATACAATTATAATTATTAATTATTGATGACATTACCTTATGACCCATATGTAATATTATTATTAGTGTAGGGACTATAGTGATCTTCTCTCACCCAACGCGGCCCGGTTCGACTCCCGGTAACGGCAGATCTGGTTAAGGTTTTCTGCAGTTTTACTTAGCTGTTACACAAATGTCGGATTTATACTATACAACCTGTTAAGTCGGCTGCAGCAGCACGTTGGTCCATAGTAATAGTAATAATCGCTTCTTCCTCCAGTACACGCTTCATAGCTTCTAAGGCCTGGTTCGCCAGGTAATGGGTAGCAGTAATTATGATTATTATTATTATTATGAATAATAATTTCCAGTAAGAAGTATTAGAAAGGCATTAGAAGTATGCTAGTAGTCAGAAGTATTAAAGAAAAGCATCACAAATGAGTAACATCAAAATTTTCAATATGTAACTGCACGACCCATAAACTACTACATCTGATTTTTCTTTCATAACTCAAAAACAGATTATTTCTCGAAAATTATGTAAGGACCAAATTTATAGTAGCTTAGATTTCCCACAAAAAAAGGAAGAATATCTTTTTTTCGTAGTTGCAACCGTTCTGCTGCAAATACGCGTTTTGTGAAAAACAGTCTAAAATAGCTGAACTTTGACCTTAATGCGGGCCAGGTTAGCATGATCTGATCAACTTGAAATTTTTGGGGTAACTTCCTTTCATGTAATGTAAAAAAATTGTAGGGTACGTATTTTGAAATTATAATTTTTTTTCTTACCCATACAAATAAGGACCACCCTAATAGACATATGTCTGTTATAGATGTAACATGTTAAGGTTTTTCAGTTGTATCTCTGATGCACAAACTTCATTCAATTTAGCCGTGGCAACTTCTGGCCAAGGCTATTGCGTAGGTTAGCACACTTACTAATAGAGCAAATCCTAATAGGCACTATGCTCGTGTGCAAATAAGTTTATTCGTTAGAAAACCATAATTAGTCATTAGTTTTATTACGTGTATCTGGTGAAAACATAACAGAATCATTCCAAATAGATGTCCTCTTCTCCAGTTTGGTGGTGCGATGATCGCTTTGGTTATTTTACAGTCCTCTTCTTCTTTCTTGGTCGAGCGACTTACGACAACGACTTGAATTGAACTGGTGCATGTTAGTGATAATTTAATAGATTCACTAGTGATGATAGATGACTAATGTTAACTTTGCTAGTGCATAAAGTGAATAAAATTGTAAAATGATTGAAATTTGAAAAATTGTGAAATGGTTGTGGCGAAATAATACGAGAATTTAGATACTAGTTTTTTCATGGAGGAGATTCGGCTTTTCTCAGGACCACACAACGGAGAGTGCAACTTATCATTAGGCATGCACAATTATTACCTTTTATTATTATTCAGAAATTAAACAATTTTAATAAAACTTTTCGTGCTTTGCTATTGTAAAGTTATACTTTTTAACTTCATGGAATTTTACTATATATTGAGAATGTACGTATATTTTATACTAAAGCCGTGTATTCACCTCGTGTTAAGTATGTGCTAATCAAATGGTATGCGCACAAATTTAATAATAATTAATAACTTTAATTTCTGTATTGTATATTGTTATTCCGTTAATCAGACAACAAAATCAGACAATTCCAAAAAATGTTATGTTAAATGATTAAGAACATCTGATTGCAGCAGATGTACGCTACTGGGTGCTTAATTTCTCTCAAAAATTATAAATTGGACCCAATTACTAAATTAAATTCTTTTGAAATTTCTTACTATTTTTATTTAGTTATGTTAAAGTGTGAGATACATATAACTAACATGTTATCGAGTTGGCATTTATTTGGATAACTTATTCCACTATACGTTGAGCCTAGCAAGTTAAAACACAGAAACTCTTGGTTAGATCAACCCGATCAAACACAATTAATTTTATTTATTTATTTTTCAATAAACTTGAATTAGAATTATGTAAAAATATGGAAGACATTGGTGGATTTCTGCACAGGTGCATGAGGCGCTTGCTAAGTGAATTTGAAGTAGAATGTATATTATCATTAATGCTTAAATTAAACACCTTTAGTTTTTTCCTAGTCGTGATAATTGCACGAGTGAAGAACTCGGCCACGATATTGCTCAAGAAACGATGTAAGATTTGTTCGCGGAGGCAGTTCTATCACAACTAAAGTCTGGTCGCGTTGGTTATTCGGAGCGCTTAATTACTGATGACGGTTACTTAAGCACGGAAATGCAGGTAAACATCCTGTACTAATGTTTGTACACAAAATTTGGTCGCAAATTAAAGGTTACGTTGCAGCGAATAACAAAGCTATTAACTTAAAGGACGTAAAAGATTTGCTAGTGAAAGGAATTGCCCAGGTTACAGCAGAAAACTAGCAAAAAAGCGAAAACTCAACAAATAGAACAACAAATGTGGGATCTGGGTCAACAAAGTCGATGTTTTAGTGGAAAAAATAATTTTTACCGTGGACAGTCGGATTATACATACAGTTTTGAAAGTAATAGATAGTAAGTTGAATTACTTTGAAACTTGAATTATATATTAATCTTATTTCGCGCGCTGTAACGTATACTCTAAGCGGTAACTCATCATTATGTGAACGTAGCTTTGAGTGGTCACCTGACCCCTGTTTATTTACGCGTTCCGAATAGCTAACGCGACCGAAGTTTAATTCGGAACCAATAAAGAAGCGCGGTAGTCTGTTAAAGTGTCTGACATCACTGCTGCTGCTGTGGCTCGCATGTTGCGTTGTTGGTTGCGTTTTAGTTCTTAAACAATTTTGAACTGACTACGCGAACAAACTTAATAGGTTTGTTTTACGGTGGGATCATGAATTCATATCATCGGTATACGATTTAACTATTTTATCGCTTTGTTTTAGAGATTTGTTGTTTTCGTGTATTAATGTTAGATTTAGGAGGGATGGTAGCTGTGTCATTTTTTCATTTAAACATTATATAGTTAAAATATGTATGAAAGAATTGTCCAACAAAAAAGATTCAAACCACAACATCTAGAGTACATGGTATAGTAAAAACGTGCGCGGAGAATGCACAGTGGCACCGAAAATATTTAAAGGGGGGGGGGTTCAAAATTGAATTGCGCTTGGGACTAAATCCACCACTGGTGAAAGATAAAATACTATTTGATAGTATGCCGTATTGCCACCAATTATTGAAGAACAGTCTAATAACGTTAGCGGCCACTAACTTGTCTCATAGTAACAGAGGGTAACAAAAAATATGATGCTGCCGTTTTTACCATCTGCCATACAACCAGCAAATTATCACATTAATAAAATCGTTTTTCATTTGTTGTATAAAATGCATTTAACATGTGTAGTTGAGAATGACCGTAAATATTTCTCAATTAATATTAGGTAGATGTAATTTTACGGCACACCGATTAAACGTATACTTGATAATATTAAATTAATTCACAATTTTAACATTTATCCAGTCATGCAAAATAGGACATCTAATAGGAGTAAGGAATTGGCCTGTAACAAATTTACAATGCAGAATTAATTGTTTAAGAGCAAGAAAATGTGAGCTGATTTTTAGCATGTTTCAGTGGGTGTGCTTATGTCACGACATCGTGTCTGTCAGATATTGTAATATATGTATTGTAAATTCATATAAATAGGGATTAACGATTTATTGATTATTAATCAATTGGATTTTTCTTGTTTTGTTTATTTACTTATATTACAGATATCTTTGAAGATCAAAATAACATCTACCATTAATTTTTTAAGGTAAATCATAAAAATGGTATTTTCAATCTTATTACATTAGTAACATAGAGCGTATTCGGAGTTCGGCTTGGTGGCGCTTGTTCCTAGTTATTTAATTTATCCCGACTATTCTATATATTGGATATTACTTTTTTGAATTAGTCACCAAAGCCGCCCAATTGATAAAGCGGTTTTAAACCCATTAAATGTGTGTATATTTTACATGTGGGCGGAAACTAGCGGCAAAGCCAGAATCCAGAAATGCTAATAGCCATGAATGCACCAACTACAGCTCCAGCATCGGTCTAGTCTAGCCGGCTGGTTTATGACGTCATCCTAGGCGTAGCATACATGGATATTATACGGCAGACGACGACTATTCACTCTTTTGATCAAGTTATTCTGATGAGGCTGATGCATCCATCCGATGTGGAAAGAATATTTGTGGGCGATAAAGTGAATTAATAAAATAATGCCCTCGTCCTCGATGCGTTTGCTGGTGTTTGGGTTTGTCTTTTTTGTGTTATATGCATACATGCATATTTTATGTCGTCCTCTATCCTACATATATGTATATAATAAAATTAATTCATTTCACACTCGTGTAACTGTCAATAAGCGAATTAATTGCCGTCACTGCATAGTTTTATGGGAAACATGAAAATTTGCTATACGTGTCATCAATCAAATTGCTGCTTTTATAAATATGGAAGTTGTAAATTCTCTGAATTATGTAAAAGAGGTTGAGGTTCGTGCGGTTCTTGAGTTCGAGGGTAATTTTGATGGAGTGCAATTTTAATAATTTTTTCGTTCGCAGATTTATAACCTCTTTTTGGGTAAGCGGTTGAATGTAATTATGCAAATAAGTACAGATTTATTTATAAAATAGTAATTCTTAAGTACTTTATTAATATCTTTTGATTCATTCTAACACTTCGTGCAGATTGAGGTTACGTGAACAAATGCGATGTAAACTTCACTGTTTTCTTATACTCTTCTCCCTTTTATTCATTTGCTCAAAACTAAAGTTGACGATGAAAGATAGGAAGAGACCATCCCGTCAGTCGTTTTAGTTGTAGCCTAACAATCTAACTACTCTCCAGACTAGTTTACCTTGGTAAGGTAGTATTGTCTGCAAACATGAGCACTCACCCTAATGCAGTGAATCGTAGTAAAATTTTATGAATACCAACCAGACCACCAACATTCGAAAAACTTCTTTTTTTAGTGTAAATTTAATTCTTAAAAAGTTTTAGTATATGAAATTTTTCAGGTTTGTCTTGAGGCTAAATCTACAGAAAATGATTTTTCATCATTGAGTCATTTTGGCGTAGTATATCTGTTCTCTTTATCTTCCTGCTACATTCCATCAACCTAGTCATCTCGACTTGAGACAGTATTTAATTATCCGATTAAAACTTTCCATCCAAGGATCCTTCATTTATTTAACGGTACGAGTCTTCGTACTAGTCTTGCGCATAGTTTAAATTGAAAACTTTATGAAACTGAAAAGCACAACCCATTAGATAAGCTCAAAAAACGACAACCTAATTGACTGGAGTAACAAATCCATGAAACTGGTTACTTATGCGCAACACAAAATTATTATTATAACAGTCTGTACGATATTTCTTGAGTCAAGTCCTAAAAGACCGCTACGTCACTTTCTCGGAATTAACGCATTCGACACCCAAGTTGGAAACACATTAGCGGCGTCGCCGGCTTTCAACCGCCTTTACAATCTACGTTTAAAAAAAGCCGTAGCAGACCGTTGTGTTCCAAGAACAGAACGTCTTCGGCTTTATCCTATCTGGAAATTGTGGCTCAAGAAATATCGTACGTGCTATAAATAAAACCTCTTTTACAATATTCCTGTACGGAGGATGACGAACTGTATCGAACAAACGCATCTAGATCAGCCTATTGATATACCATTTTCTCGTTTTTACTTCTTAGCTTTCCCTGGCATAGAACGGCGGCGTTTATGCAAACGCCAAAAAATTTCGACGACAATTGTCAATGAGAAGTTCTCCCCACCCCCAATCAGAGGGTGGGGCACTTCGACAGCACTGTTCGTAAGTTTGTGCCCATATATGGAGTACACAAAAAAATATTTAGTTCAAATATCCGAAAGAAAGAAACAAAGTAAGGTAATAAGCAGTGTCGTATATAGGAATTTTTCGGAGAGTGAAGCTGCTACTAAATGTTCGGTTTTTTACGGAAAATCACTGTTTCGGTACATAAATGACCTAGACTATTAAGAAGCTTTCGGGAGAGGGGTACTCCAAGCCAATAGCCTTCCCTAAATACACATACAATAGTAAGGCACCCCTTGACCCTCCCGACCCTTTGTTAAGCTTAAACGTCATATCATTTGAATTATTTTATATTTTATTATAAGTCGATCCTGTCGTTTCCTCTTGTACAAGCTAAAACTATGACTGGTGTTACTTGTTTCATAGATAGACCGTCAGAAGCTGTATTGAACTAGAAAAAGCCGGCTCCCAATATTTAGTCCAGTGGTTCGTTCAACGGATGTTTTCCTCTTAAAAACTTTTTCAACATATATAAGCTTGTTAAGAATTTCTATAGTTTATTTAATAGCCAGACTGTTAATAAAAATGTACTTAGCACAAAACCCAAGGTAATTATAGCTAGAACGTCAATAGAATCTTAGATTTTGAGTGATACAAATCAAAGAGATTAGGTTTTTTAGGTTAGGTTAACGGGTGATCGTTTATTAAACAACATCTATTATTATAAACACTAATAGACACTTTAGACGAAAAGTGCCATTGGCTCAAATATCCATTAGACCAAGGAAATCAAAGAGTTTAGACCAATCGCGAGAAATGGTTTTTTAGGTTAGGTTAAGAGGTGATCGTTTATTAAGAGATTAATTCGTAGACGTTTTAAACCCAACACCTGTTAGACTAACAGACAATTTATACGAAGACTGCCATGGAGAAAATATCCATTACACTAAGAAAATCATGGAGTTTAGACTAATCGCAAGAACTGTTTTTTAGGTTAGGTTAACAGGTGATCGTTGATTAAGAGATTAATTCGTAAACGTTTTAAAACAAACACCCATTAGACTAACAGACAATTTAGAGGAAGAATGCCATGGACCAAATATCCATTACACTAAGAAAATCGAGGAGTTTAGACAAATCGCGAGCAGTGATTTTTTAGGTTAGGTTAACAGGTGATCGTTGATGAAGAGATTAATTCGTAGACGTTTTAAACACCTATTAGACTAACAGACAATTTTGACAAAGAGTGCCATGGACCAAATATACATTAGACCAAGGAAATCAAGGAGTTTAGACTCATCGCGAGAAGTGGTTTTTTAGGTTAGGTTAATAAGTGATCGTTGATTAAGAGATTAATTCGTAGACGTTTTAAAACAAACACCTTATCAGACTAACAGACAATTTAGACAGAGTGCCATGTACCAAATATACATTAGACCAAGGAAATCAAGGAGTTTAGACTCATCGCGAGAAGTGCTTTTTTAGGTTAGGTTAATAAGTGATCGTTGATTAAGAGATTAATTCGTAGACATTTTGAAACAAAACACCTGTTAGACTAACAGACAATTTAGACGAAGAGTGGCATGGACCAAATATCCATTAGACTAAGGAAATCAAGGAGTTTAGACTCATCGCGAGAAGTGGTTTTTTAGGTTATGTTAACAGGTGATCGTGGATTAAGAGATTAATTCGTAGACGTTTTAAAACAAACACCTGTTAAACTAACAGACAATTTAGACGAAAAGTGCTGTAATGATATTCATCATCATTACATCCATATTACCTCAAAATTTCCTATTTTTGACAGTTCGCATGTACAAATGTCAATAGTCCTGATTAATCGATACTTTGACTTCCTACATATTGACAACGAGATTCAAAGATATAATGTTCTGATTTCAAATTTGCCATATAACATTTTGCAACTCCATTCGAATCTAATCATGTTTATTGATAACAATAAACTTTCATTCGAACCATACACCACGTTCATCAACGAACTATTAAAATACTACTTGGGTTCTTCTTTAGATAAACCTACTTCATACCACCAAAAATCAAATACTATCTCTTCTTCCAAAGAGATTACAGATTTCTGGTTACAGCAAAATGATTCACCTGAATTTTTTGGTCTAGTTAACCTATTTAAAAACGTAATCATTTATCCTTGTAATTTCATAAACACAAACTGTAATCAAATATCGCACGATCCGTCACAAATTCAGGATTCTAACCCCCAATTGAGTGACGATACTGAAAACGTCATTTATCAATGCAATGACTTTTTAGATCGTGTCAGCATCCACTGATACTTTCTGTGTTGATAAACCTGACCATTCAATTATTGAAAAGCACGTTTCGCAGGTTAATACTTCCATTACAGAAACTATTACAAATAATTTAATTCCAAACGTACATTTATTCTACAACCAAACAGAATCAAAATCTCCTACAAACATTAATAAAATATCACAGTCAGTTAGGGTACAGCTAAAATTGAATCCTAACCAATGCGTTTTAAATCAGAAAATGCAAGAGCTTCCGAAGGCCGACGATTTGGGGATATCAACCACCGCATCTTTTACGAAGACTTCCTTAGATCCAGAAATTAATTCCTGGAATCTACAAGCTACAACACCTCCAGTTCCTGATGGAAATCACATCAATAACGTTCCTCAAGAACCAAAATTACGACACCTGTAGTAACAGTTCCTGAAAAATGTCTTCAACTGTGTTTCGCCATTGGAACAATGCCATAAGAAGAGATTGTTCTTGGATATAACAGGATGAATATCTTTTTTTCTTTATTTAATTTTGATGTTTAGTTTGTTTTCTCGGATAACCATCAACGAACTTCGCAACAACCTTAACCTTAACCAACAAAATTTTGTTATGTCAAAACGCGAAATTTTATGCAAAGGTCACGCGATTAAACAGCCTTATTACCTCGAAATTAGAACAATGCGAACATTCGACTTTTTGCTAACCGAGAAAATTACAAAAGTGCAACTGCTATTGACCGAACTCAAATTATCTTATCATAATAGCAAAATCCATTTCGCTAATAAACTTTGGCATTATGTGCAGTGTACTAACTTTCAAGTACTTTTCAAGTTATACACCATAAACAAAAGTGCAAAAACAACAGTAGTGACTTATAAATTTCCACGTGAGCCTTGTCATCTCGACATTACATGATATCATACATTGATAACATTCAACTAATCAATCCTGAATAGCATTTGGACCTCCCAAATATATGTGCTACCGGATTAAGCTTCAAGTGTTCATTCTCCTCAAATAACAGGATACAAGAAGATTCAATCATAGTCTCCAACGGGCAATTTCACCTAGTAATTCCTACAACCTTAGGACAATGCTATGAATGCTGCCTCCGTTTTATGAGATCAAACCCACTTCTTCCAATCCTACGGACAAAATGAATACAACTACGTTTATCAATGTTGACCACAAACTTACTACTTAGGCTAACGCTTTTAGATTCAATTAGCATAGTTATTTTTAATTTTAAAAGTTACAACAAATAAATCGTAACGCAAGCATCACTTGTTCACGAAGCACTTATTATGTTGTTCCTTGGTTTTGCTCACGTTACTAAATTTTATTTCTTTCTTTCTAGTAAGAATTACAGAACGTCCTGACAAGTGATTCCTGTACATCAAGTTTATTTTAATTAGGTTAAGTTTTGCGGCAACACCTTGCAATAAGCAACTCATGTTTTTGCCTTAAGCAATTGATGCCCCTTAGCTATCAGCAGTTTCAATTCTTTGATTTTTAACACCTAATTATTATCATAAGTTTTATTGTTTTAGCATTAAGGAACCATTAAAAAGATGCAAACGACCTCAATTTTTTTGTAGCTAGTATACATTAAACATGCCGATCCATACAAGTACGACATTAATGTATGCTATTTTTTTTTTGTTGAGGAATGCATTAAATGCCCTTTTGACTCATGGCTCATTTTCTTTAGTACATGTTCAGCCTTTTTTTTACCCTGGGTGTAATGTAATGATATTTATCATCATTACATCCATATTACCTCAAGAAGGCATTGCATGCTAAGTGATTGCCATGACAACAGTAATCAACATAGAGTATAAATAAATATCTCATAGAAGTAAACATGTGTTTTATTATTTTCTACAAGAGATAACATATAAGTAGTCAACACACTACATTGGTCTTCTAAACACTACAGTGCCATGGACCAAATATCCATTAGATAAGGAAATCAAGGAGTTTAGAATCATCGCGAGAAGTGTTTTTTTTAGCTTGGGTTAACAGGTGATCGTTGATTAAGAGATTAAATTCTAGACGTTTTAAAACAAACATCTATTAGACTAATAGACAATTTAGACGAAAAGTCTAAAGTCTAGTCCATTGGTCCAAATATCCATTAGACTAAGTCCCGTTGGATAAAAGATTATTTGATCAAAAGTCACTGTACCGAAAGTCCATTTGACGAAAAATATCAAACCCAATAAAAATACATTGAAATCTAATCGAAGATAACTTTTTGAACTTCTCGATTTATTGGCGGATTTGACAATTTGGATTCGGTTTTTTTGAACATCTCCGTTTCTATGTTATCTTAGAAACGGTGTTGAGCGTCGCATTTAGAAGAGTTTCGTCCTGACTATCAAATTTATGTCTCGTCTGGCTGAAAAGTCGTAATGGGCTTACAACAGCCACTATCCCGCTTCGCAGCTCAAAAATTAACGCTGATAATCATTATGGTTATGGTGAGCAAACAACCTAGTAATGTCTTTTTTTTTTAATTTGATTCCATGTTGATCATCAGTTTTACGTACGTCAGTAATTCGCGAGGAAAAGATTTTCTTTCTGTACATGCACAAAAAGACACAATGCCCTTTTGTGACTCGTACTTACTTAACCTACCATAATAAGCATTTTAAAAAGTTAATTCCTTGTAGCAAGTGTTGTTCGCCATCCTTCTTTAACACTTAATACCAAGTCGTAAATCTAATTAACAGAAGAAGGGTTAGGTTGGTGTAATTAACAAGTCATAAATCTGAACTTCCAAGATTTGCTGATAACAGTGACAAGAGGAATTAGTCGTGTGCTTAATCATTCTCAATGCTCATTGTTGAATTTCGTTGTTTTCCATTTGTGTTTGGGACATTTTTACATTACCACCAACCAATTACCGGAAATTACATTGTCGAGTGATTGAGCACGTTTTACAAAAGATACACTGTTTCAACTGTTTTCATTAAAATGAGCATACTCTTTCTCTCTTTGCTTGTTTGTATTACAAATGACATCAAAAGCTTTGTCATGTCGCCTTTTACATATCAAGTTGACCACTTTTTTGCAGTTGTTGCTAGGGTAAATTTAATGACATCTATTATCAATCTTAAAAAGTATAAACAAGGATGGCATTATTTTTCAATACATATCGATGAATCTTGTAGAATTAATAATACTTCGAATCTTCGAAATGAGACACAAAAAGCTTTATATATAATCTAAGTCACCTTATTGAAATTTTCGATTGTTTAGAAGAGGTACAGTCGAATTCATAAAAAGAGAAACGATTTTCATTCTATTTGTACTTTGAACATAAATTATTAATTAAAATATTACTTTATATATTTTCCGACATTTGCACATTATGTAAATAAAGCCCTATTAATGATTAATCATTGTTAAAATTGATAGTAATCTAAATTAATTAATATTACATATTTGATACAAGAGTCGTTTCCTTATTTTTGAATGTGACTGTACATAAATGAGAGACGCTATTTATTGTGAAACCGCGCTAAGTAGTACATCGCACCCGTATAGTTGTATGGTAGTAATCTTTAAGAATCAAATACACCCCAATGTTAAATGTATTCCTAATAAAACTCCAATCACGAAGCTGCAATACTATTTGTAAACTGCATCGAAGTAATTTAATAACAAAAAAAGCTAAATGCCCACCACATCAACTATAGGTTAATTGATTTTTAACTCGGGCATTCATAAGCAAAATTAATCTGTTATTATTATTGTTCGTGGATGTTGAGAAAAAAAATCCATTCTTTTAACACCAACTCGAGTTTTCAAGTATAAATACTCACGAAATTACTTTCAATAAAAATTTCAAGGGCACCATTTTTTTATTGTTTTAAGGTGGGATTTATTGTTTGGCGAACGTTTTAATTTTCTCCAATTTTAATCGTTTAATGTTATTGTTGATTTTTGTTCCTCTTCTCTCTCTCCCGTCCCATTAATAATTTTACAAATATAAAACAAAGGTCATTATTCTTTCTTTTTTTGGTTCTGCGAATTTTGGTGCCAAAGAAAACGTGTGGATGTAACTATCTATTAATGAAGTTGCTGAATGTTTTCTAAATATATTTTATGTATAGGAGGTACTATTAGCTACAAAACAGATGAAGTATTGCACTTTTAAATAATTTAGCTGATTGTGAATGAGAGCTCGATATCAATAGTAGCTTGCTGAAGTTTCTTTAGGATGACCTGGATAACGTAGAATTGCCAAAAAGTTTTTCTCACGGAAGAACTGTTTGAAAAACAACTCGTTAAGTATTTTCTTTCGTCGATTCAGACTGTAAGTATGTCTTTTGGTGAGCCTGGACAATCTACATTTGATATTCTTACCTTATCTTAGTTAATGCAGACAAATAAAAACGCTTATCCAAGACTTTTGGGTACCAAGATTATCATGATTGGTTGCCATTGTTTCAGAAGTGGTGTTTTTCAGGTTTGGAGCATGCTATGGGAAAAATTGATAAAGCGCGATTATTTTTGAAAACTTCGTATATTTGCTTACGGGATCTTTACCTTGTCTTAACGGAAACGCTTGTTTTGCGAAGGAAACAACCTTTAGATCTTAGTTGTAAAGTTTGTTTTGATTAGGTTTTGATTGATTAGGTGGTATTAAGCTTTTATAGCGTATCAAATCCCATTTATTGCTAAAGGATTTCTGTTAGGCAAATTCATAAATGTTTTGGAAATGGGGGTATCCAAAGTCATATGAGCTTAATTCTTCAAATGAAATATTCTACCCAAGCAGCATTTTTAGTCACCTCTACGTACCAGCAACCACCGGTGGAACTAGAAAGTTTTTGCCGTTAGTCACAAGAACATAATTGCTACGGTATTGTTACGGGCCGGGAACCAAAATGGGGAACAATTCTCGGGTAGCAGATACGTTGCAGTAACCTGTCCGGAACGTGTCCAGGTACCTTTAGGCTACGTAGCGGGAACGTGGCGGCGTAGTAATTGCTACTTTCGTGGAACTTTTTTTCTCTTTGACACATCGTGTCGCGTAGTTGCTCTCTCTTACTCTTGCAACTTAACAAATATTCTTTCACTTTCTCTACTAATGCTGCGGTCATGTCACAAAATGGATTACTATTTTATTTGTAATACGTACATTTTACATAAAGAGATGAAATGTTTCGTTATTTTATCATTCTAGCATACCAAAACTATAAACCATCACAACTTTTCTATTAAATGCGATGATGATAGATCGAAAAATTACGACGCGCCTTCTTTAATAGTATATTACATTACTAGTGTGGAAAGTGAAACTTTTCGTACGCACGAGTGTGAATTGACACGGAAATCACACGAGTGCAGAAAAGTTACTTTCCAACGTGTAATGTACAATATTTTTCCTACGACCCCCCAAATTTCAAATGTTTAAAAAATTTTGATTTTTTAAAATTTTCAAGAATATATAATTTTTGAAGATTTTAAAGCAAAATTTTTATGGTTAGGTTTAACAGAGAAAATCACACTTAAAGCTAATTTTCTTAAGCCATTTATTTTTAGGATATAAAGTTTAATTTCTTAAACAATTTAGTTTCACAATATGAATAATTATAACGAAATTTCTATCAAAACATTTCCAGAAAAATAAAATTAAGTTATCTTGACAACTTAATTTTATTTTTCTGGAGCTGAATTATGACAATTGTTAAAGTGAATGGGTGTTTGTTAACATTTTATTTAATAGATTATTTTACATACATATAATCTTTAACCTCATGTACCTTTCGGTGTCGAGGCGTCAGACACACCGAGCCGCAGAGTGGATATGTGCATGTGAGTAGATTATTTTACTAAATATAAATTTCAATTTTAAAAACTCATATATTCATAACTTATTTAAACATAGTATAAAATTAAACCTGGGGTTTAGCAGCAAAATTAATTAAATGAATTACTATTACAATTTATAATATAATAATTTCAGAGGCACATAATTTATTTTTTATTTAATAATATCTCCATAATTAACAAATATAACTTCAACTAATAACACAATGCCAGGTGTGAAAGAGGCTGCCTAACTAAATTATTATTACTCTTATTTTTCTCCCATTTGGCATCGCTGATTTTAATCTTGGCAAACTTGCTTCAATAATTTTCATGTATTATAGTGAGGTTACGTTGGGTGTAATCTATTAGATATTTTTTTTGATAGCTAAAATAACTAATTAAACATTAATTAAAGTTATATTTATAAGAAAAGAATAGATACATAATGGTAAAAATGCTTCTCAAAATTGGATTAAACATTAATGTCATCATTTTAATGTAAACAAAATTCATGGATTTCTAGATATTGCTTAGCGTGACGTATTTTCATAACACACACGTGTGTTATGTTCCTATCATACGCGTGTTATATGACTCACTTTCTTAATATCGGTAGCGTTTGCTATTGTTCACTTTCGTATGGGGTCGTAGGAAAATATATTTTTTAATAAAGAATGTCTTGAATAAAATATGAAAAAATACTTATAAATTGATAAACATGATAGAAACCATTTTATTTTATTCCTAAGGTACAATGGCATCGTTTTGTTATCTTTATTGAGAGTTATAGTAAAACACTTTTTAACAATTGCAACAAATTGCAAATTGATTAATAGCCTTCAACATTTTACAAGTAAATATGGAGTAGTTTTGAAAAAGTCACCTTAAAGTGTGTACCTTAACTGTAAAATGTGTGTATAAAGTTTGTGTCACTTTATAAACAGTAACGGGAACCAAACAAATTCTACTTCTAGGTTGTTGTTACCACGAAGTATAAAATAAGTTAAAAAATTCTGGAACTTTCAAGTGACTCTTACCATAAAACGACGCACACTGGTAGAAATTACCGACTTAGGCACTCAAAAATAGTGTTAGATGTAGTGACCCATTTGTTTGAAATTGTAATAAATCACTTTTTAGAAGATCAAATGGCTCGATACCACTCGTTTTATTTCTTAGAAATGTCAGTGCTCATGCACGAATGAGGTTAAATAGGTATATCTCCCTCAGCGTAACTGGAACTTTCTAGTAATTCTGGTGCAAAATAAGTAGTGAAAATTGCTTTCAAGTGATTCTGCTGGGTAGCATGAACGTAAGTTTTACTTTCAATACTACCGTATAGTTCAGTTACTTTAAAGGTTAAGCTATGGTTTCAGACCGGTGGCAGAAACTTTCGGTGCTACTTTAAAGTTTTAAAAACTTTAAAGTAGCTTCGGGCAAGTTACTGCTACAATCATAATATCACTTGAAGTTGCAACAACATTAAAGTAATTATACTAAGTAGCAATACCGTTCCACGTACTTTAAAAAGCTACTTAGAAGTAATGGAACTACATAGTTCTAATAAATAGTAGAAGTAACTACATAATTACTAAATTATTCCAAATTGCAGTAATTAAACCTATAAAGTCATAAATTTAGTTGTAGTTACGTAACAGCTACTCAATCAAAGTTCCGATCTCAGTTAACAGTTTATAACAAAATTTACCCAACATAATAGCAAAACCAAGTCCCGGAGATAAATGCCTTAACCTTTGTGGATTTTGGCTTATATACACCTTCCAGCCATAAATCTAGCAAATACGAAAATTCATTCTTTTTTGCTTTTACTTCCTCGCAGCTGCGCATACCAAGTTTCATTACAGTTGCATCAGTGTTGTCTTATCCTTGCGCCATACTATTTATGTAGCCTAGTATTTATTTTAATAATTTTATATAACTTGGAAAATTATATCTTGGCGGATTTAAGATAAAGGATCATAAGTGATTAAGTTGTATTGAGTTTTGGAATTTGCGTAAAATTGTCTTTTCATTTACTATAAACATTAACAATCGTTCATTCAGGATTTTTTAATTTTATGGCCCTGCGGGTTATCAGCTATTAGTACCTATTTAAAGTCCCGTATTTGTTGTAGTTGCAGGTGTGTGTGCTTCCCTTTAGTAAAATCTGCTTGGTTCGTCGACGAGATACTACAAGTGTTTTTTTCTGCGTCTGCCTCCATTTGTAATATCTGTTTCGTAAACGTTTATAAGTAGCATTTCGATTTGTTTGTCTAATTATACAGGGATAAGCAAAAATATGGAATAATGTTTATTTTGTTCTGAGGAAATCGTCTGTTTTTGCCCCTGTCTAGGGGGCTCTGAAGTAAAGTCAATTAAAGAATCCACAAACGATTTTTGGTTTCTTGTAGCTTTCGTATCCAAATTTCTAATCTGCGATGATTTTCGGTTAAAATTTTTGAAGACTCACCAATGTTTGGTATCAATAAGATGGTGTGCCACCACATTTTGAAGTCCTTCAGATATCATCTGGATAAGTATCTTTGATGTCTTAATTGTCCTAATTTATTTCTTTGGCAATATTTAAAGGCAAAACAATAGAACAGAGCCAGAAATCTAAGATATGAAAGAAGAAATAACTTTGGAAGTGTAAAAATACTGACCAACCCATCGACAGCTAATGTTAATGAACTTCAAAACCCAATTTAAAAATCATCTTTGGATATGTAGACTTTATGGGGTTTTGCGTAACTCGGAAAAAAAGAGTACTTTTCGAATCTAGTAAAGAAACAAGAGGGATGTAATTTAAAACAAAATTGTCGATGTCATACCTCGTCAGGTGGGTGGAGGGGAATTTTCTTTCAAAACATTCCCAAAAAGAAACAAAATTTGCTCAACAGTCGACCAACTAAAAGGATCCAACGCGATTTTGGTGAGAGGACCTAAAATATCACGTCCAATTTTCTGTATTCAGAACAGAATGTAAAGTTAATATCCCCATTCCTACACTTGCTTGTTGACTGAACCTTGTTGACCTGTAACGATTATATAGTTTCTGATATTTTTGTATATTTTTGTTACATATTTCGTTGATTTTGACATTAATACTGTTTTTGTTTGTTGCAGGTATGTATCAAATCAAGTTCACTTTAGAATGCTTTCGTACCTGAGGAGTAAGTATTCGCCCATTAGGCCTTTTCTAGCAGCAGCAAGACGTATACACATTCTGCTTATTATCATCGTTCTGAATAGTACAGGTACAAGGGAAGGTTCTTGTGGGACCTATTGTTTCAAGTGCAAAAAATAATTTCATATATTTATGACCCGAAATGTTCAGATACATTGAAATTGTGAACTTTAAACTTAATAAGCATCACTTCCTCTAAACACATTTGGTTTTCTTGTCATTCAGATTGATGATACTTTTTTTTCCAATCGCGCGATCAGGATTATTTTTCATTGACCCTTATATAATTCTCCAGATGTAACCGATTTGTCAGAAAGGAAACAATTTTCTAGATTGTCCAATTTATCAATCCGTCGGCATTTGCAAATACGTGTTGTATGTTCCCAACCCATTCTCGGAAAACTCTCGTCTGAAGAATTTCCTTTTCTAAAACTTCGTTTATGTATGCACTTCTAGAGTGATACTCTCGCGTCTCGAATCGACTGACTTCCTTTTGCAGTTGACTACTAGACCAAACTTTCACGTTTGTCGGCGGCGATAGTTATGTAGGCGGAATAACGAACGAACTCCACATTTGGTCAGCAGTACAAGGTCGCAGTCTTCAACCTTGCTTCAATTGTTTGCTGTATGTGTGTGTGTGCACTTGCAGTTGACGGTTGTTGTGTGCAGCAACATACATATACAATTGCGTGGGTTTTATAATTGTGTTTGTCTGATAATAATGTTTGTAACATCAAACAAAACATGTCTAGACTAATTTAGAGGAAGAGGAAATAAATGATCCCTGTGATATTTGTGTTTCGGCGAAATTTGTTCTCTCTTGCTTGCTGCTTGCCATATGAAGTAACGATCGGGAAAGGAGGGGGTATTGAACTGCTAATGCTCTCTGTTGTTTCGTCGTTGTAGTCGCTTGGATGCTTTCTTGTTTTGTTTTTTTTTTAATTTTCTTAGTATAAGTTTAATTACGATCGTGGCCATTTAAAACAGAATATAATGTAGAACAAGTAACTATAAGTACCTAATGTTGAATTTAATTAATTTAGACCAATCATTGACGTTCAATAACATTTAAAAGTTATTATTGTTAGGGGGCTTGTTTTTAATTATTGCATGCCTGCCCCTTTCTTTTGAGCGTCTATTAAAAGTGGCTTGCGTTAATGAAATTGCCTTGATTGATTATTTCCAAAGAACGCAACGGGGTACTATTGAATACTTCGTTATTTATTTTGTAGAACGGGCTAATTGTTATCAAAGGGGGCGATGGACCGGAAACGAATGCTAACTGTTGTAAAATAATAAAGCAATTGCACGTGCTACTGCTGTAAAATATTGTTTTATGAGTTGATTTTCTTTGAGATCTTTCTGTAAATGGAATTGGTTCAATACTGTTCCTGCATCTATAATACATTTATCTTTTGTATTACCTTTTTGGTTAGGATAGGAGGAAATGAAGGTAGTTTTCACTTTAAAGAGATGCTCCAACGTAACAAACATCTACAAATTATTAAAGAACATGAAATGCAAACATATATTACAAACGCATGTACGTTATTACCTGTAGGAAACAAATCAAAGAAGTTTATGGTTATTCAAACTGCCTTTTCACGTACACGCATGTAACATGTTTAATACTAAAGAAGTAAGAGGCGATAAGGTAACCCAAAAAATAAAACCGAAAAAAATGAAATCCATCGGGCAGACAAAGAGGTCGATCTTGGCCAGATTTAAAGAACACATAATGGATTTCATTAAGAAAGCAAGTGTTGCCCAAATATATACATACATATGACACAATACATGCGATTAAAGTTGATAAATTGAAATTACTCCGAACTGTTTATTCAGCTTGATGCATAGAAAACGCAAGCTTATTTTTATTTGAAAGACCACGAATTTATATTACCAGAGGAATTTAAATTTCTTAAATATTTAATAATATAAGTACATATTCTACTTTCAACTAATGCCCGTGAACATGTAATTTAATCTAAACGAAGACAGAAACACACGATCAAGTTTTTAAATTAAAAAGAAATATTTTTTCCAAAGTGATTAAATAAGAAAATTAAGTTTGTTATATTTAATAATATTGGTAACGAACTGCCAATTCCGTCTTGACATTCCATTTGCAAATCTTCTGCGTAAACAAAAGGGTTAACTGTAAACAAAAGATATGAAACAAATGAAATATTTTTCTTTACAAAGTGATTAAATTAAAATGATTTAAGAAAATTTAATTTTTTAATTTAACAATTTAAATTCCATCTGAACAGTGCATCAATTTTTTCAAATAATACCATCAATTTTAATTGAAGCTATTAAAATTTATGTAATGGAAAGAAAGGCAGGAGATTTTTAAAACAACACAATATTTTAAGCTGTTTTTTTAGTCGAAAGGTACCTCAGTGTAAATTACACATGGAAAGCATAAAAATTAGTCAAGACCAACCTTTTTCCCCTTTTCTATTAGAAATACACTCACGGACAAAAATATAGTATATTTTTTAGGTGTTTTTTTTTGTAATTTTTCTGTAACAGTTATGTAATGTAGCTTTTATTGTTAAGTGTCTTATTTTAAAGTGTTACATAAATTTGTATTGTCTACACTTAACAAAAAAAACTACATAAATGTTATAAGAAAAACTCAATTCTCTAATTTCAACAGTTTTCTATTGAATTGAGTGTTGAAATATACTATTAGTATTAGACGTATAAATGAGTGGATTTTCTGCGCATATAGGGGAGGTGACCCGAGTTACAAACAATTTTGAAACAATACTGAAGATGCGCTGTTAAAGAGTAGCAAAAGCAAAAAGAATTAAGTTATCTTGTGCAAATTATATTAGAAGTTTTTGTTTTTACAGCATAATTACAGCCTACTTCCAAATTTAACAATATTTTCCATAAACCAATTAAAATCAGATCGAAACGCAGAGTAATTTAAGAACCATGTAAAAAGTTTGACTGGTAGTTGGGTGGGGGGGGGGCATAAATAAGAAAAATGCTGTATCAAGGTTACAACCTGTCTTTTTTGGTTACTAAGCTACAAGTTTAAAGTGGTTAGCATTACTTTTAAATTCAAAACTGTATATAACATAACAAAGACGGAAACGAAAACTTTTATCAAGTTACTTAGGTGGTTGTTTCCGTTTGTCAATTTTGCTTGATTATCTAAACGAAAGAATTCAAAGTTTTGTTGAACATTAATAATAATTTAATATTAATATTAACATCCGATTTTTCATGAAGTATGTGCATTAGAAGTAGGCAATGTTCATTGCCTTATGTATCTTCTTATCTACTTTCCCAGAGCCAAACTGGACAATGGCTTTATTGTTCATTTCATGAAAAATAAGGCTTACTCTTAGGCTTAGTAATTGCAGTGTAGTAATATTTTAACAGCCTCTAAATTGAATATCTTTGAAGATTAGGCTTCGTGTATTTTGTGGCATTCCATTTGTCATGTACAATTGTTCGCACTTTGTAAAAAACTTAATACCCAGATAACAAAGGCATGTAAAAGGTTGGACACTGAGCGTCGTAATTGTATGACGTAAATTTGACCTGATAATGACCTGCTAATGTCCCAGCCCATTGATGTCATATGATAGAGGTCCATTTCACGTCTTATGCTAGACGTTAATTTGACGTTTTTTCAGATTATAATTTGGTAAGCCCCTCCCACTAGTTTTCAGAAAGACTACCTATTAAACTACGCACTTTAAGCTTACATGTTAAAAAATATGATCAGAAAAAGACGTTACATATTTGGTTTTTTACTTTGGAAATCTGTACGATACAAATTAATATGTCATAGAAAATGACGACAGTATGACGTTATATATGGCACGTCATTTTAATGTCATTTATTGGACGTCATTATGTCGTCGATTCTTGGTGCATTGACGTTTTCTTTTTGACGAATTAGCAATATAAAATCACACCTTGTAAAATTTCCTTGTCGGATCAAGATAACTTCAGATCATGCTGTATTACATTAAATTATTCAAATGTACATAAACCTGACCTTACGGTACCACCTATGTATATCTACTAATAAAATTATACATAATAATTGATATATCATTTTTATTTTAATTATGTAATATTAAATCAGAAAACAGACTTGGATAAATCAAAACAAAAACGGAAGAAAGAAAGGCGAGGCTGCTTCTTTAATTACCGTATGTAAATCTTCTACATTTTATACCCTCCCTACTAATGGGTGGTAATAATAATACCTACAACGAACTACTTTATGTAGCATATGAATGCATGAAAATGGAAATTTTATAACTACTAAATGTACGTATATACAGAGGTAGTGCAAAGTAGGTGTAAATTTATTGCGGAAACATTTCATTCAATGACAAAATACTGGGTACTCCAGTTCAGCAGTTCATGTGTGACAGTTAAAGGTAAATTCAAATCGCGATAATATTTAATACCCGACTGCCAGGTACTATTATTCAACCAACGCAAGAAGGAAGTTATGGAAGTGTAAATTATTTATGTAGGATATTATTATAAATGCCGAGCATGTAAAGAAATCGAGGAAGTTATAGGTTATTTTTGTTGCTGCACAGTAACCTCATTAGTTGGGAGTTTGTGTAAAGATTTATAGCAGAGTAAGTTAATGACGTCATTAAGAATAAAAAGTATACGCGATATATCTGGATATATCCCATAACAGTTAACATATTTGTCAATTCATTTAAAAATAGTCAATTATAAATGGCATACTTAGTCGATTTGGCAGGATTGCCATTCTTAGTAGTTTATTCCATATAATTACGGATGATAGTAGGTAACAGTATAGAATAGGTAGCCCTGCTTTAAGAAATTTAACAAATTAAAGTTAGGACATTCCATACATTTGTTTTGCATTTTAAGACATTATTTATTGATTTGTATAAAAATGTGCATTTTACTAGAGCATTTTACTGTTTACAACTAAAAAATACAAGTTTCAATAGAAAGAAAGTTATTTGCTTGAAAAAGAGCTTCAGCTCTTCAGCGGTGGTATTTCAAAACCTTAGTTTTGCGAACAATGAACATAGAAATCGCTACTAATTGTGCGCTTTCAGATTTGAATGATTAAAGAATTGTTCAAAAGTAATGTTTCCTTCTATACCAGAGACATTTTGTCCGTTTTGTCCTATCACATACCCACCCAACCTCAGCCTCTCAGTGACAGACATTTTGAAATATTGTATTTTTATTTAGGATATTCCGTAAATTAGAGCCGTAAAATTAATGAGGGTTAATCCTAAGAAATATTGTTGGTTATGTTCTTTAAACAGTATGGGCCTTCTTCTGGACCAGACAATCTCCTTTTCAAGCGCTTTCAGGCAAGCTGGGAGCACATTGACCACAGCAAGTTTGCTACAGCTGAGGATGAAGGCATAGTTAGCCACTTGATCCAGGATGTAAAGGAGGATGTGCTTGCTTTTGCAAAGGAGCAGCTCCAGTCTACAACCTATAGAGATGACTACAAGGAGTTCATAGAACTTTCTATCCTCTTCCTTGGAGGATCCCTGTCTGGCTACCACTACAACCGTCCAGGAGCCATGTATCATGCCCGCTGGATATCAAAAGTTGTCTACTCCCTTAAGATGTGGATGTTTCGGCAGCATGTTGAACATCTGACAGCGCGAGAAAAGGACTGCAAGAAGGACATCTTTGTAGTCAGGATCTACCTAAAGGATTGGACTACTGCACCAGTTGCTGCAGCTGCTCCCTTCAATGACCTTCTCCTTTTCCAGCAGCTTCGTTATTACATTTGCCAAGTTCCAGGAACATCTTTAGTATCTCTCTGAAGAGTTGGTGATCATGAGTCTTTTTTACCCAAATGTTTCCATTGACACCAAGAGTGCCGTGGTGGAAGCAATGTTACAGCAGCAAGGCAGTGAGAAGTGCGAGAAACGACTAAAGCTGCAGGTCAACATCTATCACTGGAATCCCTGGTGATCACAAATTCCCAAAAGCTCTTGAATGCTCTGCAGTTGGATCCAAGCTTCCTCAAGGATGATCCTCAGGTTTGGGAGCAGAATCCTAAGTTCTTGGAGGCTAAAGGTAGCATTGACAATCGCACAGTAGTCAATGACAATTCAGAGAGGGGTGTGGCACTTATTCAGGAATTCTATGGTCATCATACCAAGGACGAGGACCAACTCCAGTTTCTTCTACAGGTGGTTGCCATGCACAGAAAGCAGTTCCCAGACTCAAGGAAGTCCACCTTGACAACTGAGCAACAATGAGTGGTGCTGCAGCCTTGAGCGGCTAAACTTTATTTTTAACCATTACTTTGTGTACCACCCTAGTGCATATAGAACATAACTATTAGTATATAATACATTAAGAACGAGTGGATCTTCTGCGCATATAAAAGAGTGGGTACCAGGGTTTTTAACACTTTTTTAACACAGTAACGGAGAATTACTGAGCTCAATCTGTTCCTTTATTAAAGGTAAAAGTTCCATCAATTTCTGAGATCAGTCTGTACACCAAATTAACACTTCACCTTTTGTTTTATTTCACTTTTAGTTTACTTTGATTGTTCATTATAATTATTATTAATTAAATTATTAAGAACTTATAAAAATATTGTTTAAGATGTGTAAGATGACATTTGTCATAACCTCGAAATTTTATCAAAATAAGGTACAACCTGACATGACTTCTGCTCTGTATGAAATTTCAAGAGAAAGTAACCAAATTTTCGTGCTGTTTTTATAATGATTGGAAAACAATTGCGAATCGCTAATGATTTTCCTAGTTAGGAACTAGATTAATTTAGTAAGTTACTAGAAAACAAAAGAGTGTCTTTTACACTAAAATGTTCATAACCACATTGTTAATAATATATTAAACTAATTGTTTAAACAACTGTTATAAAACGAAATAGGAGAATTTCTACTTACTAACAATACCAAACATTAATGTCCTGATGCAAAATTAACTCCAGGATTCAATAACAATCATCTTGAATTTCCTCGCAATCATTACTTCACAAAAATTTAAATAACAACATTTTAACATCTTGTACATTCTTTTCTTATCATAAAATTAATCCTATCAAACAAAAATTACATAAATTTTGACACCAAAATTATAAATATAAACTAAATTTTAACATTCTAACAGGCCATGCTGAAACGTTACAATTTTGGGATTTCAAAGGCCTAAATCTTCTCTTAAAAAAGTTGTCCACTTTGACCTTTTAGTGTCAAAAGCACTCCAGAACTTGCTTAACAACATTGTAGTAAAACATTTTAGTTAGAAATTCAAATTTAAAAAAACATCCATTTCCTATGGAAAATCCTGAATCGTCAAAGAAATAGAACATTTTCTTGAAATTCAATAATAAAAACTGTAAGTAAAGTAATAAATACTTGTGTATACCTTCTTACCCATGCCTTTAATAATTTTCAGGTGAAAACAGGCCTTAAAATGGCTTCAAAATATGTAAATGTAAGACTTATCAACCATCGACATAGGATCGTCCATCCTGAAATTGAGTTTGTGGAAATTCAAGTGAAGAATCTGTGTGTATCCTTCATAAATTGAACCAAATTTAAATAAGTTAAATCTATTTTTTAAATTAAATTTAATTCAGTCGCCTGTCAGATAGGCAACACATCCTGCATATGTGCATTTCTGCACTACTCAAATATGTTATATCATAACAATATGCAATCTATGTGATCTCCAAATTTAAGATTTGCATCTACCACTACTCCTAAATATTCTTATTTTATTGACTGTGTCAACATTCGAATTTTCTATTTTAATTTAAAAATTTGTTTCTGTCCATTGATTGACAATATTCACTTTACCAAAAATCATTGCATTTGTTTTATCAATATTTAACTTAGTTACATTTTGAAGAAGGTCAGTACTTAATATATGGAGAACCTCATCTCTATTGCTCCCAGATATGTAAATCATCTGCAAATAAATGCAGTTTTTACTTTATAAATAGTATTATTTATGTAAATCATAAATAATAATGGTCCAATAGACTACCTTGAGGAACTCCATAATTAATCTACAATACTTCCGATTCAATTCCATTACATCTTACTTTTTGTTTTTTGAATCAATATCGCAGAAACATTAACGTAGTTTTCTTAAGCTCTCGAGAAGGTAACATACATCTTAAATACAAAAAATCATAGAAATCTTAGACCAAAAGGTACAGACCCTGGTGGATTTGCATGGAATGACCCGTACGTTGAACTAAAATTAAGATTTTTAATAAAATTCTGATATCGCATAAGAAAGTCTGATAAAATTCGTATATGTGGTAAAATTCGGTAATCGAATAAAATTCGAATATCGGATAAAATTCGGATATTGTATAAAAATCAGATTAAAATCTGAATTCGGGTATATCAAGTAGGTTTCGGTTCCTAATTAATTCTAATTTACTTTTAATTAAAACATTGTTTGTTTATTATGATAAATCTTGAAATTTATATTAAATGATATTAGTTTTTAAAAGTTGACAACCGCTAATATATCTTTATTGGGACTTCTAAAAAATTCTACTTGTTAAACCTTTCATGCCTTATTTCTCACTTTCTTTAATTTCCAATAGCATTACCATTTTCCCACATTCTTCACTCAAAAAAGCAAAGTGGGTTAATTATAGTATATTAAATAACAAGTTTTATAAGGGTTGATTTGGCGCACGAATCCCAAGTTAGAAAACGAGTCGCAGGCGAGTTTTTCTATGAGATGAGTGCGCCAATGCCCTTATAAAACGAGTATTTTATGCTATTTTTTCTAATTTGCGCCCCCTTTTTTCTTATTTTAATACAAAAAAAAATATTTTGGTCGTCTAGAGAATTTTGTGTTAGTTGGTAACACTCGGCGCCCACTTGAGTTTTGGAATCATTTGTCATCATCCGTCACTTCAAATAAATTAATTATTACTTTTGTTACTTTATTAGTGTTACAAATAAATAAAATATGAGCGAAGACAACTTAATTTGCACTCCGCCCGAAATTCGCGAAAAAAAGCAAAGATGATTAAATCGATGATACGTGTCTTGTTTATAGTACCATAAAATTACAAACATGAATTGGACTTACTGATTTGTCCAAGCAGATTTGATGTAGGTACGAGACTTGTTTATGTTACTAATTAGGAATATCCAAAACCTAACCTTCTTTCCAAGTAAAAATAGACCATTACTTCAAGTGAAATTTCATGTAAGTAACAATCAACAAACAGCGAACCAATTCAACGATATTAATTAAAAATTTATCGGAGGTTGACAATTTTGACAGATACTTGCAGTTTGAAGTTGCCACATTCCACGCATTACCCAACCAACCCTTAAAAACTAAATAACTCTATAATTCATTAAAGTACAGTGTACTTTTATAGATAGCTATAAACGACTCCTACTGATAGACGTTAATAAATGTATTACAAACGCAAATTAGAAAAACGATATTTATGGTGGTTTTCTTTTAAACCTCACGATAATAACAAGAAAACTAAAACTGTTACATTACTACAACACCATATCCGCTATTCTTACAACACACAACTTCTTACACTAAGTTGCTGAAAGCTTAGCCCGAATGAATGAACCAAACCATGAAATATTTTTTCTTCATGAAAAACCGACACAAGAAAAGATTACGAATCCGATGTTGAAATTGTCGTTGTGGCGTTGATTCACATTGGGAGGAACAGATCCTACTTTTAGAGAGAGCTCCTGCTTATCTTTCGACATGCACAATCCATCACAGACCGGACAGGTTTTACATCTTATAATAACGGATATAACGGTTCATTAATACACACTACATTGATTTTTCAGCTGTAGTATGGTGTGGTGGCTGAATTTTTCCGTCGATTAACTTGCCCGGAGGCTAAAAGATTGGTATTTTTAAATTGATACTTTTATAGGATGTAATTCGGACGTTTGTGTTGCGAGGAAACAATAAAAGGAACAAGCACTTCCTTAATTTAGTATTTTCGAAACCTCTAAAAAAATCGAGCACCTGCTGAAGTACTTATTATTATGCGTTTGTTGTTATGTAATCCTAATATTAATTGTTGTAATAGTTACAAGACAATGAAAATAAAAAATGATGAAAGTGGAGAAATTTGCAATAAGATTCTAAGTTGTGGTGATACTTTAAACTATTTGATTAAAGTAAGGCTGGAGACAGTAAACGCTATTTGATTTTGATTAACTTCACGTTAATTTTCAGTAAAGTATCATGGCATTTATTTCAATTTTTAAAAGGAGCTCCTCAAGGAAGACTGTTAAGGGCCTGTGTTATATTGTTTAAGAATAGTGTTTTTGCATTAGAAGTATCGTCTAGCAGCCAAAATCTTTAAACAAAGCCAGTAGAACTTCACATATTTCCGATGTTTCAGAATGATGCAATCCAACTTTGATTTACAGAGATGATCAAAATTTGTTTTTTTAAGCGGCCATGCGCCCAAACTGTACTGCATGAATTGCTAGATTTGTTTTAATGTTTTCCATAGAGATGACTATTGTCTCGTCATTGTACAAGTTTGGGATCCATTCGATTGTCTTTTGTTTCCCTTCGCCCACTTTTACTGAATTATAATTGATATCGGAAACGAATGTCATATCTCTATGGGATCTGCTTTATCTTATAAAATGTACTGTAGGCTATTACAGGAGTAGGTCGAGGGAGTGTGAATTGTTTTGTTAGGTACCGTTATTTAAAAAAAAGCGATCGCCATGTACACGTGCGGCTCCACGGTATTGATAGCGCCGTATATCAGACAACAACTCTTATTACTACCCCCCTACCCCAATCCTCAAGAGCCAACAAATAAAAATAATTCAGAAAGAAAAAGTGCATTAAAAAAGTCTTAGTTTGAAACAATTGAACATCGAAAAATATAAATTTGTAGTATGTTCAGACACTGGTAGACTCTATCGTATCTACTAGCTACCTGAAGATCATAGATTTAAGAATTATCTTAAAAATCATGAAAGTTTTAATAAATGGCTGACTGTCTTGTAATACTGCTTGGAACAGGCAAGCATTCATAAATTGTAGTGTTGCTAACAACCTATTAGAGATTTCTAGAATTGTGAATTATACAGGGCATTTCACTTAAGATTCGTATTTTCTAAACAGATGATAGTATTCGTCAATAGAAACAAAAAAATCTTATGCCATTTTTGATTTTACGCACATCGAAAAACATTTGCTAAAAGGTTCAACTTTTGGGAACTGCTGGAAATAATAATCATAACAAACTGTGGCATCACCTAGCTTCAGCTGCATCAATGTATCAGATATCACGTTGGAAATGCAGTTAGGTACATCCGGCTAGCTACTAATAACGATAAATACTAATGATATTAAGCTTTTTTGTTGCATTTTATGTGTACTATCAGCTGTCCAGAGGATATGAATCTTAAGTGAAACACCCTGGGATATAGGGAGAATTAAAGACTATGCTTTCAAAACTCTTTAGTTTTTTATATCGCGCTTATTATTCATGGACAGATCATTTCACCTTCAAAAAGCATCACCACCTTCCTTCGAACAGATGGGGAGGGGATGAAGGAAATGGTCTAGGTGAGTGGAAACTGCAGCATTGAGATGATTTAACTGATAGTTTACCAGCGACATTGCTAGAGGTCGCAGAATCTCGAGACTGATCTGCCATAGATTGGTTTGAATCTTAAGAGACCCAAAATATTTGAAGCATCGATGAAACTGAATGAATGAGTGATTTACTGCCGGATACACAAAAGTTTTATGGCATTCCTACAACCATCTCTTCGATGTACTCAACCATTCCAAGAGATATAAAAGTAATTATAGAAATAATACCCGGGAGTTACACACAGCCAAACGTTTTAAATTTAACAGATTCCAGCGCTGTTAAAAACTGTGATTACTAAACATTTTTTTAACCATTGAACTGAACATTACCTTATCATATCTCCATCAAGGCCTGTAATTGTCGGTGCCTTTCCATTTATCGGTCCAGCTACAGATATTACTTAATACGAACTCCATTAACACAAAATTTGATGGCACGTTCTAGTTAGTACATCCCCACTGAAATCAGCCTTCTATTACTCCAGATGTTCAAGAAACACAAGAAAGTACATACAAAATGAGGTTCTATGTTTTTCTTAGGTCTGTTTAAAGATTAAACAGGAGACTTTTAAAGAGAAAAAAGTGGACGTTTCGCTAATTAAGTTGAGCTTACTCGTAGTCATAGGCAAACATGTCTTTTTACTCATCAGATTTATTTTCTGACTCTATTAATCTCTTCATCAATATGGTCAGATAGTCGTGTTATCAAATCAAAGATCACATATATTGGATCATATGCATTTTAGTTATTTATTGTTGAAAGTAGTATAGCTCAAAACGAAGCACGTGTTGTTTGTAAACAACAAAATATATATTATGAAGCAATTGATGTCATCACTCAAAACTGATTTGATTGTTGTAATCTAGTCACGTGATTCGATGCAAACAAATGATTTAATTAATGGTGGAGATGTTGTTGTGGTTAATATGAGTTGTGCAGAACAAAACCACATGTGGCGGCATGTTCAAAGTGAACAAAGAATGTGAGAGTAAATCCAAGATGGCGGCCGCCTTTTAACCCAAGTGGATAGGTGTCGCTATCTCGGAAGCTTCGATATAGAGCAAAAACGGGAGAAGTTTGACCGTTTAGTCGCAGAGTAAAATAATTCCAACGCGAGTCATCAAGGTTTCAGTCAAATCATCTACTACTGAAACACTTACGTTAACAAGATCAGTTTCTTGTCTACAAACAATACGTTTTTTGTTTGGAATGATAATGTCAATTCTTGATCTGAACTCTCATTGATATACTACTGTTCAACTTTTAGACACCCGATCTTCTAGGTAAGACCAAATAGGTCTGGAAAATTAAAATAACCTAAGATTATTTATAGTCTTCAGTAAGTTTCTTTTTACGATATGTGTGCGTTATAATGACGAACTGGTTTCTATTATTGCAAAACCAATTCTGAAGAGTCTGAGCTTGACACTAGATTAATGGCGAGGTGAGAACGAAACTAACGTCTGACCAGGGGGAGGCATGCATCTGTTCGTTTTTCAGTTTCTCTCCTGCTTTTCATTTGATGTCGGAGTTCCATAATTTCCACCAATTTTGATTGAATTACGCACCAAAGATTCCAAACATCATCAAACCTTGTTATGCGGTGCAGGTTTTGGAAGTATAAGTATTGGTAATGAAACAGGATCAACCGTGTATTTCGACCAATCCAGAGGCCGGCGTTTGATAAGCGTCGAGAAAGATCTAGACTTTACTGGAAGACCTCCGTGAGGGATATACAAACATAGCTACCACACGAGGAGGGGAATCGACGATTAGAAGCGGCGTAATATAAATAAATGACCATTAGTGGAAATAAATAATATATGATTGTGCGTTTAAAATAAATTAGTTCGTTACGTAACTACAACTAAATTTACGACTTGATAGGTTTAATTACTTCAATTTGGAATATTTTAGTAATTATGTAGTTACTTCTACTATTTATTAGAACTATGTAATTCTATTACTTCTAAGTAGCTTTTTAAAGTATGTGGAACGGTATTGCTACTTAGTATAATTACTTTAATGTTGTTGCAACTTCAAGTGATATTATGATTGTAGCAGTAACTTCCCGAAGCTACTTTAAAGTTTTTAAAACTTTAAAGTAGCACCGAAAGTTCCTGCCACCGGTCTGAAACCATTGCTTAACCTTTAAAGTAACTGAACTATACAGTAGTATTGAAAGTAAAACTTAGGTTCATGCTACCCAGGAGAATCACTTGAAAGTAATTTTCACTACTTATTTTGCATCAGAATTACTAGAAAGTTCCAGTTACTATTAAAAAATTACAATGAAGTGACAGTAACTTCTAAAGACGCATATCTCCTGTAGGTTTGTTTGGAATTTGGCGGTTAATTGTGTTTTTGCAGTGGTAGTAGTTTTGCAAGTTTTTAATAAAAATGTCAAAGGCAAATGCAATAAGAAAAAAGAAGAATTTTAGATATACGTCCACCTTTTATAGAAAATTAAAACAGCTGTTAGGTGAAATCAGTGGAAACAAAATCAACTGTTCACAATACAAAATAGAAAAAAATAGGGATGAGATCACTGATAAACCATCATGTAGTAAACAAGGGTGAAATATATTCTCATTTTTTCTTTCGTCGCTACAACTTTAAAATAAGCCATAATTAAATAATAATTGTTATTAAGTAGCAATCAGTATAAAAATATTGGTTGTTTGTTTACGATTGACGTTTAATTTGAGATGGAAATTTTGCAGTGACATTAGGAGCTAGAAAGTGGCTACGAAAACGTTGACGTCGTTTTATAGTAAGAGTCACTTGAAAGTTCCAGAATGTTTTAACTTATTTTATACTTCGTGGTAACAACAACCTAGAAGTAGAATTTGTTTAGTACCCGTTACTGTTTATATAGTGACACAAACTTTAGACACACATTTTACAGTTAATACTACTTTAAGGTGACTAAAATGTCAAAACTACTCTATATTTACTTGTAAAATGTTGAAGGCTATTAATCACTTTTTATAACTCTCGTAAAGATAACAAATCGATGCCAAATTGTGCCTTATGAATAAAATAAAATGATTTCTATCATGTTTATCAATTTATAAGTATTTTTGTCATATTTTATTCAAGACATTTTTTATTAAAAAATATATTTAAAGAAGGCGCGTTGTTATTTTTCGATCTATCATCATCGCATTTAACAGAAAAATTGCGATGGTTTATAATTTTGGTATGCTAGATTGACAAAATAACAAAACATTTCATCTCTTATGTATTATGTACGTATTACAAATAAAATAGTAATCGATTTTGTAACACGACCGCAGCATTAGTAGAGAAAGTGAAAGAATATTTGTTAAGTTGCAAGAGTAAGAGAGAGCAACTACGCGACACGATGTGTCAAAGAGAAAAAACGTTCCACAAAAGTAGCAATTACTACGCCGCCACGTTCCCTAAAGGTAGCTGTACAAGTTCCGGAGAGGTTACTGCAACGTATCTGCTACCCGAGAATTGTTTCCATTTTGGTTCCAGGCACGTAACAATACCGTAGCAATTACGTTCTTATGACTAACGGCAAAAACTTTATAGTTCACCGGTGGTTGCTGGTATATAGCGGTGACTAAAAATGCTGCTTGGGTACTTATGGTTTATCTATTTTACTTCATAATATCTCTTCTTTGTTTATATCGTAGGCCAACCTGCTTACTTGGATCAGACTCATAGGACGAGAGCTTTTATGGTAACCTAGAAAGATTTTCCGACTGCTTATGCTTTAATTTCTTACAAAATGTTCGACAGAAGTTGAAAAGGTCAAGAATTCGACTTGAAGGAAAATCCTGTTTCGCATAATAATGACTACTGCATGTATTAAGTAATTTTGTTATTAAGTAATTTCGATGTGAAGCATATAGGTTGCCCTTTGGAGCGTAAACTCCTGGAAAAGTTATATTGGACGCATATATCCATCATTTTTTGATCGTATGCTCTATGCGACTTTGGTGGTGACATAGTAGAGTTGAGAGTATCAAATTAATTTTGTTGCATTTTTTTCCGAAGAAAACCTCCCCCTTTTCTACTCATTTGTTTTCTTCCAAGGGTTTTTGGTTCTTTATAAATGGTTGCTCTTCTTTGGTTTGTGTATACAGTTCGAAAGCTCAAAATTCTCCGAAGGATTTTTGACTTTCACTTATGGGGTTGTTTCTTCGATAGTTAATGCTACTGGCCCCGTAAAGTTAAATAAAGTTAAGTGAGACTAAATTAGGTTAAGTTGGTTCAAATAACATTGATCTGTTCTAACAACCTATTTTTGAATACCAGATCATTCGATGCACTCGATTTTGAGTAAGCGATGACTCAGTGATAAGTAATTTTGTGGCTACTGTTCAACTTTAGACTGAATTGTTTTGTATGTGGAAGACCAGACCATGTTAAAGAATCTTAAACAATTTTATTTCATACACCATCCAAGTTCAACTCAACCTTCTGAATAAATTGAGTTTTTATTTATTTTTATTACTTATGCAGTTTTTTGCCATTTTCGCATTAACCGTCACTCTATAACGGTAAAAAAATCGGGACCAACTATTATTGACATCAAGGAATTGCCATAAAACGAACAATAACGTGGAAGTAGTAGAAAAATTCAATTTTGTCAAATAGTTTCAATATAATAATACAAAAACTCCCTATTCAACAGAAGTGCTGTCCTATTTATTAAACTAAAAATTGGTTTTCGATTTTTTTGTCTTCTAATAAAAGTTTAAGGGAAAATATGAAGTGCATCAGTTCTGCAAACAAACTGAAAAAAGATCAAGTGTTATTTCAATCAAGAACCGAACTAAACTTTGGGCCAATATAATAAGGGTTCGACGTTCGGGTCGGGAACTCGGTACACGGTCAAAGACCCACCCAACACACTCACAACGTGTACCCGCCAGAAGCAGCAAAAGGCAGCATTGCTCTTTGCTGCTTGCACAAATTGCCAAAAACTTTAAAACGTGGTTTTAACTCACTTGTCGTGACAATGCATTTAAAACTGCTAATTACCTCCCTGTTCTTCTGACTTTCTACATCCATTATTACTCGCACGAAAATGGAATTATAAAAGTAATTAAATACATAAAATTCGAATTATTCTCTAGACTTATATTAGATTATCGCAAAAGTTTTCGGTTTTTCCACACTGAAATTGAGTTTTTTTCTTAAGGGAATCTAATTTTCTGTCGTTAAGGGAATTGTTGCGCAATTTAGTATTCACTCATTCTATTTTCTCTGGAGGATTTTTAACTTTCAGTTGTTTTTTTCGAATTGTATCAGTATTGGAAAAAGTTCTCTTTTAATAGTCTCCATCTCCACTCCTCTTCATCCTGTCAGTGTTTGCCTTAAAGTGGGATCTATTTTGTGTTCTCCCTTTCTTCTGCTTGATTTTGCTATCAAATACAGAACGAGAGCCAACGCAATTATAGCCTGGCATTTGATCGAGTATAAATTGCGGCTTCCGAAATAGATTGGGATGTGCCTACAGCTGAGAATATTTTTAACCGTTTTGTTATGTAAATACGAGAGTCACACTGTTCTATTAGTCTCTCGATAGTAGTCTATAAGTTGCTTCTTAATAGATTTCTTTTATTATACAGCAAGCTTGGATCGGTCGATAAGTGGCGTACTTTTTTTTTTATAATAATGAAGTGTTTATTTTAATAAGGTTTATTGTGTAGCTCGACTATTGTCAAAAACTTCAATCAAGTTGTTGTCTAAAATATGACAATACATAATAATAAGGAAGTATATTGAAAGGTATAAGATTTAACAATGGTCAAAAATAAGAATTGCACCATTCATTCAGTACGCCCTTTTTCAGTACTTTATTAAAGGAATGCCGCTTGGTATGGGGGAGAAACTGCAAAACAGGGGACACGGTATCTCCTACCTAAGATTTTAAGAGCAAATTGAGCACACCAGGAAGCAATGATGTACCGAACTCGAAAAAGTAGTTGACACTATCGTCAGTAGAACTTGAATTGAACTGAAAGGGATTTTGTCAGAGGAATACTCCGCCCAACACAAGATATACCATTACCCTCTTCGACACACTGAACGACAATGCAGAGACTGATTTCACACGTACTATACAGACATAGTATCTTCAAAATGAACTCAGTGGGAATAGAGAGGATATTTCATGCATCTACTTGAGGGTCTACAATATTACCGTTTAGAAGCAACGAGGAAAGAATACTAACCAAAAACAAACATTTTTGGGATAACTTCTAATCTAAATAGATGTGAAAGTCGATAAGTGGCAACTATTTATGATAAACAATAAATTCACATAGATATATTTACTTTAGAATATTCACAAGAAAACAAATGCTTCCGAATTGGTCCATAAATGACGTGACTTCTTACACTAATTTAGGTAATGTGAATTGTACAGTTTTTTTACGGGCGGTATTTAAGAGTAATTGTAAGGAATTTAAAAGGAATACTCTCTTAATGGAGAATTCTGGTTTACAAATATTGGGCAACGCTTTCTTCCTTGACAATCACTGTAAGCAGATGTGCAGATTGCCATTTGTCACTGCATCATTTAATAAAGGCATGCTGCAGGTTAATTATATTGTCGCTTTTCAGAATTGCACAAGCCATTTTTAACGTAAGAGAACAGACATTTTCCGAGGGAAGTAGTACTTGTCATCAATGTGTAAATATTCACTTATCCAATCTCATTATGGCTAAATGGACGAACGAAATTATTTCTTTTTTTAAATGAGTATGAAAAGCAATCACAAAAAAAGATATATTTAAGCAACTAAAAGCTATTTTTGATTCTAATATACAATTTTTAGATCAAAATTGTAAATTGTGCTGTATCTTCGATCATTTTATCACAACAGATTTTCTTGATATTGAAGATCTAGTTTTCAGCGCTTGCAGTTTCAAATTTAGCTGTCAACAGCTGCCTATGGTACTTTTTGTTTGGGCTCATCTTCATTTGAGGCACGTGAAATTTTTGGTCGACCAACAATAGATTTGGATTTCGATAATACTACAGTCTTGAAGCGTGGGATCAATCAATTTGAAAAGCAACTGTTGTTTGCGAATTTTTGTATATAGATTGTGTGTTATTTGAATTTGATTTCGTGTCAATGCTATGTTTGGAACGTTAAAAATACCTACTGGGGCTAGGATTCCCCTAGATTCAAGTAAATTTTATATCAAGGTATTCCATGCGATCAAAGAGGCGGTATCTAGAGGTACATACATACGAGGGATGTCCGGCCACAGCGATTCCTCGGCCTAAAGCAACAGACAAAGGAACGGGGTCTATTAGGTTAGGTGAGGTTAAAAGTTAGGTTAGGAAAAAGATTACGTATTAGAGCATAGGTTTTAGAAATATCTCAAGTCTCAATACTAACATCGTTGAACTCTACTTATCGAGTGCTTTCAGAAAAGGTTCTGTCAAAAATTTCGTTTTCGTATCTCAAAAAGGACTTTTACCCAGTCTTCAACTGACACTTTTATAAGTTTATCACCCATCATATAATTTGGAGTACCGAAAAAATTACCGATAATGGCGAACGGTAATGTACAGTCGGATTCAAAAAAAGGAAACGACTCTTGTTTCATATATGTAATTAATATACGAGGCTGGTTTAATAATAAAGGTAAACGGTAGACATATGGCGACACAAATCCCAAAAACAAATGATATTTGACAAGTGCCAATCTTTAGAAGCTTACATGTGAATTTTTATTTCAATACTCTTGCTAGTTTTTGTCTGGCAGTTTGTTAAAGAAAGTGTTGTCGGTGCTTTTTCTCATTATGAAAAAAAGGGAGATTCGTGCGGTGATAAAATTCTTCGTTTCGGAAGGTAAAAAGACTAAGGAGGTTAAAGGCCGACTGGATGAACGAGCTGTGAAAACCTATCACGCAGGGGACGTCCAAATAAAGTGACGACTTCAGAAATGGCCGATAAAATCCACAAGATCGTACTGGAGGATCGTAGGCTCAAGATGCGTCAGATAGCAGACATGGTGGGCAAAAATTTAGAAATGAAAAAGCTCTTGTGTGCGATTGGTGCCGCGATTACTCATGTTGGAACAGAAACAACGTCTAAAGGATGCTTCAGTTGAGTGTTTAAATCGTTTCAAGCGCAATACCAACGAATTCTTCCGTCGGTTCATAACAGTCGATGAAACAGCCTCATTTGACAAAGAAGAAAGTGTTGCTCCATCAGGATAACGCACCAGCTCACACCAGTGTGATTGCGATGGCAAAAATTCACGAGTTGGAATTCAAATTGTTGTCACATCCACCTTACTCGCCAGATCTAGCCCCGTCTGACTTTCACCTATTTCCAAATCTAAAAAAATGGCTTGGCGGAAGAAAATTTTCAACCGATAATGAAGTTATCGACGCTGTAAGTCGCTATTTTGCAGAGCTCGACAAAGACTTTTATAAAAATGGCTCGACGGCCAACGAGAAAAGGATACACCTTTATTGCGTCGTTATGTCATTGCGAGCAGCAACAAAGATTTTAATAAAAACCTTAAATTTGTTTTTTAAGTTTTTAGAAACTAATTTAATGTTTTAATATTATCAAGAAAAAGATTCATGATTATTATTTAATTGAATTTTTTATTTCGCATTGTTGGTATATAAAAAAACATGTTTTAGAGATTCTTACTGTGAAAAATAATGTGCGGAAAAATAATTCCAGCTATTTCCTCATTTAAATAAGACTTGGGCAATTTAGAGTGAGCCGAAAAATTGAAAGTTAAATTTTTAATTTGCCGTTGTAACAATTACGATTGTTGCAAATGTCATTGGGTGGTTGGTTGGGTGTTAAAGAGAGCCTATTAGGGTGGTTGATTTGCGAGTGTTTTGGTTGGTACCGTAGGGGGTATGTCCACTTTGTAAAATTATTGTAGCTTTCTATGTAATGTTTCTTGTTATACAATTTGGGGGGGGGGATTTTACGAAAACCTAGTACAAGTACCTGGGGGAAAATACAGGCTCATTAGTGTCTATCGCATGAATCATTATGGTGATAAGGTGTGTAGAACATAAGAAATATATTAAAGGGGGGCAAATTGAATTAATTATGTATTGGTTTGATATATAATTATCAAGTGTAATAATTCTTGTATTATTATTAATAAATTGTTGTTGCATGTGATAAGGGAAGCCAGTGAATAATATGTTATTAATGCTTTACTGGCTTTAATTGTTTTATTGTTTATTTACATGTTAGTCGGTGCTTTGTTTTTTATGTGCGCAGTACCGTCACACCGTGCACAATGTGTATAGCCACTGTGTTTTTTTTAACTTTTAAAATAAGGACTTTAGAAAAAGTTAAAAAATACGATAGTAAATCTAATATTCTACACTTCAAGTAACACATATTTTTTATTTATCGTTTGGATTTGTTGCATTTGATGTGAAAAAAATACTGAAAAGAAAATCAATAATTTCTATGTAGAAATCTTATTTTAAAAAGTATCCAAAGTCAGCAGGTAAATGCGAGATGAGCGACAAAACAAGAAGTCATTAGTACCGAATTTTATTGTCCATCGGGTTAACGGATGAAGTTTCTTAACGTTCTCTTATGTTTTAGAAAAAGCAGAAACTTTTATCAAAAATAGATTTTTTCCAGAAATCAAAAATTCAAAAGTTTCTCATATGGTGCATACTTTTATGCCGGTCACGGTATATTACATTATTATTTTTGTTTTTCTGAAGATCAGGTGTTAGAGGGGTGAAGATATATATATTTTTAAAAATCACAGTGACTGATTATACACGGTGAAAGGCAACTTTTGATGGATATTACAATTGTTGGACATACATATCAAAAAAGTTGATATATTCTCACTTGGAGTGGCCGAATCCATTTTTTAGGGACGAGAATTCTGTAATAATGCAGACAAAAAATTTAATTTTTAATCCTATAATCGCATTTCAACAACCAATTTTAATTTGAATTACCTTTGTTTATCTATTTAATTGGTAATTGCAGCTATAGTTTACCTAACTGTCACATTGCGCTGACATACGTATCACTAAATATCAATATTCAAACCCATTCATTCATCGATGATTATTAATGTTACGAGCATACATTCACTATTTGTACGTGTACACGTCAAGTGTAATGCAGAACTTGCATTAATGTTTAATTAGTCAAACTTGGGTAATTTTACATTATTTACGAAGAAACATGAAAATTATGAATGAGGAAAACTTGATAATAATCATTCTCTTGGTTTCTCAATCGCGTACATAATGCACGAGCTTTTTTCAATTTTAGTTTGAACAGTTTATATCAATAATTACTTGAAATCAAATTAATAAATAAAAATTTAGATTGATTGAAAAATAGTTATTTGTGTATTTAATGCGCAAAATGCTATAGTATGATCAAAAAGTCTTTGAATCAGGGTTGCCATGCAATTAACAAGCTATCTATCAAATTATTTATTTCTATTATTTTTGTCATTTACTTCACAACTGGCCAGTCAATAGGTAATAGTTCAAATACGGGCCATTATCCAAACCCGTGCACTTTCAGTCTGACCTTTTAGAAAAAATGAAGTGGTTAGCAGGACATTTTTAACAATTTTACTCAATAAGGAAGCCTTTAGAAATACAAATTTAAATGGGGGGGGGGGGGCATACTTTACCAATCATTGTAGATTCCAGAGCCTATAAAACGTAAGAAAATGTATTATACCGGTAAGACCGCCACGCAATTGTGGCAAACATATCTTTTAACTTCGGGTTTTTAAACATCTTTTGGCGATGCCCATATAAAACTTCCACGCCCATATAAAACGCTGGCGCTGTAGAAAATCGCCAATAATTCTATTTCTTGTTTTATTTTTGCACCTAGCCAGCATACTATATTGTCGTAGTGTGACGGTCTCGAAACCTAATGAATAAATCTCCCGCTAAAAATTAAGTTTAAGAATAATCTTTCTATCATTAACAAAACACTCAATAACTATAGTGACAGACTAGAAAAAATAAGTATACGAAACAAAAAAATTAATTTTTAAAATGTCTTTAAAACTTCACTATTTGTTTTACGAAAAGCTACATTTGTTTATCACATGCAACACACCACTGGCTTTGAAGAAGTTAATTATTATGAAATGAAGAATTATACCTTGAAAAAATGGCGTGCTTTTTGAAACTAGATTTTACTATGTGACGGTCCCGAGTCATGACGTGGTTACAACTACAAAATATGCATTTTATAAAAGAGTAGACATAAAGTAACCTTTAAATCTGTTGCATCCTAAATTCGTTTTGAGTTTTTCTTTAATTTTGCCTTTCTAAATAATTTCGTTTACACTTCGATTCGTCAGAGTACTTAATTAAAGTTGTTAACTCGTGGTGGTTACGCGTGACGGTCCTTAGTTTTAGCATCTTTAAATCAATATAAAAATACAAATAATAGTTTTGGCTATAGTTTTTTCACTTGAACTCCATGGACAATTATCGGAACAATCGAAATATAACAAAATTTATATATTTTAGCAAATAGTTCGGCTGTAAGTGTCTGCATACCGGAAATGCACGGTTTCGGGATAATGACCTATAAATTCCATTCTGTGTTCTTTTTATAAATGTTATTAAGTAATACTTAAAATAACTGCAAACACAAGAAATAATAATAGCCTACGCTAACCTAAGATTTTGTGTGTACTATAGGGATCTGTTTAGCCCACTAGCCTGGGTTTAGCGGTCGCACCGCGTCGTATTTTCTTGACACAGGTGGCTGTGTCTCCATTAGCGCTACTCAAGATACAGCGTTATTGAAATAATCGAAAAAGTAGAAAAAAGTGATAACAAATAACACAAGACTGTTATTTTTGGACTGTGGACTGTTTCGTTATTGCTACGGAAACGACATTGCTCAAATATGCATAAATGCACGAAATATTTTTTGCTCTAAAGCGAAAAATATTTCGTGCACGTTGTCAAGTAAACAAAACCAATATGGCATTTTGCATACGGATATTAATGAAAAATGTCACCATTTTTTGATAGCTGTAGAAAAAGATCCTTTTTGGCGGTCAGAAACTTGTTTTTAATTTCACTTCGTTTTTACCTCTGAAGAGTGCGAAAAAATCTTATTGCGAACTCTTACACTATTAACTCCTATACTAAATTCTATATCTAAGTAGTCATAAATGTCTTCAAAATAATCTTCAAATTTCACCTTAGAGCGTTTTAGGATTAACTGGAAAACTTTTATTCTTGACAATTCTTCTTGTCTATCAAATTGTAAAAACCCGAATAGATGATTAAAATTTAAAAACGTTAACGGTGAACATCCTAGTTCATCACTAACCGTGAGACACACTAGCCCAGTCAGTCGGGTCTATACTCATCAGGAGCGCCGCTCGGCCATTAGCATGTCTTTTCTAAACACACACGTGTAATTAGGTACCCACGGTGCGGCGTGCACCAGGCAATCGGCCAACTTCAAGTTTGACGTAATTTCAAGTTATCGGTTGCTTAGAGGAATTGTGAAGTTGTTGGTTTGATCAATTCTGTTATCCATCTAACGGAATACTCCGGATAACACCATAAGCGTACGTCCTATAGGGGGCATACAGCAACGATGGCGATTATGATGTGGAAACTATCCTGAAAATGGGTGTGTTTATGACAGACAGATTCAAATGTACGATTAGAAATAATAGATGGACTTGCTCGTTTTAGTGCTGCTGCTATCTGCAAATTGATATTTTTTTTAAATGTTCACAAATGCGTTTTCACGATACGGAAGTTATGTGATTGTCCGCGTCCGTGTGTTTCGTTCAAACTGCCATGATTTATGACAAATGATTGGATGAAATTATCATCAGATAAAGTTCGTACATGTTTCATATATGGAATAATAATTTCGAATCACATTATCATGACACTTTTTAAACAATATGTCCGCACTAATTTGAAATATTGATTTTCAAGAAAACGAGTTTCCAATTATAATAGTAATAAATAATAAAGGAGCTGAAAAAATTATTACGTAAGCTTGATTCTCCATGGAGGAGATTTTAGCTCTACCACACCTTTTTCGCTATTAATTACATTTTTCTAGGCCTTAATACTTTTTTTATAATTTGCATTTGTTTTTTTTATCTTCACTTTTAATGGCTTTACTTTTAATTTCTCGGTTCGCCTTGAGGAGACGTATATATATGATGTCGAGCTGGTGCTATAAAATCTTTTTATGACCTTAACTTTGCCAGAAACAGCAGAGATGACCAGATAGATCACTGTGGAGATATGTCGTAAGAAGGTGATACATTGTACTATTTTTGTTATAAATGTGTCGTTATTAATGACTAATGTGGTTTATTTTAGTGCGCTTTTTTATGTCTTTACATGTTTTTCAATTTTGGATGCCGTAAATTTCTACTCTTCAGAAATAGTAAAGTTATCCTTAAACGGGTAGTAGTAACGGTTATGCGATATCTTTTAGTTTCCAATAGATCAACCAATGGCTTTAGTAAAATTTATATCAACTCGTAAAACCAATATGATCTATCTTAATAAAAGAAAGGCCCATTCATGCACTCCCACTTATTTGAAGTCATTTTGACTGAAATAGATTTACCAAATTAAATAATCATTTCGAAATATAAAGAGCACTTGTACTTTTTATCATCAAAGATGCCTATCAGTTTTTGTATTTTTATTCCCTCTTGTTTTTGTAGTTAAAAAGCCTTATAAAATTATGCTAATGCGCCACATTACATAACGAAATCTGGGCTTTACAATAGACAACCGACATAATGCTCTAAAGTAGCCTCATTTGCATAGTTTTTAATGTCCTAGACGAAATTATGTGGCTCTCTGCCTGCCATCGTATGTACATAGTTAAACTAAAGCTGTCGTTTGTATTAATAATTTGATATGGGTTGGTAGTCTCTTTTTTTCAAGCGACAAATAAAGCTTCAGTGCTTTTTTTATTCATGTTTATTCTTATGCAAAATGTCCACTGTGCGACGGTCGGCATCCTGCATAAAAGCCTAGAACATTCGTTTAGAAACATAAAGATAGTAATGCTATTAAAAGTTCCAAAATTAAAACTTCTGAAATGCCCTAGTAACAGAAAGTAACATATTTAATACGATATACTAGGTTGCTAGGTATAGGTCATCTAAAACTGATTTTGTTAATCTCTATAAATTTTAGAAATATTTTATGCAAAGCAGGCGCTCCTTCTTGCAAGATTCTTACAAAGAGTGCAGCCGTTATATGACGCCTTAGTATGTATTACTCATCAATTTTAAAGCCAGAAAAAAACTAATGTTTTGCACTATTCACTGTTTCTATAGTTTCCCAACTTTGAAGAAGAAGGTCAATATTATCAAGAAAATGTATTTCTGTGACGCATTTCTAGATTTCATTGGGTATTTACGTTACGTAGGTGCAAGGCTTTGATAGATAATGGCGATTTGAATCAATAAAGACACATGTTTTACTAAACATTGTTAAAAAAAAACTACTATTTTTTAAATTCTTCAAACCCATTTATTTCTACTCGCATGGCAACACCGTAATACACAATGTCGACTATTTACAGTCTTCTAATTGAACACACTAAAATGCTTCAATATCTGTAAAACCATGAATGCAAAACGACTATGTGTCATATTGCTTTAAAACTGTCGACAAGATCTATTCAAATATAGGAAAAACATTTCGCATTGGTTTCAACTAAACATTCTAAAAATTGTTTTCTTGTGAACGCTTTAAATTCAATTTTAATTTTAATTTTAATTTTAATTTTAATTTTAATTTTAATTTTAATTTTAATTTTAATTTTAATTTTAATTTTAATTTTAATTTTAATTTTAATTTTATTGCAACCAACAGAAGATTTCCAATGACAGGTTACAAAAATATTACATACAAATAAATAAAAGTGATACAAACTGAACGAAAAAGTAAATTGTATCTGCCAATCAAAAATAGAAAAGAAAAACAGCAAAATACACAAAAAGTACATAAAAAATGATTAACAAATTAACAACTTAACAACTAGTTTTCATCGTACGGAAGAATCCTCGAAATAAAATAACAGGTTAGGGCGGAGGACTGCTTTAAATTTCTTTAACGATGTGCGAAATATATCACAATCATTTAATTGATTTAATGTAGTACACATTCTATATAGCGGAGAATTCATAGCAAAATTAGTTTTTCGATGAGTCACATAGTACTGTGTTTCTGACATTATATTTAGGCACTTTAAAATTTAAGTTTTGCAAAATATTTGGCGAATCTAATAGACCTGTGATAACTTTGAAAATAAATAATGCACCAGACACTTTCCTCCTATCTTCTAAGCTAGCTATACATTAAATTCTTGGCGAATTATATAAGAACGAATATCGTGAGGATACTGGCCGTATTTTCGAAAATATACGAAACGTAGAAACTTTATATAAAGCGTAAAAAGGTGACCATACTACCGAAAGCATATTCCAGATGGCATTTTACAAGTGAATTAAACAGTATAATAAAAGATTCACACTTATTAGTAAATGCGTTTGAGTTTCGAATTATAAATCCCAACATTTGATAAGCTTTATTCACCCGTTGTGTTATATGTTCATTGAACGTGACACTCGAATCAAAAATTATACCTAAATCTTTTACACACATCTGCCTTTTAAGAATATTGTCCCCCAATTTATAATTATAAGTTAAAATATTAGTTTTTTTAGAAAACGAGACAACAGCACATTTATTAACATTAAAGTAGAGTCGATTATCCATAGACCACTGATGTACTGTTACAAGATCAGATTGAAAATAATTGTAATCTGTTAATGATTTTACAGGTTTATATATCTTAAAATCGTCAGCAAATAGCTGATAATTTGAATAAAGTATTACTCTTGGAAGGTCATTAATCATTATTAAAAACAACAGCGGTTCAAGATTTGAACCTTGCGGTACGCCTGACGGGGTATCAAATTCTTCCGACATTGCCCCCTTAAAAACGACGTAATGCTTACGGTCTCTTAGATAGGAAATCATAAGTTTTAGTAATGAATCTGAAAATCCGTATGTATGCAATTTCTTTAAAAGGATATCATGATCCACTCGATCAAAAGCCTTCGAAAAGTCCGTATATATAGTATCAACTTGACATCCATTAGCAAATGAATCAATTAAGTCGTGAGTAAATTGAACTAAATTTGTAGATGTTGAACGTGCAGGCATAAAACCATGTTGATTAGATACTATTGAGTTTTTAATATGATTTAAATAATACTTATGTAAGATCATTTCGAAGACCTTTGAAGGAGTGGACAGTAACGCCACAGGTCTGTAATTGGCAATATCAGAAGAATTACCACCTTTATGGATTGGGCATATTTTAGTTAATTTCCACTGATCAGTAAAGACAGATGTATGCAAAATAGCATTGAATATACAAGTTACGGGTTCTACAAGGAATTCAAAACGGCCTTTAAATAGATATGGTGGGAGACCATCTGGGCCTACCGATTTATTTGACTTTAATTTTAATATCGCTTCATGCACATCTTCTTCAGTGATTACTGACAATGATAAAGTTGAGGATAATGTAGCATGTTTATTATAGTTTCTGATATCGTAATTAGCTTTATCATTCAAATACACTGATTTATGCTTTTGACAATATCGTGGTTTATCTGTAAAACCATGAGTGGACAACGACTGTGCGTGGTATCGTTGAGAACCACGATAGAAAGAAAAGAAAATATCGCATTGGTTTAAACTCTCAAATTCTTATTTCTTTTCATGTGAACTGGTTACATTTTTGATAATGCTGCAATGTTAACGCAAGCAAAGTGGAGAAAATCAAAACTAGAGGCAAGAGCATATGATGAGAAAGGTAAGAAGCCTAAGCCACCCAGTCATGTGGCAAAAAGGGAACTTGCTATTTTACAAGGCGTCGAATAACATGGCTGTGCATGGAGGATGGCGACATCGGCTAGATTAAATCGCGTGAAGTTAACCCTAACAATCAGAGACCAAATGACGCCATACATTTATTCGTCATTAACAATGAGTGCGCTGAAGATCATGTTGAAGTACCTACTATTGGTTTCATAATGTCCTAGGACAGCAAGGCTAATACGATGCTATTTTTTATTATTTTTTTCTGTGCATTTACACTGAGTAAAAAATAGCATCATATTAGCTGTACTTGCTGTCCTAGATCATTATGGAATCAATAGTACATACCGAACTGAGTACGGAAGAACATTTGGAGGTTAGGTTCGATCGAGGATGACACTTGAAGATTAACGAGGTTAGGTGCGATTTCGATTTCAGATTTTCGTACATTTAGAGGTTATCTGAGGTTAAGTTCGATCGATCATGACACTTTGAGGTTGTTTGAGGTTAGGTCAATCGTGACATGTTGAGGTTATTGCAGGTTAGGTTCGCATAATTTTTTTTAGGTTATACGAGGTTAGGTTCGGTCTCCCAATGACATTTTGTGGTTATTCTAGGTTAGGTTGATGTGTTTAGGTGATTCGAGGTTAGCTTCGGTACCCGATAACATTTGCAGGTAATTCGAGGTTAGGTCTTGACAGTTTAAGGTAATTCCAAGTTAGTATCTGCCTATTGTAAGTCCCAAGGATTTGCCTTACCTATCGTCGGAAAGTGTAAAATCCTGCAAGCACAGAAGAAAAATTACGCCGGGATTTCTTTAAGTCAGTTGCAGCCGTGCTACTTGCCTCAAGGGAGATTACACATCAATGGTGTTTTTGTGGCGCCTTCATCTTTGAAACCAGACCATTCTATTTAATTCGAAATGGAAAGACTCGATAGCATCCTTATGTAACTCCCAATCACTCGACTAGTTCACTTAGCTCGACTTATTTCAACTGATCTGCAAGTCATTCCCGGCTCTTTTTTAGAAAATTATAGACAAACGGTTATCTCTCTGAATACTCTTCAAAAACAAAGCTTAGTAACATTTTTTGGTAAAATATTGACCAAGTCAATATTTGATTGTTTTCTAAATAACATGCGATTTCCAATGTTGTGCGCTGCAATCAGCATCCGGTGTCTCAAAGACAATATCATAAAAGTTTGCAAATTGACGACAGGCATGTCATGGAACTATTTGGACCTTCCTTTACGTTTTCTACTTCTTATTTACGAACCTGACAAGTCGAAATTAGAGCTGGGCATGGGTTGTGATTTTATCAGGTCATGAATGGCCACCTTGTGACCGGCGTGAACGTCAGTAAATTTGAAACGTTTGTTTGGTGAGCGGGCCTGATATAAGTAGGTATGTGTACTAGGTATACATACACATGAATGGACCTTGATAAGTAGTAGGTAATAAGTTTTATTCACAATCGATACATAATGTGTTCATTACTGACGTTTAAAAAGTTAGAAAGTAGTTTATTATACATCAGAGTCAATAATAAGTTCTCTTGGTTAGTAATGAGTTCTCTTGGTTAGTAATATCCATTACTTACCTTTTGATCGTTCTAAATATTCTCAACAGATGGCAGAAGTTTTCGTATCTATCTTTACTTTTAGCAGGTAACAAACAGTCAATCACTGTTAGTAGCAACTTCTCGCAATAGGGAGAAGAAGTGCATACGTCATACCGTGCCTGACGTCATAATTCTTTCCTCGCAACGCGCATGTACTTCAATAAGGCACATTATATTTTCATTTCTGATTATTGATAGTGTTAAAAAGGATGTTTACAAGCTATAAAAACACTTACCCAATGGCTTTCACCCATTGTTGTTTCAATATTTTATTTGTGATAGTACCTATCTATTATTTTAACCTCACAAAGTAGCGTCACGTTTTCTCTTCCAACTGTCAACAGTGTCAAAACTGTCAAACAAACGGTTTACAGCGAAGTAGAGCGATGCAAACATGCGCGTTGCGAGGAAAGAATTATGACGTCAGGCACGGTATGACGTATGCACTTCTTCTCCCTATTCCGGTGGTGTGCAACTTACATCAGTTTCACTATCAGGCATTTTAAATCGTGTAAATTGCAATTAGGAGCAATGTAATTAAATTTGGTTTAGTAGTGACACGAATTTACTTTGACAATTGTTGCAGCAATTGTCATTTTATCGCCACCTGAATAAAAACGCTGGTGTTGTATCCTACATATATCAAATATAAGGTATCAATGTAAGAACATAATTATGTACGATTTTGAATAAAATAGTATACATACCTTGGCGGGAAGACATTACGCGTCGAGCAATTGCTGCCCTTGGTGCTTCGCGCCTCGGGCAGCAGCATTGCTCTCCGCGTAATGTTTTACTTCCCGCCTCGGTAAGTAATCTACTATTACCTCATTCGTGATTGGAATTTAGCAGGGTTATGTGTCGTTATTATAAAAGCTTATGCTATGAGCGTTTTACAACATTAATAAAGATTAAAAAAATTTTACTTCGTTGATGAATTTGTGTGACAGGAAAATTGCTTTTTTTTAAATAAATTGTAGAATAGTAGAATAAGTAAAAACTACGGTTTACTATTACCATTACCATACATCTGTCAAGTAACTCAAAACTAGAATTTAAGATGATCTTTGATAAACTATCCAATCAAATGAAACGAATGATATCTTTATTGATCTATGTTATTAAAATAAATAAAAATAAATAAATTATAAATATTAAATAATACATAAATAAAATAAAAAATATGGACACAAAATTATCATACATTGTAAAGTAAACTTTTATGAAATTTCATTTCATTTTTTTCGCTAAACAAATTGGAACAATTCACTTTGCTGCTGGTACCTCTACCACCATTAAACCGTAGAATGCTTTTGACATAATAGAAATATTTTTCAATCCTTTGGGTTTCTATTAAAGATTATTATTTATTATATAAACGCATGTATTATTTAATTATATAATAATTTGTCAGACGAACTTCTGGACGCATTATTTAATAAACACCCTCAACTTACCCATCCACTCTCAACTTACGCAACTCCCAACTTACTAACTCACTCCTCACCCCCACTTCCCCACGCACGAAATGCCTCGTTCTTTTATAAATAGTTCCAAAAGTTAACATACTTTAAATTAAGAGGGTATTCAAGTACATAGGCTTTAGCGTGTGCAAATGAATATTTTAAATTTACTGTTTTAAAAATCTTAAAACTTAAAAACACTAATAATAAGTAAGTAGCGTTGACTAATCGTCAGAGCTGCAACAACGAAGCTGCATCACGGTGCAAGCCGGTCTTGTAGAACTCGTAACCGAAATGGAACAAAAACACATACAACGCAAACGCGCACTCTTATTTCTTATCCCTGCCTTAACTTTTGCTAAACATAATGCATAACTAAATTAAATAGACGGCGAATGGCACTTCCTGAACATCAAATGTTAGTAGAAATGCTAATACTCTAGAAGCTTATTATAAATATTGGTCAAAATCGAATTGTTAATAACATAGTTACAGCGTCGTGCGTTTTTTATAAGACAGTGGGTATATGCTCTTATAACCTCGCAGTTTTTCAAAATATACCAATTGCTCACAACTTCCTCCATTGTCTTATACATTTATTTAACGACTTAAATTTCTTAAATATAAAGTAACACAAGGAGTAGATTTTCAGATTACCATTAAATATGCTTTTTTTACTGTTTTCTTGAAGTTACATACATCAGTCAATAGATGGCGTTGTGGATCAATGTTTTATAGAGTCACTACATCTAGTCACCTGACCGCGCTGGTCGAACAGAGTACCGCAAAGCGCCGCCATATTGGAGCAGAGAAGGGCGATCTTTAATAATGGAAAAATTAAAACCATACTTTACGTATTTGACATTAGAAGTTTGAACTTTCAGAATAAGAATAACCTTTAAAACTATACGTGGATTTGATTAAATCCAATACAGTTAAAAATAATGAACAATTTCGTGCTTCTTTTGCCACAATATTGTAACGTTCTTTCTAAAAATAATAATACAAGTGCTGTTTAAATCGTCTATTCACAAACAAATATTTATTTCTATACACTAATGAATACACTATAAATTAACGCTATGATTATAAAACATTAAAAACTATTATTTACAGACTATGAATTTCTAATACAACATTTATATTCACTATTTATTTTGTAATACACAGTTAATGACTTGCTGTTGACTGCTCCTTTTCTCCGCGACGTCGACTTTATACCATCCTATAAACGTTCCAGAAATCGCCCGAACATACCATGTATTTCTAGAATACACCAGAATAAACCACGTCTGATTTACATGCTTGTGCGATGCGTCATTTTTTCGAAGGCGGCAGAACACACCACCTGTCGCTCGAAAAGAGGTTCGTTCCTTTTCTCTCTTGTTACACTGCCCCCCTCTTCAAGTCTGTTCTGTCCCAGAACAGGTTTTATGCTCTGGTTCCTGTAGAACGGGTCATGACGATATCGACAGTCTTCTCCTCGACTACACGTTCCATTACGGTAGAAATAACAGTCTACACTCTTCGTTGGCCTTAATGCGGGTTGTGGTTCAAAATTGCAGACGAAGATCTTGACGTCCGTACCTACAAAGACAACTTCCAGCATGTTTCTAACGATTCTCCAATCCAGCTGGTCCCGCCCACAGCCGAGTTTGGGAACTGCCAATTTGTTAATTCCCCTGGTAAGCAACTCGATCCTCAAATTCCATAGTGCTCTCCACAAGTCGGCGTAACTCGGCTTCTGGTAATAAAACTGCTTGGTTACCAAGTAGTAAATGGATCGGTCATGATCAGGCAAGCGTAAGGATTTACCAACAGAGGGATTTTGTTCTCGAAGTTCATTCAGCCGTCCAAATTTATTTCTAAACACTACTGCGATCCCCCTGGACATACGGAGATCCGCGGAGACACAGTGGGCAATGGAATAATTACCAGGGACCCGGAAGAGATCTTGTTGCATCTCAGTCGTGACTCCGAATCGCGCTTTTCTAGTTCCAGAGAACGCAGCCATAAATTCTCTAAAGGTTGGTTGATCATCTTCAGGCCTTACGGTATTGATAGTCACCTCAGCCTCATCTTTCCGATCCGGGACTGCGTCATTATTTCCCTCATAGTGCGCCAGACGATTGGAGTGTACCACCTTTGGTTTCCCCCTTGGCAACTTCTGGATGCGATAAATCAAGTCATTTATTCGTTTCTTCACCTGGTATGGACCCTCCCAATTTCGCTGTAACTTTGGAGAATAGCCACGACGCCTTTGCGGGTTATATAACCAGACAAGCTCTCCAGGTTGAAACCCTCCTTCTTGGGCTCTCACATCGTACGTAGCCTTCATCCGGTCACTCGCAATTCGACTATGATTTCGGGTTCGGTCGTGAATATCCTCCAACTTCTTCTTTAAGTTGATGACATAATCATTCCCGGCTACCTCCTGCTCTATAGGTGGAGACCCAAATTCCAGATCACACGGTAACCGTAACTCGCGTCCAAACATTACAGACGCTGGTGACTGACCGGTTGTTTCGTGGACCGATGCACGATAAGCCATCAGGAACAGATGCAGGTATTGGTCCCAGTCTCGTTGATGATCGGAGACGACCTTGGCCAAATATTTGCCCATTGTTCGATTCATGCGTTCTACCATTCCATCGGACTGCGGATGTAACGGTGTGGTCCGAGTCTTGCGAATGCCCAACAATCGACAAACTTCTCCAAAGAGTACAGACTCGAAATTGCGGCCTTGATCCGAATGCAGCTCCATGGGCACTCCGAAGCGACTGAAAAACTCTTTGACTAGTACGTCAGCAACAGTCGCAGCTTCCTGGTTTGGTAGGGCATATGCTTCTGGCCATTTGGTAAAATAGTCCATTGCCACTAAGATGTATTTATTCCCATCGTCAGTTTCGGGAAATGGTCCGGCAATGTCTATAGCTATTCTCTCCAGAGGACTACCCACATTGTACTGCCTCATGGGTGCTCTTCGTTTCCCCAAGGGTCCAGGGTCCAGTCCCCAAGGGGATGTTGCCAGTGGCACATAGTTCGCATTTCCGGCACCACTCCTTCACGTCTTCTTTACAGTTGACCCAATAAAAACGCTCCCTAACTTTCTCCAAGGTCTTTTTCACACCGAAGTGTCCTCCGGAGGCACCGTCATGGAGATGTCGCAATACTGTAGCCACTCGGCTTTTTGGAACCACGAACTGAGACCTAATGGTGGTGCCATCTTCACTCTCCAGTACTCGCTTCAGGAGATCGTCTTCCACCTTCAAGGACTCCCATTGGGCCCAATATGCTTTGAGCGTTCTGTTGAAAGGGCTGACGGCCTCCCAGGCAGGCCTTTCTCCCACGCGCTTCCATTCCAGTACCATTTTTAGTTCGGGATCAGCCTCCTGCTGTCGTTGCAATTCTTCCGGCAACCAATTGTCGTTGACGATGGTAGTCCTTAATACTTGGCAAACCCTCTCCTCCAAACGAGAGCAATGACGGCAATCCGTTGGACAGGGTCTTCTTGAAAGAGCATCGGCATTTCGATGACTAGTGCCCGCTCGATGTTCGGTGTCAAAGTTGTATCCTTGTAATCGTTCGATCCACCTTGCGACCTGGCCTTCAGGATTACGGAATTGTAGAAGCCATTTCAACGCTGCATGGTCCGTCCTCAATAAAAACTTCCGTCCGTACAAGTATTTGTAGAAGTGCTCAACGGACTTCACGACGGCCAATAGTTCTTTTCTGGTCACACAATAATTCCTTTCGGCTTTCGACAAAACCTTACTAAAATAGCCGATGACCTTTTCTTGTCCATCCTGTATCTGAGAAAGTACCCCCCCAATGGCCAGATTACTTGCATCTGTGTCAAGTATGAATTTCCCTTCTGTCCGTGGATAGCTCAATATTGGTGCTGTTGTCAGGGCACGCTTCAGCTGTTGGAAAGCTGTTTCACACTCTCCGCTCCAAACATACTCGCGCCCATCTTCAGTTAACCTTGTCAGAGGTTTCGCTATATTGGCAAACCCAGGAACGAAACGCCTGTAGTAGGTACATAACCCAAGAAAACTACGAACTTGGTGTTTATCTTTCGGTGTTGGCCACTCTTGAACTGCACGAATCTTATCGGGGTCGGCTGCCACTCCATTTTGTGATACGACGTGCCCGAGATACTTCACTTCCTTTCTGAATATGTGGCACTTTTTCGGACTCAGTTTCAGATTGGCTCCACGTAGTCTTCGGAACACTTCCTCTAGATTTTTCAAATGTTCGTTGAATGATTTTCCGACTACAATCACATCATCTAGGTATACCAGGCAGGTCTTCCACGACAACCCTCTCAGGATGGTCTCCATTAGACGCTCAAAGGTGGCCGGAGCGTTACATAGACCGAAAGGCATAACTGTAAACTGCCATAGTCCGGAACCAATAGTGAACGCGGTCTTCTCCCGGTCTTCAGGTTCCATTTCAACTTGCCAATAACCGCTCTTCTAGTCCAAAGTCGAAAACCATCGTGAACCAGACAGGGTATCTAACGTGTCGTCGATGCGTGGTAAGGGATAGCTGTCTTTCTTGGTCACGTCATTAAGCTGCCGATAGTCCACACAAAATCTCGTTGACCCGTCCTTCTTACTGACCAGGACCACCGGTGATGCCCATGGACTGCTGGATGGCTCGATAACCCCTTGTTCTTCCATATCAGTAATAATCTTTTCGGCTTCTGCTCGCCTTGCTAGAGGTAGACGCCTCGGCTGCTGACGGACAGGCATAGAGTTGCCTGTATTGATTTTATGTTTTACTATATTTGTTCGTCCCTTCTGGCTATCGTCAAGAGCGAAGATATCTTGGTATCGGTGAACCAAACCCTGTACCTCTTTCACTTCCGTTCTGTTAAGGTCTTCGCACGAGCTAGTAACCATACCCACTAATTTTCCACCATGGTCTTTGGGCACTGGTTTTGGAACATCAGCCATACACCTGGCTACTCGAAATACTGGCACACACTGTCCCACAAGGGTACTCTTCTTCAATGTCACCGGATCCACATTAACATTCATAATTCTCACCGGTACTCTCTTTCCAACCTTGATCAGCGCTTTTCCCACCAGTATGCCACTATGGATCTTCTTATCACAAACAGGCTCCATCATTCGCACACATCCTACCCGAAGATCTCCATCCAAACCCGCCTCGACAACCACCTCGCTTTGACCCGGCAATATCACATCTTCAGTCAGCAAAACCCTTACAACCGGATCTTCTCGTGGGTGCAACGGAAGTTCTTCGTTACCGACCTTCAAAACACCCTCTTTCAAATTCAACGTAAAACCAAATTTTCTCAGGAGGTCCATTCCCAAGATGAAGTCATCAGTGATATCGGCTACCAGCACCTCATGATCACGTTCTTCACTTCCAATGCCAATCTTCATCTTCACCACTCCGCGTGTTGGTATCACTTCACCTGTTGCTGTACGGAGTTGAGTAATTGTTGGTAACAGCTTCATACTTGTTCGTAGAACGTTAGGGCGTATGATGGATTTTGTCGCCCCCGTATCAATGAGTAGTGGAACAGTACGATTAGCAATTTTCCCATCTACGAACAAACTACTGGTACTATTGTTTGATGTTACGGCATGGATGGTGATCTTCGGGGCATCTCTACTCAAGGTCAACGTTCGCCCCCACTCGTCGACCTTCTTTAGTTTTCCGACTGCTGAACCTGTTTTGGTTTAGGGCAACGACGTCGTATGTGACCTTGTTCGCCGCAATTCCAACAACGAGGCCCTCGAACTTCTTGATGATTCTTCTTACGGCTTTCTTCCTTCCGAAGAACTCTCAGTACTAACTCCTCTAGGTGATCTTTAGAACCTTCTTCTTCCTCCACAACGGCCCGAACACGCCCGTGACCTCGGGACGCTTGCTTTGCAGCTTCAAATTCTAAGGCGTGAGCAAGCGCATCATCAGTTGTTCTTGGTCGTGCTAGCCTCAATGATTGTTGTGTTTCCCCGTCTCTTAACCCATCAATGAAGGTCTGCACAGCGAGCTGTCCCAGAAATGAATCGGGTGCCGTAGGGTACGCCAATCGGACAAGCCGCGCAACATCGGCTTCAAACTCCTGCAGGCTTTCTCCATTCTTCTGGATACGATTCTTCACTTGCGCGTGATACACTTGTTGAAGATGCGCGTCTCCATATCTCATCTCCAATCTAGACACTAACAATTGATAATCATTTTCCTGTCCTGCTGGGATTGTTTGCAGGACGTTCAACGCGTCTCCACGCAAAGCCACAGTTAAAGAAACGGCCTTTTCCTTGCCTGTCCATCCGTTGGCCCCAGCGGCCGCCTCAAATTGTTTGTAGTAGGTGGACCAAGGTATCTTTCCATCGAACGTGGGTGGTTTTACTTTTATCCCTACGGCAGTACCCCTTTCTTCTTTAATTTGCTTCTTTACTTCATTAAACTCAGAAGTTGAGGGAAACCGTAGTTGCCTCATTCTATCTTCCAACATATCGGTTATGTCGTCTTTCTTAGCTGTTGATGGTAATTGCATTTGGGCTATTTTCTCTTCTACCATTTTTATTACCCTATCTTGTTCCGCCAATCTGCCTTCCAATAGCCCTAGCGCGCTGGCATTCTCCAAAAATTCTTCGAAAACTTTTTCTTCTAACACCTTGACATTGTCCAGCAATTCTTCTTTAAGCCTTCTAGAACTTTCTTCGGACTTTTCTAGTAATTCTTCCTTAAGCAATCTTGTGTTTTCTAGTAAATCTTCTTTAAGCCTTCTAGAATTTTCAAAAACTTTTTGTTCCATCTTTCTAGCATTTTCTTCGGACTTTTCCAGTAGTTCTTCTTTTAGCACTCTAACATTTTCTTCGGACTTTCTAGAATTTCCTTCGGACTTTTCCAGTAATTCCTCTTTTAACATTCTAGAATTCTCTTCCGACTTTCTAGAACTCTCTTCGTGCTTTTCCAATAGTTCTTCTTTTAGCATTCTAACATTATCTTCGGACTTTCTAGAACTTTCCAGTAACTCTTCTTTCATTTTACTTAACAACAAACTAGTATCAATTGCGGGTCCAGGTATTTAGAAGCGGTAATTTTCAGGATCTTCCTTCTGTTCTAAAAGCCATTCTCTTAGCCGATTTATCAAAACTTCTTTCTTTCCATTACTATCCAAGTCCCTCTCGTCCAATTCCCGTTTTAAATCTATTACTAAGAGATCTTTCAATAGTTTCATCACCATTTTAATCGTTTGTTGAAATTAATTTTAACACTAAAAATTTATTCTCACAGCACTTTATTTAATTATTACGCGATTTTATTTATTTTAGAACCCCCACACCTGACACCACTGCAACGTTCTTTCTAAAAATAATAATACAAGTGCTGTTTAAATCGTCTATTCACAAACAAATATTTATTTCTATACACTAATGAATACACTATAAATTAACGCTATGATTATAAAACATTAAAAACTATTATTTACAGACTATGAATTTCTAATACAACATTTATATTCACTATTTATTTTGTAATACACAGTTAATGACTTGCTGTTGACTGCTCCTTTTCTCCGCGACGTCGACTTTATACCATCCTATAAACGTTCCAGAAATCGCCCGAACATACCATGTATTTCTAGAATACACCAGAATAAACCACGTCTGATTTACATGCTTGTGCGATGCGTCATTTTCTCGAAGGCGGCAGAACACACCACCTGTCGCTCGAAAAGAGGTTCGTTCCTTTTCTCTCTTGTTACAATATGGTGGCGGTTTGCAGTAGTCTGTTCGACTAGCGCTGCCCAGGTGATTAGATGTAGTGACTCTTATGTTTTAATTTTTGGTGGAAAAAGTTGATTATTTTATTACGAGTTTTACAATGAATTGCACTCTAAAAAATTCCCCTTCAATTTACCCTAAAAAATGGAGGCAACTATGTTACCTCCATTTTTTGGGGTAAATTTACTTCAAAGTGTAATTTTCATAGGAAGTGGGAAATTTCAATATTAGGTTAAATTTGCATTGTCATGTTTCCTTTTTAAATAAATTTACAGATTAAAATTACGATCTCAATGCAATCTTACATTTCATTTTAACATTAAAACACCTGCGTAAAGTTATAACTTTACCTAATATTGACCTAATATTGAAATTTCCCACTTCCTATGAAAATTACACTTGGAAGTAAATTTACCTCAAAAAATGGAGGTAACATAGTTGCCTCCATTTTTTAGGGTAAATTTACCGGTATTTTTTAGAGTGTGGCACATTTGATTGACACATTTGAAAATATAAACGGCGTCGTACAGCATTCGAATCCTGGCCTCATCCGCACACGTTTTTTATGGCCATTCCAACTTGGAATTTGACAATTTGAACAAATGATGAGATGAACGGCAATAATTTCTCTTGTCAAAAATCCTTGAATAAAAAGCAGTTACTCCTTTATTCGTAAATGTTACACTAGTACAGAAGGCTGTTGGTAGGTGCCACTACTGTGCGTCCATCCCAGGCTTACTTTTCAATAAACTGTTTTAAATTAGGACATCCATAGCAGTCGGTGCGGGTTATTCAATTCAGAAGGCCGTGTTGGAAGACCTCGATGCATTTCCTAGCTTTAACATAACACTCAAACCTTAAGTCGACTTGCCGCATAACTATATCCGGCCGGTTTTATTAGCGGGAAATTAGCAGAACAACGGATAGGCAGCCAAGAAGATACAAGTGAAGCGTTATTGTCTGCTTTTAAAGACTTATTAACAAAATAATCTTAAAGAAAAAAAAATTGTTTTATGAATTTAATCTCGCCCTTAGTGACGCTATTTAACAATAAAAGAAAAAAACGATATTGCGCCATTTATTCAAAATGTCTAGACACAAAACTTATTTTGTACCAATGTGAAACGCCTTGATTTGAACGAATAATATTATCTCATTTCGAACTTTGCGCTATGGTTTGGGAATAAAAAACGAAGCATAGCTTGAATAAAGCTCCACTAGAGCGGACCGCTACGACAAGAATACATAATCATTATGTCCTTCTTGAGTCTTACAATAAATAACGCATTTTCTAGTTTTGTTTAACTTATCAAGGCAACTAATTTATTACCTACTTTAAAAAACAATTGGTTTTGTTTCCAAAAAAGATTGATCTTATTTTATGTATATAAAGTCTCTTAATCAACTGTTGAACCGTTATTTTGATATTTTAAATCTCCCCAGTATCTTTGTCAGAAAACTAATAATTTTTTTTGTTTCAGGTGAGTTTCCACAACGAAATGATCAAACAGTTGTTTATTGGTAAGATAAGGCAAGAAGGGTTATACGGAAAAGAAGAGGAGGTTTTCAGAGTACTCCTGGCCTGGAATTATACAATATTGCAGAAAATTTGATGTTCTTAAAGTTATGGAAAGTTGTGCTTTAATGCTTTTAAAATCTTAATTCTGTATGTGAGAAGCAGTTGGCTTGAAGCCAACTTAGCCATCACAGCTTTGTAATGCCATTTAATCAATTTATTAATGAACTCTGAAAAAATTGTATCGCAAAGATCTACAAGAAATACCTAAAAAACTTTTAACCAACTTTTTTAATGAGTTTTGCAGTAACTGTGTAATACGGAATAATGCCTTTTGTTGTCTTTTTGGTTCTTTTGTACAAAGTTTTTAAAAGTGCACTTCAGTCCAAAAGCTTCTCATATACAGAATTACACTCAAACCTATAATGGCTTGAACTATTGTAGCACTCTATGCAATCATCCCATTTAAACGTAGAATATAAAATTTTGTTTTAGAGGTTTTTGGACCATTTCATTAACTACAGTGGAATCTTTTTCACAGCAATCGATTAAGAGGTTATATTTTCAATTCAATAACTCTGAGCTTCGTTGGGTATTCTTAATTATTTTTTCTATCATAAATGGAAGGTAAAGGAAGGAAGGTGAATTGCGGTTCTAGCAGAACGGAGTTACTGGTAATATCAACATAATTGCTGCATAATAAGCCTTTTATTATAAATTCGTTTGCTTATTCAGGAAGCTCGGCGTATTTAGAACCCATAGGAGATAAAAGTGAATGTCTTGTGCAGGCCTCAAATCACTATTTTCTTTACTTGTTCTTTTGTTTAGAATTTTGTTGGAATATAACCTTCACATATTGTGATGGATACCGCTTAGTATTTGCTGCTCTGTTATTTTCGCGGTTTTATAAACTTTATCCTATGTAATTAACTACCTTGATGATTTTGATACAAAACAAGCACATCTGTTGCTTTATTTTCTTCCTGGAAGTGAAGCATGTTTGCTTTTGCTTTGCTTTAGTTGTTATCTTTAGTTTATTTTTATTTCCCAATCAATAAATAAATCTATTCAACCAAATGAGAAATGACAGTTTTTGATTTATCTCAACAAAAGAATCACGAGAGATAAAATCGTAGTTTATGTTACTAAAACGCAATAAACATTAACAGTCGTCCGTCCATCAAGCTTAATTTATAATCATCACTTTTACTCGACTCGAAACATTTTTTGGTTTCCGAGATAATTTCTGCACACTTTACTGCATCTAATTGGTACTATCCGCGATGTAAATTGCTAGAATTGGACGTCCAACGTAAGTTTTTAAGCCCGTTTTAAAGTCGTAACACGTACAGTATCTGTTTAATGGCTGTGGTTGTTTCAACAAGGTTGACAAGTTGATTAATTAAACTACGCGGCACTGAAAAATAAATGCACATCAGAAATAAAGCAAAACAGCTGTTAATTGTATACCAACAACGTGCGTCATGCGTAATGAGCGTTATATTTATAACAGCAACAGCCTTATGACAATTTGCGTGTTGTATCGTGTGATGCGGGCTTCTTCTGTTTCTTCTCGAACTCGAAGGTTCATTGCTATCCGCGGCCTCGGTTATAGTATTATGAGGAACACTGACCACTTCTTCTACTGGTGACCAAGCCACCCAGAGCTAAGCAAGACATACTATTCTTCTACTACAAACACACTCTTTTTTGTGGCAGGCGAGGCATGAAGGCACTAAGGCAAGAGAATTTTCGCGGTAGTCTTGCATTCACGTGCGGCGTTGCCAGATGTATGTTGACCGTGGCTTTGGGATTTATGTTGACTTTAGTTATTAGATGGAATGTGAAATATTTATTTGAGCTAAAATGGTCGCTTTGTGATTTACAAAGATTTATTTTTATTTTATATATTTATTGGTTGGTTATGTTTTGATTTATTTAATTGATGATTGTGACTTGTTTTTTTTTAATATTCACGCATGTTAGTTGTGTTGGGTTTATGTGCCCAATTTATTTATTGATTTATTTATTTTTAATGTTAATTGTTTATTCATTTGATTATTCACTCGTCTTTTGTTTGCTAATTTTATGGTTTATTGCATATACATGTTGTGCAATATGCTTATTGTTGACCAATTTTAAAATATCCTCTCTAATAACAAGAAGTTTATATGCAAACAAAGCTCTTTAGTTCCGTTTTGAATGTGTTCTATAAAAATACCGATTTTTATTATTTTTTCCCCAAGTTTTATATTTTGGTATTGTAGAATGTTAATTTAAAATCGACAAATGTCTAAAATCTTTATTCAGAGAGATACCCTTTGTATGTCTTAATTATTTCTTTTAAGTTGTATTTAGTGCATTTGATAGGTTCACTTTTTAGCTTTTTTGGACTATGAACTTTCACTATTTATTTATTTATTTATTGATATCAAAACCCTTATTAACAAAACTATAGATTCAATGTTTAATGATCATTTTTCATCAAATCTCATATAATCCAATTCCCAATGAGGGATAGCTCCTAATCTGTAGGATGCAAACTACAAAAAACGGCATATTTTGAAACACCCTGTATAAACTGTGAATCTTAAGCGATTACCTTTAGAAAAGTAGTCATTTCTGTGGAGTCATCATAGTATGACAATATTCCAGGTTCACTTGAGGATTACGTAGATAAAAATCATAAAAACTAGTTGTTCAACCCTAAAATTGTTCTTAACCTAAAAATTTTATACATATTGCGGTGAATTGACATGAGAATAAAATATAATATAATATCCACCGTTCCCAATATAAGCATAAATTATATACGGTGGATTAAATTGAGAATACACCACAGATATTCTTCTTTATTCTTCTCAGCTAGCTCAGGTTTGCTCAGTAAAGCATAAATTATTTGAATTACGAGACTCTTATTTACTTTTATGCCTGGAAAGAAAGAGAAACTTATATCGTAAGCACTAAAGCTCCTGCAAGCTGGACAACTGCTGCTAAACTCTGAATTTAAGAGAAAAGAAATCCAGTGTTCTTTTCTCTTGTATTAACATCAATTAAACACATATGTAAAATTGAAAACACAAAAACTTTATTTAACAAACATAAATAAAAATCCAAATAAAACGTCAAAATAAAAATAAAAATGTTTTTCAAGATAATACAAATGTTAAATTGAGAAGTGACTTCTCAGGTTTGCTCAAACGTTATAAATAATTGTAGAGATCTGACATAGGATAACGACGGTCATTCGTTTGAACAAACCAACACAAATGAAATTTGTTTATAAATAAAAAAATTATTTGTCAAATGAAAATAAATTTTATATAAAGAAAATTAATTGTTTTATTTACTTCAAATCAAATGGATACTGAAAAGAACTTAATAAACTAAACCAAATAATTTTGTATTAGAGGATGAACTTTATAAATTAATTATTATTTATAAACTCAACAAAAATCATTTATTTTAAACAACCTGGTACGTTATAAAATAGTTCCCTTTTATATAAAAATCCTTTTAGTGGTAACACTGTGACAGAACCTGTCAGCTGACTTCTTGTTTATACAATCGATACGTAGATCGATGTCAAACAAAATAAATTCAATCACAATTTATTAAAACAATCACTTTTAATAATAGTTACACAATACTTAAATCTTCTTTTAATCCTTTAAAAAATGTTCAGGTAACACTTTTAGTTTATTTTAAAACTTAATTTGTACTGTGACATTTATGTCAAAACATATGGTTAACTATCTAACCTCAAATTTATTACAGATATTTTATCCGGAGCCGGGCATAGCTTCTGCCTTGTACGTTTTATCTACTGATTTTGTTCCAATTTGCCTCAGCTTATATAGTTTATGTCAAAACAAAAGAAAACTATGACACTTTTTCCAAAACAGCAGAACATCAACAAGCTTGTGACGTCACTAATCCGGAACAGCTGTTAAAGGTGATCACTAATCCTAATTCTGTTATTATAGGATTGTAGCCCTTAATACAAGGATCAAAAAAGTATGATACATCTATGGTCCAAAAATGTATCGTAACGAGATATTCAAGAAAAACATTTGACAATGTACAAAACTCATTACGATCTAATTACATATAAAATTTAACCAACAAATCAAGGTTCATCCTTTACAAAATAGCTACAGGACTACATGATACAAGTAATACCATTATTTTCTCCAAAGAAACATATTTACAATTTAATACAAACATAATTTTTTTACAATACGAACTGCAGTAAATAAGTCAGTTGATGCTTATACAAATGCCAGCTTAAATATTAAGTCAACGTTAATCAATTTATGCACAAAATGTCCAGCATACAATACTCTAAACACGTACATAAAAACAGTGATGAGAAAAAAACAGGATAAAAGTCTATAAGAGTCATATCGACCCGAACAACAGGATTCAAAACCTTCATTAAATGTAATGACCAGAAATCTTTTAAACAAATTCAAAGATTAATTGTATTATATCAGTCATAATAAGATTGACCTAATTTATCTATTTTCAGCAAATTAACAGCATGAAACTGAGCTGGCCTCCTGGAAAATATAAAAGTCCATCTGACGCTAAACATCGTAATGTGTAAATTTTAATATGGAAAAAACTTCTTCCTAACAAGTGGAAAACCGTCCCAAATGTAACATGGGTTGCATAAACGTGATTATAATCAGGCAATCTAACTATTTTATATCCTTTTTCTAAAAATGAAACCCATTGTTATTATGCATGAGAAAGCTAGGTTATGTTTGCATGAAGCCTTTATTCTTAAGTTTTAATTTAAGTTTTAATGAACCTAACTGTGGTCCTATCTATACCATTTATATTAATTATGCCCATGACATAACATATCCCTCTTTTAATTTGAATCCGATATATGTGAAACATTTATTTTTGACGTTCACGAACTATCGTAAGTAAAATTTTCAATACGGTGAAATGATTACACCGCAATTTATCTGATATTAGTGACATACATTTTTTGTCTTTATAACCAATAGTCTGCGTATCTAAAGACCTTAAGTGTACGTGACTTTTTAAACGTCAACTTCAAAATCAAGACGACAAGACCCTACACTCATTAACACTACCCTTGTCATATGACGTCACACGCCTCATAACTTCAGCTTTACTTTCTTAGTGGTAATACCTAAACACGATTATACGTTAAGGCTAATCGCTAGGTGCAGTCATCTTTGGAAATGAATTATTAGCTTAATTTTCATCGGAGCGCAATGTGAGTTGGATCAAAATTTTTTAGAAACAAAAGCGCTAAGCTGGAGATGGGGAGATTTATAAACAGAAACTTATAGATTAAAATTTAATATTGAAGATTTTATAAATTTTGGCTTGTCTCCGCGACTTCACTGTTCTCTCGCTTCGATAACTGCAAATTTTATTCAGAAATATTAAAAAGCAAATTTATAATTTCACCAGCGTACTGTCGTCCGAATTTTCCTAATCTCTGTCTATTCGAGTGATGGAGGAAAAAAGGGAAAGACAAATTTAATATTAATCAAAAAGTATCATACATACGTATTAGGCCACGTAAGTACTTATTACTACATCAATTGCTTTTCAGTTAATACTTTCTATTTTACCGGACCGCTGCGATGATTTCATATTTTTTTATTTCATTTCGTATTTCAAACAATTCTTTATATACCACAATTAGTAATATAAAGTATATCTTGATCTCCGTTGTCAATGATACCGGAGTTCAAGACGTTCTTGATCTCCGTTGTTGTTGGTAACGTAAATAATTTGATGTTGCTTTATAGCCACATGCATGCATGCATGCTGCTTTTTATCTCCTTAGTTACGCGTATGATGACACAGACAAGGCAACTTACTTCTTTATACTGTAACGTTCTTTTTCAAATAATAATACAAGTGCTGTTTAAATCGTCTATTCACAAACAAATATTTATTCCTATACACTAATGAATACACTATAAATTAACGCTATGATTATAAACCATTAAAAACTATTATTTACAGACTATGAATTTCTAATACAACATTTATATTCACTATTTATTTTGTAATACACAGTTAATGACTTGCTGTTGACTGCTTCTCTTTTATCCGCAATCCGCTTTTATATCCTCATATAAACGCACCAGAAATCGCTGGAACCTTCTATGTATTCTTAGAAAATGCTAGAATAAACCACGTCTGATTTACATGCTTGTGCGATGCGTCATTTTCTCGAAGGCGACAGAACACACCACCTGTCGCTCGAAAAGAGGTTCGTTCCTTTTCTCTCCCGTTACACTGCCCCCCTCTTCAAGTCTGTTCTGTCCCAGAACAGGTTTTATGCTCTGGTTCCTGTAGAACGGGTCATGACGATATCGACAGTCTTCACCTCGACTACACGTTCCATTACGGTAGAAATAACAGTCTACACTCTTCGTTGGCCTTAATGCGGGCTGTGGGTCAAAACTGCAGACGAAGATCTTGACGTCCGTACCTCTAAAGACAACTTCCAGCATGTTTCTAACGATTCTCCAATCCAGCTGGTCCCGCCCACAGCCGAGTTTGGGAACTGCCAATTTGTTAATTCCCCTGGTAAGCAACTCGATTCTCAAATTCCATAGTGCCCTCCACAAGTCGGCGTAACTCGGTTTCTGGTAGTAAAACTGCTTGGTTACCAAGTAGTAAATGGATCGGTCATGATCAGGCAAGCGTAAGGATTTACCAACAGAGGGATTTTGTTCTCGAAGTTCATTCAGCCGTCCAAATTTATTTCTAAACACTACTGCGATCCCCCTGGACATACGGAGATCCGCGGAGACACAGTGAGCAATGGAATAATCACCAGGGACCCGGAAGAGATCTTGTTGCATCTCAGTCGTGACTCCGAATCGCGCTTTTCTAGTTCCAGAGAACGCAGCCATAAATTCTCTAAAGGTTGGCTGATCATCTTCAGGCCTTACGATTTTGATAGCCACCTCGGCCTCATCTTTCCGATCCGGGACTGCGTCATTATTTCCCTCACAGTGCGCCAGACGATTGGAGTGTACCACCTTTGGTTTCCCCCTTGGCAATTTCTGGATGCGATAAATCAAGTCATTTATTCGTTTCTTCACCTGGTATGGACCCTCCCAATTTCGCTGTAACTTTGGAGAATAGCCACGACGCCTTTGCGGGTTGTATAACCAGACAAGCTCTCCAGGTTGAAACCCTCCTTCTTGGGCTCTCACATCGTACGTAGCCTTCATCCGGTCACTCGCGATTCGACTATTATTTCGGGTTCGGTCGTGAATATCCTCCAACTTCTTCTTTAAGTTGATGACATAATCATTTCCAGCTACCTCCTGCTCTATAGGTGGAGACCCAAATTCCAGATCACACGGTAACCGTAACTCGCGTCCAAACATTACAGACGCTGGTGACTGACCGGTTGTTTCGTGGACCGATGCACGATAAGCCATCAGGAACAGATGCAGGTATTGGTCCCAGTCTCGTTGATGATCGGAGACGACCTTGGCCAAATATTTGCCCATTGTCCGATTCATGCGTTCTACCATTCCATCGGACTGCGGATGTAACGGTGTGGTCCGAGTCTTGCGAATGCCCAACAATCGACAGACTTCTCCAAAGAGTACAGACTCGAAATTACGGCCTTGATCCGAATGCAGCTCCATGGGCACTCCGAAACGACTGAAGAACTCTTTGACTAGTACGTCAGCAACAGTCGCAGCTTCCTGGTTTGGTAGGGCATATGCTTCTGGCCATTTGGTAAAATAGTCCATTGCCACTAAGATGTATTTATTCCCATCGTCAGTTTCGGGAAATGGTCCGGCAATGTCTATAGCTATTCTCTCCAGAGGACTACCCACATTGTACTGCCTCATGGGTGCTCTTCGTTTCCCCAAGGGTCCGTTGCCAGTGGCACATAGTTCACATTTCCGGCACCACTCCTTCACGTCTTCTTTACAGTTGACCCAATAAAAACGCTCCCTAACTTTCTCCAAGGTCTTTTTCACACCGAAGTGTCCTCCGGAGGCACCGTCATGGAGATGTCGCAATACTGTAGCCACTCGGCTTCTTGGAACCACGAACTGAGACCTAATGGTGGTGCCATCTTCACTCTCCAGTACTCGCTTCAGGAGATCGTCTTCCACCTTCAAGGACTCCCATTGGGCCCAATATGCTTTGAGCGTTCTGTTGAAAGGGCTGACGGCCTCCCAGGCAGGCCTTTCTCCCACGCGCTTCCATTCCAGTACCATTTTTAGTTCGGGATCAGCCTCCTGCTGTCGTTGCAATTCTTCCGGCAACCAATTGTCGTTGACGATGGTAGTCCTTAATACTTGGCAAACCCTCTCTTCCAAACGAGAGCAATGACGGCAATCCGTTGGACAGGGTCTTCTTGAAAGAGCATCGGCATTTCGATGACTAGTGCCCGCTCGATGTTCGGTGTCAAAGTCGTATCCTTGTAATCGTTCGATCCACCTTGCGACCTGGCCTTCAGGATTACGGAATTGTAGAAGCCATTTCAACGCTGCATGGTCCGTCCTCAATAAAAACTTCCGTCCGTACAAGTATTTGTAAAAGTGCTCAACGGACTTCACGACGGCCAATAGTTCTTTTCTGGTCACACAATAATTCCTTTCGGCTTTAGACAAAACCTTACTAAAATAGCCGATGACCTTTTCTTGTCCATCCTGTATCTGAGAAAGTACACCCCCAATGGCCAGATTACTTGCATCTGTGTCAAGTATGAATTTCCCTTCTGTCCGTGGATAACTCAATATTGGTGCGGTTGTCAGGGCACGCTTCAGCTGTTGGAAAGCTGTTTCACACTCTCCGCTCCAAACATACTCGCGTCCATCTTCAGTTAGCCTTGTCAGAGGCTTCGCTATATTGGCAAACCCAGGAACGAAACGCCTATAGTAGGTACATAACCCAAGAAAACTACGAACTTGGTGTTTATCTTTCGGTGTTGGCCACTCTTGAACAGCACGAATCTTATCGGGGTCGGCTGCCACTCCATTTTGTGATACGACGTGCCCGAGATATTTCACTTCCTTTCTGAATATGTGGCACTTTTTCGGACTCAGTTTCAGATTGGCTCCACGTAGTCTTCGGAACACTTCCTCTAGATTTTTCAAATGTTCGTTGAATGATTTTCCGACTACAATCACATCATCTAGGTATACCAGGCAGGTCTTCCACGACAACCCTCTCAGGATGGTCTCCATTAGACGCTCAAAGGTGGCCGGAGCGTTACATAGACCAAAAGGCATAACTGTAAACTGCCATAGTCCAGAACCAATAGTGAACGCGGTCTTCTCCCGGTCTTCAGGTTCCATTTCAACTTGCCAATAACCACTCTTCAAGTCCAAAGTCGAAAACCATCGCGAACCAGACAGGGTATCTAACGTGTCGTCGATGCGTGGTAAGGGATAGCTGTCTTTCTTGGTCACGTCATTAAGCTGCCGATAGTCCACACAAAATCTCGTTGACCCGTCCTTCTTACTGACCAGGACCACCGGTGATGCCCATGGACTGCTGGATGGCTCGATGACCCCTTGTTCTTCCATATCAGTAATAATCTTTTCGGCTTCTGCTCGCCTTGCTAGAGGTAGACGCCTCGGCTGCTGACGGACAGGCATAGAGTTGCCTGTATTGATTTTATGTTTTACTATATTTGTCCGTCCCTTCTGGCTATCGTCAAGAGCGAAGATATCTTGGTATCGGTGAACCAAACCCTGTACCTCTTTCACTTCCGTTCTGTTAAGGTCTTCGCACGAACTAGTAACCATACCCACTAATTTTCCACCATGGTCTTTGGGCACTGGTTTTGGAACATCAGCCATACACCTGGCTACTCGGAATACTGGCACACACTGTCCCACAAGGGTACTCTTCTTCAATGTCACCGGATCCACATTAACGTTCATAATTCTCACCGGTACTCTCTTTCCAACCTTGATCAGCGCTTTTCCCACCAGTATGCCACTATGGATCTTCTTATCACAAACAGGCTCCATCATTCGCACACATCCTACCCGAAGATCTCCATCCAAACCCGCCTCGACAACCATCTCGCTTTGACCCGGCAATATCACATCTTCAGTCAGCAAAACCCTTACAACCGGATCTTCTCGTGGGTGCAACGGAAGTTCTTCGTTACCGACCTTCAAAACACCCTCTTTCAAATCCAACGTAAAACCAAATTTTCTCAGGAGGTCCATTCCCAAGATGAAGTCATCAGTGATATCGGCTACCAGCACCTCATGATCACGTTCTTCACTTCCAATGCCAATCTTCATCTTCACCACTCCGCGTGTTGGTATCGCTTCACCTGTTGCTGTACGGAGTTGAGTAGTTGTTGATAACAGCTTCATACTTGATTGTAGAACATCAGGGCGTACGATGGATTTTGTCGCCCCCGTATCAATAAGTAATGGAACAGTTCGGTTAGCAATTTTCCCATCTACGAACAAACTGCTGGTACTATTGTTTGATGTTACGGCATGGATGGTGATCTTCGGGGCATCTCTACTCAAGGTCAACGTTCGCCCCCACTCGTCGACCTTCTTTAGTTTTCCGACTGCTGAACCTGTTTTGGTTTAGGGCAACGACGTCGTATGTGACCTCGTTCGCCGCAATTCCAACAACGAGGCCCTCGAACTTCTTGATGATTCTTCTTACGGCTTTCTTCCTTCCGAAGAACTCTCAGTACTAACTCTTCTAGGTGATCTTTAGAACCTTCTTCTTCCTCCACAACGGCCCGAACACGCCCGTGACCTCGGGACGCTTGTTTTGCAGCTTCAAATTCTAAAGCGTGAGCAAGCGCATCATCAGTTGTTCTTGGTCGTGCTAGCCTCAATGATTGTTGTGTTTCTCCGTCTCTTAACCCATCAATGAAGGTCTGCACAGCCAGTTGTCCCAGAAATGAATCGGGTGCCGTAGGGTACGCCAATCGGACAAGCCGCGCAACATCGGCTTCAAACTCCTGCAGGCTTTCTCCATTCTTCTGGATACGATTCTTCACTTGCGCGTGATACACTTGTTGAAGATGCGCGTCTCCATATCTCATTTCCAATCTAGACACTAACAATTGGTAATCATTTTCCTGTCCTGCTGGGATTGTTTGCAGGACGTTCAACGCGTCTCCACGCAAAGCCACAGTTAAAGAAACGGCCTTTTCCTTGCCTGTCCATCCGTTGGCCCCAGCGGCCGCCTCAAATTGTTTGTAGTAGGTGGACCAAGGTATCTTTCCATCGAACGTGGGTGGTTTTACTTTTATCCCTACGGCAGGAACCTTTTCTTCTTTAAATTGTTTCTTTACTTCATTAAACGGCCACTCAGAAGTTGAGGGAAACCGTAGTTGCCTCATTCTATCTTCCAGCATTTCGATCATATCGTCTTTCTTAGTTGTTGGTGGTAATTGCATTTGGGCTATTTTCTCTTCTACCATCTTTATTACCCTATCTTGTTCCGCCAATCTACCTTCCAATAGTCCTAACGCACTGGCATTCTCCAAAAATTCGTCGAAAACTTTATCTTCCAACGCTTTGACATTTTCCAACAATTCTCCTTTCATCATTTTAACATTTTCTTCCAGTGCTTTAGTATTTTCAAGTAATTCTTGTTTTAAAATTCTAGAATTCTCTTCGGACTTTTCCAGTAGTTCTTCTTTTAGCATTCTAACATTTTCTTCGGACTTTCTAGAATTTTCTTCGGCTTTTCTAGAACTTTCTTCCATTTTACTTAACAACAAACTAGTATCAATTGCGGGTCCAGGTATTTCGAAGAGGAAACTTTCAGGATCTTCTTGCTGTTCTATAAGCCATTCTTTTAGCCGATTTATTAACACGTTTTTAAGGCCAGTTGTTTCCAAATCTCGTTCTTCCAGTTCATGTTTCAAGTCTATTACTTTCAGATCTTTCAACAATTTCATCGCCATCTTAATTGTTTGTTGAAATTATTTTTAACACTAAAAATTTAATCTCACAGCACTTTATTTAATTATTACGCGATTTTATTTATTTTAAAACCTCACACCTGTAACACCACTGTAACGTTCTTTTTCAAATAATAATACAAGTGCTGTTTAAATCGTCTATTCACAAACAAATATTTATTCCTATACACTAATGAATACACTATAAATTAACGCTATGATTATAAACCATTAAAAACTATTATTTACAGACTATGAATTTCTAATACAACATTTATATTCACTATTTATTTTGTAATACACAGTTAATGACTTGCTGTTGACTGCTTCTCTTTTATCCGCAATCCGCTTTTATATCCTCATATAAACGCACCAGAAATCGCTGGAACCTTCTATGTATTCTTAGAAAATGCTAGAATAAACCACGTCTGATTTACATGCTTGTGCGATGCGTCATTTTCTCGAAGGCGACAGAACACACCACCTGTCGCTCGAAAAGAGGTTCGTTCCTTTTCTCTCCCGTTACAATACAATAAATTTGGATGGATTTTAAAAGGGAGAAATTAGGATTGAAATACGAAATAAAATAAAACCACTTATGCAATACGGAGATCAAGCTTCTTTAAATCCTCGAAGATGTTATAAAGCCTCGGCTGGCGCCTCGGCGTTATACATCTTCTTGGATTTAAAGTATCGCTTGATCTCCTAATTACATAATATATATTACACTCTATGTTAAGGGCTGTGCGAAATTAAACATTTTTTGTACTCCTATTTCAATAGTTATGCTTGTGTCAGCTTTCCAGAAAAACAATCACGGAAAAAACGGAGATCCAGAAACGATCGAGTCTGGGGGGGATTTGTTAAAAGATCTTCTGAGCGAACCCTAATAAATCCTACTGTGAGGTAACCTTTCCATACGTTATCTAATTGACATATGTAGATTTCAAACACAAAATATGCTGTCACGCTTAAATATCACAGACGTAATATCATCCGACGAAATATCGCGTTTAAAATATCACAAAACAAAATATCATAATAAAAAATATCCCAAGAATAAAATATCATAATAAAAAATATCTCAAGAACAAAATATCACATGAGGAGATATAATAATAGTTTTAATAAAATTTTATTTTTAGTAAAATCTTATATTTAATAATAATTAATTATTCGATATACGGACCCTTCTGAACCCAGGTAAACCAATGACACTGAGTTGTAGAGGATAACTCAGAGAACAAATAAGAAAATAAAAATAATAAGAAAAACAATGTTAAAATCGCTATTTTGAGGTGAGAATGTTATAATGTTAGGTTACAGTTAGTAAAAAAGTTGGCTGTATTTACGTGAAAATGGCGTAAAAATGGTGTTTGTGTCATATGACAGGAAGATTTTATAATTTTTAACTGTTTTTATGACGTCTTTTCAACGAAAATCCGTAGCGCTTGGTATTTCCGTATGTATGAATGTACGATCGGGGTCGGCATATCGAATAATTACCTAATAATATTTACTTCCGGGTGTACATGGAAGTTTGCTTTAGGACAACATTAAATAGATGTCTCCAATTGTAATTGTTATTATTAATGTAAATTCGAGATTTACATGTAGAGAAGCAACAGGTACAGAGGTTCAGGGTTTCAGACAATGCCTCCCATACTGAGGAACATGGACTGGAACAGGAACCCAAAAGAACCGGAATCGGAACCGGAACCGATTACTTTTATGGAACTGAAACCGGAATCGGAAGCCTTACTAAAATTCGTGTTAATGTTAAGACGAGAACCGGTATTTTTTGGTTCCACATTTCGGTTCTACTGGTAAATAAAAAAAGTAGTTCAATATTCTTCCAACAGCGCTACCATAAGCATTTCTTACTAAGTGGATGTTGATAATAGATCCATTTCCACTACTAATTGACCAATAGCAGTGTGTGAATTGACTAGAAAAGTGTTACGTCACATTTTATATTGGTAGCCCTGAATATTTCCAAACAAATTTTATCTTGAAAAGAATCTACAATATTAACCACGTTCGGTACTTCACATCTGTTTACTCCAAGAGCTCAGTTTCTATGGTATCCATTGTTGTAAATAATTGTAACTATAGCACTAGAGTTTCCCGAGTAAAAAGAGTTGAAATACCGAAGACCAAATATATTTATCAATTATCACCTATATTATAAGCAATACTTTAACCTAACGTGCATCGACTGTCAGTTATCAAGGTCATATTTGTTTGGAGATATTTGGAACTATATACCAACATAAAATGTGACGTCATTACTTTTGCTTCCAGAACCCTTATGGAACCTAAAAAATCCTGGAACCGGAACCTTAATGTTTAGAAAATTAAAATTGGAATCGGAACCGAAACCTTTATTTCTAATTTTCAAAAACCGGAACTGAAACCGGAACCTATATTCTCCAGGTCCAAGTGCCCAGTCTCTGCTGAGGAGCCCAAAGTGAGGGTGAAACAAATGTCTAAGGGTGTTTTTTAGGGTGTGAAATTATGCGGTTCTCAATTTGCTGCTATACACAAGATTTAATTTTATATGTTTAAATAATTTATTTTAAAGCAAAAAGAGAAAATTTTATTTTTAATAAAATATTATAGTATGTATTAATATAATAGGAAATATCACATGAAAAAATATCTTAAAGTTAGTAAGAACTACTGTGATACTGTATTTAATATCGAGGGATATATTTAATTACAATGTTAGGTTAGGTTTAAGGAAATATGGTTTGTACACATACTATAATTACAGTTGTAAATAAGAACGTAAATGTAATTATTTGTATATGAGTATTTAAATGTCGATAGAGGTTTTTTACTGAGTAAAATAAATTATTATTATATTTTAAACATAATAGTGATATTTTGTATTAGGATATTTTTTCATAAGATATTCTGTCCTTAGGATATTTTTGCATGTGATATATTAGCATGTGGTATTTTGACTATGATATATTGTCGTGTGATATTATGACTGTGATATCTAGACATGTAACCCAAAATATTACTTGAGAGAGGTTTTGCAGAATCATTTGCCGGAAACCAAAACAATGTACGTTGAGAATTACTATTGCTTTCAGCGAGATGGCGCTGTTTGACCGATTTCATACCCAAACACTGACTGCCCAACATCCCAGACATTCTTCTCTCACATGCGATTCTTCTATACTTCTCCGCTTGGAGATATACGAGGGTCGTTTGATAAGTTTGCTAAATTTTCATCAGTTGGCGGCACCATGATTTGGTAACTGTGAACTTGCCAGTCCTGACTAACACACAGTAACAGCGTCTTTAAACTACCTCAGGCCATCCACGTACAACAGACGTTTGAAGCGAGCATTTTAGCAGCTGCCACAAAAATGGAAACAACGAGTTCAGTGCTGTAATCAATAATTTTTTAAGAATCGGACGGTCGCGCAGATTAAACCCGAGTTGGATCAAGTGCATGGGAAATCTGCATCCGCATTGAAGACTGTTTATTTCTGATAAAATGGATATCATTATGGAAGATTGTTGTCGAGTGAAAGTGCGGGAGATTGCTGGGACTGTAGGCATTTCCGCTGAACGAGAACGGAGTATCCTGCATGAAGAATTGCGCATGAAAAGGCTGTGTGCGCGATGGGTGCGGCAATTGTTAACTAGGGAGAGGGCATTGCAGAACTAGCAGTGTTTGGTGATGTTTAATCGCGATTCGCAGGACTTTTTTCATCGATTCCGGGCCGTGGAGGAGTCTTGGATTTATCACTACACACATGAGTCGAAACAGCAGTCAAAACAGTGGACAACGATTGGTAAAAGTGCATCCAAAAACGCGAATGACGGTTATGTCGATTGTGAAGGTGATAGCCACTATTTTTTTTTGTTTCCATGGAATAATCCTGATCAAATACCTGGAGCAGCGTAAAACAGTAAAACACAAAAAATCTTCTTAAAAGTGGTTGGTAAGAACCAAACAAAACAAAAAAAAATGACTACTTATGACACTATGCACTATTTATGACAATTCAGAATATTCTTAAAAACAGACCACCGTCCTTCTCGTTAGTGTACCCATTTCAACGCTCTTTCACTGCTACTGACTGATTCACGAATATCCTATAACATTGCACTACATTATTCACTAAATTATTTATTTTTTCCAATTTATTAAACATTCTACTCAATGTACTAGGATGGTTCGCTAATTGCCGCCCCTGACATAGTAGCAAAAGACCTTAGCACAATCATTTATTTTTTCAGTATAATTACCTAATACGTCTATACATTTAGTATGAAGTCTCTGAAGGCAATTAAAAAAATCTGTAGTTTGGGCCTCCAACCTTCCATGAACAACGCTGTCATTTCTTTTTCAATATGTTGCAGAATTTCTACTGTACTGCCTATTGACAAGTTGCTAGTTTCTACTATAATCGCTTACACGATGAATCATGTATGTTTTACGTGTGACACCTGTAATAACTTTTATCTCCACGTTCCTTCCAGAAGGAGGTACTTGAGATACGCTCAATCAGCGCGCAATTGCATAGCCATTGCTTCCAGTTACTCACTGGTCGGAGCTAGGTTGCCTATCCACCCTTTACTAGCTCACCAGGCTAGTGCATAGGATGTACGTGCAATTACAATGTACTTGTTCACCCGCCGGAACCCTCCCGTCCTCTTTCATACGGGGCTAAGTTCCTGCTTCCAGCATTAGAACTATTCCCTAACCTAGGTTAGGTACATCGGAACCAAAGTTCCTTTACCAAGCCTTAATTGGGGCCACTGCCCGATCGAATCCAACCTCAGATGTGGCGGGACTTACTTTTTAAATGGGTTCGTTACCCGATCTCCCAGTTATAGGCTTGGTATGCCTTACGCCTTAATCGCTTACAGTGACATCTATTATCCAGAACCATCTCACGAATGAGATCAATGTTTGAATAAAAAAGCTTTTGGGAAATTCAGCACCTAAAACTTGTTCGAAAGAAATTCTTCCCGGTTTGAAATCTTTGTCCAGCTTTCTACCACACTATGCTAGGTTGTAGACTCGCCCAGTACCGCTGACATATCATTAAAATTCTTTTGATGACAAATCCTTTTTTGCAGATATATTTTATGTGGATTCGAAGCTTGGTTTTATCCAGCTTCTCAAAAATGTGCGATCATTGGACGTACTCAATTATTACCAGAAGGCAGCAATTCAGTAAACATAAATTAACATTTATCGGTCCAAGGCTACTAGGTTAGGGGCAATTAAGGGCAAAGGAATCATCAAGAGCAAGTGTACCGAGTGTTTTTTGAAAGTGTCCCCCTTCTTGCCAAATTTTTATTTTTTCATATAGAAGAGCGAAATTTGGAAAGAACTTATAAGAGGCCTATTTCCATTTTTTAACATAAACAACAACTTTCAATCCTTTTCGGTTTCACCTGAAGTGACCTCAAGTTTCGGTTTTTAAATGGAACGTATTGTAACGTTCTTTTTAAAATAATAACAAAAATGCTGTTTAAAATCGTCTATTATTAAAGAAAAGATTATTTACAATGCACTTAATTAAAAACACTATAACTATAAACTATTTAACAAACTAGGTATTTACAAATTTATATAAGGACTATTTATATAAAAACTATTTATGTATTACATTAATTATTAACATTTATTTATTATGCAGGTTAAACATTAACTAACTCCCTTCTACTCGCGATCTCAATTTATATCTTTCATACGATGACTCATACATCTAGAATGTTCGATGACGTGTTGATGAGTCATACACGCAGCTGCTGCTACGTCACGTCGATGAGGCGTGTCGATGAGTCATACTCGCAGGTGTTGATTGATGAGTCATACATCCAGGTGTTATTGATGAGTCATAAAGGTGATGACTCATACACCTAGAATGTTTGATGACGTCATATGTTGGTTTACTATTCGTTACAGTATAATTTCAATTCGATGGGTCGAGCAATTTTCTTTTAAAATTTTATTCTGTCTAGTGGTCCATGCATTACTCTAAAACGCTTCCTTTTCGCTTCCCAAAACAAAGGAAAAATACTGTTCTATGGTGTCATTCAACAGATAAATTTGTGTACGTACTTAAACTTTCAGAAATCAGTTTTTCGGACCTTAGCCGTTTTTTTATATCAAATGGCAGGAGGGTGGAGAAGCAGAAGTACAATGTTTCAGTAGAGTCGTGCAAACTGTTTTTTCTACATTCTGCGTAGATTTGTAACATATCAATTTCAAAATACATTCAAAGTGTTTATGTTTTCATGGATAACTAGATTAATCATTTAAATGAAGTCGAGATTGTTAATTTAGGAGATATATGTTATTTTAAGTTTCATCAGTACATAAATATAAATAAGTATATTGGATATCATATGATTCGTAAAAAATGTACTTTTTCACAACGAGCTATCTACTCTCTTGCCATTTGAAAAATAAGAATTAAGTAGGACCAAAAAAAATTTCGAGCGTTCAAAATTATTCTGAATGAAACCATAGAACAATAGAACGTTTTAGATATGCATGGCACGGTAGATGCATGGATAAAACTACAAAAACACTTTACCCGATCTGTCAACAAGTGACAATTGGGGCATTATTGGACTCAGAATCTTATTCCTGAATAGAAACCACCATAAATATACAGGGTATTGTCCCATTTAAAAATCTAAAATTGTTGTCACTTGATGAAACTGGAAATGATAAAAGGACTTTTAAACTATTTATATTGGAAAAATCTGTTCAAGATTCGAAGCAGCACCTCGACCTCTATATCACAATTCTTCTCCTCATCGACGAGCTGCCACTGCTGATAAGTGTGTGGTTTTTGTGCTATTCAAATACGTAAGTAGTTGTAAATTTTGACTTGATTTTCTTGGTATAAAAGGCCTAAAAAGTATACAGATGAATAGCGCTTTAATAATATAATAACAATGGCCTGAAGACCCCTGAGGTTCCATACTTAGTAGATCTGTAGATGTATTCAGATCCATGAAAAGTTTTTTAAAGTTTAGTTTAGATATACAAAGCTTTTAGGCGCCAGAAATATTGATGATTGGAAGTTTTAGTTTTCAAAAATTGGTGCATGGAAATTTCAAATTATCAAAGTTTCAGGAAGGCAGTGCTTTTAAGTTTTCCAATTTCAGCAAGCAGTATTCCAAAATATTTCATGGGTTTACAGTGTCATTATTTAAATTTTTATACTTGATGTTTTATCATTTCAAATTTCAGTTTCAAAATTACAAAGTTAATGGGTTCAAGTACTGTTAAGAAGTTCTGAGTGACTTTTGAAAACTTTACATCACGAATTTCAGAATTGTACAATTGAAGAATCTGCTACAAGAACGAGGTAGCTACACTTTAACAAAATGTTGATAAACTAAAAAAAGAAGTTTTCTTAAATGAAGCTGAAATATGAAGCTACCTCTTCTTGCTGCAGATTCTTTAATTGGAATATCAGGTTGCAGACATTCCAAGTTCTACATTTTAGGCTATTAATGTTCAAAGTTTTAAGTGCTTATAGTTTCCAAGTTTCAGATACTAGAAAGATCTTGTTTTGAGTGTTTCAGTTTACGAAAACTGAGAGTTTCAGCGCTCTGGAAAATTTAAGTTCTAAAATCAAAAATTTGTTCTTAAATTTTTTCACATTTTAAAGTTTCATAGCTTTTTATACAGTCAGATGACCTATTGTAAAAATAAAAATAGAAAACGTGACCATCCGTCTCCTATTTTTCCCCACTTAAAAGATTTTTGTAAGGGATGAATTTATGTTCCATACATCAATATATCAAAATTAATAGTTATTTATGTCTTATAAGTCCTCTGAACAGGTCTTTAAGGGCGAGGTCGGAATATTTAAACGCGATGCGTTAGCCAAGCATTTAACGCGACCGAGCCCTTAAAGACTGCTAGAGGACGCATAACATACAAATTTTTAGGGATACCATTTATATTTTACATTTAAAAAGGAAACTAGAATGTGATTAATATAATTGATCATTTGTTGCAAAAATCATGTGGTCATCTTGGAGGTCGAGGTTGTGATTGTCATAGTGAAACTGTTATAAAAATAAATATTGTATTTTTGATAAATAAAATGCGGCCGTTAAAAATTGTTTATGGTATACTGACTCGTAAACATCTGTTTATTGAGCTCTGTCTTGATGGGTAAAGATTCTTTTAGGGGTAGCCCGTTATGAAGTCCGTCAGACTTATTACGGGCTCTTTATCATCAATACCGTAGCAACATACATATTTATTTAAAACATTCATATATGTGTTACGTATTGTGTTGCTCTGCTTCAGTAAATGAAAAAATTATTTATTAAAGATTTACGAGTCAACCGTTATACGAACCCTACGTGCTTGCACAGATAACAAGCTCGCTAATCGCTCGCTTGTTAAGTACCGTGCTCGCACATAAAGTTGTAAGTAACTGTCTTGCAATGTAAATAACTATTATGTTTCACTTGCATGTGATTTGTTGTTTATTCCTGTGATACGAATTATATAAGCAATTCCATAACAACCAGGGAATTATAAGCGGATGTTATGATCTATAACGCCCGCTCATCGGCGTTACGTTCAATAATAATTTGGATAATTAGGCCAGAAACTAGTTGTTTGCGTACGAATTTGTTGCAACACAACAAATAACGAGTATTTGCAACGTAGTTTCTAGGGGCGTGATCCACGAATTATTTTGTACCGACTTCTACAGAAATTGATTAGATATAATTGATAGTGCTATTTAGACTTCAATAAAAAGATTTCAATTTAAAATTTCATATCTGGTTAACTTTAGCAAAAGTAAAAGTTGTTACCATCCTACAAATATAAAACTTCCTAGTTTTATAAATATAAACAATGTCCTTGGCACCACGAGCGATACTAGATGATAATGCCCATCGGGCTACTTACATCCGTCGGGCCCTTGAAGCCCTCGGACTGTAACATCGTCGCCCTCCTGGCTTTATCATTATCTTTCTTAACGCCCTTGGTACATAATAGTATATTATGTATTAAGAGCTTAATTGAGTTTTATATTTTTTAACTACAGTACACCCTCGCTAATGCAAACACACTTTACTCCACTAATCTGATCATTGTTGATGTCCAAAAATGCTTATCGGTTAAATTATTTTAAATTACTTCAGGAAGTTAAAGTGAGCAACATTTGTCTTTTTTAACGATGCAATCAGGAGACATAACAAAAAGACAAATCTATAAAAGACAAGTGTCGGTCATTCCGTCTGAAGTCTAATGATATACGTAGTGTGGCGCAGGATCCTAGGGGAGAGGAAATCTGGAGTTCAAGTAAACTTGGTGTTGCCTAAAATTTGTCGATGGTGACATTAGGAACGCCCATTCGTCTTATGATCAGTTCGTCTCTGTAGAAGCATATTTTCCAACTAAAAGTGAACATCATTAAAGCAGAAGAGAACACCAAAACGATTCATTAGTAAGTCACCATGATCATCTTCAATAAAGCCAATAGGTCATGGTTTCGAAGAAACAGGCTATTAAGAGTACAGCGCAGAAAATGTATGGATAGTACTGTGTGATATTGCAAGAAAAATAAAAGCATGCAGTTGTTAAGAAATTATCAAGTTTACACCTTTCCTTCATCAAATAACATACAAAACTTAATTGCAATAGCAGATTTTCCATGACTACTAACAACTTACTTTAACAGCACACTATGTATTTGCACCTGCACATAATAAACCAACAAACCAAATTACCAATCTTGAGATTCAATCTAGCAATATTAAATTTAATGCAGGAAGTGTGCACCGTCCTACCTAATAATCTTGAAAAATTCTAATTGCACTTCGTTATCCTGCTAACCAATCTTCTACTACAACACACTATACATGTATACCAACTCTACACGTAATTATAAAATGGTAAACTTATTTCTCGCCTAACCAATTACCGTACAATAATTACATACACACATACCAAAAGAGATGCAATAAATTATGCGTAATACCGCAATTTAGAAAAAAAATAAAAGAAACTAAAGCGAACTGTGGAAAATGTTAATTTATTTGCATGATGAATTGGCGATTTGGTTTTTTACCAAAAAGCACACGCGAACATTGTGTTTTAGTCATGTTTGAATTGGTTCGCAGAATCAGAAAGTGTGCAGAGGGAATTTACTGCAATTATAAATTGTAATGGTATTAGATGCGCACACTGGAATCATGTCACAAATGAAGTAATGTTAAGCTTGGTCAGTTTAATTATACCCATGACGAATTTTCTTGCTCCGACGTATTTCACGAGAGAGTTACAACTTTGGTTTTGTTGTGGTGGAAGAGTTAATGGTGGCGGCGCCGAGTGCACAACAAAAACGAAACGAAAACTGTGTTTGTAACGTTGTTAACTTAGTTAAGTGAGGTTATGTCGTTTTATGAATAAATTATAATGGATATGCAGTAGCAGTGCAACTCAGCTTTATGATTTAGTTAGAAAAAGTTAAATGAAACAAATCTCATTTTGTTAGAATTACACATTTTCAGCAGTTATTGCACTTTGTAAGAATTAGAAACCTCACGGATTATAATAGTGGATACAGAACGAAATAATGAAATGACATAGGGAAGAAATAAAAAGAAATACAGTCAGAAGGCTATGCCCAATGCAGATCGATGAGCATTTAGTCACAGAAAGCAGGAAGAGCTTCGAAGGCGTTTACTTGGGGTTGATAATGACAGCAACATAAATATTTTGAGTGTCGAGACAGAAACACTAAAACAATGCCAAACCAATACTTCTTGAGCCCAAAACGTTCAAAATTATATTTTACAAAAGTACCCGTGAATAAATAGTTCAGCTTCAATTCGAACTGTTCTGATTTGACGAAAATTTTCAAAAGGTACTAACACTATGCGGAGTTTAAGTGCAAAATTTGACGATTCAACTGAATACTTACTTATTATCTATTTTCATATCCCATACAAGGCCCAAATTGCATAAAACTATTCGGACATTTTGTATGGACCAATCATAGCTGTTTGGATACCTAAGGAAGAATATAATCGAGCTCTAGCCGATTTACCACTCGGAAGTATTGGATGGATTGAATGTTATAATCGAACTAAAACCGACATGTTGAACATACTGTTGTGAAATTATATTATATTCATGTTATAGTGGGTGCTAAAGTGAAACTTTCAAAAATAGTTAATTGAAATTAATCAATTTCTCTAATTTCATTCATACTTTCATGTTCAGAGATTGAAAAGTTCATTTCAGAGATTTTAATTTGCAAATTGTAATGCCCCGGGATTTTAGAATTTCACAGTTTCATGGTTTCACACTTTATTTGAGCTTCAAAATTGTATATTTAAATATTTTGGAAGTTTAGGAGCAAGGTTCCTAAATTTTTTTGTCCTTCACCGTGAACGTGTTTCCAGATTTCGGCAGCAGATTTCAACAACTTAGCAGATTCTAACGTTCACGCCTACATATTCAACAGAGGAAGAGTCGTCTCTGAATGACATGCCTCAAATACATTATTATATATCATTTGTAATGGCGGAAATAATGGTTATAAATTCCCAATATTCGAATCAAGTAACCAGTAATGAGCTCCTAAAGTACACGTCGAGTATAGAATAGTTGTTTATTACATTACTGGGACACGTTCGTTTTGTTCTGTTGTTAAGAGTCTATTTTATACAACAAAACGCGGTGACTGCAAAATGTGATGGCGCACCAACTTTTTGGTATCAAATATTCACAATATTGTCCAAGTATTGTTGTTTAATTGATTATATTTGAAAATTATCACAGATTAAAAATCTGGAAATTATGGCACATTAGGAATTTGCATGCCAAAGTCGATTCTAGTAAAAGACATGGGACTTTTATGGCAATTAAAAAAAATAATCGATGACATCGTAGCTCGCAAGATGGCGAGGGAAAAATAAATTTTCATACAAATAGAACCCCCGACCGGGGAACAAATTGGAATTTCACACTCGAAAGAGGCATAACTTTTGAGTAATATACAGGATTTCAAAAGCATCATCAGAAAAATTACAATAACACGTCACATCATTTAAGCCGTGCCCTCATAGGGCGTGGCCTTTTCTTCGTCCAATGTTTTTGTTTTACGTGTTCAAAAATCCACAGGCTACTTTTCTGCGGAAAGATTGTAAAGGTAAACTCTTAGAAGTTCAATATTTTGAGATTAGCCAATTGAGGTGTTTAGACCTTATGATGTTTATGGATTGTTAGATTTTTCTTTAATATTTCAACGTTTTGCATGTTAGCATTTCCTAATATATAAGATTTTCAACAATAACCTGTGCTTGTGCTTTTAATTTCACAACTAGAAGATTTCAAGATTTTGGCAATTTGGGCTTAGTTTTTACTATTTAGTCTTACAGTGTCTAGTTGCAAGGAAAGTTAAAGTGCAGTTTTTTGACTAACTTAGATAATTCTTAAGGGCCATCGCTTTGCTACCTGGGCAAACTATAGAAGACAATCGTGGTGGTGTTGAGGCTGCGTTAGCAAGAAGAATTACGTTGTCTGAGCACCGCCGAAATTTCGTAAAATCAGTTCTATAGACAGAGGCACCTCTTGCTTACAAGAGGGAGTTAATATCGGTGTACAAAACCTTTTTTTAACCTTTTTTTGTAATGATAATACACTATATTTCGGTTTTATTTTTTACGAGGTTTTAAATAAACCTTTCTTCAGAAAAAAAAGATAATGTGGTCATGTGTAAAAATACTTCAAATATAATCATAAGGTACGATTCAGAATTCTAGAAATAATTGTATTAATTTGAAGATCAACTTACATAGCTCATAGAACACAGTTTCGTTTTCTTGTATGTGGAATTTGGGAAAAACTTGGTTGTAATTAAGACCTACTTTCGTTGGTCAAAAGAAGAGTGGTTTTGTTGGCTATGCGATGACCCTTAAATATCACGATCATTAATTTCAGTAATCATGCTCGTTCTCAGGCTTATCAATGGATTATGGTAAGAACTTCGAAGACATTAATAATTATTATTGTCCCTTAGATCAAGATAGTCCACTGGGGGTGGGGTATAGTGGAATATAGTGGGGTAGACTGCTGTTATTACTTAGAGCCGTACGGTACACGTGGAAAGTAAAATGGCAAGTTTTACGCACCGACTGCCAGTATTACTCCTACATATTTTAAAAAATGCTTCTATGTTATGGGGATCGAACCCAGGGCCTCGTGATTGGTAGTCAAACTAAATAAGAATTTTTTTTGCATCTCGAATATTTATAAATTTAAAGCTAGTATTTCTGTTGAACTGGCTACGTAAATGTACAGCTGATTTAAAATAAATCTATGGGAGTCAGTATTGTATCTAGCTACCTTTTTTGTGTTTAACATATTGTATCTACTATCCATTTTTTTTCTAGAGTCCTCTGACTTTGATACCGTATTGCTCGAAAACTACTGAACCAAATTAAATATTTTAAAAACGAGCAAATAGTAAATTCAGTTCTACATACGACAGTAAAATATTATATTTCTAACTGGTATACTTTAATTTTTATCGGACGATATATAATAAAAGGTACCCATTTTTAGGGGCAATTTCATTGAGGGTGAGTTCAATATTTTTTTCTCATAAAGTATATCTCATATATCATGAGATTTTTGTAGGGGTTAGAAAGAAACCTTGCGATTGTTATCCTATTAATTCTCGGACAAAAAAGTGTTTCATCTAAGATATATATAAAAATAGCGAACTATGCGTTCTTGTTTATTAATGGAGATAGCGTCAAATTTTTTCCGCTAAATTAACACTTTTCATATGTAGACATTATTGTCTTTAAAAAAATGTTCCGAATTTTAACAATAAAAGTGCAATAACAAAAAAATCGTTTTTTGTCGAAACCGCTCGTCATCAAAAATCGTTTTTTTGTTTCCGCGTTTTTATTATTAAAATTAGAAACATTTTTTTAAAAACAATAACGTCTACACATGAAAAGTGTTGATTTAGCAAAAAAATTTGATGCTATCTCTATTAATAAACAAGAACGCATAGTTCGCTATTTTCTCACATAAATTTTAAATAAAACGCTTTTTTGTCTGAAAATCAATAGCATAAGAACCGCAAGGTTTCTTTCTAACCCCTACAAAAATCTCATAAATATATGACAAATACTTTCTGAGAAAAAAATTAGTGAACTTACTTTCAATGAAATTGTCCCTAAAAATGGGTACCTTTTATTGCGTATCGCCCGATAAAAACAAAAGTATACCAGTTAGAAATATTATATTTTACTATTGTATGTAGAAATGAATTTACTATTTGCTCGTTTTTAAAATATTTAATTTGGTTCAGTAGTTCCCGGGCAATACGCTTTCAAAGTCAGAGGACTCTAGAAAAAAAATGGATAGTAGTTATCTATGAAAATATAATTTAAAGCCTGTTTCACACGTTGTTAAAAACGCAAAATTACTCTCAAGACTTACAACTGTACAGATGTACAGTTAGAGTCTACTAGCACTATTCTCCGAGAAAAGGGTGAGCGGTGAACAAGGCAGAGGTTTACCTACCACTAAAAGCCTTGTTCTTAGAGTTTCTTTTAGAGCTTGTAAAAGCTGTGTCATCAATCTAACTAGCGAATTTATCATCGAGAGCTGTAATTTCTCTTTGAGGCTGGGGTTGGTTGTTTTTGAGATCGGTAGATTGGATTGGATGTGTCGAAAAGAGATTATACGATCCCGTTAATTACAGATCCTTCAGATTTTATATTCATCTCTTCCTTATACTGATCAAGCCCAGAACTTGCTGTCTAAATCCTTTACCAGGTCCAATATCTAACAAATGAGATTTAATAGTAGGATGATCGTTTTATTAATAAAACTAACAGAAATCCCACTGTGGGAGACAGCGACTACGACTGTTATAGCGATTGCTCCTCCTAAAGTGCATCTAAGATTACTTTAACACTGATGTAAACAAACAATATGTCTGGTCATAAGCGCTAACTTACACGGTGCGTATTTTACGTAAATCTGTTGATACGTAAATTTATACGTAAATTGATACGAATATACCTCTTAACGATGTTTTCATTGTGAAACACACGCTAAGCATATTGAAAAATCAACAGCATTTCAACAGCGCAGTTGAAACACGACCCAGCTAAATAACACGACCGTAATTACTTCTCTATAGTAGAGGTAAGAACGACTTTTAATATCAGTCAGTCACGTGCGTTTGTTTACACCGGTGTTCAAGTAATCTCGGATACACTTTATAAGTTAGCTGCGCTACCTATGGACCAATTTCACACCGCTTTTCGCTTTAGTCAACTCGTAATCGCCGATATCATAAACAAAATACTATTACCACTAGCTTGACAAAATGGGGGTGTCTCTCCATCCTTTTTAATTATCAGCAACTAATTAACTAATTTAAAAATCAATTTGGAATCTCATTAAAGCAGGTTGGTTTATATTTTCTGGAATAACCAAAAAGAAAACTTCGACTTGTTAATTTGTAAAATGCGCAGTATAAAAAAAGCTTTAATAGTTGCTCGACTTGGCTTCGAAAGAGATAAATCCCACGCACACAAATTACTTATACACACACACGCCGACCGACACTAAAATGCAATCAGAAAGTTAAATGATGTAGAATTTGAAATATACATAACACACACGAGCAAGCCTAACTAGGGTGGATGAATTTAAAAATTGCGGAATTTATTTCATACGATCTCAAATGAACCATTAAACGATTTTTTGCAAAGTTCCTTTGGAGCGTATTGTTATATATACGCATACATCACGTAATTTATTATTATTACATCGGTACGTTTAATATAATATTACATTAATCATTACAAGTCTACAGTTATTAATATTGTGTACAAAAAAGCTGAAAGTTATTAAGGTGGGTATTATTCAGGGCTGTATACAATATAATATTCTTTATAACAGTATACCGACTGTATTATTATTATTCCATACTTTTTAGGAACACAAAGCTTAAATATATGAAGAATTTTGTAACAACTTCCGTTGGTGAAATAGATAATTAACTTGTTTTATTATATTTCTCGGTAATTGCTTACACAAATTTCAAATTTACATACTTTTTGTGTGTGTGAAAATACTGAATTTAAATTAAGAGATAAATCATGTACATTAAGCAGCCTTTTTTTACTCGTTTTATAATAAATTGCGTGGAAGTATTGTTTGGTGAATGTTTGTTTCTCTTTTATAAATCCATTTTATCAAGCATTAATTTAAATAACATATATATATATATATATACTTAATTGAGTCCATATTGTTCTGAATATTGTCTCAGAATATGCCAACCAAGCTCGTTGAATTTGGATGCCATACTCAATCAGAGTTTGAGTTTTGTTTCTTGGTGTTCGGTAGATCGTTATAACAATGCGCCAATAACGCTAGAAGCTTTCTCTTTGAGCAGTTCAATATGGAGAGGTTGTAAGGAAGGTAACCTGAGTCGACGTTTGGTTCTAGGTAACCCAATCCGACTGGAAATTTACATAAGGACCTTAAAAAAAGAAGCATCTGAGGATGACCTGTTGCCCCGAGTAGGGGCCTCTTCAGGATGCTTTACAACGACCTTGTGGAAACATGTAACACAATTTATCTCTAAGAGTCTTACCGGGATGCTAAGGTAACAAGCGAAATTATACGCAGGAATAATGTACATAATTGTAAAATAAGCTGATGCTGCACAATAAAGACCTGATAAGCATCTAAAATCCTTTTTAGCAACAGCAATCGTTCAATTCCACTGTTCTATAAAGAATTTCGTTATAAAAATCTGGAAAATACCTTTTTTAACAAACTGTTTGCCAAATACCTATTCCGCGGTTACTTACCGTGACGCGTTCCGACGCATGTTAATGATTAGCGAATCCCCAGAAATTATTTTTAAGCAACTAAGCAACAACAGATCAAGCTAAAACGTGCGTTACGTACAAGTGACAAAATGGGGACATTAAACACTAGGTAATTATAAAATTTGCAATAGTTCTGCGAACTATTCATAAACAACGTACAAGTTGAGTATTTATACAATATTAGAGAAAACACCAAAAATAATGTCACACCTACGGTTTTGTTTTAACATGTTCTTAACGATCAATTTAGTTCTTGGAGGCGTTACGTACTGTGACATGCTAAAAATGGCATATTTTATTCAATATTGATATTGAAGTTCAGACACAATTTCTTTTAATTTAATCGATTTTTATTTGTCTAACACATTTCTTATTCAATAACAATGAACTACAATTTAAAACTAAAGTCACTGACCACCGTATGAATTTGACACCTGCTACAATACCTTGCTTTACGCCCTTTTATGAATTATTGCATTTTATCTGTGGTGGTTGACCTTTTCGCGGAATGCGCGCAAAATGTTTTCTTAGACTTTTCTTTTTAAAACTCAAAAATCAAAATCTTGACTACTTAATAGGCTTTGTTAAAAAAAAGTATTCTGTTTTCTTTTACATACATTAACGAAAAATTCAATTGTGCTCCCCAAGATCAGAGTACAGATGGTACTTTTATGTCTCTAAGAAGACAAATTATCAACTCTGTCTTTTTAAGGAGGAAAAGTGTCTTATTTCGTGTCCTAGAGAGGAACAGTATCCAATTTATTTCTAGGGAGAACAGAGGTTTTTCAAATTTCTAAAGGTAGTAGAAAAATTCATATGTGCAACTTAAAGATGCAAAAGTGTTTTCCTCCCTCGTATGTTTACCCTCGGGAGAAAAAGTGCAACTTTCCTCCCTTGTTGCACCAGTCCCATTTTTTATTATGGTCTGTAATGAACTACTTTATTGAAAGCAGTGTTCTAAGAGATTTACTTCTCAAACGCTCTTTTTCATATCCTGTATTTTCTTTCAAAAAGCTCGACGCTTGTAAAATGTGTGTTTGTTTTAAAGCTCGTTTCGTTAAAAACATGCTTATATTAGAACCGTTTTTTACGAAAACAAATTTTTTTAGCTTTTTTAAAAACTAACCTCTGCTTAACATGATCTTGCTGAAAATCAGATTTTTTGAAAAGCTTTTTTTCCTTGAAAGGGATGTCCTAAACTTTCTACTACTAAAAAGTTCTTTCATAGTGCTTTTTTTAATAGCTTGGTTCTTAAATAGTCGAGTTTTGCAAAGTGTTGAGGACAAGCTCGATTATTTAACGCCATGGTTACTTAAAAGGATCGTTCCAGGATATCCCAGTATGATGAATCTAATGGCTAGATTACCAAGACAAATAAAAAGACAAATCTATAACTGACTTTTAATCATCTTTTGGTTAATTGTCGGGCCAGATCACGTAGTCGGCCCATTTTATTGGAATTCCTACTCGATTGGATTTTCACCGTCAGGAGTAATTTGTTCTTGGTCCACACACGGTCAGTACTTACTGACCGTGTGCGGACCAAAAACACTAAGCTATCACGTTTCCGCAAGAATAATAATTAGAGCATCAGGCCACTTCTAATTAAGACATCGTTTCTACTGGACTTCTTGCTCACGACCAAGAGCAGAGAAATCTGGCTAAATGGTCCGTTCTGGACTGAGAGCGTGTGGTTAAAACTCGAATCATGTTTGGCTGGATCTAGTACACAGAGAAAAATGTATTTAAATTTCATCAACAATTGTGTGGTATTGTAAAACAAATTGGTCTTAAAAAAGTGACAGGGACAATTTGTGTAGAATTATAAAACAAGATTGTGTCATTTAGTTTGTCAAGATTTTTTAAATAATGTTTTCAATTTTTTGTAAGGATGTGTATAAACTCAAATATAACATTTGTTGAAGTCAATAGTAATTTTGTAGAATCAAATGAATAGTTGTCTATAAGTTTCCATAACAAATTGTGTTACTTATTAAAACAGAATGTGTAATGTTATTGCATACAATTTTATACAAAATTGTACAATTGTTGCGCTAGTTGTACCACAATTGCTTAATAGTATTTAACACAATTACTTGTTCACATTTATACAAATTGTGCAATACTCTGACACAAATATTTTATACAGAAGGTTAGGTATCACAAATAAAATATATATAATATATATTTTTACATATATTACAATATATGTAACTAATAGCTATACAATGTATAGTATTTACATACTATACAACGTGTAGTATATACACGTATAACACTAAGATTTCCTTTTGCCGTCGCCTGTTTATATATAAATCTCGAATTTACATTAATAGCGACAATTACAAGTGGTGACATCTATAGGATGTCATCCATAAACTTTGCGAAACACAATAATTAGTAGCAAGCACTTTGAACACTGGATTATGATTTCATTCAAACAAAATATTGTATTTTTCTAAACATTTTTTATAATTATACTTCAACATAATATGCTAGCCGTATCCTCTACAACATTGTTCAAAAGAATGCAGAACTAAATCTGACTGTGTTAAATAATTGTCGTACGTTCCTGTTAGACAATTCAGTAACGAAAACCTACACAACGCTGGACAATACGATTCTACAATTATAATATAAATTTCTCCAACACCGCTTTGAACAATATTGTGCAAAGCTCTTGGTATGGTGAACATCTCATCAAGTACGGCCTGGCTAGTTTTAGCCCAATTTCGTTACCTACAGTCCCAATTTGATAGTGCATTCCGCATTTAATACCATCAACTGGTCTTCTAAAGTATCGAACTAAAAATGGTTTACTAACATATTTGCTCAAGTCAAATGCCTTCGTTGCTAGAAATAGGGTCGAATCATAGCACAAAAAAGTATAGTATAGTAAAAGTCATAGAGCCAAGGATTTTTTTATGGACAAGAGACTTTATCTAGCTTTAAGCGACTCGAGCTTTTATCAGAAATCAAAATACAAATTCTAACAGAAAAACTGCAAAATGCAGCAATATTAACTCGCTCTTAATGAACAAAAGAGTGTAATAAAGATTTTTTACGTCCTGCGGGGATGCGAATTCAAAGGAACTTCTGCAGTATGCACACAAAATGAGCTTTCTAAGTAGACTCTTCAAAATAAATTACCGAAATATATGACTTATAGGAATAATCTCCCAGTAATAATTTTTGTATACCAGACAGTGTTGTTCAGTTATAAAATGTATTTAAGTTAATAAATATAATAAAACCATTTTAAAGAGTACATTCAATTGAGTGAACATCTCGTTTGTATGAACATGCTTGGTTTACTGTATCTCTAACCGCGAGACTACTGTATCTCTAACCGCCAGACTACTGTATCTCTAACCTCCAAGTGTTTTTTTGTGATTTACTGCATTTACTACCCTATGATGAGTAAAGATCAAGCTACTTTTATTGTATGAACAACTGCCGCATACGTTTTAAGTTTAAGAGGCCAAAAAGTAATTTATTTGTGTTAAACCACAGTATTTTTGTAAATTTTGCTTGTAGCCATTTCGGAATAATTATAGATTTATTTTTATAAAAGTTCACCTTTTGTTATAAATACAGTTTTCTCTTATAAAAGTGCAGATTAAGAAGGTAAATAGTAATGAAGATTAATTTTGGAAATAATATATGTTACTTAGTATAAACTGTAAACTCTCGCTTCTAATCTTCTTAATATTAATAATATTCTGTTTGTTGCAGGTATGTACCAACGTTACATTGGGCCGCTGGCTTGGGTAATTTCAATAGTAATAGTAAGTAATTCACAAGCTTTGGATTTGGGCATGGATAATCTTTCGGATGATGATTCTAAAAACAATCTTAATAAAGTCTAAGATTCCCTTTACATGTTGGCCGAAAATGACTTGTTAGAGATAGTTCCAACACAAAGCATCCTTATGATCAAATGTTTCTGTACTCGAATGTTTTGCGCTTATCTGTCCCCATTCTAATATTGAAATAACTCTTCTCAATTCCACTTACGCAAGTAAACAAAATACTCTTCGGAACCTTAGTTTCTGTTTTAATCTTGCGCTTATGCTAGTAAATAATGTGTCTACATTATTTTATGCAATTTCCTGTTTGTTTCCAATTTTTTTCAAGATACCGATAATTAACACCTCATTATAAAACTAAATATAGAACAAAGCAACACAAAAATCACCGAACCAAGAATGTAACCCGCCCAAAATGACACATTTGAAACAATTTGATTAAATTAAAATTGTATTTCTGCGAACATACATAAAGAAATAAACAAATGGATAGCGTGTTACGTAATAAATAAAGCATTTTTTACCTAGTTAGAACTAATAAATACATATTTACTCATGCATACCATGACTTAGAATTATGCCAAATTGAATTTACCGCACTGCGTAAATTTAAAGTTTTAAAAATGCCTTATTTCTCACATTATTAATATTGTTAAGTTACAAGATTGTAAATATACAGACAGGTTTTTGTTTGTCCCGTGAAGGAAGAACAAGAAAAAAAAATCTTGTAGACCAACATTTTTGGTGGTATATGCAGGAAATTCCACAAGCGTTTCGTAATACATTCGACTTCTAAAAGATAGAGTCAAGAGAATGAACGAGTCACCGAAAGGTTCATAATTTATGTTCTCCGACTGCTTTTTCCTAATCGGTTATCTACTATTTGCGAATGTTGTTGGAAGTTGAATATTTTTCTTGTTAGTCAAGATATAATATAGATATAAATATACTAGTTGTATAATCTTTCATAATATTTGTTATTTATTAGCTGAATAAAACGTGTAGTGTGCTGTAGTTAGAGCGCCTATGGAATTTGGAGAGGGGCGTCTTCGATTAAATCTTTTTCTAAGGATTATGCTGAAATACAAGAACAATAAGGCCATTTTTTAATTTTACAAATGGGTAGATCATGAGAATGTTGCTGATAGATACTAAGCTTTACCTTAAGAGTTGTTTAGATTCTCCAACTAAGAAATTTCCATACCAAGAGAACTAAAATTGTTCTACGTTCTACGTAAAAAAACGTCACAAGGATTATTAATTATTGCTTTTACTTACCTAATTTCTTACAATCTTTATTTATTGTTTGGAAATAAAACACTGAATATGAATTATTGTGAATAATTAGAACTGCGTTGGATATCAATATTAAATAGTTTACTGTTGAACATGTCTTACAGGTTTCCAAGAGATTTTACTTAGTTGTTCATTACGTTTTAAATTGTACAGTTACATTAAGTTATTTAAAGATTTGTAAAATTTTGAAATTCCCATTAATTTTAGTAACTTTTAAAATTGCAAAGTTTCAACAGTTATAATTAGTCGAAGTCAAATGCATCAGACAGCTAATTGTCGTCATTTTTTGTTAGTGTCGTTATTGCGCACACGCTTCTGAACACCAACAAACATTTTTTTACCAATTCGACTTTTCTTTTAAAATTACAGTGGATTTTGTTATACTTTTAAAGTAGAATACTATTAGATTGAATATTCAATCTAAGTAGACATATAGTTAATTAATAATATAGAGAGAAAATAAATTTCAGTAGTGAAGAATTATTTTTGTTATAAGAATAGAATGAAAAAAAAAGTTTTTCTACTCTATAGAAAAAAAATAAAAAATTTTAACTCGAAAATCTTTAGTCAGTACTCTAAAAATGGTTTACGAAGATGATTTTTTACTGTGAACCAGCAAAGTACGCTCGAAAAATTGTCCCTATTATTAAATGTAGAAACGCACACTAGACCAGCACCAACATGTAGCGTCATCAGCAGAAACCATCAATGTATGGCCAACAGTCTCCACCGACAATTCTGATTGCTGGTCCGGTGAAGTGTCAGTTGACGAACAGCACGGACATCTTCATTCAACATTTTCAAACTTCTGTTCGCGTAACTCCACTGAGTTTTGCTTGATTCTACTGATGGCGTTGAATTGAAACCTTGATACGAAATACCCATAATCATTTTCTGTCCTCTTCTTCGTCCTGCATTGAATGTTAACACGTTAACACATCATTGCGACCTGGTCGCGGGGATTAGAATGCTATAATCCGTCTGCAAATCATGCGAAGTAATAAATAAACTGACAGATTACCTGTAGCGGATTACTACAAAGATTTTCTATTGTCATGTTACTAACATTTTGCTACTGCCTATAATAACAGTATTTACGGTTTTAAGTAGCAAATAGAAGACCGTTGTGGTAATCTTACCTCTCTGCCAGTCTAATTTATTACTTCACATGGTGTGCAAATCGACTATAGCTTCGCCGTTATCTAAGATATGCGCCGGGGGGGGGGGGGGGTGAAACGGTTAAAGGCGTGGGGACGACACTACTCGATCCCAGGTATCGGATTCGACTCGAACAAGGAGCGCGCTCTGGGATGTTTCGTCCTGAACGCCACCGTTACTTAATTCAACCCTTCCTGTGGCCTGTTCAATGGTAAGGATAATAAGTATGAACGTGAAGAAAACCCACTAGAGTCAGCGTTTCCCAACCGCCGGTACGCAGTGAAATAAAAGTATTTCTCAAAACTTTACTGAACGAATTGTTTTAATTCGTGTTATCCTGGAGCTAACGTAGGGTCAAATGGTTTATCGGAGTTGACGAAGAGTAAACTCTGAGTAAATTTATACGGGGCCGGCGCTTACGTGTCATACATACGTGATATATATCGCGCCGGCTCCGTTCTTATGTAATGCCGGAACTGAAAGAATTTTCGTCTTACGTTCCCGATTAACGCGAACGATCAAAATCCGAGTTTCTCGGGGCCACAAAACTTGCTTCGATCCGGATCGTTTTTGTGTGTCGATGCGTTGGGAATTTGAAGTCTCGACCGTCTCCCGGTTTACCGGAGACGGTCACCGGGAGGGGGCACCGGTTTACCGGTTTAGGGGGAGGCAGCACAAAATTACCTCCTCCTTACGGTAGGACGGAGCGAAAATCTGGCCGCGGAATCTTTACCATCCCAATACCGCAATCGTTTTTACCGGAAAAGTTTTTTTGCCGGCACTCTTCTGGGATCGGGGGCTAGGGGTGACATGGGGATTTTAGGAACGATCGAACATGTGTTTGGGCATTCAATGTCACGTGGCCTGCTATGAACGGTGCATCTATTGGGTTTTCCGCATCTCTAGCCCTCTCCACTATAGGGGGTTCCGCCCGTTTGAGACGTGGTATCTCGGAAACTATAGGAGCAAAAACGAATATCTTGGCGTCAAACGACGGGCAATCTCAAAATGTTTCCCCTTCAAATGTCATGCAAAACCATAAGAAAAATGTTACAGCCAAAAAACTCGAAATTTCTTATTTGTTTTTAACACGAGAATCGTGCTAAAGTAATGTCGTCGCCACCAGCCTAATCGGGCTCCTAAGTGGTAAAACTACTTTTGGTGGTCTTCTATGATTGCCTCCTGGGTCGTTTGAGCCCATTTCCGTTTTTGACCGCTCTCGAAACCAACGATGGACCGCCCTATGTATCTAGAATCCGGTTCTGGTCTTCTTTAACCAGTGGCGTATTTAGGAATTTTTTCGGGGAGGTAAGAGGGCTACTACTAAATATTCAAGTTTTTGCGGGAAACACCACGGTTTCGCTACATAAATCACAACTTTAACAACCCTGATGCAAACATTATCTTCCAGACCTCATGAATATTTCATTTTTTTGCTGTAAAAATGAAAAAATTAACAAATTGTGGTCCTTCTTCGATCCTCGATCGATCGTTCCTTATTATTCGATCATCGAAATACTGACGTAAGTATTGAAAGGTTTGTCGAACACTATGCACAGTGACCTCATCTTGCTGAAAGTATCATAAATGCAATTCAACGTTCTGAAGTTAATTTCTGAAAACACTTAAATATAGTTTCCGTTTTTCTTTTGTAGTCACGGTATGTGCGAATGCAAAGCAGTTTCCCATCCTCGTGGTATGCGAATTAACATAAACCGAGAGATGAAAGTGAGCTTCATCAGGAAAGTCCAATGCCAATGTTACGTGTAACACACGTGTTTCTAAAGAAATTTTAATAGTGTTTCTAACAGCAGGGTCCTTCAATTTTTGCGATAAAAAAATTAGTGTCTTGGCTCCACAACCATATGATACCTCTATAAGTTTTTATAAGGCTAGCCAAAAAATTAAACTTAATTATTTCCTGTACCGTGTCTGATGTTAATCCCCAAGAATATCTACCTTTTAATCAAATTAGTAATAACAGCTTTCGTCTCTATTAAAATGCACACGCTATAAAAGATAGAAAAAGTATAATCAAAAAACGAAGTTTATTTTTATTTCGCAGCCTAATTCCTTAACAAGGACCGAAACACCAACGCCGCCAACTTCCTTTCTTCTTATTAAGATTATTAAAATTAATAATATTTTTATTGTTAAGGTAAAGAGGGAATTATGCAACTCGAATAAAAAAGATGAGTAATCGGAAGCGAATATGTTCGATTTGGATAGCCATGGAGGTCAGTCGTGCACTCTACTGCTTTGGTGGAAGTAGTGTTCAAAAAACTTTTTCAAGATCCTTCTGGCGTAATTTAATGTTTAGTTTTTTGTGTAATAAATCTGTTGGTGGTGATTTTCATCTCTCTTCACGCATCTTCAACATGGACATCACATTTAGATGATTTGTAAGTTTTACTAGATGAGTAATATTTATTTACATAAATAATGTTTCTCAATAAGACCTTTAAAAATCTTAATTTGATTTGCATGGGAAACACACTTTGTTTTTCAAACTCACAATTAGAGGAAGTGGGCTAGCAAATTAATTACTGCATATATTAATAAGTGAATTGAATTTCCTATGAGAATTTTATGGCTTTTATGTTATTTATCAGCAGCTCTGATGATAACATTTATATGGTTTTTCACCAGTATACATAATTCCCATATATATTGCGGTGATTTATGAATGAAATAAAATATAATATCCACCGTTCCAAATGTATAAACATATAAATTATATACGGTGAATTAAATTAAGAAAATATACCACAGATATTCTTTATTTCTCTCAGCTAGCTCAGGTTTACTCAGTAAAGCATAAATTATTTGAATTGCGAGACTCTTATTCACTTTTATGCCTGGAAAAAAGGAAAAACTTATATCGTAAGCTCTAAAACTCCTGCAAGCTGGACAACTGCTACTCAACTCTGAATTTGAAAGACAAGAATGCTGGATGTTTGTATTAACATCAATTAAACACATATATGAAATTGAGAACACAAAAATAAAAATAAAAATGTTTTCCAAAATAATACAATGTTATTTTTGTGAAGTAACTTCTCAGGTTTGCTCAAACGTAATAAATAGTAGTAGAAATCTGACATAGGATAACTACGGTCATTCGTTTGAACAAACCAACATAAATAAAATATGTTTATAAATAAAAAAAATTATTTATTCAATGAAAATAAATTTTATGACAAGAAAATTAAAATTGTTTTATTTACTTTAAATCAAATGAATTCTAAAAAAGAATTCAACAAACTAAACGAAATAATTCAATATTTAAGGATGAACTTTATACATTAATTATTATTTATAAACTCAACCAAAAATCATTTATTTTATTAACCAACCTGGTATAATATGATATATTTTCCCTTTTTAAAATAATCCTTTTATTGATAACACTGCGATGAAAGCAAACAGCTGACTTCTTTGTTTATAAAATATTATCGATACATAGATCGATGAAAAATAACTTCACTTAAATTTGTTTAAATAACTACGTTCACTTTATTTATTGTTGCACAATAAATAAATCTTCTTATAATCTCTATGAAAATGTTCAGGTAACCCTTCAATTTATTTTTAATAACTTTGTTTATACAATGACATTTGCGTCAAACATATGGTTAACTATCTAACCTCAATTTTACAGATATTTTATGTGGAGCCGAGCGTAACTTCTGCTTTCAATGCTTTATCGACTGAATTTGTTCCAAATTTCCACAGCTTATATACATTCTGCCATAACAAATGAAATCTATGACACTTTCAAAATAAAAGAAAATTGAGCGACGCTAGTGACGTCACTAATCCAGAACAGCTGTTATAGATGAGCACTAATCCTAAATCTGACACATGTATCTGAAGACATGTATGGTCCTAAACTGTATCGTAACGAAGATATTCAAGAAAAACCGTTAAACAATATACAAACTCATTACGATCTAATTACATATACAATTTAGCAAATCAAGGTTCATCCTTTACAAAATGGCTATAGGAATACATGATATAAGTTAAATTAACAATTTATCTATAAAAATACCTTTACAATTTAATATAAACATGATTTTTACAGTGTACGAACTACTATAAATACCAATTGATACTCATACAAATGCCAGCTTAATATTTGAGTCAATGTTGATCGAATTATGCACAAAATGTCCAGCATACAATGTTCCAAGCACTTACATAAGAACAATGGTGAGGAAAACAGGATAAAAGCCTATAAGAGTCAGTTAGCACGAACGAGAGGATTCATATACCTTCTTTAATTGTAATGATTATAAATCTTGTAAACAATTTCAAAGATTAATTGTATAGTACTAGTGATAATAAGATTGACCTAATTAATCTATTTTTAGCAAATCAACACTGTAAAACTGAGCTGGTGTCGAGGAATATAGAAAAATCTATCTAACGCTAAAGATCGTAATGTGTGAATTTCAATGTAGAATTTACTTCTTCCTAGCAAGTGGAAACCAACCCAAATGTAACATGGGTTGCCTAAACATGATTATCATTAAGCAATCTAACAAAATTATATCCTTTTTCTGAGATTGAAACCTATTTTATTTATTGTGCATGAAAAAGCTAGGTTATGTTTGCATGAAGTCTATATTTTTAAGTTTTTGATTTAAATATTAATGAACCTAACTGTGGTCCTATTCATAGCCTTTATTAATTATGTTTAAGACATAGCATGTCCCTCATTTAATTTTAAATCCGATATAAATGTTTGTGTTAACGTCAACGAACTATCGTTGGTAAAACTTTCAAATCGGTGAAATGATTACACCTCAATATGTACGCGCTTTTCGGTTGTGTAAACATTTAAACCACGGACACTTAATTCATCGAAGCTTTTAAAAGCTAGAGTAGCTTGAATCTTGCGTTTCTGACTCTTTTTTGAAGCTAGGAACTGTTTAAAAGAAATAATTTTGCTACACTTTATACTGAGTCTTAATTTTGGATTCTGAAACTTTGAAACTGGAGTTATATTAGTACTAAGAATTCAATGTTACACAGTAAAAAATCAGCCCCGTGAACAATTTTTTGAGTATTGGGTAAAGATTTAGAGTAGACAGGGCCGGCGCGAGGCGGGTTCAGCGTGTTCCCCGGTACCCGACCCCGCGCTTTGGACGGCCTCGCGTTAAGGTGAGATTTCCAATACGCGTCTGACGCGGCGTTGGACGCATGATAACCGATTAAAGGGAAAGCAGTGTTTTCGATTTCCTATAGATGCGACCCGCAGCAATATATTGCAGTCGACGAATGCGTCATAGAGTCGTCTACTTCAAAAACAGTCCAGACGCGCGTCTCAGAGACAGCTGATTATTTCTTAGTTATTATTTGACAGTATATTTCATGACACGGCAACACGATTTGGCATCGAAATGGCAACAAAATCTTGCTTTACCAATGATCAAGGTGAACGATTGATTGAATGCGTGTCTAATTGTCCTGCCCTATACGACAGTGGCCACACAGATTATAAAAATCAAAGAATACGTGAAAACTTAAGGTAACACGTTTTTCTCCAATTTTCTTTTTTTTGTAGCAATGCTAATATAATTTCATCATCATCATGTTCCTCTAACCACGTAGATGATTGAGTATTCATTTTGTGTGTAAGTCTTTTCACTGAACTTCGACAATTCTTATCGCTCTTTTACTTAATGCGTCCGATGCTCATTGGAAAACACTGAACATAAATACATGCATTCGACGCACGCGTCAAACGTGTATAGGAAATCCCACCTTTACAACTTACAAATACGCACGTTTTATCTGCTGCTGTAAGTCACACCGATGTTTCCGTGTCACTTAACGACTGTCAAAGCAAACTTCTACCATTTAAGCTACGTCATTAAAAAAATCTCGATGACGTAATTAAAAAACTTTGCATCGCCAAAATTGGTTGCTATCAATCTAATTTCCACAAAAACACCACTACCTAACCAAAACTCAATGCAAAAGCAAATTCGAGTTTTTTTCAAGCTAACCTAACTTCACTTAAGTTAACCTAACCTAAACTTAACCTAACCTAATACAATTAAATTGTGTAAATTGCACAATTTGGCAAGCATATAAACTTAATATAATTGCTATTCATATCCATGGAGATTAAGTATTTTTTACTTTTGATTCCACATTTGTGCCATTCGGCCCAACAATGATTTACATATTCAGAATTAGCATTTTTGGGGGTAAACGCTCCTAAGCCTCCAAAATTGATCGCTACCAGCCTAACCTTCACAAAAACGCCACTACCTAACCAAAACGTTATGCAAAAGCAAGTTCGAAGTTTTCCTAACCTAACCTAACTAAACTGTGTAATTGTAAATGGCAATCATAGAAACTTAATATGATTACGATTAATTTCCCTGGAGATCAAGCATTTTTTTACTTTTGATCTCCTTTGGAACCTTTGGGCGTTCGCTCCAAAAATGACTTCTAGAAACCAGCTTGGTCAAAAAATGTTTGGGGGGGGGAATTCTTTAATTATACCTAAAATTTAATTTAGAAAATGCCGTTTTTCTCATTTGGGTATTAGAAATCACAAAAGCAAAATTAATAATACATAATAAAACTTGATGAGCTAGGTCATCTTCTACGGATTCGCGTACTCGTAAATAACTATAATGGTAATGATACTCTAATGATCTTATTGTAATATGTAATAATGTGTTTAATAAATAATTTATTTAGAAGTTGTTTTAGGCTAAGTGCATGTTTGAGCCCGGCTGCGCAAAAGCTTACGCCGGCCCTGAGTAGAAAAGCTTTCTTATAAATTCTTATTCTTATAAAAAAAATAATTCTTCACTACCGAAATCCATTTTCTCTCTATATTATCAATTAACTCTATATAGATTGAATATTCAATTTAAAAGTATTCTACTTTAAAAGTATAGCAAAATTCACTGTAATTTTAGTTTTCCTTAGAAAAGAAAAGCTGTTAAAAAGTGATCTAAATTGGTAAAAAAATATTTCTTAGCGTTCATGTTATTCTAGTTAGAGTAAATAAAAAGAATTGGCACCAATATATACTTGACAGTGTATTTGACAAGAGAAACGTGTGCGCAATAACGACACTAACAAAAAACGGCAACAATCAGCTGTCTGCTGTACTTGACTTCGACTAGTTATAACTGTTGAAACTTTGCAATTTACTAAAAGTGTATTTTAATTATTTTATTACTACGGTATCACTGGGAATTGGTACACAGTCACTTTTCGCTTTGAACCTCTATTAATTTCTGTGTGACTGTGTCTCAAGTCTCGACAGTTTCAAGTCTCACAGCTCCCTCAAAAATCTCAGATCGGGCGCGTTAGATTTTGACAAGAACATTATTTTTGTTCATCCTAGTTGGCTTGAGAATTTAACTCCCGACCAACTTCCCTTTTTGAAATTAAAGAAAAAATGTTCACAATATGAGTTATGTCGATTCTTTCTCGCCGTTCACGCATCCTACTGAGGAAAGGGAAGGATAATGGTGGTCAAAATGTAGATAAATGGGTCAAAAATGATGTATGTCAAAAATTGGAGATTATTGCAAATCCAAAGCTCTCCCTTTAATGAAGACATTCTAGGACTATGTGGCAACTTTTCATTTTTAAAAAGCGGTAAATCAAGACTGCGAATGGTATTGGTATTCGGATGCTGTCACCATATAAGACCTATAAGAATTTCTACTACAATCAACAATACAATTCCTCAATAAATGCGTAACTTGTATTACAACCTGAACTTTAGCAGCTTTAGATCGAATTTTTTACAACAGAGAAAATTATTCAAAGCTCTATTTTTAGACCCACCATTATTACTGAAAAAGAGCTTAACAAGAAAAAAAAATCAAAAAGAATACCAGAGCAACACTTTAATTTGAATATATTTGCAGTGTTTAATACTGGCGGATTGTTGCGATAAAAATATTCATACCTCCCTGCCGTCATTGTTAAAGTTGTTAAAATCTAAAATTTTCATGAGCGAGAGAAAGAGACGAAATGAATTACAATCGTTTAAAAATAAAAGTGTAGGAGGCGTTGTTCATTCAGTACGCTTGCTTATATAATCATACTTGATCCGTTTTTCTTCTGCTTCTGTAACATTGTTGAATATTTAAGACGTTATTAAATATTTCATGAGCCAGAAGTATTATTATGTATGTACATAAGCTCCTATCAATTAATGAAAAAAAAATTATATCTTGCACGCTTGAATGATTAATAAAAAAAGAAGTGAGTTCAATGGGTGGTTCTTTTCATTCATTCATTATTTATTAGTTATTCAATATTGGTTTCGAGGAGTTTCGATGGCGCAAGTCTGCGGGCTTACAATGATGAACGTGGTTATAAAAACGGGAAGGTATTAGCATACAGAATGATTCGAAAGGACCTTTTTGCACTAATAGTTATCGATCAAAACACATAATTTAAACTTTACTTTATCGTTTTTAAATGAGGGTATACGCACTATTGATATTAATGTATTAATGCTACATTTATATCACCTATGATGTCACTGATATGCCACTCTTTAACTTCTCTTAATTATCTACAACACTTGGATTTTCTTGAGTTGTGTGAAAAAGAATAATTATTTAGATATTTTCCCCAGGAGAAAACATTAGAATAGATTTACATATATCCAATTCAAAGATTTCTATAAAATACCCAAAAGAGGAGGGAGCAGACAGAATCGGTTACACATAAATACCAATTTTCCTTTTATATAGTTTTACGATAGACAAGCCTGCTTTGGGAATTTACCATAAAGTTGTCCCTGATTTCAAACTTTTATTACCCTAAAGGGATATTCAACAGTAAACATAACCTATAAAACACTCACGAGTTGATTTATAATCTAAGAGGGAGGGCTCTTTCTATCTATTTATCTATCTATATAGTACACCTCAAGACGGTGGCGCTCCCAACTTCTCTAGATACGTTTCTGAGACATTGTATACATAAACAGCGTTCATTTATGCCTGCATAAACAACCATTTGCTGATAGTTGTCATAATAATGCATAATATTCATTTGTTTAGTAACACAATGCTCTATTGTACAACATTTATCAGATGATAATTATCATTTTTCCCGGTTCTTTTAAGGATTGGCAATACCCATGCCAAGCAACAACACAGCTAAGCAGGAGGGACACTACAACAAATTACATAACCGGTAGCTATACCTTGTTATTACTATTACTTTATGAATACAATGATTTAAAAATAATTGCAAAATGAAACCAAATAATAGTCTGTAAAGTTGAACCTTCCCTTTTCTCGTAAATGAACCCAAAAATGAAAACATATTTACCCAAATATATGCCAGGTTTCACTTTCTTTACCTTTGATTAAGGTATCTACAGCAACAGCATAAATAAGGGATTCCTAAAGTTGTTTACTTTATCAATAAAAACTTTTAAGGATTCGTGCAGTTCAAGAGGGAAATATATTTATACGCCACCGCGCCATTATAAATTTCTTCTTGGGTAAAATACCTTGTATAAACGCCTCCGATACGTACTTGTGTATTCATTTACGTATATTTTTACTTTTCTAGTCGACAAAATTTGAAATTAAATGAACCAGAAGTTATTTGGGAAAATGAACAGCACGTGTTGCATACTTGCTTGCTAATTAAGGTTTCTGACTAAATGAACTTAGAAAATTTGGAGTTACTAAACGTAAACGATCTAAACTTACCGGGAAGATGATTAAAAATAAACTTTTATTTTTATACGTTTTGTTGCGTTCATTTCTATTTATGGAAAAAATGAAAAATTGTTTCACTTTTATTTCGATGGTTATTGTTTAGCAACATTTAATGTATTTATAAAAGTAAAAAACTGTAGAGAATATTGACATCATGTCGTCACTTCAGCTATCCATGGAATGCTTGCTTGTCAGCGTTATTTCGTGCCCTGCAAAGCAAGGCACTGCATGCTATAGGCTTTTGTAGCCTTTTCAACCCTACCAGAGTATTAAGATTTCATTGGTGTTGGTTTTGGATTGTTGGTGGTTAGATGGCGTTTAATCATGGGAGGGGCAGCGGGAAAATGGAGGTTGTTTTTATTAGTTCTGTGACTGAATTGACGTCTAAATAGGAAAGTAGTAAAAGGTGGAAGAGTTGATTGAGCGTGAAGATATTACGCATTTTGCAGTCCGTATTCGTTGGCTAGTGGGCTACCACGATGGGTTAACAAGGTACTGGGATTGGCAGTTCGCTGGGCTAGTCGTTCGCCAGTATAAGCTGAAGCAGCCATTGTGGAGGATCACGCAGGTGCTACTCCACTGTCGTGGAAAAGTTGGGATGGTAGCTTTTCGTCTGGTGACGACACATCGTGAATTGGTATTCCAAACACGCGTGTTCATCTTACGAACATCACGCTGGAACTGCCGATGGATTACTAAAAACGCTAGCTTTATGCTATAATTATAATAATAAGTCTAACCTGCCGTGTACTCGAAGTAATCAGATAAGCGAAAAGAGTAGAAGTCTTTTTCCAAAAGTCAGCGTCCATGACAGAAACTGTCACATGATCAGCTAAAGAATATTATTACACAAATAATTCATTAATTGAAATTAAAGAAATTGCTAGTTAATCACAAATTTAATAAGACTTTTAAGGGCTAATCTAAGTTAGGCCAAACGAAATGCCCAAATTACCACACACTATACTTGAATTTTCAGGAACTAGTAGAACAGATTGTGTGCATACCTTCAGCGGATTAGCGTATACCATAACTTAAAGATCATAGGTCATAGTCCAAAACCATATAATATTACACTGTAGAACCATAAACTAACTATACACCATAGGCTACTTATACAGTGTGTTCATTTGAATACTTGAATACATCTGCTAAACTATACAAGATATCGATTTCAGCAAAAACACGTCAATTTATTTTCATAAATATAGGTAGAGATTTGGAAAATTACATCTCACCCTCCACCCCACCAACCTTAAAATTTTAAATGGAATCCCCTTCCTATTGTGACAGTTTATTTTAAAGAACATAAAAAAGAAATTTTTTGGCGCTTTTAGAGCTCCATTCTGCTGAAATCATCATCATTATCATAGCATTCATAGCCAAGTACCTAAGCCAATAATGACAGTTTTTAAGTAAAGGACAACCTTAAAATTTGACAATAGTCTGACGTTTGTATGTGAAACAATTTAAATGATATTGAAGAAGGGTTGTTAGAAGACTTTTCTCTGTATCTCAGCAATCCAAGATCAGATTCTAATTTTTTTTGCACCAAAAGATTCCTTTTTTATTATCTTGAAAATGAGGTGTCTCTATGGGGGGGTTACCATTTAACGAACGAGTAAAGGGCAGTAAGATTTTGACAATGTTATATTTAAATGCCCCTTTTCTCCAAAAACAAATTGACGTAATTTTGCTGAAAGACCATAGGTTAGAGATATTAGAGATTTTTAAATGTTGCGAAACGTATGCATTTAAAATTTTGGTGTCCATTAGATTAAAATAAGGCTACAGTAACCTCATGTTCATACTTCCTACCTCTCTTGAACTATTGAATTGTAACCTTAGAGAAATAACAAAAGACTTATGGACGTATGAAGTAAATCTTTTGAAACTTTTAATCGTGTTTGTTCGGACGTGCAATACGTAGGTTTAATATACCAACGATCAAAATAGACCTTATACTATAACTACATGTATGCCAAAGACTGTAAACTTTTAAACTTTTCATAATTCAGATCGTAGACTATAATAGTATACCAAAGACCAAACACTTTATAAGGGGAAACATTTCCAAAGATTCTCAGGAGGCGAAAAGCAGGAGAGGTGAAATTTTGATCCAAAATACAATGCAGTGCCACCATGATTAATACGGAGCCAACTGAAACTCTTGTGTTTGTTGATCACACTATACTTTCACTATTTCAGCAGGTATACTGAGCTTTATTGAGTACCCTATTATAGACTCTAAATTAGACGATACACCACAGACTAAATACTGTAAACGATGTCTATTGTATATTTTAAAAACTGCCTGTAGACCATAGAATATAAACAAAGCATAGACTGTACACCATAAACCATAAACTGTAGGTTATATTTTGTGGACTATAGACTATTGACTGGATTAACAATTAGAAATGCACAATTAAGGACTGCGCGCGACCCATTTATGAACTGTAGATTATAATATGTCTGCACCATAGGCCCGTTCACTGTGAGTGACAGATTTTTAACTACGGACTGTACTTTGGCCTGGGTGCCTTTTGTACTGGGTGAACGGTCAAGCAGTCCTTGGAGATGTCGGACTTCATTACTAATATCCGAGGTAGTATCCGATACCTGACGTAGGTCCTTTTATGGAGCTAAGTATCCCGCTGTCTGGCCTAGACGAATGGAGGAGATTCAAGTGAGGTTTATCTCGGTTAGGGAGTTCGCTCGCTAACCCGTGAGAAACTGCATGCCACTAGGTAGCGTTTCGGAGGTGACAGTACGGGGGTCTCGCACATGCTGTCAGTTCCGGCGTCAGATTCCCAGAAATCGTCTAGAGACCTACACTTAAAGGGCGTTGATGCGAAGATACATAGCCTCTCACGTTCAAGACAACTTCACCCACACACCGGAAAGCTACTTTGATGGGCCCTTAAAGTAGCCTCGAAACGAAGCTGTGTCGAGGGCGCACCAGGCCTATAACTGGGAGATCGGGGTGGTGAACCCGTTTAAAAACCAAGTTCCGCCACATTAAGGTTGGATTCGATCGGGCAGTGGCCTCAACTCTGGCTCGGTGTACTGAACTGACCTAAGTTAGGGGAATAGTCCTATGCTGGACGAGGCATTTGACCCCGTATGAAAGAGGACGGGGAGGGTGCCGGCGGGTGAGCATGTGTTAAGTCAATCGCTCCGGTACTAACCTGGTTAGCTAGTAGAGGGTGGATAGGCAACCTCGCTCCGACCAGTGAGTGACTGGGAGCAATTTCTATGCGATTGCGCGCTGATTGAGCGTATCTCAATTACTTCCTCCCAAGGGAAGGAACGTGGAGGTATGTTAACACGTGGACTCCACGTAAAGCATTCAGATAATCTGTACTTTGGCCGATTGCATATTAAAAAAAGGTTAACGTAAAATTCTCCAAAGAACCTGAGTGCCCGAATAACCCTGGATTTCCGAAATTAACCCTCCTATGACTTTACGTTGATATAACATTTTTCGCTGTAACAGAAAGTTGAAACCTGGCGAAAATCAATTGTTTTTGCTGCAATTTTATCGCAAAAAATATTTACACCATTGAAGACTCTTTTACCTACTTTGTCATGGTTAACTTTGTTTTTATGTGCTTATAGTAGAACATGGTTTATTGACGGTTTTTCAAGATTTGCCATGTCCAGGGGTTGAGCTCAGTTATTATCTCATGGCACTTATTATGCATAATAATTGAGCTCAACAATATATAGCACTTTAATAAGGAATTTGATGAAGTAGCCTTTGAAATGGCTACGTTTTGGCTACTGCATTACAAGGAAAATTTACATTACTAAGTGTGCGATACCGTATAAATATTGAACAAATGGAGGTAGGTAGCAAATAATTTGGACCTATATTGGAAACTTGTCATGGATGTATGGATGTTTTTTTATTGTTTTTTCTATTGCATCTCAAGTTAGATTATGGCAAAACAATTATGTGCAAAATAAATTCGACATCTTTTATGTTCTTTTTATTTAACTGCCCCATTTTATTGCACACGACATAAACACATTTAGATATATACTATCTCCTCTTTTCACTTCTAAACATCTTTTACTTTGATAATCACATAAAGCTTCAGGGTAGTTTAAACATATTTTACTTTCATAATCACAGAAAGCTTCAGGGTAGTCATCTTCGTTTCATTTACGTAAAATAACTTTCCCAACTTCAAAACTTTATATACTAGTAGAAACAAATGATATAGCAGTCATCTGGAGAGGCATTTATTTGAAATTTATTAGCCTCCCGATTTGCGGCAAGTTTTCGACGTTTATTATAACCGGAAACTGGTCCTACATTAAACAAGAAATCAAGGGAGTTTCAAGGTAAGAACATACGAATCCCTATTAAATGCGGAAGTGCGTGTTAAAATAAAATTTTACTACTTATTATGATGATGGTGCGTGTGCACCTGCACACCGTTCCATTTAAAAGAGAACCCCTCCATTAGCAGGTGCTTATACCATCACATCACCAAGGACAATACTTATCTATTACATAATACTTCTAAAATTGTATTTAATGGGCTGAAGCAGATTGGGTATGACGAGGAGATTTTTACGATTAGGTTATTTGGAGATTAGATTTCTTGGAAAGCTGTTTTTAATGGGGTGGATAGGAAAAGAAACAAACAAGAATTTTTAGTAGAGTTATATAATATGATTAATATGTATTTTAGAACTATTGTTTTAGATCCTTATCTTTTGTATACAGTCACATAAGAAAAATAATCAAAACTGTTTGTAGATAATTTTTAAAGGGAGTTAACAATTATGTGTAATTGTAATTAAATGCTACGATAATGGATGGATTGATGGATCTCAGCTAACAAAATTCTCTTTACGTCCAATTTATATATTAAGATTTTTTTATAATCTACCTCCACTTTTCATATGCATGTCTGTTGTAGAACTTCACCTACCAGCCAAATGTTTCATCAACGCATACTTTTTGATCCATATGAGCATAAATCGAGCGTAGTGTATAATGATCTTTTTCGGATGTGTGATATACAGCTCAACTATTAGTAGACATATGCACGAGTGATCATTCAACGCACTGATAAAGCGGCTGTTACACAACAGAACAGAGTTAATTATAGAAATAATTATATGTATTTACATTACTTTTCTTATTTGTATAAAGTTTTTACTGCTATTTAAATGTAACATAAAATCACATAAGTATTGTTTTAAATCAGTTTTATCTAGTAAAAAAAATAAATAATAATAGTTCCCACTTGGCTTTTGAAGCATAAAGACGTGGTGTAAGTAACCTCTGTGCTCGATAAAGTTATCAAGTGTCCATGCTGATAGAAAGAGATCGGAACAAACTGTAAATATAACTTAAAATTATTTTAATTTTATTTAACCATTTGCTCTTACGGAAGAATTTCTAATAAACTAAACGAAAGTGCATTTCTAACATAATTACCCTAGTGTCAGCCTAATGGCTGACCACTTTCCACGTCCAACCACTTCCAAGAACCACTTCCAAGAACCACTTTCCGTGTTTTTCCTTGACCTAGCTCCCAGCGTAAAGAACAAAGGAATATACCAAATCAATCACCTTCTACACACTAAAATAACAATAGAACCACCACACAAAAAAAGGATATCCCACAATGTGCAATTTGCAAAGATATGGACACACAAAAATGTTGTGTACACATCAAGCCAGGAGTGGAACAAACCACCCAACAAAAACATGCATTAAAACAAAAGAAACTGAACCCAAATGCGTTTTATGTAACGGCTCACATCTTGCAAATTATAAAGGGTGTCACGTTTACCAAGAGTTAAAGAAGAGAAAATTTCCACCAGCACGCCCGAAAATACCCATACCACAACCAAGTTTGGAAACTACCAGAAGACGTATCTTCCTGCCGTCTTATTAGTTTATTACCACTAATAGCTAAATTGTTTGAAAAGTTTACTCAATTACTCAAAATAATTAAACAAATTATCGAGGAAAAACACCTTATTCCAGAACACCAATTTGGGTTTACAGAAGAACATCGAACAAATCCATAGGGTAGTAAGCAAAATTAATCAGGCCTTCGAACGGAAGAAATATTGTTCTGCGGCGTTCTCGCACATAACCCAAAGGTTTGGCATGCCGGACTACTGTTCAAAATTAGAAAAAATCTTCTCCACACCTATTACCAACTCATAAAATCTTATCTATCTGACAGACACTTCCAGGTTAAATTTCAAGACGCACACACAGACCTTTACCCTGTAAAAGCTGGAGTCCCGCAGGGAAGTCTATTAGGACCCTCTCTCTACACACTGTTCACAGCTGATATTACTATTACAAATTATACAACCATCGGCACGTTTGCGGATGATACAGCAGTACTAGCATTTGATGAAAACCCTCTTGACATAGCATCAAGAAACCTACAAACTACTCTCAACCATATGCAGGACTGGCTACGAAACTGGCGCATCAAAGTCAATGAATCGAAGTCCATTCATGTAACTTTTACACTCCGAAGAGCAACATGCCCACCAGTAACGCTGAATAATACACCACTTCTGCAAGCAGAAAATGCCAAATATCTAGGTATGCACCTAGACCGACGGCTAACTTGGAAAAAACACATCTTTAATAAACGTAAACAATTGGGCCTAAAGTTCTCCAAGTTAAACTGGTTACTTGGGCGCAAATCCAAACTAACTTTGAACAACAAGGTTCTAATGTACAAAACCGTATTAAGACCAATATGGACATACGGAGTTCAACTGTGGGGAACCGCAAGTAACTCAAACCTGGAAATACTACAAAAGGTCTCAATCAAAAACCTTAAGGGCAACGGTAGACGCGCCCTGGTACGTGAAAAACGAAGTCATACATCGAGATCTTAAAGTGAAAACAGTGAAAGAAGTAGTGAAGTGCGTGAGTGACAAATATATTTTAGAACTCGAAAATCACACCAACGCCCTCGCTTTAAATATGTTGAATAATAGCACTACAACCAATAGACTGCAAGGACACTACCCCCTTAACCTAATGGACCGCTTCTAGTCAAACAACTATATGCCTAAATTATAAAAAAAACTAGTGAAATATATAAAAACAGATGTAACAAGGTAAATAATATTAGCAAGCATGTCTGACCGTCGCACACATTCTCCGGTCGGCGTAGTTAATAACTGACGCTGGCCGGAGAGAAACTCGTACATACAAACATGGTTCCGATTATTGGATATTATAGACAATTTTAAATTTAATCTGTATGCCATTTTATAAATTATGGAAATGGTTATTGTTTAGTATATATTTGAGTGATCAATGTCCAATACTAATAGTTGAACCATTGAAGACTAAAATAAAATACTAAGACGCTGCATTTCACTGCAGACAACAGGTTTACCAATTAATAGATTTGGCATACGTTTTCATAAAAATTAATCAAACTATTAAAGAGGCTATTTTTGAATACTTCTTCACTTTGTTAAAACCTATCATTATCTCTCATCTCTCTTTACTAAAATGATCTAAACAGCGAAGAAAAATGTTTCCTCTACCGGATTTGTCGTTTTCTTCACGCCAGTCAAGATTATGAACGCTGAGAATATACACTACTATATAATATTATTAATAATAACCAGAAGGCAATGGACAGTGACAAACACATTAACTTATTTAGCGAAACATAGTAAAACGGATTGCCTCATAACAAACGTTGGCAGATAGAACTAACTGGCAGGAATCACGGTTCGGAAAGTGAAAGCGTGTTTGTCAAGGTCTGCATACGCAATCCATTTTATACTGCATAATGTAACAGCAGCAGCAACAATCAGCAGGCAGCTACCACACTGCCACCTACTTTTCTAGGAATGAATTTCAAAATTTTTCATTTGTGGAAAACCGCGTTCAAGTGTGAAAAGTGAATTTTTCATTTTTATGACTGCTGCCGCTGCGTCGGGCGTTTCACTAACAAACATCAATTTAGTAGTCAGGTTAACTAAACTAGGTTATAAATGCGCTTCCTTGGGTACGCACGCTTACCAAACGCTGCTAATAATATTAGTAACAGTTCTTAACAATTCGATTATTTATAGGAAAATTAAATTCACGATTAAGAAGGATAATTATAGTAATTCACGCCGTTAGCCATAAGTTATATTTTATTCAGCCTATCCCCTTGTACATTAATTATTGAAGAACAATAAACGATAATTCATTTGGACAGAATACGAACGGTCAAAGATTTATTTCTCGTGTTTCATTTACACTCTTGGCTTGCTTCGTTTCCTACGTGGAGGTATTTATTAGAATTGCCTTTTAACATCCGATCAAGATAATGGTTACAAGAAATAATAATGGCAAATTAATAATGTGTAGGTTTGTTTTGTAATTGTACGTAAAACCGATAATTTGTTTACGATTGCAATATAATCGATACTGTAAAATTCCAACAAAATGGGGACATATGTATCTGTAATTTTCTGAATATTATAATTCGTGTAGTTTCGGCCAACATTAATTTGTAAGAGTACTTCCTTCGTTTTAATATTAATTGCTTGTCTATTACTACCAGACACAAGTTATAGGCTATAGAAACCAGGGTTGATACAAATCGCCGATTTCTTAAAAAAAATCAAAAAATCTTTTTTTGTTTATTTAAACCAAACATTCATTTATTTCCGTATTTTTTTTATTTAGGATAATTTACCCATAATTACTTAATGTGTGCCATAGCATCATCAGCAGGTATTAAAATTTTTTTAAATCTGATTTAGATCAAATTTAAGGTTATCTCAACGCAGATCGAAAGTAAAATTAAAAAAAATTAAAATTTGTACTTTCATTACTATTACTTTGCGCATCTTTACGTCGAATTACTAGAACTGAATTTTTAATCTATTCCATTCTAGCACGGACAATATATTATTCCCATCTTAATAAATTAATTCATTAGTCTATTAATAGCTTGAGATGTTAAGTTTGTTAATTGTTAATTATAATTCTTAATTAGTTACGGTTCACTTAACGTTTCATCCTAGTAAGATAAATTATATGGTACAAACGCATTATTTCTGTTTGCTTGACAATCAACATCCTCGCATCGAGAAAAGGCAAACATAGAAGACCAAAATGAAATACAAACAATAATATAAGGATTCTTTGGAATTCTTCAAATATTTTCTTATTGGTTTCTCAATCTGCCGACTTTTTCTTAAATAACCTGTTTTATTAGGTTTTTCTGCTGTTTGTGTTATTCTACCGGCGCAAAATATCGATTTGATACTTATTCTGTTTGTATTTATTCTGTTTTGCGGCTGATATTTTGAATAAACTATAGGGTCCGATCGAAAATCGGCACTAGCGAATCGGACGCGCTCTTTCAATTTTCTGACTGAAAATGTAGATTTAAAAATAATTTTTGTAATTGATATTTCTGTGGAAATTTCAGTTCCGACCTTATTAATCCATTCTCAGGCAAGAGAAAAGAAAATTTTATATGGTGTAATACAGCTACTTTTTACCAAAAATCTAATAGATGAAACATCCAATTTTCTCTCCGGATAATGTTGATGGGAATTTTAGTGGGCAGTGTTCTTTACGTAGCTTCATTGCAACATATGTTTATAACAAGCACTTCGTCGTGGAAATTCGGTTTTCGTGTCCTCATATACTTACTTCCCTTATCACCGAAAGGACGACCACCATAGAGTCGGGGTTTGGTTCTCTTTTCGCCAAACGAAAATCGGGAAGCGGTTGTAGGGGCGTGACGCGTGGAGAAAGCGACATTGAAGATCATAACCGGCTCCCAGATACTACGTCTCAGCAGTCCAAGTCAGAACAAGATATTTCTACTCGGAGCCGCCTTCGAGGACGGAGATGTCGTCGAGGTAGAAAATCGTCATACAGATACGTAGGGCTATCCAACACCGAAAACCTGAAAGAGATATCTCGATCGGGAGCAGAGATGGTTGGCGAAGGTTGAGAACAAAGACGGTTGCACGATTTTCGGGTAAAACAAGTCAAGATTTTTTCCTATACTTATTTGCTGAAAGACGTTTTGGAGGAAGCTTTTAAACTTTTTGAGATTCGCCCAGTCATAGAGTCATTGACGCCCTGTTCGTCGTTTTGTGTTTAACAGTTTTCGAAATTCGTCGCCTCCTGGGGAAGCAACGATAGCGAACGTCACGAACGATCTTCGACTCAAAAACCTTACGCCACCTCCAGCCCTGCGACCAAAGAAATTATGTAGACACAAAAAAGATTGGACACGACGCCGATCGTTTCAACCCATCAATTCACCGAATACGGTTTGGATTGGAACACTTTTTGCGGCATCCTAGACGGATCTCGCGAGCGCTACTTTAATAGCTCATGGACGCGTTAATCGGCGACCAAGAGTGAAAATTTTCCGGATCAGGCATACTACGACACACAGCCACGTATCCCGCGTGTCGGTGTCGTATCCCGGCCAGGAGCGAAGATGATATTAGCATAGTCTGTTCCAAATGGGTTAAAGAGTCAAATGGGTACCTTTTGCTAAATAACCCACAATAAAATAACAAAGAAACGACCACACTTCCTTATAGCCCGTACAGTGCATCTCCTTAGATACTTCTTCAGCGTGTCCAGGTTTCTTTGTGCTCATATTAGGGATTGCTTAGTAATTTCCATCCATTTCACTCTGAAGTCAAAGAAGTGAGCTTAAAATTTGTAAACCAGATTAGTTAGACGCGGGTTTTGCTATGTCAACAATAGCTGCGATAGGTTCGGTAGCAGCCACTGAGAATAGTCGGGTCCCAGCTAGCTCTTCGCGCGGGTGTAAGTCCAACAAAGCAAAAAGAAAAGAACATAAGACGGCTGAACTTTTTTCACTAACGGTATCCAAGTACTCCATGCCAAATAAATAAAATCCATTAAACCAAGTCAACAATCAATTTATTATGAAACATTGTAAATTAACATATATAAGATAAATTACAATCAATCAGCTGAAATGCAAAAGATTATCTTACAAAAGCAATCGATAAGATAATAACAAGTACAACTAATAATAGATTGTAAGGACTGTGGTTTATCACAACGCTATAATTTAACGGTGTCTCCTAACCACACATTGTATTTGACTAAATGCCAATACGTATTTTGGTAACGATGTTACATTTTTCTCGGCATAAACCGTCCAATTCTAAAAGTTACTAATAACCCTCTCGTACTGTGGGTGAATTTAAAGAGCTAACCACAACCATGCGAAAGCAACTTTAACACAAACATGCAACTAAGGATATAGATATATTTTTGAACATAAAGCAAAGAGAATGAAAAGCTTGATCAATTTTTGTTGCTACCACATGCTCACAAACCGCGGGTGACTTGACCCAAAACAGTTTAAAAATTTCTTGTTGGTTGCAAAATCTTCCTTCTTATCCTTAAAAAATTATAACTTCTAGTGAGACTCACGTTATTATTTGAAAACAATGTTAGAATAATTCCTAATCAGCAAAATTTATGTTTTAAACTGTTTTTGTCCACTTTACCCAGGTTTTCACTTTATTCCGCGCACCAGTGCTAATAGCACCGAGCAGTCTATATTTCCTAACTCTTTGTTTAATATATTTTTTTCTTTTTGATAAATATACTTTCGTAGGCATCATGTTCTTTGGCTCAATGAACACTTTGCAATAATTTCGATTTATCAATTATGTTAGGTATACATCTTGCTGAACGTTACATCAGTAATACTGACCTCGGATTGCCTTGTTCTAACCTAATTCTACCGGATGCCAACAGATCTAACCTACTAATAACAGAAAACAGGCAAGTCGAACCTAACTTGACTTAACTCAAGCAACACTATTGTAACGAACCTTGACACCTTGAAAAGCTTCACTACTAAAACGCTGGTTTCTTTTTTGCAAAAAATACTCCTTTTTGAGGACTGCTTGTGTGCAAAGACACGAAATGAGAGTGACTAAATTGGAAAGCCATTCACTTCCTCACGCTGTATACTTTTAGAAAGACTATCTGTTAGGTAAACATTATGGATAAAAATGAGCTTTTGGAGTAATTTAAAAATGGATAATTTAAAAAAATGAGGCAATTAAGCTTTTTGTAATTCTTTAAGTTTTATGAGACGAAATGATTCAGCTTTCGAAGTTCTGATGTGAGCTTTTAATGAAACGAGCTATTTGCAGAAAACAAATGAAACTTTGATTTACGGTTAGGATTTTTATTAAGTGCTCACTGTTATTTAATCACATCAAATTGAGCTAGGGACTGAGCTTTTGTGAAAAGTGGCTTTGAGACTTTTAAGCTAGTTCGTAGGAATCTGAACAGCTTCGTAGAAGATTCGTTCGTTAAGCATTTTTAGAAGATCTTGCCGCCGAAAAGGGCTTTCCTATGATAATTCTTATTTAATGGGCTTTGCGTAAAAATGATCAAATCTGGGAGCTTTAATTTAAACGAACTGGTAAATTTCTGGTAATTTGATCTACTTAAAAGACTGTGTAAGAAATAAGATGTGTGAAATTGAACTTCTACAGATCGAGCGATAGACAAATCGACTTTTTTAGACAAGACTTTTCAAGCAATACAGTTTTCCATAAAAAAATCATAATTGACTCTTACCCAAACCCAGGTTATTTAACTTAGATGCCAGATACGCCAGAAATGGAGAAAAACTCTGAAAGAAACCTTTTTTTCGCAGAAGCAAATTATTGGCTCCTAGCCGAGCCTAATTTATTTGAGTTAGTCTACGACTGATCGACTTACGTTACCCAAGTAGCATCTAAGTAGCACTAACTGAGATTGGAACTTTGATCGAGTAGTTGTTACGTAACTACAACAAAATTTATGACGTTATAGGTTTAATTACTTCAGTTCGGATTATTTTACTAATTATGTAGTTGTTTCTACTATTTATTGGAACTATGTAGTTCCATTACTTCTGAGTAACCTTTAAAGTATGTGGAACGGTATTGCCACTTACAAGGGAACATTCCAGTTGACGTGTCGCCGATTTCAAAATGTAAATTCGCAGGTTTACAGTTTTTGATTCAATTTTTAGGAATAATTTAAAAAGCAATAAATACTAAACGTTATGCCAATTATTCGAAAATAAATCATTTTATTAAATTTATGGTAACTCTTAACTATATATTATTCGTAGGTTCTTGTTTCAATTTTCTGCATAATAGTTACGATTTAGGCAATACACGACTTATAATCGTAATAACTTTTTATTAAATTATTTAAAAGTCTAAGAAAAGCCCAAGTGTAAAGAGGGATGCATTTTTACTAAAAAAACTAATTTAAAAAAAGTAACGAAGCCAGTGGGAATCGAACACTAGGCCGGCCGTGTATAAAGGTACTATGTTAACCACGCGAGCACCCTGTCTGTTGCGAGTAACGTTTTTATTCCAAGTAATTACGTTGTGTCTTGTTTGTGTTAATTTACTATTTTTTTAAATAAGCCGTATGCGATTATATGCAGAAACACGTATTTCCTTATTTTTTTTATTTTTGATTAACTATTTAATACCTACGATTTATTTTTATTTAAAAAAAGAATTCGTGAGCTGTAAGCTTCCATTGTTAGTATAATTATTTAAAGTCGTACTGAAAGTTCCTGCCACCAGTCTGAAACCATTGCTCAGCCCTTTAAAGTCACGGAACCTTAAGTAGTATTGAAAGTAAAACTTACGTTTTTGCTACCCAGGAGAATCACTTTAAAGTGACCTGTAATTGGAAATGTATTTCTGTTGTTCACTATAAATAAATAAATAAAGTGATTTTTCGTAAACTACTCTAACTGCATATTTATTTGTAAAATGTAGGATTCCATTGATCAATTTGCAATTTGTTATGATTGTTAATAGATGTTTTACTATATAACCTTTGATAAAAATAACAAATTGGTGCCAAATTGTGCCTTAGGAATAATATAGAAATTGTTTCGTAATATATATGTTTTCGTAATATTTTATTAAAGACATTTTTTTATTAAAAAGTATATTTAAAGAAGGCGCGTTGTTATTTTTCGATCTATCACCATCACGTTTAACAGAAAATTTGCAATAGTTTATATAATTTTGGTATACTGGAATGACGAAATAATTAAACATTTTAACACTCTTTGTATTATTAAGTACGTATTACAAATAAAATAGTAATTCCTTTTGTGACACGATCGCAGCATTAGAATAGAAAATGATAAAATATTTGCTAAAAGTTGCAAAAGTAAAAGGGAGCAACCACGCGACACGATGTGTCAAAGAGAAAAGCAGTTCCACGAAAATAGCAATTACTACGCCGTCACGTTCCCACTACGTAGCTGGACAAGTTCCAGAAAGGTTACTGCAACGTATCTGCTACCTAAAAATTGTTTTCCATTTTGATTCCAGGCACGTAACAAAACCGTAGCAATTACTTGGTTGTGACTAGTGGCAAGAACTTAATAATTCCAGTGGTAGTGGCTGCCACTGCCACTAACACTGCCAGCTATTTCTTGAGGTCATCTTTGGACCGACATGGAGAAAAGTGTTCCAAAAACAAAATACGAATAGATCAAATTGATAAGATGGACCAGTGATGACAGTATTAACAGTCTCTGAATGAAGCCAAAAATTGACAATCCCGGAAAAATGAAAAACACAAATCACGCCCAAGCGCATATATATTTAGTTCTTATTGTATTTGGCTTGCAAACGTTACTCCATATTTACCGCTGGGCACACTATATCGCACACAGCGAAAGTTTCCTTGTTTTTTTTTTCCTAGTCCAAGACTTAATAAAAGTCAAGTTTAAGTAAAATAACTAATTTTAGTTTTTTTTAATTTCATCTTTAATAGTTCTACCAATATATAGTTATAGTTTCATAAAAACTAAGATTTAAGATCCCGAACGGTCATTTTAATTTTAATCCAATATAATCTTAATGATTATTTCAATCCGATTTTATCACTTTTTTCTTGTAATCATTATCAGATCATCATCTGGTAGTATCTTAATGGCCGATTAGCTATATTGGTTTTAACGATTATGACAACATTATAAGTTTCCATAAATGGAAGCGATTCTATCTCCGCCTGGGATATTATTTATATTTAAACCAGTCTTACTTTAAGATACTTTTTTTTCTTGTTTTTAAAATGGGAAATTGAGAAACTATGCAATATCAAGTAAAATATTTTAGAATGAGTTCGTACAGAGGAAACCTAAAAAAATAACTAGGGCAAAAAGAGAGCTTTCATCGGTGTACACATGAAAAAAATTTAAATATACAATTTTTGCAAGACGCGTTTTGGGACAACGCACAACATGACGAATGGGACGTGTGCCAAAACTCCTCCACACAAATACGTACGCCCTTAGAATATTATAATATAATGACTCTTGTGTATGTTTTTAAAAAAAAATCTGCCAGTTGTGTCAGATATGCGGCAAAATGTGAGGTTTTGTAGGTTAAATGATATTTTCATTTTTTCTGGATTCAATTTTTCTATGGATCAAAATGTAAGATGACATCCTATAATAACATTTTTTTCTGAAAATGTAATCTTGTTACATACAACGTTGTGTATTATATTTTTTACATAAGAGCTGAGATGATGGATAATATTATTGATTTGAGCAGAGCTTGCTTTGATGTTCTTTGATTTGATATACTTAGAAATAATTTCAATCAGAATTAATCACAAAGCAAGTCAAAATAAATCGTTCAAAATACATTACATTCTTAATTAGTCTATTAGAGGTAGACCATTTTGGTCCTCACGAGCCGTATTATAACCACAGTTTAATTAAATTATATAATTTAATTTATTTATTTAATCTCTTCATTTTGATATGCACACATAGACCGGCTTATACTAATTAAATTAAAAACTAAAACGCAACAACTAACCAACAATAATTATTATTCTCTTGTTTCTTTGTCGATTATTCAAATTCGTTTTGCATTAACAAGTAGGTAGCAGCAATATATATGCCTTAAAATTAATGAACAGTACAACAGCAGGCCATTAGTTTATGTTGTATTACCTACCGGACTGCCTATAGAACTTTTAAATATTTCCCTGAACGAAATTGGCCATATAGATGGTATCAACTAGGCAGTGGACAAGTAGTTTCCGGTTAATTCTAGGTAACCATTAGATTGACCTTCTTTTTGTTACCTATTACAACTTAACAACAGTAGACGACTAGGAGAGGAGACTATTAAAACGCGAACATAAAATTGCCCCATAAAAAATGCTGTTCGCAAGATTAAATATACAACGAACGACACCTGCCAGGTCTTAACATTTTTAAAATCTAGTGCAGTATATACTATTATAATGGAATAATTATAAAAAAGACCCCACAAACCGACGACGGATATTAATTTGCAAAAATTCAATTACGATTTAGGTTATGAACAAAATAATTGCGTCTACCTACATGCGGTTGATTTTTCGGTGCGTGTGTGGGTGAATGGAGCCGATGAAAATTCAATTTAAAAGGTACAAGTTTCTTTTGTTGGAAATCAATACCATTGTACCTTATTGACCAAATTCTATAAAAGTTGAAAGACTTAAAGGGTTTCTTGAAAAAGATGTCTTATTAACTATTTTTTTACAGTGGAATTCTTTACGTCATCAAAATCAAGTAACAGAGGTAAAAATCTTATTATTACTAACCTCTCGATAGTAACGTGAGTTACTTTCCATGGAAGGAAATTTGGACTTGCTAACTGGGGGGAAAGTAATGACTAGGGTTTTAATATTAGTTTAGATGTGTGTAATTTTTGATATTGTACAAAAGGAGTGTTTGTTACTGATCCCTGATCCTTGGTAGTGAAAAAATCCGTATTTTTAAAAATCTATCTGTTCTTTAGGCTGGTTAATAATCTACGATCATGGTAGTATAATTTATAGTTTACGGTTCATAGTTTCAAATTCATGGTGGATAGTCTATGTATATGGTTGGTGATCTTCAGCCTGAAGTTTATCGCCTATAGCAGGATTTCCAGTTTTTTTTCTTTGAAATACTGTGAAAGTAAAAACACCAACCGGTCAAACAAAAATTTCATTTTTGAATGCTTATTTTGGCAAAGCACCTTGATAAATCTTCTGTAACATCTTGCAAAACACTGCATCTAAATTGTGAATAATGTAAAATATCTATTAACACTATCAACTCCCAAAAATGTGATCTTTCTGCCTTAAATGCCATAACGCCATCTCTACTATACCCGGTCTATCCATTTCATATTCTTTTTTTAGTTTTTTATGATTCTTTTATATCCTGTAATATACGTATTTGATACTCTCCACAAGCTAGAACAGGAAATGCATTTCTAGGTAACAGAAGTCTGTTATCTTTCGAGAGTTTAGCCACGAGAAACTTCTACCCCTTTTATTTACCCCCCCCTCACTCCTTTTCAGGGAAGGTAGTATCAGTTGTTAAGCTATACAATTCCCTTACGAAAACTATTACAAGGACCAAACAGCAAAGATCCCTGACCTAAATGTAACCTATTTTCTAACCTTCAACCCACCCTAACCTAACCTGTAGTCGTAACTAAAGGTTTGACTTGAGAAAAAAAAAACATTATCCGGGAATCGGCTTTTATCCGATATCCAAATTTTATCCGATATCCGAGTTTTATTCGGCATGCTAATTTTTATTCGGTATCCAGATTTTATGTTTTATCCGACTCTCATATTTATTTTTATCTGATATTTTATATCCAACATCTTTGTCACATCTCACGTCACAGTGTTGCCAATCACCCTTAATTGAGCTATAAATGCACTGTTTTGGGCGCTTTAATAGCTTTATTATCGACGCAAAAATTAATTTTTCTATTTTGCTATATTAGGCTCATTTGAGTGCTTTAATAGCACAACTTTAATAACATATTTCTTTAATAACATAGTTCTATTTAAGTGCTATCTTAGTGTCAGATTTGGGTGCTTAACATTAAAAAAAACATTTTGCTAGCTTAAATTATTTTAAAACCATTTATAAACTCGAAATTAATTTAGTACTACTAAATTCGCGTAATAAAACAATTTTTTTGTTTATTATTTAACTTTTTTTTCTTTAATAACATAGTTCTATTTAAGTGCTATCTTAGTGTCAGATTTGGGTGCTTAACATTTAAAAAAACATTTTGCTAGCTTAAATTATATTAAAAGCATTTATAAACTCGAAAATAATTTAGTACTACTAAATTCGCGTAATAAAACAATTTTTTGTTTATTATTTAACTTTTTTTTCCTTTAATAACATAGTGCTTTGTAAGTGCTACCTCAGTGTCAAATTTGGGTGCTTAACATTTAAAAAAACATTTTACTAGCTTAAATTAAAGTTATCAGAACGTATTCTTCTTTTATTCTAAATTAATTTAAAAAAATTTATAAACTTGAAAATATTTTAGTGCTGCTAAATTCTAGCTATATTTTGCTAGCTTAAATTGAAGTTAGCTTAGTTGAAGTGAAAAGTATTTTACTTTTATTGTAAATTGGCGTAATAAAACGTTTTGTTTATTTATTTATTTAACTTTAAAATATTTTGTAAATATTTGTTCATGGTCAATAAAAATATCTATATATGTTCTGCTAGCTTTAATTTAAGATCAAAAAATGTATTTTTAAAAAGAAACGGTAAGCACCCAACTTTTTGTTTAGGCACTAAGGTAGAACTTAACTATACTATACTATTGAAGAAAAAGAAAAATAAATAAATAAACAAAAAATTGTTTTATTTCGTGAATTTATAGCAGCACTAAATGATTTTGGAGTTTATATATTTTACATTAATTTACAATAAAAAGAATATGCTCTGCTAACTTTAATTTAGGGGTTTATTTTAGGGGTTAACAGAGAGGGTTAAACATTTGGTAAGCATTACGTTAAGTAGCCGTTTACCTCACCTAAAGGTTCCACTTTCTAAGAAATCTTATGTCGGCATAATAATGCTTAGTGATTTATAGTCGGACCATTTAATGTGCCCAGATCTTATTTACTGCAATAGGTAATTTAAACATTTGTAAACTTGGCGGAAAGATTAAGAAGGTGCTACTCTGCTACTATTGTTAACCATGGCGTTTTACCTGATATCTAGAATTAAGCAAGAGGACTAAACAGGATTTATTTTGTAAAATCCCGATGGTCAAACAATTACTATTAAAGGTTTAAATCAATTTCTTAGAAATGTGAGAAATATAAATATGCCTACACCCAAAGTAAAGTAAAGAACCGTCCTGAATTTTTTCACTAGCTTTTAAAAATTTACGACTAGAGAAACCGAGCGATTCTGAAAGACCGTATTATATCTATATTTACTGCTTTGAACCTTTGCAAATTTGAGATACATATCATTTTTCGGTATCCCCTAATTGTTGGTTTTGTTACAAATATTTTTAAATTCCTTAAATTTCGTTATTTTTGTATTTATCAGTTTACTTTAGAATAATGTCGTATTTAGTAGATTAATGTACGTAATTTAGGATACATTCCACGCCGATTCGACCAAAGTTGGGGCAGTACCCTCATAGATTTTTTTTTATATTTTGTTCATGTAATACCCTTACTAAGCCTTATATAAAGCTCAAATATTACTGCCCATAAATACATCGTTCGCGAGATATAGAGGTTTATTTTTTTTCAGTTTTAAACGTACATCGCAATATTCAAATGCTATTTACTCGGCTTTCGTATTAGTTAGGAAAGTCGGGTTTTTGCATTTGCAAGAGAATGAAATGGACTATTTACGGTAATTATTGTTTGTTTTTCCGACATTTGTAACATAGTATATTATCTGAGTTTTTAACAAATTTTGACTTTTCTCAAAATCGGTTCCATGAATTTTTCCAAAAAAAATCAGAAAGCATGATATGTGTTATCATTGTAATAAAATTTCAACTTGGTATCTTAATGGAATCGGAAGTTGAGACATTTTTTCTATAGTCGTGCGTATACACTGTGCACACTGCAACAAGAATTATTATCCGAAGTCTACGGGACGCGGTTGCGAGCAAACCTATTGTAGGTATACATGTACATATATTATATGATTCAAACTCGACTATTCAAACACGAAACAATCATTTGAAAATGAATAAGTTTTCCATACAACTTTTTCCGATACCAACAGGAAGAATAGAATGGAACTTTAGAGTTCCAGGAAGTCTTCTGGAGCGGATAAATCGCTGGTTCAAAAATCCTTCATGTGCTTTAAATTCAATTATACTTTTTAGCAAAATCACAAATCGCCGAAACTTCTTTCAATTTCTAGTATCCAAGGTTCAATGTTGGTAAAGTTTGATATCTGCAGCTATTTGTGTTACCTTATTTTTTAGAAAAAGCATAGTATATCAGCTGACGAGTTTGTTCGTTGTCGTTCGTAATGCTGTACCAAAAAATTATATTTAGGATACTACTAATTCTTCGGCTAAATTCATTAAATAGTATTTACGTTTCCTTATTGTAAAAACGACAAACTGAAATGACAAATAGGGATTATCTTGTTATTGTCCAAAAAGTTAAGTAAAGGTAAACCGACTACCTGCTACTTCTATTGTTCCATATACCTATTCACTGTTCATATTTCCTACTTTCAAATAACAGTATGATGAAGTGTTGGTTGCCTATACTTTAATTAATAAATCTCATTTATTCGCGAAGCTATTGATGAGGGAAAAATTTCGAAACGATACAGTGTTAGAGCATTAAATTGTCTAACTGTTGCTTAATACCTTTAGTTTTTCAACATAAAAGCAACCTCATAATATGGCATAAACGTTTGAAGGTTTTTATTTAATTAGAGCAAATTCCTTCGTATTTTAGTTATTTGAACATGATGCCGAACTAAAGAATATTATAGAGAATGGATTTATCTATCGACATTTGTCTTAAACCGAAGCCTAATCCTTCAATAATGTTTTTAAAAATAAGAATTTCTAATGGACTGCAGAAACGAGGACTGTAAAACCTTAAAGGAGGTAAGAAACTAAAAGAAAATCTGGGCTTGCTAAGGACTAAGAATCTTCAATACTGAGATTATTTCAAATGTCGCTAACTTGTGCTGATGTTGCGAATTTTGTGAGAATTTCATAGCTTGTTTAATTTTTGAAAGTACAGTGAATTGTGTTTCGTATATGACATATAATGAAATGATAAAATTGTAATGTTTTCCTTCTTTTCTCCTGAAAGATTTCTAATTTAAATTAAATAACATAATTTTTTCTTGACATCTCATCTCGCCTCTTTTGACTACTGTTAAAAAAGATGAGCACAGTAATGTTATATAGAAAAAAAGATCCTCGAGCTAACAAGCACCATCACCTCCATTGTTGTGTATATATTGAAGAGTTCGTGCGTGAAGGTAGCGTGTACGGTACAAAAGAAACAGACTAATTATAACAGCTCAAATTGTTACACATTTTTTTCTCTTCTGCTCCATCTCAATGCTAGCTAGTCAAGAAGCTTTTACGAAGGGCATGAAAGCAAACATAGCAAATCAAAAGCTCGACTTCGCAGCAAGGGGCCGTAATTATCATGAATTCCTTTTACAAAAGCTTCGATTTGCACATCAACAAGAGAACAACCAAAAGTACACGATATGATTTCTTTAAATTGAAGAAATAAATCGAGTTATTATGGTAAGTAAAGAATGCTATTCACTTTTTTCTCTTATCTTCTTGATGTGTATGATAAATTCCATTTGATGATGAAGGCGAGAGGTTTTGTTTTAAAATAAAAGGGAAATGAAATCTCCATATGCTTAAAATGCATAATATGCACTTTTCTGTATCAGTTTTCCCAATAAACCAATCAATATTTTAAACATGATTCTTTTAAACCAATTTGTAAACTAGTTGAACGTCAGCAAATAGTAAAAGAGTTAGATGGTAAACTGCACCGTGACATTGTAACTCCGTTTCCGTTTTTCCTACTACTACTACTACTTACTATCGATTTACTATTATTCATTCACCAATAAAACAATCACATAACCTAAAAACGACACACAGAGCGATCAAATAAAATCAGTTTTACGATTATGTAACGTTATTCCCGTGATAAAATGCCCCTTTCGGCAATGAAACGTTTCCTTCGTAAAACAAAAATTAAATGAACACAAATGGTACAACTATTAAATGAATTTTTATGGTAGCTTTTTGTTGCCTGATAGTATTGGACGAAATTTGATCAAACGACTTTAGGTTTCATTTGCAGTTTTGTTACTCACTTCATTAAATCTACTAAATTATTAGATTTCTAAATGTTGCATATTGTATGATTTTATTTAATATAAGTTTGTGTTTCAGACTGATTTCAAATTTTAACCCACTTAGATGTTTTACTAACTTCTTTTTTTCTTTTTCTTCTTTCGTTTCTGAGAAGACATTAGATAGACATTAGGGCAAGTACCAACTTTCCAACTGATAATTCCTTGTACATTTAAATCAGTGGCCTTCAACGATATGGCTTAGCAATAATTCAAACTCGTCCATTTAAATCTTGATTTAGGCATACGTTCAGACTTCGCACGCATGTTATTCAAATCGACCCCCCCCCTCCATTTCTATAGTTTCATTTAATTTCACTGAAGCTTAACCATTTTCCAAAGAAGAATCTTAACCCTCACAATTAGTACATTTCTATAATCCTTCTATAATTCCTCCAAAATAATCTAGTGTGAAGTTTTCTTTTTGGAAATTCTAAGTGCTGGAACCTAAAACTTGGGTTGGAAGATTTGAAAATAGAAACACAGTATTTTCGAGACTCAGTCTTTTTTTAATATTTAAAAAAAATTAAAAATTGGAATTTTAGAATTCTGAGATGGATGAAAATGGAAAGAGCAGCGGAAATGATGACACTTGTAACTTTAGAACTTTGACACTTCGAATTTGTAAAACTTACAAAGTCAAGGTTTAAATTCTTTAAGAACGGAAAATCTCGAAGCTTTCAAGCTGTAACACTTTCAAGCTTTTATTACGACAATTATAAATGTCAGAATTAATCAATCAATATCAATCAATCAATATTAAATGCAAATAAAACAGTAAACATACAATGTATCACAAATTAGGGGCAACACCCTTGTGTCTTTTTTTTATCGAATTTGAACTAAATTGTCCTCAAAGATAAGAACACGTTATGCTCTACATGTGGCCAAAAACCATTCGCTCGCTTCGTCCAAATGCCAAAAATCATGTGCGATACCAAAATAAACGGAAAAAATCAAAAATCATTTTAGGCATTTCGTTATCAGAAACTCTTACTAACAAAAGTTCAAAATTGCTCAAAAACCTTAAATTCAAAATTTCATTAAAAACAAAAAATTTAGAATTTCTCTAAAAAAATATCTTTTATATATTTAATGAAATATATTTTAACGTATATTTTAAAGCTACTAGCACACGCAAATTTATTTGGAAATGTTTCATTTAAATAGTTTTGGATATAAAAGGTGTAAATGTGGTGGGACACTATCTTGCTGAAACCAAATGCTTCTTTCAGCTTAAGAATTATTCAAATAAGAATATGCCAGGATTTTACAGATGTGAAACTGTAAAACACTTTAATATATTACATTTTGAAAAGTTTTTTTTTTGACAACCAAGGCTGCTTGTACAGTATGCCAGGGTGAAATCTACTCAACATTCTAGCTGACTTTCAAACACGTGTTGGGCGGGAACGCGTGATACAATTTTAACGACACTTGGCAGGCGCTGTACAAGCTGACCTTGGTATTTCATGATACACGTTGAACATGAACATCTTGAAGAAAAGTTACTACAGATCCTCGAAACCTTAAAACCTTCAACCCTGAACTTTTGAAGAGTTTTTAAACAATGGAAGTACCAATTCTTTTTTTTATCACTGAATATATCTTATGTACTACTAAAACCGCGAGTTTTCAACAATTTCAAAACTATCTGAGAGTATCTGAGAAGTTATGTATTCTATTCTGAATTTTTGCCTTGAGCTGCTGATTTTGCCACTTTTTTTGCCACATTTTATTACGGACACCGACATCTTATGACATAAAAACCGAAACATTATTCCCTAATTCATGCTCGATGTCATGTCGGTCTGAACAGCTTTACTCGGTAGGCGTGATTATACTATACTATACAGTCCAGTCAATAGAGACAAAAAAAGCTTTGTCTTGCAAAAGGTCGGGAAAAGTTTATACTTGGAAATTTTGTTAATTCTAGGATTCTAATGAAATCCTGAAATTTGTAAACACGAGAAGCCTCCGCCGGCGCCGCCATCTTGGAAAATGGCGGTCAAAATCCGGTTTTTTGAGAATATCTCGTCTCTGCTGCAATTGAGAGTAAAAGGAGTTATTTGCAAAGTTGTAGAGAATAAAATTTCCTACAACTTGTGTATATTTTTCTCACGTTAATTGTTTTCAAGTTATGACAGAGGAAAGCGGAGCGCTTTTTTGCAATTTTTTCTGTAAATTTTAAAGATTATTGATTGTTATTGTTATTTTTTTTTGATATACCATTATATACGTAAATTTTATTCTCTAGAACTTTAAGCACTTTTACTTTCAAATGCAGCGGAAACAAGATACTCTCAAAAAACCAGATTTTGGTCGCCATTTTCCAAGATGGTGGCGCCATTTTATTAGGGCCCCAGAATGAACAAAATTGCCAAGTATAAACTTTCCCCAATCTTTTGCAAGACAAAAATACCTATTGACTGTACTAGATAGCATAGAGTAGAGCAATGGGCATCTTACCGATGGGCCAGCATTCTGAAGCATCTTCCCAGGTTCTATGCTCGAAGTTTGTGTTATATCGTCACAGGTTGTCCGCTAAAGCCATAGGACGTTGGCTCACGTGGCGACTCCTGCATCCCGTAATCAGCATCATTGATCATACCGGTACCCGTTTTGATTGTTAAAATTCAGTGCCGTTGGCACAGTTAATAGATTTTATTAGACAATATAAGATCCAGCTATTACATATTAGTAATAATCACCAATAGCTGTTAGCAAACCATAACATTTCAGCTCAGCTCATTAATCTCTCTCGGCGCATGCGCAGCACACCCGTGAGTAATGCCCAAATCAGTTATAAAAGTGTTTAAGTACAATTTTTCAGATCATTGCTATTTCTATTCATATAACGAAAGTCTGCTGTGGTAATTTTTATAACATATTGTGTATGTCTTGAATAAAACATTAAATTTTGTATTTTGCAATTCTAATTTAACAAAATTACTCTTAACTGTTAAATAATATAATAATATAAAATTCATACAGAATTACTTTTCTTTTTCTTGTTTTTCTCATGACTTTCATCATATTCATAAGCAACAACACAATAAGCAACTACTAAATTATAATCAAAAGTATTCATTTGTCAAAATAAAACTAATTATATACGCCAAGGCACTAACTAACAGCGAACAATATTTTTTATCCATACAAAGAAGAAAAACTTTTGCACAATGCACAAGATATTTGTCTTTATTATACAGTAATTATTCGAAGGCGTTCATAAATTCTTCTTTATATACATTTAAAAGGAACAGTTAGCCTTTAAAAATAATAAGCATCATTACTCGAATAATGCTTCTTTTAAATTACGTTGCCCACTCGCCGGAAATTAAGACTCTGACAAAAAACCTAATAAATCATAATTACCTATCGCGGAATATAATAATTCAAAATTAACGAAAAATTTAACGTAAATGACACTTTCGTTGTTTTTGTCCTTTATTATTATGATTAGGACGGGCAATTAACAACGGCGTCGCTTTTTAATTAAAAAACCAGTACACGCGAAAATTAGTCAAAACACAAGTGTACGAAATTACACCAGTGTAGTACAGAAAAATCAAACAATAAATCAAAATAACGCCGCAATAATGTTCGAAAACAGTGGCGACAACTGCAATACTGTGAACTGTGTCAACTTTACCTTGAATAACAATTACCTGTATTTCCTTTTGCTTATGTATGAATCACACGTATTGTCTTTTTTTTTCTGTTGTTACGTTATTGTTGTAAAAATTTCGTATTGTTTTAATCGGATTATAACAGATCAATCGAAAGGCGGTAGGACACTGATTTCACACTAATCAGATCTAGTTAGCTGCCATGTTTTATTGGTCATTATCAAGTTAACTAGGCGTGAAGAGCTTTCATTAGTTTTAAAGAGTTAGATTTTGGCGTTTGATATTTTTTGTTTTTTCGTTGGGTATTGAGATTTAAATTTGCAAATCTAAGAAGTTAATGCCAAATATTTTCATAGTTTTACGCATCGAAATTGTATGGAGCCCACTGTATGCGCACAAGTTACATTCGTTTTTTTTTACCATTTGATTATGATTGATTGATTGATAGGAATGCGGCTATTCCAGCAATATAGTTTTAGTTTCATTGGGGTCCATAGTGAGTGCGAGTTCACAATTTAAACCAACAACTTTACAAGGCTACAGAGAATCCAGAACTTCTTCGTTATTCATTTGTCCCTATATTTCACTCGCTCTACATTATCAAAAAAAAAAGTTTAAAATTTAATTTATTTTAATAAAAAGATTATTTAAATACTAGACAGACATAGATGTGATTGTAACAAAGATGAAATACTCAATCTACTACTTGCTTACCTTTAAATGAAATAATGCTCCAGCTAAATATAAAGTTGTTAAAAGTCTAGCTCTCCACAAATTGAGATTCTCTCAGGCGGGTCGCTTCTATGGATAACTAAATTCTTATATCTAGGGACACATTAATATAAAAACACATTTATCAAAATAAATCTCATAGATAAAACAACACAATTTTATTTTTTATTACCAAGTAACAATTGAACAATAAACAAAAAAAAACAAAAATTGATACCATCAATGTTTTCTTTTACAAGAAATAAAAAAACAAATAATTGTTTATGATTTAAATAGCAATGAAAGATAGCTTCTCTCTTTTTAATTCTATAATAATTAATTTTTCATTAATCTCAAAATAATTAAATAATATTTATTTGAAGATAAATAAATTAAATTGATATCAAAACAAATAATTGTTTTAGTTTAAATATAAAAAAAAACTACTTCTTGCAATAAAGAGAATAATTTGCTTACAATTCTTTATGCCCTTTTTAGTATCACTGAAATTTCTTATTACTAAATCTACTGGGTAAACTAATGGCTATTGAAAAGCTCACGGTTTTTAGTTTTTAAATTTTCTTAAAATTGGCGCCTTGTAAATATCAATTTGATATGCTGAAATCTCTGATATGAGCTGCCTGCTATCATTAACTCGACAAAGAATAGAAGAAACTGTGTCGACATCCAATCATAAATATATCCAAATCAATAAAAGGTTCACAAATTGGAATACCAAATCCTATAATTGTTATTTATTAATGGCAAGTAAATAAATATAATGTCCAGATCCTTTATAATAATAATTTTCCATAAATTTGTCTTGTTAGCAAAATTCAATCGTAGAATTTATAAATCACTTGTTTAAATTGAGGCACTACTTAAATGAACACTTTTATTTTTTATTTTAAAACTGTTTTAATTAATTCACTTTGACGCTTAACATAAATAAATCTAACCTCAAAACTTTGACATTTCTAAATTAGGTTCAACATAACCTTAATATTTATTAATCTGAACAAGACATGTGCGCTCTCTGAAGATGTAAATTAAAAGAGCCTGTTACAAAAAATGGCCGTTCTTTTATATCTTTTGTCGAAACATAAGAATATGATGTGATTTTTGCATAAAACAAATGCTTGTTGACATTTCTAAATATTAGATAAGCTTATAGGAAATTAAATTCTGAATCTATTGATATGCTACACTTTACAAAATAAGCCCTCTTTTGAATTTCGATGGAACCTAATTTTCAAACAACTATTTATTAACTTAATTACTTAAAAATACCCTTATAGACCTTCCTGTCGTCACAAACTTAAACAATATGATCTTGATAACATTATATACATGTTTTTAGATGACAAAAAATTCAAATAATAAACCAATTACAGTAAATTAAAATTAAATTTGTCCTAAACTTCATTAAATTGAAAAACTAGATAATCGTCTCCCACATTGTTAATTAACAAGGAAAATTAACCAAATTCTATGGAAAAAACAGTTTTCCAGATGTCCTTTATCTGACTATAGTGTACAAGTGAACATGTTAATCATAAATAACCATATTTTACTTCATAAAAGAAATATAACTCAAAATTATTATTTTGAAAATTGAGGTTATGCAACCAATCTAACATGTCGCTTTGAAATTTCATAAATATGCTTAATTAAAATCATAGTGTGGGCGAATTCCTTTTTGGAATGTCAAATATCATGACAGTATATTTGATAATTATCTCAATTAATCTCCAGTTTTTTTAACTTTTGGCACTTGACTTTGATGCAATATGACGTTTCTAATATGAATGTACTGACTTCCTATAATAATTAGATATCAAACAATGTTGTTTGTTATGCTTACTATTTGCTATAAAAATAACCGAAAGTGATATTCTTCGAGTTTACATTAAAAAATAAAAATTATTCACATACACTTCCTTAAACAATTGAAAATTGATCATTGTATAGGATCAAATGATACCATAATTAGTGTGTGTGTGTTTGTGTATTGTATTGTATATAATTGAGCAACTGAAACTAGATAAGAAAGTTTTTTTCGAAAGGTCATAGTTTATTTTTCCAATGTCAAATCTTTCGAATTAGAATCAAACTTTGAGTAGAATCGATTAAAAAAAAGGGGGGATATTTGCAAAAGTATTCTTTGATTGATCACAGGATGAAAATGGTCAGACTGGTATTTGGTATTCAGTCTAGACAAATTAATTAGTCTGCATCTTAGCCCAATTTTGAGACTTTTGAGATTTTACAATGTCTCATGTCTCCAGAAATGAATGATTGATGCAATCTGCTTGTAAAATGTGCATTGTAGAATAATACATTTGGGCTTGAGGTGAGGTAGTATACAACATTTATCTGTCATGACTTTTTTTTATATGAAGTATGTTGTAGTGTACTTTTGATTAGTCGTAGATGCTATAAGTAGTTAGAGAGTACCAATATCAATTGGCCTAGCTTTGAAGATCATTATCGCTCTACTTATTACTAGAGAGTATATTATCATTAACTGAATGAAGCCATCTGGACCAATATGCAATTGAGCCTGGATTGGGGAAAAAATGTTTCGGTTCTGCTATCAACCTCATAGAAATGTAGGTATGACCTTAGATGTTGGTCGTCCTATACCTAATGAAATTTAAAAAAAATAATAATACATTATTTATCAGCTGATAGTTTGCTGTACTTTACTATACCAACCTGGTGACATTGCTGTTAAGGCTGCACTGTATGCATTGTCGTAACAAACAAAGATATGATTTGAACGATTTCATAGGTTGTAATATTCCAGCCTACACAAATGAGAAAAATTTGTTTCCAGATTATTTTCAATTCAAGATTTCAGCTCATAACAATTCTGGCATGGAGAAAAAAGTTATTACTTATTCAGAGTAGCCCAGGATTTTACCTCATTTTTACAGTGTGTAGTAAATTCAGGTTGATAAACTTACTAAAAAAATATAAAACTTCTAAATCTGATAATTTATTTTTATTAATGAAAAAAAAATTAATTACTTGCAGCTTGGTAATTTCTGACACTAGTATAACTTTAGTCTAAACTGTACGAGACACCGTAAAATTAAACGGAATTCATGGCCAGCTCTGAATTCTGTAATTTTGACAGAGATTATAATACCAACCAACACTTAATATCTAAAAATCAAAAATATAAGTGCTGTTATTAATCTATTTAATTAAATTTAGTTCGTAGCAACAAAAACTGGATATTTTGCATTCTGAAACCTTTTTTTGCAGCTTGAAACTTTTTGTAACTCTTTTTTTCAGCTCATTGATTCAGTTGTCTGTTTGATGACTACATGCAAATGTTTTAATAATGAAACATTGTGTGTGTTTACAGCAATAATAAATAAGTGCCTTAGGAAAGTATTTATGTTATTTCCTGTTGAATTTAGGCAACCCAAATAGCATCCAAATTTTATAAAATCACTGTTCTATTTTTCAATATCACATATAGGTACTACTCTACTGATGATCACATTACTATCCTCTACTGGTACACCTTGAATAAATCTTCCATTTTTAAAATAACCAAAAATTATTATTATTAAATAATAATAATTAATCTCAAAAAGCAATCGGTAATTATTTTAAAGAAATATATTCCTCCATATTTTTACATAATTATCTTCTTCCAAATTTTTTAACAACATAATGATTAATTATCTCCATTAATGTTATTAAGTAATTCGGTTATTTATTCAGGAATTATAATAATATAGATTATATAATAATAAAAAGCCACCTACATTAGGTATTTACATAGAAGCAAGGCAAGAACGTGTCATGACATTGGCATTAGTTAATTAAACAAGCTTTGTTGTAGTAGGTATACGTCCGAAGTTTATTTTATGCTTATGAGATATAAGAATCGCATCAATTATATATATACCTTACATACTCACATGCATTATTAAATATCTTAATTTACATATAAGGTGCAAGAACGCAACTTAAAAACTTTTGATACAGAATGAAATTGACAATACATTAGCAAGCAAGCCTCAATTTGTTAATATTATTATTATTTTCATTTCCAAGCATGAACATCCGCTGTTTTTTTTTTAATAATGTGCATCTTAAAAGATATTTTTTGCTTGGATCTTGTCTAGTGGGGGGGGGAGTGTTTTTATTTATTATAAAAACAAGATATACACACTCTTCACTGAAACATTTTAGGAAGTTAGAATCATTCCAGGTTAATAATGTGAAAAATGCTGTTGTGCTTTTTGCTTTGGCTGTTGGTGTGCCAAATAAAAATTGACATTTGCCAAGAACCGCCTTTATTATTTAAAAAAATATTGGAAGTCGTTAGCCTGGATGAAGGATGGCGTCATGGGAGTACAAAAGTCAATATTATTAATATGTAGGATGCATTCTTGGTTTCCTGTGCTTTTAAGATAAATTCATATTTTTGTATTGACATTATTGTTTAATTTTATTGGATCTTTTTTAAATTGATGTTTGATGTTGATGTTTATGTTGAATATTGAGCTTGCAAATTAGAGCAAGCTTCATGATAGTGCAAAGTTTATAAATAAGAAAAATAAGTTTAAAAATTGAAGGGGTAGGTATATCATCTTTTTGTATTTGGTATTTTCTCTTTGTCCAAGACATCTTTTGTCAGGTGTGTGAAAGATTACCTATGCTTCACCTTTTAGGATCTCATTTAACGGTAAGACATTTGATGCTTAGTTCAGCTGATGAGTAGGTAGGTACTAGAATTTTCTGTCAAAGAAGTCTGAAGAGGAAATAGGACACTCCACACTTCATTGCAAATGAGAGGTATTAGACAAAATACTTCTGTAAAAAACCATTTGATTTAAATATATTTGCATAAGTGACATCAAAGAGTTACAAAAAGTGGCAATTTCTATAAAAACAGAATATACTTATATAAAATATTTACAAAGAAAATAGAAAATTTTAAAAGACCTTAAAGAAGTTGCAACCATACTGGTGAAAAACCTCTTTAATGGTATGATGTGTTAGTTATACAGCTTAAAATTTTTCTGGGTGGAGGGGGGGGGCACAGTTTCAAGGAGTAAAATATCTTTACAGTGCACGTCAAAAGTTCCGAATTCTTTAAGATATTTCGACGATATTTTATAATCCCTGCCGCCAGTTTCTAATCTTAGCCATCAATTTTCATTTAAAAGCCAGTGACATGAGGTTACTAACTGATGTTAAATGACAAGCTGGAGTCGTTTTTTGAGTTCATGGCAAACTGTTGCAAACAATGGATTATTATTTAAGAAGCCGCCATGTCTGTTTGGAAAAAATAATTTTTTCCCCCTCGCAAACTTTCAAATTATTTGAAAGTTTGCGAGGGGGAGACTTTTGACCCGCAGTATATCCATATTTAAATATAGTTATATATTTAAAATAAAAAATGAAATAACTTAAACAAAACGTGCAAAATAATGACAACAAAAAATATTAAACAAGTCATGATTCCTAAAAATAATAGGAAATAAAAATATAATATTTTTGTAAATGAACATAAAACGTCAAACAAAATATCGATTTCTAAATTAAAATTAATCAACTTTTCTAAAAGTAATGTTAAACTAAATTATTAAGAATCGGTTCCTTTTAGAGAGGAATTAAATACTTTAGTTTAAAAAAAAGAGATATTCTCATTATTGCACATTTTTAGGCATATAATATTTTTACAATTCTTCGTAAAGGAATACAAAAAAAAATATTGTTCGACACGCCGGTGCTAACAATTCTCATGCGCTTGGCTTTTTGGGGCCTAGAAATTAATTTTTAAATACAGCGCACTTGTAACAAAAAACTATTCTTAAAGTTTTTAGCTATTAAAATTGAAATAAAATAGCTCGAAGTCCTCCAAAAACAATATAGGTCTAACGTACAATAAAATTTGTTGGAGTGCAACCATAATATTGTAAAAAAGAACTAGGGCCATCATCAGGTTTATTTAAATGAAACGTTCTTAACTATATTTAAATAACTCCTAATTGTTAAATCATAAAACTTGTTGTTTAGATGTGGAAATACGTTAACCAAGTTTTCTTTTTATAAAACCCCCAAGGAATGGTGAATATTATCAAATTATCACCAAGCAAGTATGAATAGTACTCTTCTTCTAATAGAAAAAAACTAGTTAAAAACTTTTTAAGTCATGGTGAACAAATTGGGTTGGTTTTGAGCTGTTTTATTTATTATGTAATAACCCAAATTTTGATATGGCGGGTAAATACAGTGCTATTAAATTAAAATCCAATATAGTACTATATTACTCTATATTGCATTTGAAAATAACCAAAAGCATTAGGTTAAATGGTTAGTTGTTGCAAGTCGTATGCATTTTACCACGAACAGACATGGTTTGTTATAAAAAATACACATCTTTTTTTTTACAATAAATGTTATTTTCATTTACGTTTATATATTTTTTTTAAGAAATTTAATTAGTGTTAAATTATCCCCAAGTGAAATGAAAAGGTTAAACGGCTAACGCATTTTGAGCATTTATGTATTGTAGGTTGCATAAATATAAAATGAAGGTTTGATATTTCTTTTTATATTAAATTTATTTCTTTGTAGGCTGTTATTTTATTTATAAGATTTTTTTTGGTTTTTCAGTGATTGAGCACATTCATCAATGTGAGCTTTTTCAAAAATATTTTATTTTTTAGTTATATGTATAATATTAATTGCAAAATAATTTAATGGCAAAATCTCGTATGTATTTGCTAAATGTACCAAATTCGATAATTATGTTTAGAAACAGGACCGGCGTAAGCTTTTGCGGGGCCGGATTTAAAAATGCACTTAGCCTAAAACAATTTCTAAATAAATTATTTATTAAACACATTAGTTCATATTACAATAAAATCTAATTGAGCGTATCTCAATTATTCGATCTTCGGCTCGTCTTAAAGGCGGGAAGGACCACCCATAAAGGTCATAAAATTAGTCATGAATCAAATACCTTATAGACAATTACTACGGCCTATTGTATATTTAAAAGGTAATAGGCTAATAGATCACTGTAGAGAAGGATTTAGTTACCTTTTCGCGGACAGTTAGCCTTACATTACAATAAAATCATACAGTATCATTATAGTTATTTACGAAGTACCCGAAGCTGTGCATTTTTTGAAGCACGAGCGATGAAGGAGCGAGTGATACATCTATGCGAATGCGTCGAAGTGACCTTGCGCATCGAGTATTACACAAAAAAACCTAATTAATCTGTATTACTGTTTCGATTTCAAAGTAAACATAAAACCAAGTAGGCAATAGCATTTTAGTGTTGCCAATAGATGGCGCTCGCACATTTGCCAGTGGAATTATTATCCATTATTAATGTTTCTTTTGTGATTTCTAACACCCAAATGGGAAAAACGGCATTTTCTAAATTAAATTTTAGAAATAATTAGAGAATTCCCCCACCAAACATTTTTTGGCCAAACTGGTTCCCAGAAATCATTTTTGGGGCGAACGCCCAAATGTCCCAAAGGAGATCAAAAGTAAAAAGATGCTTAACCTCCATGGTTAACGAATCATAATTATATTAAGTTTTTATGATTGCCATTTACAATTATACAATTTAGTTAGGTTAGGTTAGGTTGGGAAAAATTCGAATTTGCTTTTGCATAACGTTTTGGTTAGGTAGTGGCGTTTTTGTAGAGGTTAGGCTGGTAGCAACCAATTTTGGAGGGTTAGGGCAGTTTTGTCCCAAAAATGTTGAGTTTGAATCTGTAAATCATTATTGGGGCGAAGGCCCCAAATTGGGGGAACAAAAGTGAAAATACTTAATGTACATGAATATAAATAACAATTATATTAAGTTTATATGCTTGTCAAAATGTGCAATATACAGTTACACAATTTAGTTGGATTAGGTTAGGTTTAGTTTAGGTTAGGTTAGGTTAGGTTAGGTTAGGTTAGGTTAAGTTAAGTTAAATTAAGTTAGGTCGAAAAAAACTCGAATTTGCTTTTGCATAGCGCTTTGATTAGATAGTGGTGTTTTTGTGGAGCTTAGGTTGGTAGCAACCAATTTTGGAGTTGCAAAGTTTTTATTTACGTCATCAAGATTTACGTAGGTTAAATGGTAGGAGTTTGCTTTGCCAGTCGTTGAGTAACACGGAAACATCGGTGTGACTACAGCAGCAGAGAAAGCGTGCGTATTTCTAAGTTAACGCGAGACCGTCTAAAGCGCGTGGCCGGGTTCCGGGGAACGCGCTGAACCCGCCTCGCGGCGGATCTGTTTAGAAAACTAATGTAGTGTTTATTTTGACCCATCTTTAGACCCATCTTTAGACCCACAAAAATAACTTTGTTTTGTAAATAAATCCAAACTGGAATCTAATAGTATTAATGCGAATATGTTTTGTTTTAGAAATTTGTTTAAAGATAAACTTGCTGTTTTGTAAGATAAGGTTGGACGTGGTGGCATATTCTAATTTCATAAAACAACTACAAACTTAAAAAAAAAGTTATATCCGGCTCGAAGGACCATTTATGGTCTTTATTTATGATAAAAATGACATTAAGGATGAACCATTAAAATGAATCCTTTTTTTCCACGATTGATGCCAGCTGCAATAGTAGATACTCCTTTACACAGTACTTTTTTGACACGATAAGTAAGTGAAAACTGTAGGTGTAGGTTTTTCTTTTTTGAGAAACAGTTTCTTGTGAAAAGTATTAATGAACATAAAAATTTTTTTCGAAATTTTCAAGCGAAATTTTATGTTTTTTAGCGCCATGGCAATATTCCATGAATAAAGTAAAACAATGTGTTGTTTGCGATTATTTAAAATAAAATAACATAATTCTGCCATTTTCTTAAATGAATAGCCTGCTGATAATTACAATAAACGCTTACGATCTTTATAAACCACGACCGACGACGATATTTTCACAAGAAGGCTTTATAAAACAAGTAAAAAATGCTTTCGTGTTAATGATTAATCATAATAACCTATAATTTATATCGGACGGACGGTGTGGTCTAACCAAGCTCGTTTTCTTTTGATCCCAACAATCTAAACGCCACACGATTTATTAGAAAAAAAGGGCGACCACAAACGACTGTCGAGATTTGAAAATCCTCCAAAATAGCGTGCATTCGTCGATACAAATGGCGATTGCGTCTGGTTTTTACATTTTCCGTGAATTCGCCGTCCTCTCCTGTACTGTGCGGTTTTGTTTCAAGCACCATCGCCTCTCCTTTATCGTAAAGCCATGTCACATATTTCCTAGCTCTAATCCTCTTTTGTGCTATAATTTAAGGTTTCGTTTCGTTGTTAATTCTTTCACTTTATAGTATACACACTATGCAGTGTTGAAAACGTACCCTTTATTCTTTTCTCTATTTTTTTTAAAGTTCAGCAGTCGTTATCGATTGTGCAAAACTTGTTTGTTGCATTAAGCTGTGCTCAGAAAGAAAAACGTGAATGTGTTGTTGCTTTCCCGTCTTGCTAACTACTTTCAGCTTCAAGTTTCACTTGGAAGACATCTGCAAAATGTATTATTTTGCAAATGAATCTGCAAATTGTATTATTTTGCAAATGAATCCTGCAATTGCAACAACAACGCTTGCAAATCTGGTGAAACGAAACCTGTTTTATATTTGTTCGGCTGCATGGGAACGAAGGATAACCGTACATACACACACTGATTTCATGATCTGTAAATTACTGAAGACTAGCAATTATATTCTTTGTATTTTTTAAGTTATTGCGAAAATTACTCTTTACTACTTTCGAAAATTAACCTTGAATGTAATTTACATTTTAAATTCACTGCTTAAAATAACGGCTTATTTATTTTAAACTTAACGGTCTTTTGGGGCGATTCAATTGTTTTCATGCCGCGAAATTTGAAACTAATATTTAAAATAAATAATAGTAATTTTTAATAGATTTTCTTTTATTTTGGAAAAACCTCTTTCATAATGCCTTCCTTATTCCAGCCAACCATTAATAGTGTGAAGATGAAGTTATATTGCGAAAGCAAGATAAATTTTTCTTTTCTTTATGCTTTACTTCTTAATAAAGTATATAAAAGTGGCAGATATATCTAGCTGTTGTGGTCAGAATTGCTATCTGAAATCCATTGTTACTTGCCTTTAATCGCTTTCCATGACTTCGCAATCTTTTTAGCACTATTCTCTTGAAAGTTTAATGCTTTAATATTGTTACTCGTATATGACAGTATTTTTAATAATAGTTTTTAACTTCTTTTTATTCGTTGAGTAACCTCAAGGTCCTTATTTATTAATAATGTGTAAAATTATTTGTGCGTTACTGCTGTATTAATAGCACCACAAGTTGATTTATGTGAAACAGTAGCTGTTGTACGTATACATATAATAATTTAGAGGCGCCTACTTTTTTAGGCGCAGCGTATACAACAATGTCGTGAGTACAATAGTAATGAATGGATTACCATTTAGAGCTTATCTATAAGTGCGAGAGATACACAGTTGTAACTATTTTTGTCAAGACTATTATAATTTGCGCGTGTAGGATTTTTGCCAGCTGCAGAAACCTTCTGAAATTAATGTGGCATAAGGTGGTAGGTAGAAGACAGCTAAAAGTTATGTAATAAAGTATTTAAATGTGTGGTTGTTAGGATTTGCTATTTTGACAATGGGAATGGCTCGTTTTTTCTGCAAGAATAAAATAAACTTTTTTGATTATGTTTACCTAAGATTTAACAACTCGAAATCCAAACACCACGATCCCACTCTTGCCAACTGTTGCTGCTTCAGTAATATTTTCTTCTTTGTATTTTTTTCTGCCTTCCCTAATATTCTTTTAAATACTCATTTACCATTTCTGAAAATGCATTGAGTTAGTTTTTCTTTGCAAAAGTTGACAATCGTTTAATCTCTACTGCTTCGTAGTAGATACATGTTGCTCTGACAGTACAATATAAAAGATGGAATTTAAACTGTATTTCTCTCAATTCATATTTCAAAGCAACTAACCTAGCTCAGATCACAATTTTAATTGTGATATATCTAAGTAGCAGTAACTGAGATCGGAACTTTGATTGAGTAGTTGTTACGTAATTACAACTAAATTTATGACTTTATAGGTTTAATTACTTCAATTTGGAATATTTTAGTAATTGTGTAGTTGTATATACTATTTATTGGAACTATGTAGTTCCATTACTTTTAAATAAATTTTAAAGTATGTGGAAAGGTATTACTACTTAGTATAATTACTTTAAGGTCGTTGCAACTTCAAAGTGGTATTATGATTGAAGCAGTAACTTGCCTGAAGCTACTTTAAAGTTTTTAAAACTTTAAAGTAGTACTGAAAGTTCCTGCTACTTCCCTGGAACCATTGCTTAACCCTTTAAAGTAACGGAACCTTACAGTAGTAAAACTTACTACTGTACTTAAAGTTGAAAGTAAAACTTACGTTTCTGCTACCCAGGAGAATCACTTTAAAGTAATTTTTCGTAAACTACTCCATCTCCATATTTACTTGTAAAATGTTGGAGGCTATTAATTAATTTGCAATTTGTTACGATCGTTATTAGATGTTTTACTACATAAGCTTCAATAAAAGTAACAAATTGTGCCTTAGGAATTGTTAGGTATGTAACTTAAAGTTGCCAACATTTATTTGTAGTGATGTAACTAGCCAATCCTGGCCCGTCCGTCAGTACTACTTGAGTCGGCTTGGAGGACACACATCTTGTACAGTGTATGCATTGTGTATGTAATGCTCCATGCTCACTCAATATTAATAGAGTTAATTAATGACAATAATTGAGTATCTTTTATTTAAACGCATAAAAAAACATAACAGGAATAATCAAAAAAAATTGTTTCAATCATGTGTATCAACTTATAAGTATTTTTGTCATAGTTTATTCAAGACTTTTTTATTAAAAAATATATTTAAAGAAGGCGCCCGTTGTTATTTTTCGACCTATCATCATCATCACATTCAACAGAAAAGTTGCAAAGGTTTATAATTTTGGTTTACTGGATTGACAAAATAATTAAACAATTCATCTCTCTTTGTATTATTAAGTACGTATTACAAATAAAATAGTAATCCATTTTTGTGATACAATCGCAGCATTAGTATAGAAAATGATAGAATATTTGTTTAGTTGCAAGAGTAAGAGAGGGTAACCACGAGACACGATGTGTCAAAGAGAAGAGCAAAGAAGTTCCACGAAAGTAACAATTGCTATGCCGCCACGTAGCAATTACGTGCTTGTGACTATTAGCAAAAACTGAATAGTTCCACAGGTAGTAGCGGGTACGTAGCGATGACCAAAAATGATGCTTGGGTATGCCACATAAAGGATAATAACTTGTAGCTAGTTCGTTTAGAAAGTAAAGCAGATTAATTTTGTTGCCGTGAAAAAATGTCTATCGATCAGTTTTAATAAACTGACACGATTGACTCTTAAGTTCTTAAAGAACTTTGAGTAAAATTTGTTTTTTGAACATCTTTTCATGTTTCATTAGAACCACCGTTTCATTAGAAAATAACCTATTTTCATAAGCGCCCGCAGAGATTTGTCGAGGGGGCTGGGCAAGCCTAGAATAAACGACATACTAGAGGGGCAAGGAGGGGCACTTCCGGGCGCCTATGCCTATTTTAAGTGATTAATGAATGCTCAAGTAAATTCTTATTTATTGTAATTTTTGCATTAGTTCGTTAGATTTCGAGACAGGAGTTTAACTGTCGGAAACGAAATAATTCGGGAATGAGACTGACCAAAGGGTATCTTGACCCTAAAAAGCTTTAGCTTTTAAAAGCTAAATTCTTATCTGAAATTATTTTGAAGTGGACAGGAGTCGGAGCGGTTTTCTCTCTTTTTGACTATCTCATGTAAAAGGAAATTTGGACCTGATAATTGCTGGAAATGATCGATATTGTCATTCGAAGGCACCTCGTATGCTATACTTTCTTTCGCTTTCCATTTGTTGCCATATAAAGCTTGAAAAAGATGTAGTGTAACGTCCATAATAGTATCTTCTTACGTTTTAAAAACTTTAAAATTTTCATAGAAGCAAATTTCAAAAAATGTAGAATATTTCAACGTGGCATAAATTCTTTATTATACTCTTTGCACTAGCGACCGGTTCTTAGGTGTTTACCGATTTTTATTTGCCACACTAACTTGATTTACCGAATCGTTGCCGATTGCTATGACAACAAGAAAGTAACAGAATTGTTATAATTCATAACGTGTCTGGGTGCTGTTATGAAAATAAATGAGTATAAAATGATTAAAATGGCATTGATTGTGAACATACCGCAAGACATACCTAACCTTACTTTTGTAATTTGCCGACTGCTGACGCTTAGAATTTGACATTACAAAAGTAAGGTCAGTATATTTTGCGGTATGTTTACAATAAACGTTTCGCAGCCAAATAAAAAAAATTAAATACATTTTTTTAATTTTTACATAGTGTTCTAACTTTACGTACCCAAAATTAAGTGTGCGCTGGCGCAATAAAAGTTGAAGGACCTCACTTATTTGACAACCTTCAGCCACCTACGTTCATTGTACATGCACGTGTATCTGCTCAATAAAAACAATTTGTTATCGAACACCTGGTTGTGCACATATAGAAAAGACCAAGAGTAATAGGCCGTTGTGCTATTGTATCGCACGTACAGTTATCGACGATAGTCTAGGAATTAAATCTGGTTTCATCATTTTTTTATACACCTTACACTTCATTTATCGCAAAATATTAGAAATAAACTTAACGGGTGAGCCATGAAGAAGATTTGCTATCAAAATCTTGGTTTTTATAATTGTTATATTAACAAGATATAAAATATGACGAATTTTATTATAAGTATAAGATTTTTTAAATTTCTGTATAATGTATTGTAAATGGAACACTTTGAGGGACAGCCGTAGGAAAACAATATTACTTTTGGCTACTTTATCAATACTTATTACTGGCGAAATATTTAGTATTGCCGAAAGAAGCAAACTGAATAATATTGGTTGTCCTTAGAAAAAAAACTACAGAATTAAAGTAAATTTATTTTTTTCCTCATTAGCTTGCTTGATAATCCTGCGGACAAGCTAAGAGTGCCATGGAGAAATCATTCGTCTTCAAAGTGTCTGGCTGACCCAGGTCTTAGTCAGTAACACTTTTTCCTTGATTCGTGGACCTGCGAGTATACACTTTTGCATAACCCATTCTTATGCTACTGGTTAATTAAAAATCATATACTGAATCTAAGTCACCTCGTGACAATTGACAGGCATACAACTTATCCCGATATACTTCTATCTTTGTTGTGGTACCCATATTGTTTATGTCTTCCTTGTTGTACTCATTAATTTTTGTATGTTTAGACTGGTTTTCGGATAATCTGTATGTATATTCACCCCTGTAAATCATTTTGCTACTTACTAGAAAAAGTACCTGGTATTGTATCCAAAGATTTTATTATTTTTGGTATATTGAGTAGTTATAAGTATTTCTCGACACATTTATCAGATTAGACATGCTAACCTTACAAATAATGAATATTAGAAATAAATAGATATTTATTAACTATAAAGGCCTCTTATGTGCTTAAACTTGATGATAGTAACAAAAGGGCTATTGCGAAAGGAAATTGACAGTGACAAAACCTAATATTTCAAAAAGTCAAGCAAATTAGAATAGCCGACATGAATTGTGAAAAATCTTAGCAAGATACATACCAATCGGTAATCGTAATTTACATTCCATTTTATTCGATGGTGATTGAGTCAAAATAACAAAATTAATATACATAGTACCAAAGCAGCGCACTAATTGAAAATAAAGTCTGAAAAGAACTGTAATTACGTATGTGATATTTACAGACGATTGGCTCCAGCTGATGAGAGTACAATTAATTCGAAACAGTGCTGCCCCGAAGTATAATTTGTGAATTCCACACACTTCATCAATTGGTGGTTTTTGCCAATGTTAATTAATTATTAATTGGTTAATTTCAGTAAGCTATTTTACTTTTTTGGTCACCATGATAAAGATATTTATATTTTGATCTTTAATAATAGTTACGTTCATTAATATTTTTATTGTTAATTGTACAACCGAGTTTCCCGGAAATATTTTTTCCTTCTAGATCTCTGTTTAACCACATTACGGAATATGATATCACAATACACTACTTGGCGAGTTGAATTTTCGTTTTCATTGAGCTTATTGAAAATGTATTATTCCAATTAATCAATATGTTCTTTTAAAAAAGCATTCCCGTCGTGCAAACAAAGTATCATACATCAACCCCTTTTAAAAATCCCAACGAAACAAAACAATAAAAGGATTTTAAAATTTAAAAGCGCCGCTTGCATTGCTGCTTTTTATTATTTTTTTCAAAATTGCAGGTTCGTTCCATTTCGCTTTGCGGTGTTTATTATTATTAACTCGGAATTCAAATACGGCAAATAACTGAAATTTATCCATAATACCAGGTTGATGATCTCCCTAGTAATAATGCTATCACGATTCATTGTTGATGTAGATGTTATTGTTGTAAACAATCGTGCCATTTGTCGAAGAATTGTACAAAAAAAGAGTAAACATTGCACTTTTGTTTGTTAATTTGCGATAATAAATAAATAATACTAATGCATTCTTTTTTTTGTTACAGGTGAGTCTTCGCTTGAGTGCTTTCTTCCATCATGACACCTACGCCAGATCCTTCAAAAAGGTTAAGTAAATATTAGTTGTTGTAGTCATTTGCATGAACGTCTTTATAATAATGACTTTTTCCGCCCCCTTGTCTGTTGTCTTTTTTAAATCTACCCACCGATGATTTTGATATGAGAATAAAAGACAACCTAACCACAGGGTATCCGCCATGATTGATTTGAGAATTTGATAGATTGGTTTTTGTTAAAGTGAAAGATGTAAGGTATTAATGGAATAATTGAATTTTAAAAAATATATGGGTTGACGACGAGTACATTGACGTAATAATCATTATTTTTCTAATTGATTTTTGCATCATATATATAGTTGTATTTTAAAATAATTATATTGTTTGTTGGATTACTTGGAGCTAATAGTTTTAACGACAAATGTATGGTAACAGTGGCGGTTCATGCCGAATACTTTTAAGTGAGTTGCATCCCCCAAAATTCCAATGCGCTGTGGCTATTTCTAGCAGCTAAGGCGGTTATAAAAAAGGTGCCGAGTGCATAAAATGGAATTTTTCAGGAGATACATAACATTGCATAGCTACTTTTGTTTATTAAATCACAGACTAAGAGCTATTGTTAATGGATTACTTTACTGGGGATTTCGGAAAAAATATTTTTTTGAGTTATATGTTTTTAGATACCGATAGACGTGTTCGAGAATGATTTCAAACAAGTACCATTTAACTTATAATAATATTTAAAAGTGCTACGATAAATTACAAGTGCATATCGGCGGAAGCAAACCCCAAACGGTAGTGAAAAACATACTAAAAGTGTGCTGCACGAATTGCAGCTATTTTAAAGCATACATTTCGCGTCTACGAACCCATCCGATGATAGACGATCTATCAAAATAGCTTAATGTGTACTGCCAGAGCAACGTAGATACACAGCCATTTACCGGACCCCCCCGGGGTCCGCTGACTGGGTGCTAGTGGCGTGCAGTGAGAATTTAGGCTAGGGAAGCAACCACGATTTTAATTTTAATATACCTAGGTACGGGCGCGGATATACAGGGGGGGGATTTTCCCCTCCAGTTTAGAAATAAGTATACATAGAATAGAAACCTATAATGTTTGTTTAATTATTATTTCTTAAAACAATTATTTTTCCAAAAACTTTCCCCCAAAATAATTCTCTGGATCCGCCCCTGCTAGGTACAATAAAAAAACTGTTATAATTATTAAGCTTAAAAGTTTTTCAAAGAAGAACGTTTACACTTTATGCTTACGGAATTTGTTGACTATTATTCTTTATTTTTAAAAACCTACTACTATTGTATTTATAATGCAACTCGATTTTCCGGTCTTTTTTCGTAAAATACCTGATGCAGGTTTTAATCGTGGTTGTTAAATTTGAAAGTTCTCGTTTTGATCTGCTTTTCTCAATACTTTTTAATTTCTCTCCAAAACTGTATACAGAAAATTCTTTATCTAATAATTTACAAACTGAACAACAAACTCGTCTCGATTCGGATGTATCGGAAGTACTCGAACCTTCCACCGAAGCAGCTGAGTTTGTAGTCATGACGATAATGCAATTTTAAATTTGCATACAGAACAAGCTAAATAGAATTATTTGTCTTTAAGAAAATTCCAACTTATATAAACTGAAATAATAAAATGTTTCAAAATACAGCCTTATTCGCAGATTTACAGTATTTAAGCAACATTTAATTTAACAAACACTAAATGGAGCAAATAACCAAATTATAATAAATATCTGGGCGCGAAGCACACTAAAAATAACGATCTTGCGATGTCAACTGCATCGCCTGTAACACAACGACCGCTAATCAAGGCTAGGAGAGCAGTAAGCAACGAAATCAGTGCTTATATGCAGTGTATGTAACACATTTGAATCGGTATTACCTTTTCGCGCAAGCTTAATGAGCCTAATTTAAAATAGTACTCTAAATAATTATACTTTTTGCTATACTATAATTTTATAAAAATATTTTTGTTAGCATTGATTTTTATCTTTAATAAATTTTTAAGGAAAGCATTGCTTCCATTGCTTCCATGGACCGCACGCCACTGCTGGGTACGTAGTAAAAAGCGCGTTTTGAATTATTATCATTCCATTCTGCTTATTAATTCTGCAGTTATTTTACTTTAACTGCATACTTCTGTTTTGACTTTGAACTTTTTTGTACATACAGTGAAAAAGTAACTTGTCGGTCAATATTACTTGTGCAATTTCAATTTTTAATCACCCTATTCTGGAAGTCCAAGCCTAATTCAATATGACATAAAATGTAACGTTGAGTGTATATTTGAATTCAGACTAAAAAACTAAGGTTTTCAGAAGCTGTTAATGATAATAATAAGTGCAAAGTTTTTTTTACGTTTTTTTAACAAATTATTTTAATATATTCTATATTTACATTGAAATATTCCAAAAGAGGTTTTAATTAAGGAATCCAACCATTCTTATTAATCTATTCTATTCATTCCATTTTTAATGCAATATATTTTAGACTTCATTTTCTTAATTAAACGTTGTTCAGGTTTCTTGGCACACAAATTTAATATCCCTAGAATACCACAACTTCGTTAACAATTTCCGGTTGCGGGTTCGAATTGGTAAATCCTGTATATCTTTTTTGAAATGTAAAAAGTTTTAGAATAGTGAATGACGTAAATGTAACTTTGATTAGATTCACGTGTCTTCTCTAAATTTTATATTTAAAAAAAAACGCCAAAAGAGGTGCTACCCAATTGATCCAAAAATGGATGCCGCCTCTTTTTTGATGGTTTACAATTTAATTTAATTGATCGATTTTAAAACCCACGGACAAACAATGAAAGTTAGATTAGCGGGCAGCACGCGTCAACGAAAAAGTAAAACTTTTTATTATTTTATAAACGTTCGTTATTACAAAATAGTTGCGGTCATTTTGAAAGTTACGTAGATAATTGTTGAGAATTATAGGATATTAGTTTCGTAAGTTGTTTCAGTGTTGCGATATTATTAAAAGAGACAATAGAATGGAATTTTTGGCGAAAAATGGAAGTGGATAGATTTTAATTTTAGATAATTTTTTGTTAAAATATTTTCAATTTACATAATTTTATCACAAAATAAATATAAATATTTTAGCACTTTTCTTCTCTCCTCTTCTAAAAATCTGACTTGAGATTTTGAATAAAGTTGTGTGGTTCGTTGATTGGAGAGAAAAAAGTTGTTTCCGAGAGCCAGTTCTTGTTGTTTAATTAAATTCATTGTTCTGCTATAGATATAAATATATTGCAACAGCGCCTTATTAGGACTACACCCATGAGAATTACGTAATAACTAAAAATATATTTATTTTTAATGGAAAGTAAAAGTGGTGGACAATATTTTTTTTAAATGAACTTTAATTTAGTTACTTACCTTTTTTCAAATCGATTAATTTGTTTTTTTGCCAATTAAATACAGTATATTTGAAGGAATTTGATTGACATGAAAGTAAATTGTTGTTTGCAAACATCTCCTGAGCGCTTTACGTGAGGGATGTTTTGACGTAAGTTCGTTATTTTTCGCTGCAGGAAATGACACGTTAATGAATCATTTCGATTTGTATCAAGCAGCTTAATTAAGCTCATTTACATTCATTATACACAAAATTGGATCTAGAAGAAGATATTGATCCTCTCTCGGATCTTTTGATGATGAGCGTATAACTATATGTAAGGAAACATCTTATTGAAAAAATTAATTATATGGTTCTCACTGACGACAAAAGTTTCGAAAGCTAACAATTATATACGTATATAGTTCTTCTCTATCCCTCTACAACGTTTCCTATTTTATACTATTTTTTCTTTTAACTCTTCTTGCACTACTCTCGCTTGTTTTGGATACATGCGATGATTCTACATAGTTTGCTCCTAGATCATTCTCTCTAGTGGCATAAGGGCTATTAAAAGAAGTGAAAACGTAGAACTTTATTTTTTATCAGGCTGAGAAAACAGTTCCTCAATTTTTTGGAGTCAAAAGGTATGTATGGTTCAAAACATATTAATATAATATAAAATTCATGGTTATTTACGCCGTTGCTGCTCAAAACCGCATAGATTCTGAAAAAAAGTTATTGGAAAGGTAGCGGCAGTAGTAACAAGGGATTGATGAGATAAAGATGTAGATGCTAACATACAACCTGGATTTAACCGACAGCATTCAACAGGTCGATTAAGCTGGCAGTGCAAAATGAGCAGAATCCGATGGGACCCATTGGAGAATTAAGTGCTTTTTGAGTGCTATTTAACTACCCAATCAAAAATTTAAGTGCTCGTCCATTTAAAAAAAAAACGAATGTCTTGCTTTAAGTTTAAACTAGCAAAGCATTATTTATAAACGCTTTACACGTGAGCTAAATCATTTCTGCATACATAATAATAATGCTTTGCTAGCTTAAACTTAAGCTAGCAAAGCATCCGTTTTTTTTAATGGACGAGCACTTAAATTTTTGGTTGGGTAGTTAAATAGCACTCAAAAAGCACTTAATTATTATGTATGCAGAAATTATTTAGTTCACGTGTACATGCGTTTATAAGTAATGCTTTGCTAGTTTAAACTTAAAGCAAGACATCCGTTTTTTCTTTAATGATGAGCACTTAAATTTTTGGTTGGGTAGTTAAATAGCACTCAAAAGGCACTTAATTCTCCAATGGGTTCCATGGAATTCTGCTCACTTTGCAGTGCCAGCTTAATCGACCTGCATTCGACTCAATATTATATTTTTACTTAATGACAATTTACAATCACAACAATTTGTCAGATATAAAATGGCGCCTATCTATTGTGCAACTGGGATTATTTGTTATTATCTTATTAAACATTAAAACTATGACTACATTTAAATCAAGAAATTGAGATAAACTAGGCTAGAACTTATACTGCCGTCCTAAGCCAAAGAGCATATCTCAATCTTTTTTTTCATGATGATGATTTTTCAGATGTTACTGTCTACAGACTCCTTATGACATAGTAGAACTCTTTTCCTAAAAAGAATGGCCGTATCTCATGGTGCTAAAATTAGACGTATCTCCAAAATAGAAAAAAAAAACGTAAGCTATATGGTCGTAACGTAATAAGTTTATACTAAGCGAAATCGACGGATCTCAAACATATGACGTCCTATTTGCTTTAAATTAATTTTTAATATTATTTTTTTTAAACTGATGGACCCCAAATATCTTTAAAATTTAATGTAGAGTATTAAACTCCCACACAAAGATATTTTTTATTTTTTAAATTTGTGCTGACCAACATATAAAATCCTCACTATCTCAAAATTGGCTATCTTGAAATACGCCCTTTGGTCTTAGGACGACAGTATAGGTCTGCGGATGGGTTTTTTAAAGGTCTGGCCGTATCCTAGAAATTAGATAGCATCAGGTATGTACCTGTACCGCCCTCCCACATCCATGCGTTGATATGTCCGGACCGCTCGCGTCCGTCCGTTGATAAACTCGCCCTGGGTCGGCGTGACCAGACCCGAATGAAACTTGGGCGCACATTGGGACGCAAGTGACGCAGAGCTGACTAGCACAGGTACATTTACGGACATAATGAGCAAACGGTGCCAAATTGTTTTCTGTCGTGTGTGTTAAGAGTGTGTTTGGTTTTCAAAATTTAATTATGTCTGAACATTGATAGATTCTAGTCCCATACAATTTTGGAGAATTTAGACTTTTTGCATTTTTTTCGTAATTGGCGTGTGGTGTACTCGTATTAAAACACGTTCAATGCAAAATCTCTGGTGTTCTCATTGTGAGCCTGGACAAACACTTGGCCCGCCCAGTCTTGCAGTTTTACAGATACGGTATTCTTGCTTATCAGAACAGAATTATGTATACTCTGAACGACTGAGCCCGCAAGCTCCCAACCAATCTATCTCCTGTCCCGTCCCGTTAAAGCCCGTGTTCTTTCGAACTGTATTCATGCATGTCTACTAGAAACAGAAGTACTACCAGTTATGACTCTATCCGACTATATAGATTTAACTCATAAATCTGTGTATGGAACTTTACGACATGTATAAGAAGCTTTTTTAATCGTATTTCCTGAATGAAGTAAACTTACATCACACTGTATTATAATGGTTTACTGGACTAATACTGGAAAGTTATTCTTTGTATGCGACTTGTGGTATTCATAGCTATTAATTACCTTATTTTGCCCAAATCTAATGCGTATGACGTTTAAACGTGTTTGATGACGCTCGTTGTGGTTAAAAATGTTTTGTTCATCATATTATTATTCTTCATAATTATATCTGTACTTAAATGGTTTTGTCTAAAACTGCCTCTTATTATTAGGATACTCAGAAATTATCGTCTCCCAAACCAACCTAACCTAACGAATTATTTAAATTTACATAATTTTTGTATATGATCAAAAGTATCGCACTTTGTTGTATTTTTTTTTTGTTCTGATCCAATGTCAATAAAATTTCGAGATGTACACTAAAGTGAAATAATTTTTCTGATCCCCTGGGATTTGTCGATTTGCTAGCTTAGAAGTTTCTATTTTGTGTCTACAGAAATGATTTCACAATAAAACCCTGTGTCCCAAATTTTCTCTGTTGCTATGCAATTATAATCCGAATTATATGCAAGACGATCCGTTAAGAAACCGTACATTTATAGTGACTGGGATTTAGAAATTCTTGAAGTAGAAAATGGCCAACAGTCTCATTCGTTTCCTATGGGAGACTTTCAAGTCCTAAAGCTACGGGTAAAATCTTTAGGGACTTGTATCTTGTGTAAATCTCACCAGATTTTGTAGACATAACATGAATCGATGTATATGTTTATATCGTGTTCGTATGTGTTCAAGACGAGCACTATACACTCTATACTTGATGTATCCTCAGAAGTAAAACTCTGAAGGTGTAAGATCCGATGATCGTGGTGGTCATGCCTTCTACCCACCTCTTTCTATCTAGCGTTGTGGAAATGTCATATGCAGAAACTCGGGATCAATGTTACTGTAGTGCGAAGGAGTACCCACTTGTTGAAAGATTTACCTATAATTTGCGGCCCTGTATTCTACGCATCTCATTGAACATTTCTATAGCAAAAGTATGTCTTTTGGATTGAAGCCACCGCTGCGAGCAGTGGTTTTTTAAGGTTTAGTTCTTGAGCATAGGTATGCACTGATTTCTTAAGTCCGTCTGTTACTGTCTTGGTGTCTTGTTTCGAGAAGCATATGGATTTCTTTACGTTTTATTACCTACGTGGAATACGTAAAAGGCTTAACCGTTATAATGTTCCGAAGTTATGTGTAAATCACATTCTAAAATGAGGAAACTAAGGTATAGTAGGTTACTTCTGGACCAAACCTTCACTATGGACTATCCATAGACTCAAAAAAGCCTCTGCGGGTTTAGCGCATAAAACGGGCTCCAGCTTTTCTTTTGACGTGCGGCAGTAAGTTCAGACCTATTTTTACGCTTTAAAGCTCTAAAAATAACCTGAGACTGTAAAAATTTGAAATTCTGAAATTTGTACGATATGAAGCTTTTAAAAATACAATCATTATTTAATTCTGAAACTTATTAATTATTCTTAATTAGTCTTTGGATTCCTGAGTCATTAAAACAATCCGATCTTACATATTCCTAGCCCTTTGAATATAAGTCTTAAGTTTCTGTCTAAAACATCCATATTTGAATTGAATTCTTAAGCTTGGGATTGTAAAAACTTTGATATTTTCTCAGATTTAGAATGTTTGAAATTCTGAAAATATCGATCTTCTGAAATTCTGGTGCTGCAAGACTTGTAAGGACTGTAAATGTTGTTTCAAAACAATCAATTTGACATAATACAAATATACAGGGTAGGAGAAACTTCAATGTGCACTGAAACTACCCAGTAAAAAATTTAGTGTAAAATTTGAACACTAGATCACTCAAAGAGTCCAATACTTTTAAAGTAAAATATTGCCTCTTTAGAGTGGATTATATAAAACTTGAAGTAAAAGTAGTGCTGCTTTTTATTCTGTGTGCTTTATTTATTTGATTGTTTCACTGTGATAAAGTTGCCACAAATGATTAAAGATATCATTGTTTGGGAGTGTGATAAATTTACACTAACATGGTGTTGAAGTTAAGTCTGCGATCTACACCAAGATACAGATAGATATTTTACTCTAAATGTATTGGACTTTTAGAGTTGTCTAGTGCAAAACATTTTTTACTGCGTATAAGAGATTGATGGTCGATTTCACAAAGGTTGATTAAGTTCTAATTAGCTTAACCTTGATTAAATTTGAAATCCAGAAATATAATTGGTTAAAAATCAAAGTCTGTTAAATCTCAGTCAATGAAATTTTTGGATTTGAAATTTAATCATGATTAAGCTAATCAGAACTTAATCAAGCTTTGTGAAACCGGCCAAGAGAGTAGGCTAAGTTACAAAAAAATTTCATGCTTATTCAGGGTCTGAAAAGAAATCATATTTTGTGTGGTCCCTGAAATATGCTGAAAAAAACTGAGAATCGCATTATTTGGAAAAAAATATGTTTCGATAACTGTTGATCTGATCGTCATGAAATTAGGATTTCTTAGATTTTTTATGATGGCGAATCTAATGATGCTATCAGAAATTCGACGCCTATTAAGTTCTGAGAAACCATAGTCAACTTTTTTTATTTATTATGGATGCCGTGTTGGATCTTTACACTGTTAGAGAAAAGGATATCCAACAATTGGCAGATGTCAACGTTCTCAATGTTCTGCAACAAATCTACACCTTACATTATTGATGGGACATTGAATGCACGCACTTAACTATTATAAAGGTTGGTAATCTGCCTTTACAATACATACAGAATCTGAATTTCTTTCAACAAGACGGGTGTCTTGCACACAATTCTCGAATTTTAACCGAGTACCTCATGGAAAGGTATGAAAGTTCGTGGAAAAGTACAAATCACCTTATCTGAATCCTTTAGATTAATATTTATGGGATTATCTAAGAAATAATGAAATATTCGAAAAACTGAATCTTGCCATAGATGCGATTGATCCGTTTTTATTGACAAAGGACCCGCTTATGCATTGAAAATAACAGCAACCAGTACAGACAGTTTAATAATTTTTTTTTTGTTTCAGTATTTAAAATTGTATATCAATAATTAAAGAATTGAATATTATTATTATTCAGTGCACATTGAAATTTTGTCCCACCTTTGTTGTCAGTTGTTAAATTGATTTTTGCAAGGCATACTAGATTTTTTCACGAATTCATGTTTTCTTTTAAGTTTCTGTACTTTTCTTAAGTATAATGACCATGTATGGTACATCAACGGAAAACATTTTTTTTCTTAATCTAACAATGCGAAAATCCAATAAGGCGTCCATAAGAAATAAAAAAGTTAACTATAGCATCCCAGAACCTGGCGATCGGCATTTTATAAAATATATATATTTTTTAACTAATGTAATTCTCAGTTTTTTTTCAGAATATTTCAGTAATTTCTTGTGGTGTGTAAGTAAGATAAGTAAAAAGCGCAACTTTTTTTGTAATCTCGCTTTCTCTCTATTTCTTATAGTTTCCAAGATTCCCATAGTTGTAGTGTACGGTCAAATTCATAAAAAAGAAACGATTTTCATTCAATTTATACTTTGAAAATAAATTATTAATTAACATATTACTTTATATATATTTTCCGACATTTGTATATTATGTAAATAAAGCACTCTTAATAATTAATCATTGTTAAAATTGATAGTAATGGAAATTAATTAGTATTAATTACATCTTTGATGCAAGATTCGTTTCGTTTTTTTAATCCGACTGTACATTGAATATTTTCCCAGCTTGTATGAAAATTTCGGAAAGATAAGAATCTTTATCACGTAAAAGTCATAACACTGAATACTTGAGCTTCTGAAACAGCAAAATCCAATATTTCATATTTCTTGAAATATTTGAGGTCAGAATCTTTGGAAATCTGAAACCGGATGCATGCAACATGCATTTTATTTGTTATTACCTAACAAACATTAAGCATGTCACTTCTGCACAAAATTTTGTATACTTTAACAAAACTTGTGAAAATAAACGTAACGTATGCAGCAATTTGTAGGTACGGGTGAAGAAGTCCCGCAGTGCATTGCACGTAAAGCAATTTATTGGATTTACTAGGAAAATTGGCCGGGTTGCCTATTGATTAATTTTCCCAGAAATAGAACTGTTTGAATAATTGTTTTTTTGTTATTTAGGTATCAATATCTGGAATTATCGGTTACGTGCGTAATAATGTGTAATTTACTACATTTCTGGCAATTATATTATTAATTTTTTAGGATTATTTTTTGGCAGCAAAAAGCGTAAAAAGTCTTTAGGCTATAGTGGGAATTTAGCGCAAACTCGTAACTTCCGCAAACTTTTTCTTTTCGTTTTTATCTACACAGTAACATATGGTACAAATATTTGATGAGCTAATTATGAGCGAAAATATAAACAGTGAGATAATGGGTCGTCTGTTGTTTGGATCTTGTCAGCCTTGACAGAAAAAAGGGTAAAAACCTTCAACAGCATGAAAAGTTAGTAATACGAAAAAACTTCTTGTTCACTTAATAAATGAATAAGTGATTTGGCTTCATTAAAGAAATATCTCTAGCATAAATAATTGAAAAGACTTTAAATGTTTAAGATTCATTTATCTTTACATTCTTCGGATATATGCCCCACAGATAATATCCGTTATGTGGTCTTCTTTTTTTTTCTTTTTCTTCCATGTAATGCATTGTGGAATGCGTAGGTATTTTGAAGTTGTCCGTTGGTTTAAAAACTTGTTTTCTTCTTGTCTTACTATATTAAAATCTCCCTCGCGTGATGCTTGTTTTATACAATTTGGATCTACTATTAAAAATGTATTTACCAACTGTTGATGGTTTACAAAACCAACAGATTTGGACCACCCTTTTTTTAATTGGACCATTAGAATCTTCTGTTTCATTCCTTTTTCTGTTGAGGGATACTATGTGTTCCCTACCAAATGAAGATTGCGAAATTAGGAGGCTCATGTATTAAATAACATTTAAAGAAGTCGACTGTTACTGCTTGAATGATATAGCCAAATAAATGTCTATATCCAAATATGCTGGGTGTTACACGGGAAGACGGGACCATCTAATGCTAATTTGTTAGTGTTGGATTACTATTACCTTCCCAGGTAATTCTAAAACTAAAGTGGTTTAAAATTCTTGTATCGGAAAAAATTACGAAAAGTATTTCGAATAATTCCTTCCCACGCATCGCATTAAAAGTTAATACGAACCACAACATACTTTGTCCTCTTATTAGAATATGAAACAAACTTTTTTGTAGAATCGACTGGGAAGGTAATATTCCAGCATTTGAATATCATATTGGTATATCATGCAACACCCGGTATATGTGTTGCGTTATTACATAAGCCATACAATACCGTCTGTACAAAGTAATATTCCTTAGCCATGATTTCAGAGATCTTAATCAATTTTACTTTTCAAACAACGTTATTCTTGTTAACAAAGTTTTTTTTCTGTCTGCTGTTCTATTATTCTAATGCTTGTCAGTGTTATTAAAATTGTTTGTCTAAGCTATTAATAATAAATTTAAAATTCACCAAATCATTGTGTACTTGTCAAAAAAGATTTCATTCCATTATTTTATGTGGAGTTATTGTTAAGGACGGATGTTTTATACATGTATGTGTGTGTATATGAATGTTGCTTTTGTTGTTGGCTTAATTAAAGTGTTTTTTGAACTAAAAAAGGCTTGATCTTGAGAGATTTTTTATATTAAAGGATTAAATAATAAAATATCCAAAGACAATTGGATGAAAAGTTACGAGATGAGAAGAAAAATAAGTTTAAATTGGGAATAAATCTTTTCCACTGATATAAAAGTATCGGATTTTCAGCTGATTTGGCTTTCACTCTTTTGTGAATTATTGCAAAAAAATGTATTTCAATATACTATCTTGAATGGTATGGTATACAAGTAAGCGCCTAAAAAAATATAATAGAAAATTCATAAGTTGGGTATAAGCAGCAATTAAAATAATAATCAAAATAATGATTAGAATAATATTTGAGAGATACAGAATTTCAAACAAAACACCCCTAGACAATTGTTTCGCCCTTACTTTGGGCTCCTCAGTAGGGGAGGCTTTGTCTGAAACCCTGTACCTCTCAAACCGTCGCTTGTTTATATGTAAATCTTGAATTTACATTAATAGCAACATTTAATACTTGGAGACATCTATAAGATGCCATCCAAACTTCCATTTAACCCGGAAGTAGATATAAAATATTTGCGTTTTATTAAAAATAAAACAACAGTTTTCTTTGCTGTAAAACATATAAGTTTAAAACATATAAGTTTAAACCATTTCTTGGGTATAAGCAGCATATTTCAGACAAAGCCTCCCCTACTGAGGAACCCAAAGTAAGGACGAAACAATTGTCTAGGGGTGTTTTGTTTGAAATTCTGTATCTCTCAAATATTATTCTAATCATTATTTTGATTATTATTTTAATTGCTGCTTATACCCAAGAAATGGTTTAAACTTATATGTTTTAAACTTATATGTTTTACAGCAAAGAAAACTGTTGTTTTATTTTTAATAAAACGCAAATATTTTATAGAAAATTCATTTTGAAGAAACTGGAATTTATAAGTAATCTAAGATTTTTAGAGCTATTTTAATATTCAAAAATTTTCCAAGACTAACCCGCAAAAATTTCAATATTTTAAAATTGTAATATACTGAATAAAAGAGTTTTACAGTTTTTCATCATACTTAGAGTCAGCACACATTCGGAAATCTCAGTTTTAGAGTTTTAAGCTGTGTAAGATTTAAAGTAATAAAACCTCAAAAGTGTAGAATTTTGAATTTTCAAATCAAAATGAAGCTACCGAGTTTGAGGAATTTTAAATTTCTGAGTTTCTACTTTCAGAGCAAATATTTCAATTATTATGGGCGCCACACACGGTCCTCCGCGACCACGTCGCTGAAGACGACGCCGGGGACGTAGTCGAGATACTGATGCAATATTTAATTTATTGCATAAACAGATTATTGCATAAGAGATTTCAGTCGACCTTTTATTATGAACTCAATAATTATTTCTTTTGTTTTGATAAACACGTTTTTAAGAAATACGATACGTATAATTTTATTATACAAACTAGTCCAAGCTGAACTTGTTTATGCAATAAATTACAACAAATGTAAACATTGCCTCATTATCTGAACCACTTCCCTGACGACGTCGTCGCAGAAGACCGTGTATGCTCTACATTATTGATTAAAAGTAGATACTATTTTGATACTATGGGTTATATGACCGGATTTTGTTTTGTATGTTCCTGTATTGGATGATCAAATTATGCTGCTTAGTGCGGTTTGATACCTACAGGAGGCATTACAGTTATTTGATGGTGTTAATGTCATTTCCTAGCTAGTATTATAAGCTCGGGTGATATGTATTAGAAATCGCAGACGGCTGCCCCTAACTGAGGAGAGCCAAAAGCTCGAAACAGCCGTCTTGGGTTGCCGTCTCTGGTTTATACACATATCACTTTAAAATTGTGAGTATAATTAATAGTCGTTCATTAACATTTTTTATGAACAGATACATTATAATTAGACTATTATTGCTACACTCATCTAAACATAACCGTCTTTTTATTGGCCAAGGGCTTCTTTATGGTCAGACGGGCAATAACGAAACGTCAATTAAATGTCAGAGCTGTATTTGTAGAACTTGATTGATTCTTAATATAATTTGTAAACTTATCACCAATGAAAATAAGCTGAAATTAAATATTTTGGAATAGTAACTATAGTAACGTACTTCGTATAAGCACATAAGTATACGCACAGCGGCTTGATGTACCTACGTACTCATTTAATAGATTACAGTAATAGATTTGAGATAAAAATTTAATATGTGCATAAAATAGTGTATGTATAGCGGGCAAACTTGTTTTTATGGCCCTACAGCCTTTTCCTAGCCCTCGGCTAACGCCTCGGGCTAGAAGTAACGCTTCTGGCCATAAAAGCTTCTTTATGCCCTTAATACATAAATAACTATTAATTTGTATATGTAGGTACTATTGTTTTCATAATGATCTAGGACAGCAAGGCTAATACGATGCTATTTTTTATTATTTTATCGTATACATTTCCACTGAAAAAAAGGGTATAAAATAGCTTCATATTAGCCTTGCTGTCCTAGATCATTATGAAATCAACTAGCATAGGGCCGGTTCTTCGAACCTTAACCACTTCTTTCCCTTAACTAATATAATTATTTATAATGTGGGTACGAACCTTGAAATTAAGTACTCTGTTTTCATAGCAAAATAAACCTACTTTTATATCAGATTTTTTCTACGCTGAAACTTAAATTTTGCACCGTACAGTGGTGCCATCTATAAAACACTTAAATGGGATACATACCTCGAACAAGCTCGTTATAGTATATATGGGTAGTACATATATCAAAAGTCAACTCGTGTAACATAGGCGAATAACATAGGGTTGTAAATTTTTTTCTGAATTAAATGATCTAGTGCAACTTGATTTTGTACAATACTTTTGGGAATTCATTTTGCTTTAGAAACAAAAATGAAGTGTGCTCTAGAATACAAAACAATAGAAAATTATATTACCTAGTGAAATAAAAGCAATATAACAAAACGTAAACGTACCTAATTCGTATAAATATTGCTCAAAATCGAAATGTTAATAACAGAGTTACAGCGTCGCGCGTTTTTTATAAGACAGTCGGTGTATTGATACGCTTATCCTATCGACCAATATCGTCATTTCTAAATATTTTGCTGTATTACTACGGCATAATATTATTTATCACCACCGGCAAATATTCGATTGTTCTGTTGGTAGATTTAGTGTGTATTGACTTAGTTTCATTCAGTCTTATTAACCATTGTTGGTTGATTGTTGACGATTATTTCTTCTACGCTGTCTGCGACTGCAAGAATTGCATTATCGTTAGCAAAAGTCGTGATTTGGTTGCAGTAAGTACAGGACCTACTACACGTTCTTGTGGCACGCCAGTTTTTACGTCTTTCATATCTGAATATTAGTGTTTTTGCTTTGCTCTAAGCAATCTTTCTGAGATTATGAGCTGATTACCTGACTATTCAGTTTGTAGAACAATGCTTGATATCGAATGCTTGTTGTTGAAGTACCTTCAAAAATATTTTAGGGCGAATCCTTTTTTTTTTCTTTTAATGCTTTTTCTGAACCCAAATTGATCGAGTTGGGTATTAATTTTTTTTCAATTATTGATCTGAATCGTGTAAGTACTAACTTTTTAGATAATTTAGACGACAGACACCGGGAGAAAGGAAATTGGCCAATAGGAAGTCACTTCAGTGGGAATTTGCCAGGTTTTGGTATCATGATTACTTTTGCTACATTCCATAGTTTTTGTACAGCCTCAACCGGAATGCGCAGTAAAGCAGTATTGAGCAGATGTGTTATCTTCACACCAGCTTTTTTAAGTTTTAAAACTTCTTCAGTGAGTGATCAGATTAAATCCCGGGCCTTTTCTGGGATTAATGGTGTTTATATCTTGTTTATATGTTGTTTATATCTTATGCTCATTTCTTCTCGCCCAACTTTCAGCTTCATTCTTTATGAATGGAATTCGAGTGATTGGTCGTTGGAATTTTTTGTTGTCCTCCAATAGACAATAGCTAGTGCTGGTTTGCAAGGCGAAGCGGATTTATCAATGGGCTCTAAAGCAGCAATATCTTTGGGACGGCATATACAGTTCTTGCATTTTTTAAATACGTAATAATATGCAGCTATTTTTGTAAATAATGCTTTTTGGAAGCATTGAAAATGGTATAAGAATAGTATGTGATTACTTTTTTAATTTTTGGTTGTCTAATATTGCCTAATATTGGACAAGAGGCGGTATTCAGTGTGGACCTATATCCGGAAGACTATTTAATCTTACCCTGCTGGTATCATTTGTTAATCCTCTAAGGTAGGACACATTTTTAGTTTCTTGTATGTCTCGTCTGAGATTTGTGTGTGTAATGTTATTTAACCTAGTTTTGCCAGCTGGTGCCCTTGATTGGTGCAATTGTTTTTTTGACTTTTCTTTCTCCGACTAAATCGCGGATCTCTTTGAGTTGTCTCCTTTTGTTTTTGTACTTATCTGTGATATTGCTTGCAATCCTACTGTCGCATTTACTTATCTACAGGGTGACTCACGTAAGATGACCCTGTACCTTAGCTTTGAAACTATAATTTAAAAGTTACGAAAAAAATTACATATTAAAGTTGGTTGGTATAAAACAAATTTAAATTTTATAATATCCTTGTATATACAGGGTAAGTCATTTCACTTCGGCTGTTATCATTTTTTTATTTTATATGGAACACCTTATATATTTTTACGATTTTGGATTCTGGATCCTTGTCCGATCTTTGGTATAATGGATCGAACACCCTGTATATTATTCAACAATAAATATATGAAAAAACGTCGATTTAGGTGTTTATAAGCATCATGGAATGGTAGTTAAATATCTACAGTGTCTACCATAAAGTTGGATCCATATGGGAAATTTTTTTAATATTCTGATTAATTAAACTTTATGGGGCAATCACCTTTGCTTCCAAAAATACTTGAATTACGCCATGTCAAAGTTGATAGGTGACATTAGGTATCTGTCAAATTCGCTTTTCTTTTAAAAAATCGACGAAAAATGACCTTATTTGTTATAATATGTAAAAGTTTTATTAAGAAAAAACATCTCTAATGACATTTTACGCTTACATACCAAGTTGCATAAATTTAGTTTTTTTAAATGTTGCATTCTTAGAATTTTATTAATTTTATTCAAAAAGTGGGCGAACTTCCGGTATATATGTTAACCAAAAATACTGTGTAGAACATAACATGAGTGTAGAATCGAAACTGAAACTAGATTTAAAATAAAAAAAGTTGATAGTAGCCGTAGCAAAACGACTCACCCTGTATGTATAGAATATTATAAAATTTAAATTTGTTTTACACCAGCCAACTTTGATATTTAACTTTTGTCGTAACTATCACAGTTACCAAGATAAAGTACAGGGCCATCTTACGTGAACTACCCTGTACTCCTTGCTCAACGCTTTTGTTTTTTTTTATTGAAACTGCTACTTTTATCTAAAAGTACACATCTTGTGTCGGTCCCAGAGTTTTGGTCCAATTACGTTTGAGCTAATGTACGTTTGGCTCAAGGAGACTACGTCCAATGGTGCCTCTGGTCCTACAGAAGGTTTGGTCCAATTAAACATTTGTCCAATGGTACCTTTAGTCTACATTAATTACTTTAAATTTATTTTTAGATTTTACTTTGAGGCCTGCGTAATCCGTGCGAAGAGTACTAGGCCGCCACACTCATAGTATCGGGTTCGATTACCGGGCCAATCATAGTAACAGACAATAGGCAAAGTACACTCACAGTTCTTGAAAATGGGTACACAGTAGGGTGGTCGTTAGACCTAGATCTCTTTAAAATGTCAAATGAGTGGTGCAAAGCTTCAGTCCTGTTGGTCAGTATTAACCCACTGGCAACAAGAGGTTGTTAAAGTTTAAATGGAATTTAACATGGGTTTGATGCATTTCCAGAGACTTTGTTGTAAAGTTTTTTTATATTCCTATATTTTAACTTTGCATACTAAAAATTTGTATACTTATTATGTTGTTGAAGTTGCTGAACACGAATCTGACGTGAAAAGACTTACAGTTGACACTTTCACAGCTGTCAAAAAATCGCTCAACTTAACTAAAATGAGCATTTTCGAGAAAATTAAATTTTTCTTGATTTTTCAATTATTGTAGACTACCAAAACAGTTTTCAAGGTTTTTTATTGGTGTGAAAGGTTTTTGAGATGTGATGTCAAAGCCAAATCTGAGTTTGAATGAGTTTAACATGAAAGGATTGAATTATTCCAGAATAATATTCGATAAGTTTCTGAGAAACTGAAGAAATTGTTCTTGCCTAAAATTGCCATAGGTAATGGAGGAGGTTTTAGAATTTTAGAAAATAGTAGGTTTCGAATATAGCCCAAAAATAAAACTTAACTCGTTTTATTCTCAGCTTCACATACAGGGTAATCCCAAATAGTGCCGAGTTTTAAATTCTGAAGGTTTTTGCAAAAATCTTTTTGTTTCTATTGAATAAAACAGCGATAAACTATTGAAATTGTTGTTGCCTTTGTCTATTTCTACCATCCCATGATTTATTTTAGCAGAAAAGTACATCCTGGTATATGGTGTTCCCCAACATGGTTATAGCAAGACGGTGTCATATGATTCATACCAATTCAAAAATCATAGACTTTCCTTTTCTCTTACTATAAAAACAAATAAACAACGAAAACTTAACTTCCAAAATTAATGCACTCTAAAGGTGTACCTCCAGTATCTCCAAATAAAACTAATAAAAACAAGAAGCTTGCGATCCATTTGATAATATGCAGGTCTTTTAATATTTCTTAAAATATACTTTATTGAGATTTAATGCCTCGGTTTATAATAAGCATCTTGTTGAACAAGATAAAAGGAAAGCTCAAAATAATTAATTGCATCGAGTTAGCCAGGAACTATAACATCCAATATTCAAGCCTCAGTTGAAAGAGCTTTTAAATGCACAATACGTGCTTGCGTAACAGTAATGTGGAGGAGAGACTGTAAAAGCTTATGTCTTCCTCTATTATACTGAAGTTTTAGTTCATTGCAGCAATAAAACTCATCAAGTATAATTTAAGTACTGACCAACTATTTTAATTAGCAGTTTCGCTTAATTACTAACATACTAAGCATTTCTGACATAACTGGCTGGTTGCTGCTTCTTAGTTTTTCTTATTGCGAATCTAAATATTTATGAATTTTTTTGCATGTTTTATGTGTGTTTGTAAGTACCGAATGTAAAAGGACCATCTGCTAAGAAAATAGCTCACCAACCACTATGTCCATAAAATAACAATTACTAATTGTCGTTTTATGGAAGCTTATCTGTTTTACTTTTATAGATGGAAATATTTAGTCGTGGATATAATTTTTGCTCATTTATTTGATTTACTAAATGGCGCCCATTTTACTATCTTGGCGAAATGTATTTGTATTCATTTTTGTCTTTTCTCATTCCAGTAGTTAACTTAATCACATCCATTTTCCTAACAAGTACACTTTATTGCTGGTTATAATAATAGTAGCCTGGCATACAGAGAATGCTTGATTGCTCTCTGCTTTTGCTAGTAATATATGTTTGTACAGTCAGCTCGCAAAGTAACGTTAACAATAATAGTTAACACTAAAGCAAATTATTTTTGGGCGTATTACTTTTGACATTGGCTGTACGTTTGTAAATTTTTTTTATCAGCTAAAACTTATTTATGATTTTTTAAGCCCGTGCGCAAATCGTGTTGTGTACTATTTAGTGTTAAATTATTATTGTATAAAACGTTTTTATAGCTTTAGAATTTTCCATGAAGTGTGTTTATTATTAAAGTCGGTGTATTAGGATATAAAGTCCTTTTATGATGTGATGAAGAATTTCTATATTTGTTTATGAAATACAATTAAATACCGCAAATGGAAGGAAATATGGGTGCTATTATACGTGGTAATAAACAGTACCGTATCTATATTTTTTGTTAGGTATGCCAATTATTATAAAACATATATTAATCGGGAAACTAAAATTCAACAACATGATTCTAGAACTTTTCTAAGCAAATCCAAGAGATTTTATTGGTACGTGCACATAAAAATTCGAAAACAACTTGAGTGAATCAAAGTTAGCAGTGAATTTGAAGATGTATATTGTAGATCTTAGTGGGCAGATTATACCTTTTTGATTTGAAACTTTTACCTAACACTTTATGGTACGAATAATGTTAAATACATGTGTTGGTATTCGATAAACTTCACAGACTTAGAGGTTTTTCAGAACTGCTCATTTTTTGCTCAAAGCTATTAGTAAAGTTGTTTTCGTCTATAATTATTAGGATTTTTTAATCAATCCAGAATGTTTTTCTTTAGATTTGGTACCTCCTTTAAACTTAGCGTAGCAAACTGTGCAGAATGACTTCTATCATATTTCAAAATTTAGTGCCCAATTAAAAAATTGAGTGCTCGGCGTTTAAAAAAAAAATACATTTTGCTAGCTTAAATTAAAGTTAACAGAGCATATTTTTTTAATTGTAAATTAATGTAAAAAGTTTATAAACTTGAAAATAATTTAGTGCTAATTTGGTGCTACTAAATTCACATAACAAAACATTTTTTTGTTTATTTGTTCATTAACTTTTTTTTCCTTTAATAATATAGTGCTTTTTAAGTGCTACCTTAGTGCCGAAATAAAGAAATTGGACACTAACTTTTTTTAACATTTTGCTAGTTTAAAGTATATTTAGCAGAACATAGATCGTATGATCAAAAAGTCTTTGGATCGCAATAGCCATGGAATGTAAAAATCATCTATAGAATTATTTACTTCTACTGCCCGTAGTTTTTGTGAACTGTACAGAGTAGCGCCAATGTATCTTGAGTAGCTTTAATGGAGACACAGCCACCTGTGTCAAGAAAATACGACGCACTGACACTGCTAAACAGAGCCCCATAGTACACAGAAAATATTAGGTTAGCATACGCTATTATTATTTCTTGTGCTTGCAGTTATTTTAAGTATTACTTAATAACATTTATAAAAAGAATACAGAATGGAATTTATTTGAACTATTATCTATTGACATGACAGTTGTGAAGTAAATGTCAAAAATAATAGAAATAAATAATTTCATAGATAGCTTGTTAATTTCATGGCAACCCTGGTCCAAAGTCTTTTTTATCATACTATATATTTTTTAATAATGTAAATTAATGCATAATAAATTATAATCTCGAAAATACTTAATTAATGCTAGCAAAATCTTGCATCCTAACGATATCCTTCTTTAGAACAAATTTTCATGAACAGCCGAAAGTTGAGGTCAGTCCTTAGATTTTTGCATAGGCCTTCCTTGTAAAGAGTTCAAAAAAGGCAAAACCCTGTACATACTGGATAAAAAACGACTAGTACAGTGTACTCTCCTAAGAATTAAATTGCTATTACGAACTTTTCATCCGAGTAGTACCAAGATTAACAATAATATCGCCTGATGAATTTTTCCGAAAAGATGCTAGGTGAAAAATGAGTGGACCACGATCGGTACCTGCTCTCAACGAATTTTTCTCAGCTACTTCATGAAGAATGTGAGACCACAAAAAGCTACGTCCGAAAGTTCCTTGAGCACATTTACTGGTGCAAATTGCTGATCCATGTATAACATATCTTCTTTCTTCGATAACACAGAAAGAAGGTGAGGTAGGAAAAACACTCGAACATTGTTGGTAGGGAATTAAATAAAATTTATCGGGAAATGCGGTGAAACTCGCATAACCTAAAACGGTACATAATTATGTAATTTCAAATTTATTAAAAATAGCATTATCTCGCCTTTAATACATTTTTACAAATTTTTATTGAAGTGAATGAAATATCAAACTTAAGCTACAAATTTTAACAAATACTCTTAGTATATATTATTAGCCCAATATGTTGCCAATATATTTTTGATATATTTAATTTTATTAGTTATCTGTTTTACGTTGATACAATTTATTTAACGTTTTAACTAGAAATCTAATAGATAAAAGTCCAATTATCAGAATTTAATGCGTTTGTGTTTTTATTTACAGCTTTCGTAATGACGCAACGGAATTAGTGCTAAGTACAGAATCTAAAACGAGTTCTATATAGAAGATATATCGATAGTTTTAAAACCACTTAAAAACAATATTGTTTAATTAAATTCTAAGATAAACGGAATAAAAACTTAAAAACAACAGTAAAACACAAAGTTTTGCACACTGTAAACGCAGAAATACCTATATAACGCAAAGGTCAGATTGTAGACAATAGACAAAACAATATAGACAAAATATAAACCATAAACAGTATCTGATCACCCAACAAATGAAACTAAATACATCTCTGTATGTTGTTTACTTGAAAAAGAAATGAAACTGATCCGTTAGTTTTATTACTTTACTATCCACCGCTATTGGCCGGTAGGTGGCAGCAGCTCTCAGACAGTTAACACGTGCTTTCTTGTGTCTCTTTCTAGGCGGATTGTTTTAACGTCAGACGGCCACCTTAAGTTGTTATAACATGTTAGAGTTAGACCAGAGGTTCTCAAACGTCTTCCCAAATACCCATCCCTATTTGATTAAACTAACACTGTACCTCTGCTTCAAGATCTCTCCAAAAATACTTGGCTTAGTGTTATTATGCTATTAAGCCACTTGTTGTTTTAATTTTCTTATCTCACACCAATCAAAGGACTTGATTATAAAATCTTAAATTAAAAAAATATTTTTGTTTATATTTTTATAAAATTGATACAAAATGTGTCCATACTTAAGTATTTTCTCGTGTTATCTTATGGCTCCATACCCTAAGGTGTACGAGTACCCCATTTTGAGAACCTCTATGTTAGACGAAAGCCGATATAACTTGGAAATGGTAAAAGCAATGCGATTTTGAAGCTATAATCTGGCCGTTTTAATAAGACCAACATATTGGAATATCGCCGAATCATTACGAGATAATTAAATTGAGTAGTAGAGGGGAGGGTGCAAATGTGCATTTTGAAATGTTGAGTGGCTCTGAAAATAAATATACTTTTGCATATTTTGCGACTATTATTTAAAAAAAATAAATAAATAAAGCGGTTTATTAATATCAATAAACGTCAAGTAAACAAAAACCGTTATAAAAGATAATTGAAGCCAATAAACATATTAATGGAAATATTTTTTATAACAAATAAAAACAAAATGAATATTTATCTATCTTATACAAACAATTTTCCTAGTCACTAATTCGTCATTATTTATACAATTTGTGTTTACCTCATTTTTGATAGATTTAATAAAAGCAAAAACAAAAAAAGGAAAAAGAATATAATATGCAACTGATGTTTTCATAAATAAGACCTGAACTAATTAAGATAGCGAGCGTATATTAATTAATTTTTAATAAAGACTCTTGGAATTAATTATATTAAAAGTGAGATATAATTGCATCCTGTTTGAATATGTTAATACTAATTCACATATGTTCTTTCTTTCATTATTCTATTGTTTTTGCGATATTATTATTCATTATTTTTATTATTATTATTTGGTGGCTGAAATTTTTGTTTAAAAAATGGAAATACCCATTATTTTGCATAACTAATTTATTATCATTATAGGGCTTGCTAATGAAGAAAAAATAATAAAAACTAATTCTAATAAGATTAAACAACTTATTGAAAAAAAAAAAAAAATATATATATATATATATATATATATATTTTTTTAACGTTTTCGAAAAAATATTTGCATGTAATAATATTGCGTGCAATATCTATACAACAATAAAAAATATATATAGAATAATAAAATTTAAATGAATGGCCAAAATATAATGAATAACCCTGTATATGCAGTATGTATTATTGGAAGGAGCAATTGGTCTTTCCCTTTTGGCAACAATATTTTGTATATAAAAGGCGTGAGTGCATTGATGGTAAAGTTTAATTATACAAGTTGGCTGTTTGTTTAATACCGCCAAATTAAATAAACTTTTCGTTCATTTACTTATAACCTCGTCAGGATTCTATTTCTGTTCTACCATCGTGCTACATTTCCACTTTTTCCTATCACAACCCCGCTATCCTCTCTAATATAATGATCCTTTCAATTTGTTCATAAAAAAGCAATTAAAAGGTATTTTTTTTGGAAATTCCATTAATGTTGAACATTCTTATTTTATACTGACACCATTCACTACTTTTTTAGTGTACAAACCAAAAAATATTATTATTATTAGTGTTAATCAAAAAATTTAATATTTTATTGTTATTTAAAATAAGAATCTTCCGATCAATTATTGAACATAAATAAGTCCACTTCTTGGAATTTTACATTTTATGACGAATGTTAATGGCATGCTATATTCACCTCCATCAACCAATCACACAGTAGATTTTTGTGGTTTTACCTGACCTGGTCTTTTCTTAAATATTATTAAATATAAACTGATTAAGAACTTGTTATAATTTTTACTTATTAGCACTTGATCGATTACCACAATATCAGCTGATGCAACACCATTCTGGTATTCCCAATATTTATTTAAAATCTATTTTAGATATTATTAAATAAATATTTTACTTCTTGATGAAAGCAGTCTTAAAAATAATTCTTTTGTTTTGTTATTATTATAAGATGCACATTATATATGTTATATAAATAAATAAATAAATAATACATTAAAAACAAAAATGAACCATCAAGTTTTGTTATTATTAATTTTAAATGAAAGCTTACGAAATAATAACATAAGAAGTAATGAACTAGTTGGTGGAACTTTTCTGAAATTGAAAATAAATTATTGTTAATTAAAAACTGGTTTTAATCTTTAATATCCCACTATAATTTGTAATTTTATTTTGTTTTACTTCGTGCGCTGCAGTAAATGCCTGGTTTGTAAAATTTTTAATACGTCTCTCAACTGCACAGAAGAGTATAAAAAGGGAAAGTAAGAGCGAAAATTATTACGTTATAAAAGTTCAGAGAGTTTGGTTGGATGCCAGATATCTCCTTGAAAGTTTTACAGGGCAACTTAATATCGATCAGAATTAAATTTAATAATAATTCTGCTTAAATTGATATATTGTTTTGGACTGCATTGTTTTAATTTTTAAAATCAACGCAAGCGATTATTGTTAAAAGTAATCCGGCTCTAAGGACCAAAATTCAGACGAGAAATATGAAATTATTGTTCATAATAGATTTATTATTCTAGATTGCAAAGTGCGCCACGCAGGTAAGTAATGTTTTTTTAGAAGGTGCACGTTAAGATTTTTGCCTTCTTTCTGAGGTTCAAAACAGGATCCTAGAAAAACTTAATTTTGGTCAAGTGTAAGATTGGGTGTGGGTTTTATAGTCATAATCATCATTTCCAGATTTAAGAAAGGTTTTGGTATCAAGAATATTAAGATGACGATATCTTGATACCTTCTATAAAATCATCGTTTTGACGTTTTTGTCAGGAAAAAAAGTTTAAGTATCTACGCAAAAAAATAACCATAAAATCAAAAATGTAGTCGCCATTCTTATAACTTATCAGATTCCGTACTTGTCAACTAACTCCTTTCTGTATTTTCTAGGGAGGTGAGGGTGATAGGCGCAAGTGTTTCGCAGAAACCTTAAAGAAATGGCGTTATATTGCCCTTTCGCCATTCCCTAAAATATTTGGAAATAAATCTTTGAAGACATGTTTACGCAAACAAACCCTTCTTCTGTATATCCTTCTATTTCATCGGGGAGATGGTAAACATTTAGCTTATAACCATCTCGGCTTCGCTTGGGTGATTCAAACGTTCAGTAATGTAGTTCTATAGCAAATGTGTAAGAAGCGGATATTCACTATAGATTATGTTAGGCTAGGTTAGGTTAAACTTAAATTGGGCTAGGCTACATTGATTGCAAACATTTTTGGCACAGATTAGGAAATTAGGAAAGGGCGATATAAATGGCAATGGTTTCATAGATGATGGTTTAATGGTTAGGTTAGGTTAGATGAGAGGACTATAGATTAGGTTAGGCTAGAATTGAAGACTATAGATTACATTCGGTTAGGTTAGAATTCAGCAAAACCTTTTCCATAGAATAGGTATGATAAGATTGGATTAGATTAGTTTAAGGTTATGTTAGGTTACAAGTTAGAGTTGTATAAAAGGTAATTTCTTTACCGTAAAATAGGTTACGTGAGGTTTAAGTAAGGTTAGGTTAGAACGACAATTAGGTTATAATAAGCTCTTTGTTATTATGCAGTTTATGTCCGGTGGAGCCATTTTGGACGGTTTATAGGCCTGTTTCTAGAGTGTAGATTGCTAAATTAAAGCCCTAAGGCTGTAAAAATTTTTATGCACAGATACATTATAATTAGACTGTTATTGCTAGACTCATCTAAACATAACCGTCTCTTTATAGCCCAAGGGCCTCTTTATGGTCCGAAGGGCAATAAAGAAACGTCAATTAAATGTCAGAGCTGTTTTTTGTAGGACGTGATTGGTTCTTGATATAATTTGTAAACTTATCACGAATGAAAATAAGCTGAAATTAAATATTTTGGAATAGTAACTATAGTAACGTACTTCGTATAAGCACATAAGTATACACACAGCGTCTTGATGTACCTACGTACTCATTTAATTATATTTTTTACACAATAATAGATTTGAGATAAAAACTTAATCTGTGCATAAAATAGTGTATGTATAGCCGACATAACTTGCTTGTATAGGCTCTACAGCCTTTTCCTAGAAGTAATGCTTCTAGCCATAAAAGCTTCTTTATGCCCTTAATACATAAATAACTATTAGAATCCGTTAAAGAGTGTTTAAAGCCTGCTAGAAAAATGGCTACCTTTGTTTAGGCCGTCTCCATAGTGATAACAGTAACTGGACCACTGCATCGACCTACTTGAAGTTCTGCACTTTTCAAATTATTTTCATTTTAAAATTAAACGTTAATTTAAACTTAGACCCGACATAAACTAATGTATGCATTTCAGGCTTAAATTAGTGTTTTAGACCCCTTTATCGTCTTGACTGACTCTGCGTCCTCTAAAACCCTCAATTAAGCCCTTAATACATAATATTACATGGATTTTAAAAATTGTTTTTACATATTCTTCTGATTCTGGACGCTATTGCACGTCACTCACTTTTAAGAGTCCTCTCAACTATAGATGACCTAGTACTAGCCTGGTACACATTCCTGATACTTTAACAACTGCAAATTTGGCTGCCCGTTGTCTTTTTTAATTCAATGCTATCTCCATATATACTTTGATCATTTTTTAACTCTTTAATCTTTACGTCTAAAGTAGACTTTTGGTTACTCGTCAAGTGCTGATTTATTATTTCTGGCAAGAAACCTTGTCTGTTCCTTGATATCTCTACAGGACATCTAAGCGATGTCCTGTAGAGATATCAATATTAGAATATTGCATATGATAAAGTAAGCAGCTCTGCCATGCTATTGGTCTGTACCATTCTATTTATAACTCTTTTGCACATCTGTAAAAGAAAATTTGATGTTGTCACCCTAAAATCTTCAATCGTCTTTTCAAGTATGAAGAACCTTGACTTCTCTCTTTTAATCTTAACGTTGAGTTTTTGGTCTTCTTTGCCGTAATTTTAATTGTATTTGGGTGGATGGTGCTTACAGAAGTGCCGCACCTTCTGATACCGCACTCTTCCGAGAAAAGGATCTTAGGCGTCAAAATATCGGGATATGACCACTTCGGTGGTATTTTGGAAAGCCCACTCATAATTGCACCAAAAATATTTTTTTCCGACTTACAGTGGAGTAGGCACGTGACGGCAATTTCAAGATTAAAATTCAAAACAGAAATTGTAAGGCCTACGCAGACAGTTTTCGCCATACAGCATGCAATTCACATACTCATGGCGTAATGGGCACCAATTCTCGATAAAGAAAACAAAAGATGGTAGTCCTATTTAGGAATAATGTGTTTTTAATGTTGGAAAACACGCGAAGATTGCGTAGAACGTTTCAGCGATATGAAATTGTAGCTTGTAAATATAACTTTGTATCATCTACCTATCGGATTAGGTTTGTTCGATTCGCTTTTGTTTCACTCACCCCTCCCCCAGAAATCTTTTTTTGTTCGTATTCGGCTTTATCTGTGAAACGGAACGCCGCATAGACATGGGACTTTCACTGTCGGATAGCTTCTGGGACGGGGCATAACGTACTGGTCGACTACCATAAATCGTTAACTGTTTTTAGGTACAACAGTTATGGCCAAGAAAACAAATTTCAGAAAATTTGAAAAAGTAAGACCTGTACCGGAAAACGTAATACCAAAGATTGCTTACCCTCCATAAAAAATTCTATATGCATCTTTCCCGACGGCGACCAGGTCTGCAGGGTAAAAAAGATGGAAAGCCGAAACGAGTGCAGAAACTGCGATAATTCTGGAACAAATAAAGTAACGATCGAAACTGTTACTAATTGACTATACGCGACAACGCCAATTCCAAAAAAAAGTTCGCCTTGTCTGGATGTGTGGTGGGGCGTTTCGGCTTTCTGGGAAGCGTTTCGGCCCTTCTGGCACCCCTATGTATTCATACGAAATAAAGTTTAGCATACAGGCAGATTTCGTGGGACGTCGTCTGCATTATATTATATTAAGTACTGTGTAGATAGGGTGTTTCGACAAAGTCTTAGGTTAGAAAAAGTTTTTCACAGGAGAGCACAGTTAGACAGCTTTACTTTCCTGCACAGGCAGACACCTGCACTCTTTTGCAAAGACATTTTTAAAAACGATTGTCTCCACTTTCCTTTCCAAAATTAAACTTACTTTATGAAGTAAAATAAGGATATTTCAAGATTTTTTTAGACACTCTTCTGTCTGGAGTTTATTTAGAGCTTAGATTGTTATCTAAAATTCAATCGATATTAAAGGATATATCAATGCGTCTTTATGTTCCAATGATGCAAGATTTTTTTAAATTTTATTTGAAATGGCTATACATATTTCCAACAGTGAAAAAAATTATCCATTCAACACTAATTGTTCTATAGAATCACCAGTTCTGCATAGCTTTTATACGAAGATTATTAAACCTGTTGAATATTCGCTTCTGATTGTGGTATGTTAATCCCTAGAAACGCTTTTATGTAGTATCTAGGGCTAGTAGTTTGCAGATACTTTCATTAAAACTCTGTTTATAATTGAATTAATTTCTCCTTTGCATTAAGGTAACAGGACACCGTACACGGTTTAGCTTCTAATTTATAATGCCTGTGAACTTCTTAAAGTCGATCCCCCCGATTCTCCTACTTCCTCTTTGAGGAAACTTTATGAAGCTACCATTAAAACTACTCCGCTTATGTTTAACTTTACAATAAACCTGTATTTGTGAAATATTAAATAAAAGAATTCGTTTAATGCTGACTATTTACAAGTTTTTATTTAAATATTTTTAACTTATTTATAAATAACTATAACATTCGATAAATATTATCAAATATAACAACAGACAATGAATACTTTAAATTGCATATTAAACACGTGCTGGGTATGGCCCAGTTGGTACTGGTGCTGGATACGGCCCAGTTGGAATTGGAGCTGGAGCTGGGTAAGGACCAGTCCTTACAACTTCAACAGGCCTTGGCACAACTACGGGAAGTGAATATTCATAAGAAGTAACTACTGGCTTTGGAAGTTCAATGCGAGCTGGAGGCCCATAGACTGGAGCTGGCTCAGCAGGCAATTCGATTCTGGCTGGTGGACCGTATACTGGAGTTGGTTCAGTTGGAGGAATAATCCTAGCTGGTGGACCGTAGATCGTAGTTGGTGGAGGTGGTGGTGGTGGTGGCTCTGTTCTTGGTTCAGACCTTGGTGGGCCATATATTGGTGGTGGTGGAGGTGGTGGTAGTTCAGTTCTTGGTGGTCCGTATACTGGTGGTGGAGGAGGTGGTGGTGGTGGTTCTGTTCTTGCTGGTGGAGGTGGTGGTGGTGGTGCTTCAGTTCTTGGTGGTCCATATACTGGTGGTGGTGGTGGTGGTTCGGTTCTAGCTGGTGGTCCATATACTGGTACTGGTGCTGGTGGTGGAGGTGGAGGAAGTTCAATTTTAGCTGGTGGTCCGTAGACTGCAGCAGGTGCTGGATATGGTGCGCTTTGAACAATTGGGAGTTCGGGAATTGAATAAGAAAAAGTGGTAACAACAGGTTTGACGACTTCGACTTTGGGTAAACCGTATACGGGAGCTGGTGCTGGGTATGGGCCAGTCTTAACTTCAACGGGTACTTCGATTTTGGCTGGTGGTCCGTATACTGGTACTGGTGCTGGTGGTGGAGGTGGAGGAAGTTCAATTTTAGCTGGTGGTCCGTAGACTGGAGCAGGTGCTGGATAGGGTGCGCTTCGGACGATTGGAATTTCAGGAATAGAATAAGAATAAGTGGTAACAACAGGTTTGACGACTTCGACTTTAGGTACACCGTATACGGGAGCAGGTGCTGGGTATGGACTAGTCTTAACTTCAACGGGTACTTCGATTTTGGCTGGAGGTCCATATACTGGTGGAGGGGGAGGTGGGATTTCAATCTTGGCTGGTGGTCCATATACTGGTGCTGGTGGAGGAGGTGGGGGAATTTCGATTTTAGCGGGATAAGGTGCTGGTGCTGGGTAAGGACCAGTTTTTACAATTGGGGCTGGTTCTGGATAGGGTGCTAATACTTTTGGTGGATCGATGAGGTTGTATTCGTATGTTGTAACGACCTTTGGAGGAGGTGGTGGTGGAGGAGGAGCGCCATATACTGGAGCTGGAGCTACAGGAACTGGTGCTGGGTATGGTGCTTCATATTTAGCTACTGGTACAGCTGCTGGGTATGGTGCTAACGGTGTAGCTGCTGGATATGGTGCTAATGGAGCTTCTCCTGCAGCAATTGTCACTAGTGTCGCCACAAGCAGAAAAGAAAACTGAAAAAAAAGACAAAATAAAATCATTTATTAATTTGAAGTAAAAGACTTTTTGTTAATGTAACAACTCACGCTTGTGGTCTCCATTGTTGATGTCACTATGGACGATGAGTTTGGGACTGATGAAACGTTATCAACGATGTGGTTTATATACCTCGAGTCGAAAAAATATGTTTATTAATTATTTTTCTTATTTTTGTACATTAAGTTTGGTATTTGAAAGCATAATTAATAATGTACTAATGACGATACTACTATTATGTATTGTTAATGATCAAAATGGATTTTTCTACTTTTCTTTCTTTATTTAGAAAAAAACAAGCAGCTCCAAACTAATTAGATGGAATAATTACAAGAATTATATAATAAAAACCAATTTTATAATAACTTTTACTTAAAATGTGCTATTACACTTGTATTTTACAATTCTGGCTAAAACTGTTCAAACATTTCTCACGATTCATTAACAATATTACTGATTCGAAATAAATAATAAAAATTTTAAATAAGATGTTAATAATAATAATTAGAAATGGTACATCATAATCATTCATTATAAACAAAAAACGTTATCAAAAAATCATCACCTCAGAAAGGTCATTGCTATTAACCTTCTTAATTTTTCAAAGGCGTTAAAAACGAGGAGAAGAAAGGCTTAAATGGCGGTTTAATGGAAAAATTATGTTTTGGCATTATAAAAATTAATAGCTTTTATGATTAAATAAATTAAGGGGGTAACGTCGTCAAATTATCAAGGGACCTGACCTATCATAATTAAATTTTATATAGAGTAGTAGCTGTTGCTGTCTTCATTTCATGGATGGCACATCAAAAACTGTGTTTGTAGTTTTATAAGTTAATTGAATAAAGTTTTTTTTTTATAAAGAAGCTTAATTATTGCCAGTTTAATTTGTTTGAATAGCCTTATTTATTGGACAGTTTTAGCCCTTTGTAAATAATCCATTTGAGCAAAACCTTTAATTAGGAATCTCTAGTCTGGAAAATAATTATTTAGTGTAAACCCATTTTGCACAGTTGGTTTAATTCCCTGTAAAATTATTACGTGTATTGTTGGTTTTGTCAGATTTGTTTTAATAATTAAAATTAATGGAGTTTTAATTGCTTTGCATTACTTGCCAATATTCGCAATGCACAATTTGTATTATTTTAGATTTTATCTCACAAACACAGAAAATTGATAATATAAAATGTAACGCTAATTTGAAACTACCATTTTAGGAACTAATTGAATGTTTTATTTTCGATCCTTCGGGCCGGATATATGAACTCTAAATCAAACAACTTTATCTGTAACATTTTATTCAAAAATTTAAATATTTTTTATAATTTATATGCTTAAATAAAGAAAAATGAAGAGTATTACAAAATACCAGACATTTTTGCAACGCAACTAAAGCGTGTTTTACCACAATTCCGTCAAAGATGAAACTTGTTAAACTGGTAAATATGATCAAATAATTCGTGCTGTAGACATACTAAGACAGTACTCTTTTGTCTGTTTATCTACTGAAGTTCTTATTGTTGTCCGGCGGCTAGTGACGAGAAACATTTTGCTGGGTTTCTAATAGCTTATACTGCTTTGATAATGATTTATACTATATCTGATTCAAGAATTTAAAGGAACCTATTTCATTCCCTTTCTTCAGTACTACAAGCAGCATGGTACAAATGGGGCTCCATTTTTAGCTAATTATTTTATTCTAAAACCAGAAACCTAAGAACAGTAAATTATACAGTCTACAGATAATTTCTAGTGTTATTTTATGGGACAAACATTTAAAGTAGGCTTTAATTTTTGAAAAGGTAAACAAAGTTACCAATCGACAACGTTTTTACATTGGGATAGAAGAACGTGGGTCACTAGAAGTATGCATGCGCCAATAGTTTGTTTCAATATCAATAGAGTATGTATTTGTGAGGTTAGAAGTCAAATTTCATAAGCATCCGTTGACATCTGACCAAAAGATCCATTTAAGGTCGGTTGAGTGTGTTTACCAGACATTGAAATTGAGCTAGAACATTTTCGTGCCATGATTTTGTACGACTTTAAGGTTGGCCTGAGTGAAAACGATTGCAGGGATCGACTTTATTCATCATTTGGTGATCTTGCCCCATGCGTGCAACAGTTTATCGATGGTTTGCTCAATTCAAATGCGGAAACCTTTCGTTAAAAGAGGACGAAAACAGTGGACGTCCTGCAACTGCAGTGACCAAAGAAAATGTTGAAGCGGTAAGAAGGATACTGATATGAGATCCAAAAACAATATATTAACAGATAGAAGAGACTGTGAAAAATTTCATCACCAGCGATCAATGAAATTATACATGAACATCTTCACGTCAGCAAGCGTCTCGCTGGGTGCCACTCACTGTCCATCAAAAACAGGCTCGTGTGACATGGTGCAAAGAAATACGTGAACAAATCCAAGAATGGAGACGCTCTTAAAGTTTTTGATATTGTCACGAGAGACGAGACATGGGTCTACCAATGTGACCCAAAAACTAAACGGCAGTCAACAGTTTGGGTATGTTCAGATGGAGAACCTCCAAGGAAAGTGAAACGTGGGCGCAGTGTCAGCAAAAAAAGGTAGCATCATTCTGCTCCGCAAGTGGCCATGTGGTAACAGCTCCATTAGAAAATCAAAACGGACGCACCGCCCGGACAAACGGAAAGACAAAAAAAACGGTCAATGCAAAATGGTATTACGAAGACTGCTTGCCATTTGTGTTTCACAAACTAAAGGAAAATTGCCCTCGCTCAGGATTGAGAGGGCTGTTTTTACATCATGACAATGCATTCCCACCCAAAGCCATTCTCACGAATGACTTTAAGAATCAGAAAATCCAAGAATTGCCGCATCCAGCATTCATCCCCGATTTGGTGCCCTGTGTCCTTCTTCCTCTTCCCAAAAGTCAAATTTGAACTTCGTGAAACTTGTTTTGGCAGTCCTGGGAAGGCTAAAAATGCTTTTGTGAGTGCTCTGGAGAACGTTTCTAAAGACCTTGGATGCTTTATATTTTGGCTCAGGTGTATCAAATCATGCATAGAAGTTGTAATTGAAATATTAATCATATCTTTAACGAGTTGATTCCTAGTGACTCTCGTACTCCAATTCTTGCCAATTTCTGTTCGATTTTTCTCAGAAAAGATAAGCACATTAGACAATGCGCCAGCGGCGATATAGATTACTTCGACTTGTCTTCCTTCTGAAGACTTGATCTTGAAAAACTTATGTCAGGTGTCTTGGTCTAGTGATAATTCTTGACACTTTGTTTGCGATTACCAGCATCAGTTGTCATCTAAGGTTTTTCATACCACATGGAGAATTTCTGTAATTCCTTAAATTTTCTTAAATATTTTAATTAATTTTAACCCCACTTAACGTAAACTAACCTAGTCTAACTTACATGAATCTAGTATAATTTAAACCGATCTGCAATAATTTTAATGTAACGGTTTATAATTTTCTAAATTTCCGTCACGCTCTGGATCGACGTACATACGCCTTTCTCTTTTAATTCTAAATTAATCTTCTGACTAAAATTATTCTTCAGTAGCATCTGTTAGTATAAATCAGAGAAGATGAATCTTCGTAGGGCTAAGCCGACTTGCGGATATACAAACCTAACCCAACGATTTGTCCAACTTTGACTAAAATTCCATCTTGGGAAAGAGAAAAGATTCGCAGCTTGAAAGGGCAGATAAATGGAGGAATATAGTGACGGTCGTGATTTTGAAAGCCAGAAACTGCTAAATAACGAGTCAGATTGGAGAGCTCGTTGTTTTTCCACATTTTCCTATCTGCCTGGCCATTGCTCCAAATGCTTGCTCTTACCTGCTTTGAAATCTCGTATAAGTAGAAGTTATATAAGCAATTTGTATAGGGAGGGGGGGGGGTGAGAGAGGAAAGGGGGATTAATTTTCATCAATGATTCTATTGGGTGGGTTTCTTTCTGCGACAGTTTTCTTAGGTTGAAGCAAAATTTGATGCATATTATTTGCTGTTTGAAGTCAACCAATTCAGTTGCAGAAACAAATCACCCAGCCACTAAAACATGGCTTCCAAAAATCAACCGTTTACTAGTCACATAATGATGATGAGAATCTTAGAAAGGGGAAATATTTACTTTCAAGAGGTACTCACTGTGTATACATACCTGTTACTTTTAATATTAATTATCACCTAGAGAGCTTAACCTTTCGCAAAGGCATAAGATTATACTACAAGATGTGACTGATTGATTTTATCTTTAAGTAATATGTTTAAGCACCATTTAGAACTACTAGGGAGTAGACTTGTGATTTCTTCGATGTCAACTGTTTTAGTTTTGGAACGTATATTGGCCAGTCGAATTTGAACTGCATGAAAAAAAGATAGATATAACCCCCAAATATGACCATAACTTAACTCAATCTGTAACTTTTCTCCTTCGATATTAGGACCTGTCTTAAGACTAAAATAATTTCCACATTTTATTTATAGTTAGACTTAAAGAAATACTCCTGAGAAGTCGGGCCGATTTTTCTATGCACGTTATTAGTAAAAAGTGTAGATACGTTTTATTTGTCAAATAAAAGATATGGAATTGTTGTCCTCCGTTTGATATTGTGTTATTAGATCCAACCTTCACGTATAGAAAAGATCATAAGGACATTTGTTCCAGGAAAGTCTTAACAGAAGGTTGCAGTAGATTGAAAACAACCTATTTTTGCTGTTGTCATGTGTATTAGTTTTTATTGCTATTTAATAACGTCAAATCTATCATATCTTATTTTTCACCCTTTGTCGATCCACTCTACAGATTGTAGCGTGTGTATCTTTATTTATTGCGTTAAATAAAAGTCTTATTCATTGTTTGACGAACTGTGCATTTAAGCTATTATCGAACATAGATTTTCAATTTCGATTTTTTCATTTTTTGCTTGCCGAAGTCGTCCTTTAATTTCATAAACGATTTAGTTTTATTTGGTGTTACTGCTACGACTACTACTATAATACACCGTTAGTCCGTTACTACTCATCTTTATTGTTCCGAACCGTATTTTACTTGGAACTTGATAAGATTTGTAATATATGAGACATTTTTTTCGGCAATAAAGCTTTATTGGATCCTTTGCGCAGCTATTCTCGAAACGATAAAATCGGCTTTATTTTAAAAGCATCGTATATGTTTCCAAGATCATCTTGGGAAATAATTTTTCTTTTTTATACTGAAAATATCGACTTTCGAATAAATGACGAACTGATGAGAGCGCTGATACAATAAAAAGGTTATATTGTTCTAAACTTTATGGATTGGGACCTAAGCAATTTAAACAATACTGAATGGTTTAAATCGAATTAAGATTGGTCAACAGTCAGGGATAAAAAATAAGAGATGGGCCAGAGATATTTTTGAAAGCCTTCTTTTGTGGAGACATACTGCAAAGCATTCGATGTTTCTTTCAAGTTCATCCGCTGCCGGCACATAACTGGAAATTAGCAGTCCCAAAGGATTTGTTAATAATATTTATGAATAAATATACATGTTATAAATTAACGCCCAACGTGGTTATTGTTAATAAGTGTGGCCGGTTTAAAAGTAAAATTTGTGAACCGCTGACCACTGGCCCACCTGATTGAAAGTGTTGTCGTCCATTGTCGGCAATATCGTATTGAATTTTGGTAATCATTTACTTGCTTCGTTAGGCGAAATTCTTCTCATTACTATGAAATTCGAAAAAAGTATAGTAACTAGAGCAGCGGTTGCCAAACTGTGGAGAGCAAAAAGCTTTGGAGGGGATGCGACAGCGCATCGTCGTGACAATGCGAACCGGTGTCGCCTATGAGATTGAGTCGAGTAAGTCTCAAGTAAATTGAGTTATGTGAAAAAATGCTGCACCACCTTTTACGCTAATTTATTTATTTCTTTATTTGGATTTTTTTTTGTAATAAGAAGAAATATAATAAAATGTAGCCGGCAGTACGACAGGGTGGTTATATTAGTGGATTACATCGCTTAACAGAGTTAAGTCGAGTTTGTTCCGGAAAGTACTCGGATGGGTAAACCACGAGCGCAGTGTACTTGCCTACATGGCTCCGCTGCGTCGTCTCACACCCGCATATTCACTCTGCGGCTTGGTGTGCCCAGCACCTCGACACCGAAAGGTATAAGGGGTTAGATTATGTATGTATAATAAAATGTACTTAAGTTTATATAATTATTTTTAATTGGCATCAAAATCTTAGAAGGGGGCGTGAGCGTTTCACGAGAGAAAAAAGGAGACACGATGGTAAAATTAATGCTTTTTATTATCCAGAAATAACGACGAGCAGAAGCGCCTCTAAGGTCGGTCAGCCGGGCGTATGCCCGGGACCCCGAGGGCTAGTGGGGCCCCGCACCGAGCTACCTTATTTTAATCAACTACACAATATGTATCTTACGTATTAATAAAATATATTGAGAGACCGACATTTCATGCAAGTTCTTATACATAAAGCTAAAACTTACTTTTGAAATGAAGCGCTTTCCACGTTACATTAAAAATAATATACAAGCAAACAATTTTTTGCTTCTTTCGATTTTATAATGTAATGTGAGTACAATGAGCGTACTAAAAATTAAAACTATCAGGAAACGACCCCATGTTGATAAGGAAAATATGTTCTAAATCTTCTATTACAGCTACCCGTCATTGCGAGGTTTCTAGTTATATTAGTTATACCCTGTATATTTATTCACTTTTTTATTTATTGGGGGCCCCACTCCATACGTGTGCCCGGGGCCTCAAAATCCAAAGGACGGCGCTGACGACGAGTCTGACGGAGGTCTAGTTAATCCTTATTTAAGATGAATCTCTTTATCTCTCTTTTGGGGTTCTTACCTAAGGTGAGTTTCTTTGCCTCTTATTTTAATGGTATGGCGATTATGTTCCTTACTGTAACAGGTCTGGTCTTTAGAGTTCCCATCGCTCGGTTTGGGGATGGTCCCAGAATAAGACTGAACCCTAGCACAGAGAGACTAGTAAGGCTTATCCTGTCAGTGTCTCCCAACTACTGGCCTATGGAAAACTGTGTCATCGGAGTAGCCAAAGTTGTGGATCAGGTATATTCGACTATATCGGCCGAACCACCCCCCCCCACCCCCCGTCCGACCGATACGGCAAGACTATACTTGGGGTATTACCTTTAAGGGATATTGATTCGAACATACAACCTCTCGCATCCAAGACCACCTCACTTCCAAGCTGGGAATTTACGGGCCAAATTTAGTATAACCAGTTGCCAATTTAAAAATTTTTGAAAAAGAATTTTTTCTTCGATTTCTTTTTATCTTAGGTTGTTGAGAATCTGGAATGTTAAGCAATATTTCCAAAGTCACCTAGAAAATGTCAATGTCGACATGCCTATGATCCCAGCCGTGACCACACTTGTCGTTGAATTGAGGTGAGTGCTATATCTAATCTAACCGCACTGTGCCCGGAACTAACTGTAGCTGGCGGCGTTATTTTAACGTGGCGTACCTAGAAGCTAAACACCACGCTCCCCCTTTCGGAGACACGAGTTGAGATACGCTCAATTAGCGAGCTAATGCTATTGCAGAAGCTACCAGTACACACTGGTGGGAGCGAGGTATACCTATTCAGACCTCTACTAGCTCTCCAGGCTAGTACCGGAGTTATAAACGTACTCACTCGTCGAGACCTCTTCTCCCGGCATAGGAGACGGCCTCTAGTCCAGCTTCGGACTTTCCCCACCATGTGGGACCACTGCCCGACCGAAACCAACCTCAATGTGGCGGACTTGGAATGCTTATGCCACCCCGGTCTACCAATTATAGGCATAGTGTGCCCTCGTCAGAGCTTCGTTTAGTTCTACTAGCAAACTAACTATGCAGAACCCCGGTGTGTACCTTTCGAAGGTGAAGTTGTCTTGAGCATTGAGAGGCTATGTATTCGCTTCAATACCCCTTAAGTCTAGCGGCTCGAGACAATTTCTTCGGATCACTGGACTGGAACTGACAGTCATGGCGTGATCTTCATACTTTCGACTCTGAATCGTTCTGGCTGGTGGCATGCAGTCTCCTATCGGACAGAGCTTGCCCCCCCCCCGACCAGGATAAACCTCACTTGAATTCCCTTCCATCAGGCTTGTCCAAACAGCGGGTGACCAGCGGTGCACCATATTTGGCTTCCCCTTCAGGCGAGTATCCAATCCACCCACACCGGTACTCATGTTAGAAGAGCTTCCTCCTCAACGTTCATGAGTTCCCGTCGAGAGTACTTGCGTGACACTCTGCCACACATTTTGTTCTGGCTATATATCCCGTTGCCCAGTGCTATATGTGAGAACTGATAGCATTCACTTAGAAGAGTGACGCGATAATTGAGCGTACCTCAATTTGTTGCTCAGTAGGTAGGGGAGTTGTGGCTGTAGTACACTTAACCAGGTGAGTCCCGTACTAAATCCGTAATAACGATATGCGAAACGTTTCTCATTTTAGAGGTGCTTGTTTAATATAAGTTGCCTTATTCCTGTAACTGCTGTAATAAGTTTTGAGATGCTTCAGTAACTGAACTTGCTAAGTCCCAATGACAGAAAGCTGAAAAATGGACATCCTGTATCAAACACTTTTGAGAGCCTGTCATTTCATTTTCAACCAATTTTACCTAAACCCAATTTTCATAAGTACAGTTGAGGGGCCCTTTCCAATAAATCATTTCCATTATTATGACATTAATCTTTTATCTTGGGGGTACTATGAATGAAGTTAGTAGTTTAACATAATTTCACCGAATCATTTTTCTTAAATACTTCAGTGAAAGTTAGAGCTCTTGAGTGAATAATTTTATTAATAGTGGCAGGCACGCCTCTACTACGATTGCTGTAGAGATGAATCTCTTCTCCCTTTGAAGTAGTAGAATCGTAGAGTGAAACTAAATCTTGCTCTCGCTCCAAGCGATATAGAATACTTTCTCCATTGACCGTGTCGTTGAAATCCTTGTACTTAGTACATCCAAAACCCTGAGGCATTAAACATTAAAGGATATTAAATATTATTTTTAAAGGCAACAATAATTCACTCATAAATGTTAAAAATCGCTGCTCTCAATCATCATTTTTTTGCTTTCAATTACATAATTCGACACTCCCAAATTCTCCAAAAACGATTAATGTCAAACCAAGAATACTCAGCATTAAATCTCATCGAAAAAGGAATACTTATAAATAAATCTAATATATTTAGCTCCACTAATGGAATTAATACTCCTTCCTTTACATGAATTCGCCAGTCTCGAAGGGAGAAGATGCAAAAGATTTAATATACCCGCCATGCCATGCCTAGGGAGAGTTGCGTATGAAGGGTGCGATGGTGGTTGGAGGCGTCGTTCGGCGTCGTCGCGATCGATACAGTCGACTGCTGCTATCGAACGGCCGTGAGGCAGGTTATGCTGACGGTCAAGGGCACGGAGCCGACGCCCAAACACTCTCCAACGCCCCGTAAAGTTGGAACACACTCTGGTGATGATGAAATTACTCAACTATAATAGCAAATTTATATAATCTGTCTTCGCAGGTCTTCTGTGTATGTTCCTGATCCGTGTAGTTGTATATTACACAACTTGAATACGCACGGAATATCCTCCCTAACAAACTGTACGAAGGATACAGATCATAGAGATGATATAACAGGATCCATTTTGCTTGCGGCCTTCAACTTGAACTTCAAAGTGAGGCATACAATATCACTTTTTGTTTGGGTTGTTTGAATTTAGAGTTATCACGAAGATGAAAGTTTTGTTTGGTCGCAGGTATTAATTTAATTAAATTTGCTCATCGGATTGTAGGCAAGCATGCCAACAGTTCTGGTAGTTAATTTAATTTAATTAAACAGTAGATTAACTAAGTGCTATTGCTGTAGAAAATTTTATCAAAATCGATATTGCTTGGTTTTTAATTAACATGATCGTTGGAAAACCATTTAACTACCACACAGTAGATTTATGTTTATAGAATTAGTTCCGGTACATTTATAGTTTATGGGGCACATTTTGCTTCGCTCTTGGAAAAATTAAAACTTAACAATAGGTTTATAGTTAAGACTTATTACGGTGGTGTTATGGTTCATATGGTACGACTATTATGCAGATAAGGTCTATTAAGATTGTGTTTATAGTAATAAAACTACTACTCGATCGTTCTAAGTGATCGGAAAAGTGAGCTGAAGCTTACTAAATTTAGAAATAAAAATAATCAATAGACAGTAATTTTAGAGTAGAAATGGTATTATCCTTTTTTTAAATATTTAAATATTTCTTTTGACCAGAGAGATGCAGTTACAAAGTAATTATCAAAAAGTGGTACCTCATGGAAACAGCTATTTAGATCAGTCATTACTATTTTTGAAGCCAAATCTGCTCAAGATCGCTCAACTTTTAACAAAAACTATTGGAATTTAATAAAATAGATGAGAGTGTTTGCCATGCGTATGCCAATAATTTTTTAGATTTTGCTAAGTGATCTCTACAACTTTTGATAATGCACTTAGAGCCATCGCGCCAAACAAGAATTTTTTTATATAGCATGGTGTTTATAGGCTACTCTTGGACCGACCCTGAAGATTTCTGGTTTGAGCATTCTTCACTTCTTCACTGAAATGCAGAATCTAAGTTTCTAATAATTCTAAGGTTTTCAAAGCTGATCCATTCTCATCAAACAGAAACCAATTCTGAGTGGATTTGATTCCATTTAATAGTTATTTATGTATTAAGGGCATAATCTATTAGATTATGGCATGAGAGAATGTTTAAAGCCCGACGAAGGAGGGCTTTTAATTTCTCGAGGGCCATTATCTTGATTATGCCCGTGGTACATACAACGTTTTATTTTATTTTGCTTCATGGAAAGGATAATTGCAAGCAATTGCACATTTCATTTTGAAAAAATGTAATAGTTATAATTATTTATTAAAATTGTTAGAACTCTATAGAAACGTTTTCTTTGTATCTTAGCAACTTTATACGCCCTCGGGCTAAAAAAGCCAAATTACGCCCGCAATTGAGTGCCAATAAAGACGATTATCATGTCAAAATAAAATAAAGATCTTTAAAGATTGATAAAAATTTTTGAGTGTTTAAACCCTGAAACCTCAATAGCAATGTCCGCTCTAATCATTTCTCATAACCTTATTAGAGGTCATATTGTTCAAAATGTGTTCGGCAGAACTCTATAATCAGATTTCTTAATTTTGACTGCACCATGTCTATCCCAGCCACCTTGACTTCTACTACCTCAACTAAAGTAACTTCTATAATACGAGATTTGAATGATATGGTTGAATTAAATTTTACCGTTATCAAACTTATTCTTGAATGAAACCGAACAATTATATCGATTCGATAAAAAAAATTAAAACAAGTTAAACACTACCGATCTTATAACTTATAACTAAGAAAAACCTTGACTTTTTTCAGTTATGCACGATCTAATCTGCTACTACTAGACCCGAACATCTTTCTTATTCTACAATATGTTCAATCCATCATATTCTTATTTTTCTAAAGCTGCGTATAAAATGGAGAGAAAGAGAGCTAAAAAAGATGTTCTTGTTCGATGCAAAGCCAGCCAATGGTTTTTGATAATTCATCTTAATTGCTCGTGCTAACTACCTTCGCTTTACCGACAATGTACATGCTGTGCAAAAACCAAACGCTTGAGTAAGTCTAAACTGTCGTCATTGAACCAATCTCCAAATTGCTACGGACATCATAAGTCTTCCTCCAAAAATGTATCAAAGTTGCATATGTAGTCACGTTGTCACTATTACAGATCTAGACTGTTTCGATTCCATGGCGCGATTTACATGAGTTATCCAAAGAAAAGTTTCAAAAACTGCATGGTGGTACTGTATGTGGCATTGTTCATGGACTTCTAATAACTTCTTTCAAGAATGGCCATTCTATTTTCATAAAATCATATATGAACTAGCACAAAGGCAGAGCACACAATGTAATATGCAAAATCACCATGCATTCTTTGAAGACTACTTTTCGCCCATCGAAATTTTCGATCCGTAATACTTTCGGACATCAGTGCTATTTTGCCTAAAAAGAAAATGACCATTAACCAGTCATTCACATACACAAACCACTATTATTCCGCTTTGCGCGGATGGCACATCAGTCTTTTCTCGACATTGATGTTAATTAAAGGTGAGTATTAGGGTGGTCCTTATTTTTTGATTTTTAATTTTCAAAATACGTACCCTCCAAATTTTTTACATTACATGAAAGGACCCTAAAAATCTCAAGTTGATCAGATCATGCTAACCCGTCCCGCATTAAGGTCAAAGTTCAGCTATTTTAGGCTGTTTTTCACATAGTGCGTATTTTCAGTGAAACGGTTGCAGCTACGAAAAAAAGCTATTCTTCCTTTTTTGTAGGAAATTTAATCTACTATAAATTTGCTCCGTACATCATTTTCGAGAAATAATCTGTTTTTAAGTTATGAAAGATAAATCAGATGCAGTAGTTTACGGGCCGGGCCGTGCAGTGACATATTGAGAAATTTTATGCTGCTCATTTGTGGTGCTTTTCTTCAATACTTCTGACTACTCGCATACTTCTAATGCTTTTTTAATACTTCTTACTGGAAATTATTATTAATATATAATAATAATAATTGATACTACCCATTACTTGGCGAACCAGTGATTATTACTATTACTCTGGACCAACGTGCGGCTGCAGCCGACTTAACAGATGGTATGGCAACTTAGACACCGCAAAAACTCCTTGCAGAACGCCTCAAAAATATGGTGGCGATAAGCTAAAAATAAGATTTTTTAGTCTTCCTGTGTTTAAAAATTTCAACTTTGTCTGTTAATTCCCAATTGCAGAGAGTATCATAGACTGCTGGAGATACTTCTTGCCCTGTTGTTGACAGTTCTGGAACCGCAATTAATTAATCGGTATTACGGGGGACTCAACTGAGGAGACGAATCGGCAATGGGCGTTCCAAACATTTGCGTACCCAATGGCCTGTATTTTAAAAAATTTTCGTTAGAGGGCGCTTCGGTCCTTGACAACGCTCAGACCACGCTGGCCATTGTTGACAGTTCGCTGGAGTGCCATATGGGTCGCAATGTTTCATAAAAATTAGCCAGATTTGCGATAAAATTTGCGATAAATCGCATAATCTGTCAACACTGTCAGCGTTGTTCAGAATCGTAGCGCCATCTAGAAGTAACGTTCAAACTTGAATTAACGTTCAAGGTCGGGGACGCTTTATTTGACTCGTTTCGTCTCCTCAGTTTAGTCCCCCGTAATCGGTATAAATTAAGCCAATCTATACTTCAGATTTTCTAATTAAAGCTGGAAGTAGTTTTGAGTCTCAGTGAATGACTGCAAATTGTAAATATATTTCTAAAAATGACAATTTTATTTTGTTAGCTATCTGTACGCTAAAATATTGTCTGTATTCCCTGATGGAAGATCTGTTTATGACATAGTCATTTGGGTCTATTGAAACGGCTTCTACATTTTCTGACAATATGTGACAGGTATCCTTGTCACTTATTTTAGATCTATTTAGCGCTAACAAAATCCGTGCTGTCAAAATTTGTTTCCTGATCCTTTTCTTTGCTCTTAGTAGTAGAGTCCATTGTAGCACCTGAAGTCCCAGTTTGTATAGCTTGAAATCGAATCATTTCTTTCACTTTCATTATCTAACGCTTCTAAAGTTAAAGAATCGAAAACCTCGTCTAAAAAGATTTACTTGCCTATTGAAAACATTACGTGAATTTCACTTTTTAATCTCACCTACATCAGTGGATTTAGTTTCTTCTCTTCTTGAAGGTTCTGGTACGTCTAAATGCATCTGCCTGTCTGCTCTTTTAGTTTCATTCTTTTTCATTTTATTTCCTTCTTTCTGTATTCTAAACTCTTTTCACGGGCAGTAGGATCGATCATTGTCTTCGAAGATCTTCATCATTTCTAGTGCATTGGCACGTGTGATGTCAAATAAATCATCTAGTTCTTCAAAAATTCTTTCTCTTTGCCTGCAGAAATTACTTTTTTGTTCTAGTTCTTATCCAATTGATGCCAGGGTGCAAACAATTTTTTCAACTTTTTGTCGCAGTTTAAATCGTGTTGGAGAATTCGTGCCTTTCTCAAATCGCTGATCTACCACAAGCGCAGCACTTCCATTCGAACAAACTAAACAGTTACAGAAATATTCTTATGATCCAAAATAAGTATTACTGAAAAAGAAACTAGAATGTATTTCTTATCAGTTATTGCTGGTCCACGTGAAAACTGAAAACACTAGTCTTATTTCAGTTTTCATACACGTGAGTGAGAATTACCTGCATTGATATTTTTGATTTCATTTTGTTTAATTTGTATATAGTAATATAATGTACAATGGTTAATGGTATAATCCGCATATAGAAATAAACTTTGTGGATAAATTTAGTATTCCAATAAGTGAGTTTCGCGTATTTTAAAGACAACTCAGCATCTTCAAAACCAATAAAGCGCCCTTTCACACAAATATGGCTAGCTTAATATTTTATATCTGTAATGATGAATCACAATTATTAATTATTGATGACATTACCTTATGACCCATATGTAATAGTATTAGTAGTGCAGAGACTAGAGTGCTCTTCTCTCACCCAAGCGGCCCGGTTCGACTCCCGGTAATGGCAAATCTGGTCTTCTGCAGTTTTTCTTAGCTGTAACACGAATGTGTTACAGTGTTAAGTTGGCTGCAGCTGCACGTTGGTCCAGAGTAATAGTAATAATCGCCTCTTCCTCTAGCACAAGCTTCATAGCTTCTAGGTCCTGGTTCGCCAGGTAATGGGTAGCAGCAATTATTATTATTATTAATAATAATTTCCAGTAAAAAGTATTAGAAAGGCATTAGAAGTATGCTAGTAGTAAAGAAAAGCATCACAAATGAGTAACACAGAAAAAATTTTCAATATGTAACTGCACGTCCCGTAAACTACTGCATCTGATTTTCCTTTCATAACTCAAAAACAGATTATTTCTCTAAAATTATGTACGGACGAAATTGATAGTAGATTAAATTTCCTACAAAAAAGGAAGAATAGCTTTTTTTTCGTAGCTGCTACCGTTTCACTGAAAATACGCATTATGTGAAAAACAGCCTAAAATAGCTGAACTTTGACCTTAATGCGGGACGGGTTAGCATGATCTGATCAACTTGAAATTTTTAGGGTAACTTCCTTTCATGTAATGTAAAAAAATTGGAGGGTACGTATTTTGAAATTGTAATTTTTTTTCTTACCCATACAAATAAGGACCACCCTAGTGAGTATATAAGCCCGGACGATGTGCATGAGATTCACAAATGGTTAGTTCTAACTGATGAAACTCCAAAAGGTCGAAACAGTACTGTCTTAGAGTATTTTTGTGACTATCACAGGCTTCGTTATTTAAATCGATTTTGGGATTTTTTCCATCCAATTGTCAGTTAGCAGTGAATAAGTAGAAGGAACAAAAAAAACTATACCTGTGCATATATTATTTTTCTGAAATAACAAAGTCTATGAATGCATAAATGCTAAGGTTCCATACGCGTTCTCAACATTATTCTCACTTTCAGTATTCACCACATACCATGATGACACATTTGCCCAGTATTTGCTTGAGTGCTTAGTAACATTTCAGTAGTTGTCCTAGACAAGAATAATCTGCTGTCCTTAGTGAGAATGTAAATAAATACCCTTTAGGTAATCGTCCTTCTATTTGTTTAGTTTAGGGAGTACATAATGATGCGATTCCGGAAATTGATCAAATTGAAATTGATCCCTGCCTAATTTTATTTATATATGCACAACATTCTGTACGTAATGTAATTCTAATTTTTTCTTTTTTGTTTCAGGTAAGCATCGTTTGGCCATTTGATTGTTTATGTTGAACCTATTGTGGATTGTGCGTTAACAGTAAGTTAATAATTTTTCTTTATATGAACCGAAGAATAGATGTGAGACATCTATATTTTTTGAGCTACGACCTATTTTTATTTGTTTTCCGATTTGTTATTTGCCGCAGTAAATTGAAATTGAAGCAATCATTACCGTTTGCTATGACAACAAGAAAGTAACAGAACTGCTATAATTCATAACATGTCTGGATGCTGTTATGAGAAGAAATGGGTATAAAAATGATTAAAATGATGAAGGGGGATATTTTTGGGTATTTCTATTGGTTAAGATTAATTAATCATCAAACAAATTAACTTTTGAAAAGTACATATGAACGTTGGCGTTGTTTATGTGTTGACAAGATTAAAGGTACAATTCGTACAATTATTAAAATTAATTGAAACAACAATATTGCTACTTTCTAAGCAACGCAATCTTACTTGTTGGTTTGTCGGCAACGAGCGAATATTTTCTAGTTGTATTCGTTCAAAATTTCAATCTTCAAAATCAAAATCAAAATCTCGAAGGTATCTATGATGGTGTTAAGATTATACAGAATTTGACTAGCAAACTCAATTTTATTTTGAAGTGACTCCTCCACGGAGCTCTGTCCACATATAATGTCCACAATTATAAATACTCTGCATTTTTATTTATTAAATAGTGTCGCTAGCGCAAAAAATATATGAACTCATTGTTAAGTGCTTACAACAGATCTCGAAAATTGGAAAAACTCGATTCTTTGGGTCTCTCTCTTCCAACTTTTTCTTTATCTATTATAAAGCACTTACTGCTCTCGTATTGTAACATACTACTCCTATATCAATATTGTAGAGACATCGAGGATGTTGTAAAAACATTAGAAACGTTTTTCAAAGTACTTAAAAGGGCATCGCAAAATATACCGGAACCTAATTGAGCCAAACTTAAAATGATCCGCGCTATAGACTGAAAAAAAAGCCAAATATAAGTCGTCGATCTTAGTCGGCGACGCATACTTATTTTAAAGTCTTTAAAAGGCTTTAAGGCTTTAAAATCTGCCCATCGCTTTGAACGATCTAGCGTATTTCTAATTTTTATTTGGACCTTATTTCTAATTTTTTTTACAGTTCTACAAACTGAATATTTCGAGGTCAAGTTTGGTCCGATCGGACTCGAATCATATCTTGTGGTACCTCAACTTCACCCAACTACAACTCGTACGTCTGATTTCAAATAAATCTAAGACAAGTCTTGGGAGTAATTTTTACGTTTTTAACAACGTGTAAACCAGGCTTTAAATTATATTATCACAGGTAACTACATAAAATTTATTAAATGTCAAGGGAAAGAAAAAGCAACATTTACACTATGGAATATCGAGTGTCCTAGATTAATTTGAAATCAGCTGTATACCGTGTCCAAAAACTAGAAGGTCGTCCCTTATGAAGACGTAATATCTTAAAAAAAAAAACTTTTTGTTAGTGAATATCAAGTTAACCATCAAATCTGTTTTTCTTCTTATTGGTAGCCTTTAATCATACTAGAACATCTTCAACTATATCATGCGATTTTGAAAAATTTGCTATATTTATTGACCGTTGAAAAGAGTTTTAAAGCATGTCTTCGAAGAAGTTGATGTATTAATTATAATTTCACTAATATTTGAGCCCGCCTTTCGTAGTCAGGCGAATTTGGAGCTAGCTAATTTCCTGGAAACATCTATGATGCATATCAGTTGGCGAGGACACCCCAAAGACGGCGAACATCGATTATTATCAGGGCAATTAAATAAACTTTATTTTTTGGTCTCTAGGTCTTTTTAAGGACCATAATTTCGTTTCTATTTTGACTTAGGATTTTTCAAATTCTCGTGTGCCTTCGAAATTCCATGCCAAACTTTAACGTTCTAGGCCACCAGAAAACGAAAAACCTCTGGAACAAATAGATCGACACGAATTTTACATTTTGTGATTGTATTACTGTCATAAATTAACCAGGACTTCTAGATAACCGAATATCGTGGAAAGTAACAGAAAAATAACAGTTTTCGAATTCTTAGGTACCCATTTAAGGTCAACCAATAGAAATTTCAAAAACTAACAATTTTGTTATAGGGAAATTACAACTTTTAACTATTTAAAGAACAAATGATAGATATGTCTTCAGTCATTATAAGGAGCTAGATGCGAAGGATATTTGAGGGAGTCGTGGCATTACAGGGTTAACGAAAGCGAAAGTCAACGCACATGTATGTAGTTTACGCCAATGGCTGCAATAGGGAGTGAACGCACATGCATTTTACGCAAATGACTGAAAGAGCTAGTATATTCGGATAGAGAACGGCACATGAATCCTTTGTATAAAATTGCTTTTACCTACGTGGAATGCCTAATAGACTTAATTGTGATAATGGCCGAAATTATGTATGAATCACTGTATGTTATTTGGAAACCGCAGTATAGAAGCTTACATTGTGAAAACCAAGAAACTCTGATGTAAGGTGGGTGCCATTTCTTAGATACCATTCATACCTGGGTTTCATCACGAAAAGATAATAATCTTTTTAAGTTTAACACGAAAGTTTATTTAACATTTGAAGTTTTTGAAGAAAAAGAAGAAATTGGTATATCTGTTAGTTAATTTTATAAATAGTAAGTGCGAGATTAAAATTACTTTTTGTTTCAAATCCTATGATTTCATGAGAACCACCTTGTATGTATGAGTACAACGGTACAAAAATGAAACAACATATCATAAAGAAAGGAACAACGGATGTGGTACAGTAACGTTTCGCCATATATGAAAGGAAACGATTAATTGTGTAAGAATAGACGTGTTATTAGTATTACTTTCTATTACTTTCAATTATAATAATCATATTATCTAAAAGGGAAGGAAGCTGAAAAGTGACAACCAAAAATAACAATTGGTTTTAATTGTTGTTTCTTAAGATTATCTGTACATCTAATAAAAGAATTTTAATCGGTCGCCATTTATGTCTTATAAGTAATTATACCTGAGCGTAGTTTCCAAGTTAGTTAATGAATAATTAATAATATTTTTAAGTACCATGCACATTTATAAATAAATTGTTGTTTACTCAGTTTAAATTTGGTTTTTGTTTTGCCGTACTAAATTTAGAAATGTGTATTAAACTGGGCAGGTATATAAAATAAGTGCACTACTTTTAAAAGGGTACATTAACTTTTTTGAATAACATTTTAGGTAATGGTCGTCCGTGACTTTTTATTGTTTTATTAAGTAGCTTCATTTTGTCATGTGTTTATACAATTGGCCTTCCTGAAGCAGCAACAAGTGCCATAATCGTTAAAGTTTAGATTAAAGAATCAATGCTCTTAGATTTACATTTTGCGTTCATCAGACAGTCATTACTAAATCTTATTTAAAGAAAATTGCTACAAGGCCTTTGATGCAGACTAGAACCGAAAAAGCTAATATCGTATACTAATATTAATACCTTAGAAAAGCTTTTTTTATTTACTTGTTAATTTGGGTGACTGGACTTATCGATTGTTTTAATTCTATGACAACCCTAGTGGAAGTCATAGAGGAATCTGGAGAATCTTCCTTCCTCGGTTTGGTTTCTAGGGGAGTGTTTATAACAGTTAGCGAACAAGGCAAACAAATTTGAAATCAAGGAAAATGACCAATAGCATCGCCATAGCAGACGAAAGACGTACTAACATCTGAAGCTTAAGATAATTTTGTCATTAACCAATATGTCACCAGCTTAAATGTCAACGAAGTTGGGGAGGTCAGATAGTATTGGCGCTTAGAGGTTGCTTTGGTTTCTGGTCTCTCAAAGTGCCTGATGTGGGCAAATCCTATGTATCAATCAATGTTGACGAAGAAAACGGATCCCTGAAGATAATTTCTAACATCGCCATGCTTGGTGTCCAAGTTGGAGACAATTTCTTAATATTACTAACGAAACTGATAATGAGGAGAATATTCAACATCGTCAGATGGGAACTCAATATTAGAAGTCAAAGTCAATCCATAGCATTGCTGCAATAGATGGCAAATAGTGATTGCTGTAAGAACATTAGAAGCCAAGCAGACCCTTTACTATATCTATCTGTATGAGAGGCCGGATGGCTGGTACTATTGGGAGATAAATTATTGGTACGGCAGATTTTTCCTGTTCTGTTTCCCGTCTCTTCCGTAATAATAATTAATAATAATTTCTACTACCCATTACCTGGCGAACCAGGCCCCAGAAGCTATGAAGCTTGTGCGGGATGGAGGGCGATTATTACTATTACGTAGGCCCTACGTGCGGCTGCAGCCGACTTAACAGATCGTATAAGCACAAATCCCACATTTGTGTTACAGCTAAGGGAAACTGCATAAAAAGGCTATCATGTTTCAGACTTTTTCAAGACACGTGCCTCCTAGCGTAAGGTGGACACTGGTACTGGTTTTACCAGGTCAGTACTCTTTTATTAACACCTTTGTACTAGATATACCATATATTGGCTTTTTATGTTGACAAAAACTTTTTATATACCGAGTGCTCATAAAGCCTCATTCATGAAAACGTAATTAACGTAAGTCGAACGAAACTTTTCCAAACTGGTGATATTTTCTTTAATGGTTTCTTGAATATTTTGCGCAAAGCCTGCAGATACAGATGGCCTATTTGAACTATTTCCTGTGCGTTGGAATTTGTTGACAAGAAGTCGAATATTTCCGAAAATCTCGCGTAAAATCTTCTTTGATTTAGTATGTTTGTTACAATTTTTTATGGCTTTTTCCCAGTTCAATTTCACTTTAATGTTTAACCTAAAATTTTCCTTCTTAAAAGGCTTTTCTTCAGTGTTTTTATCATATTTTGGCACTCCAAATATGGAAGTGTGAGTGAACACACCTTTTTATTGGTTACTCCTTATTTGGCGATGTTTTTGTTCAGGCTTCCCTATTGGCAAATTCAGCTTTGATAAGATAACCACTTTCCTCCTTTTGAAAAAGTGAGTTGTAATTTATCTTGCAAATAGGGCGTGTGCGTGTGTATTCCAGTTTTAGGAAATACTGTTAATTTCCCTCTTTATGAGTTTGTTAGTACAAATAAAGTACAATTAATTTTTGGTGATCAGTTATTTCACTGTGGTGGTTGTTAGTGTCGTAGGAACCCAACTCGTTGGTCTTTAAACTCTACTGTCAGGTACACTTCTTAACTACTTTATTAATTATGGTTATCTCTAACAATTCCTTGTTTTGTAGGAATACCTGTCAATACTATAATTTCAAGAGGTGTCAATCTACCCTTTGTGCCTCACTTGTTTTAAAGCCGATGAAAACATATTTTTCCGGTAGCATTTAGTTTATGTTGGTAAACCGTTATTTATGCAGAATTTCTTTCTAGGCTTTTTCTTTTTATCCCATTCTTTCTTTCTACCTTGGCTTAGCTGCGTTTTGCTACTTTATTCAACACCGTCCAAGACGTTGGTTGTTATTGGCCACCAGCTTAGATGCTATCGGAGCCGCAACTAACAGTAATAAAGTAGTACCAGCAATCAACAACAACAGAAAGAAGACTAAACCACAACATTTTCCAACACAGAAATAGCATTTATAACTGTATCTATAAACATTTTCTTTCTTGCAGTTTTAGGTTATGTAAAAGGAATGACTTCATGATTCATTTGTTGTCAAGTACATATATTAAAAAGGCGTTGCACTTGCAAACTAATTACCTTTTCTGCATAAGGCGTAAGTGCAATTCAATTATTCATTTCTCATTTCTGTTAAAATAAGTAATTCAGTTTATATTTTGATTATGTGAAATTATTGTATGTAAGAACTGTATAAGACTCATTGATTTCGTAATATTATTTTATATTGATATAATTGCTTTTTGTTTTATCGTAAATATTGAGTGTGGTATAAATCCTCACTGTTCATCTTTGTGCTCTTCTGAATAAATAACTTTCATGTGCTTTTGTATCTGTGTCATTTATTTCTATCAAAGCTTGTGCTGAGTTCAAACGGCGGCTGTTATCTCAAAGCAGACGTTTCCCGGACCCGAACATTCAGTCAGTTTAAGGTTAATGTTTTGTGTAATAAATTTTAATATAGCTGGGACTTCTTGTTAACATCGTGAGCTAGCCGGTTAGGAAGTTCCCGTTATATTTTGGCGCCCAACGTGGGGCAAGATTTTGCGTAAAATCTTCTTTAACTTAGTATGTTTAAGCCTCTTAATGGTGTCGTAACCATAGATTTCTGTATTGTAAAGTTAACAAACAAAATATGTTTTACGTTTTTATTGAAATGAATCGACACTTGATTGGTACTCCGTACATGTTTATAGGGTATCACGGGGTGAACAGCAACGCAAGGGCGAATAGAGCCAAAATCTAATAAAAAGACTATTGGCATTTTTACACGAAAAGATTGAAAATTGGATTTTTGCAGGAGTAAAGGAAATTCTAAGCTCAAAACTGTTTGTTGATTCAGTCTAGTGATTAGAGTAATTTTTAGAAAATTCTGTCCCTACTTATCTATCCTCTTTGGGTTAGAGAAGTGTGTACGCGTGTGTGTCAATTGTCGGTGACCGAGACTGAATTGTGTGTGATATTACTTGTTAAAATTGAAGCGTATAGAAAACATATGCATAGATAAATTACCACCCTGACTGGGGATCGAACCAGGTCTCTGGTTGTTCGTGACAACGCTCTATCCAAAGTAGCTATCAGGGTCAATCTATAGAAGGATGATAATTTTTCTATACGAAGTAGATAATTCCAATGAGATAAGTTAGATTAAGATGATAGATACATTTATTTCTTGCATTTATGAATATGTCAGTAGTAGTGAAGGAACATTAGAGTGAATGCCTAATTAAAGATGAAGTATTAGGAAATTATTTTAGAATACTTTTTATTTACTTCCCCAATACATACATTTATCAAGTACTGTTTCGGAATACGGAAGCTAATGATAGAAAACAATAAAAGAAAGCATAATAGTTTTGCTATAAAATATTAAATAATTAGATATTATTATTAACGAGCTCTTCTACAACAGCTACGGTTTATTTATTTATATTTTATTCCGAAATTTATTGCGCATCTTTTGTTTTTACGATATAATTTATTATTACGTTTACGTTTATAATAACAATTTAAGACAATGTTGCATTGTGTTCGTTTTAAGTGCTACAACTACAGAAGATAAAAAGCAGTAAGCAGCAAGCTTTGTACCGTTGCCATATTTTGTAAAGCTTTAATATCTCTTTCATCATAAATCCCCCATCTTGCATTTAATAAATCTCTTTTCCACATGCACTTCGCGTTTTATAAATGTATATAATTCCTTCGTATGCAAAATATCAACCTAACCTAGAAAAATTATCTAAATTTATTCATAGTGACGATGCGTGTAACTATTTTTATTAATAATACACTACTATAATACCGTTAAATAATATTAGTATGATAATTTTATGAGAAAGTAAGCAATACTTAATAAAATTTCCTCGTTTTGCATTTTTCTGTTTATTTATATCTTGTGACTGAATTTTATTATTTCATCATTTTGTGGGTTTATTGGAAAAAGAACAAGAAACATTTACTCGTTATAACTTTGCAAAATGTGCCTTCGACTGCCTCTATCTCTCTCTAAAAAACAACACAACTTACACACTCTCTCACGCAGAATATTATTTTGTAGTTTAGTTGCTAATATATCCGTCTTTGTCGGCATATAACAGGACTCTCGTTTTATAGCGCCTTAAAAGAGGGTCAGGGGAAAGAGAAGAAACTTGTAATGCACAACACACATATGACAGAGTAGTTCTTTCCTACTCTGTCTACGCAAAATAACGGATCCTACTCACTTATATACACACACACACACACACCATAGAGACCTACAAACTGGCTTTTACTCGAAACACCACATCAGCTTTCAGTATTTTATGTTTTCTTTACACAGAAATGCGTTGGATTACTTTACATTCCCTATCAGCAGTAATAATTACTTACTCTGTCTGCCAGGATGATTATCTAACACACGTCCGATTTCTGTTTCTAAACATGAATGCAGTTCACTTGGTTAAAATGTAGGTTTGTATGGATAATGGAATTGTTTTCACTCACTTTTTTTTGGGGATCTTGTTTAATTTTTAGAGATAACATGATATGATGGAGTTGACCTTAAAATAAGGATTTTAAAGATCAAATATAATTAAGGTGATAAGAGGTCAAGGTACCTCTGATTTTATTGCTTATCCTTGCACTTTTTAAATATTTACCGATTTTAATCCTTCTGCGGTATCGGACTTAAAATATTCCAACCTCATTAAAGGTATAATATTGAGATTATATGTAATCATATGGATTTTGTAGCAAAGCTTAGCAATTTTTCATTTTTTTTACTAAATTCTTGGTTATCGTGAAGGACATGTATGCATCAAAGATCTATTTCAAATTTGCAGAATGACCCGATTTTAGTTTGCGGATTTATGTGACTTGATACATAATATAGGCGATGAGTTGGGATACGCTCAATTAGCGCGTCACTTAAACGTCGCGCGCTAATATTTTTCACTTGGGAGAGGGAGGTTGCTATTCCAACCTCTACTAGTATTCCTGGCTAATGCCGGAGCTATTTTGTGCTAACCCGTGGGAACCAACTCCTCTGCAGAGTCTCCGTACGCTGCAAGCCATTCTATGAAATATTTCGAAGTTTCATAAATACTTTAGACATTTAGGATTTCATCTTATTACAGGATTTCACTCCTCAATGTGATTCAATGTGAATCCTTGAAATTCTGAAATTTGTAATTTTTAAAGGAATCGGAAACTCATGGTGCAAATTTCAAATCAGTTTCGCATTTCGAATTTTGAGATCTTAAGTCCAGATAATGCAAAATATTAATTGTTGTATGTAACACAACGTTCTCACAAGCTGTAAAAATTCCCCTATCGAATATTGTATAGTCAGAGGTGCACAATTTCTAAATCTTCAGAATATCAGAAATTCATGATATTCGGGTTTCTCATTTTGGAAGTTTATCTTTCGAATTTAATTTCAAACCAATGATTTCAAACTTTCGTTTCGCCCAAAGTTCTATAGTTGACATGTTTTACAGAATATTTTAATGTGTTAGAGACTCCTAGTCAGACATTCACAACTTTAAAAGTTCCTAGGTTCATCAGAGTTTAAATGACATAGAATCACGTGGGCTCAAACTTCTGCGTCCGTTAGATTTTAATGAAATCTTATACATAGGATTTTTGGACTAAGAAGAGCAAAAAGTTTCAGTATTAGAACTCGTGAAGAATAGGTATGAAAAAAGTTTAAACATTTCAAAAATGATCTGTAGTGTACATGTTTCACACAATATTTTAATTTATGATGAGATTCATAATCATAATAATAACCTTAAAGACTTATGAGGTTCATAGTGCAATCACATTTTAAAATGGTTGAAATTTTTGCATCCATTAGAGTTTAATTAAATCTGGCACACAAGTTTCTTGGTCCAAGAAAAACAACTCGTGGAAGATAGCCCTATGACCTCCAGAGATCACTAAAGTTCAAAAGTCCATCTTCAAGGTTAATAATAAAGTGTGGTGTCATTCGAAAGCTATTTAGCTATTAAGAAAGTTCATGCTAGTTGCATCCAATAAAGTTGTCCCGGGGTCATTTACATTAGAGGTCGTCTTTAAACTACATAACGCATATTTAGAAGAAATGTGGTAATCCTCACCTTGTAACGCCACGTAAAGCTCTAAACCCTCCTTCGATAATTACGTAACGCTACGTAACCCCCCCTCCCCAATAATTTTAAAAAGCATTCCAACTCCAAAATTTTATGACGTCGACGAATATGAACGTCTTGAATATCCCGAGATTTGAAATATTATTTTATGATATATAATGATAAAACGTCAACTCTGGATTTTAACTGGATAACTCCCTTGATGACACGGATGATAAACATCCTCCGATATTAGCATGATACTGCAATTGTAAGAATGGGATCGGGACACTGACTGGGTTGTTGTGCCTATATTGCAAGCGTCTTGAGGTCATTGGTATCTAATAATAGGTATGTCATACATGAGGAGCCTGTTATGAACCCGAGAACTGATTCTGCTACCTAACTGCACGAGATACATGATATCAACTATTGCAACAAAATTCAGAATATTTGGTAAACTTCCCTGAAAACTAGCTACAAAAGAGTTTCTTAAGTCAGACGTAAAGTTCATACTCAAGACCTTTTTGATCACTGAGGACCAAAAGCACACAAAGTTCCGTGTATGTTTGAACACTTTATTTACAGTTTTCTAGCTTTATTTTTCACACCAGATGTAAAGCCACGCGTAAAACAGCGAGGTCGGTGGGTCAAGGACTGAGACCCCCCCTCCTCTTGAATTAGTTTGACGGGTTGGTCGCAACCCATACCCAAGCACTACCTGCCCGCAGAATTTCTTATGTCAAGCTGCTCTTTGGTGACCAATTGCCCGATCTTAAAACTGTAACCGTCAAGGTTACCGTAACCTGTAAAAGGTCAAAAGCTTCACTTTCTGAAAAGCCTGAGTGCGTGCACTAAAACAAAACAAATGAAGTAAGGATACAAACCCCGTTCGTTCACGCTGACTTACATAAGACATAACCACTGCTTAAAACTAAAGTGGAACACTAAGTAAAGCAAATAGGTCTAAAAAGCCTGGGTCCGTGCACTTATCACTGAAACAAAGCAAATAAAGTAACGATACAAACTCACTTCGTTCACGCTGTCTTACATTTATCGATCTTGCTGTTTAAATAAATTATAATAAAATTAAATTTTTCCTCGCTAGAAATTCATTTAACTAATATAATTATTTAGAATGTGGGTGCCCCTAATACGAACCTTGAATTTCAATACGCTGTTTTCATAGCAAAAGAAAGCTGCTTTTATGTCAAGGTTTTCTTCGCTAGAATGCACTTTTTAACTTGAATTTTGCACCACGCAGTGGCGCCTGCTGTAACGCTTATTAAGACCACTTACATTTATACCGCATAGTTGCATCTTCTGTTGGTTAATTTCCAAAGTAGGACATATACCCCGAACATGCTCGTTACTATATTATATATGGATGGATATTTGAAGATTGGTCACCTAAAGATAATGAATAAATGAGAGAAGGATGATCAACCCCTGACTTCAGAAGTTCTTGAAGTGCCATTGTTTGTAACATTGAATGTTTCAGATATTGCAATCTTTAGACAGATTAGAAGTTTGAAATTTATAAAAATGGGAAACATAAAAAATTGTTTTAGAATTTAGAAACTCAAAAATTCTAAATACAAAACTTCCAGTTATTGAATATCGAAATTTTAAAGTTTCACAAGTGTCAGGATTAATAAATTTCTAGACATCGTATATTTAATTTGGTATTGGAAGTTTTTTAGGTTTTCAAAATTGTCAAGTTCTAGCATTTCTGCACTTTTATGTTCGTGTCAGGATTCATAGATATCTTATATTTAATTTAGTATTGGAAATTTCAGTGTTTCAGTTTCGTATCAGAAGTCGTATTATTGTTTTAGAAACTTAAAACATTACCACGCTCAAAATGAATAGGTTAAAATTTATGGTTCTGGACTTCATGGTTTTATGGTGTTATACATAGCCTTTTACTTTTAGAGATCCAAAATTTCCTATAGTTTCGTCCTCTTATATCTGGAATTTTTCAGTTTAAAGGAACTGAAAGCTTCATAATAGTATTCACTGTTGGAAGGTTTTATAGTTTTAAAGCTTTTGAACTGCAATCTTGCATGTTCAAAGTAGTTGGAAATTTCACAATTTCTATGTATCAAGGCACAAAACACCTAAATTTAAAAATTAAGGTGAACTATCACAGTTCACAAGAAAATCTTTTTGAGTTTCATAAGAGATGTATAGTCTAGCATTTATTATTTAAATAATAACCAGAATACTGTCCGTTTTGGCATCAACAAAATTTTTCCTTAGTTTGCTTTACAGTAGAGCCATTTTAGCTAAAACAGTGTAAAAGCTAAGACAGCGGCAGAACTATTCGATTAGTTCAGAAAACCCACCAAAATGTGCATTGTGCAAGTGTGTCCATACAACCAATCATCCAATACTGTTAACATGGACCTAAATTCATTCTATGCCACAGTTTAGTCGCACGATCACATTAAAGAACTGTGGCAAGATCCCAAAACGCCATTTGATAAATTTAATGGGTCGTTCATTGGTCTCATTCTTATCATTTTACAACTCCAAGAATGTCCAGTTAAAAAAAAGATATTCCAAAAGGTAGAATTATTATTCCTCAATTTTAATCATAGATTTTGATATTAAAATTAGAGATTAAGTAGTATACACCTTAGTGGTATAACGATATAGTTTGTACAAAGTACTTTGAGCAAATGTTTTGGTAACAATTATGCGACATCATCTCAAGCGCAATGATTAAAATCTCACAAACATTATGTACGCCAACGTAAAAACAAACGACATTCTAAATACGTGATTTGTATTAGCATAATCCAACGCTGACGAGCGACAAATATCGCGCAAGTTGTTAACGTGGATTAATTGAACACAACACATACCAATTGTATTAATTTATACACGAGCCCGCGCTGCCGTAGCTTCAGTCTGCGGAGCTGCTAGAGTAGAAAGAACAAATGCTAAAACAATTGTCGACTTCATGTTCCTCGGCTGGCTACATCTGTAAAATCCATTCAGATGATATCATCAACATCAAGTCATTACGGCAAGTGCTTAGGTAACAATTTACTAGCTACGGTAATTGGCCTAGTCGCGAAAGCAACTCACGTTCATTGGCGCACAATCAAAACAAGTCACTGTCAAATTTAATCGTTCTAGCATTTATTTGTTCCGCTGACTGAGTTTCGTCAGAAGTGGAATAGATAATAATATATTTCAAGCGGAACAACACAACAGCGAACGTTTTTACGAGAGCGGACCTCTGGGAGAGTATGTACGTAGTAAAAAAAAAGGTTATTTGTTTATTCAAAATGGTGTGAAATAGCGGTAAACTATGGATATATGTATTTATATTGGTTTTGCTTATTTTCATGTTGAATAAAATGTCTGCAAAGGTGTTATATAAGTTTTTTAAGTGTACACATCACCTAACGGTTTGGTTATGGCTGTTAGTTAAGAAAATTGATCTGATTTATTTAAAATCTTTTCATTGCTTTCGAGATCTGTTTGTAAAAATAGATGGCGTTTGCATCATTAAACTTATGTCGATATGCATGCAACCAATGCGGTACAGTCTTAATTGTAACATAACCCTCAAACCTCCTTCAGACAATCATTCAACCCCATCAAATTCCTTCGAGTGTACGACATTTTTTTTCTTTTCTTGCGCGTCCCATTGAATAATTCGCGCAGTAACATATGGAGGGCAGCTAATCAAATAATTCTGTGTCACATTTTGACATGACGTGTGCCGTGTGTGTTGCGGATTTACGCGACAGATTTATTTTTAAGCTTAACTGAATTCAGATACGCTCAATTAGCGCGTCACTTACGTGAGTGGTGCCAGTTCTCACTGTACGAGGTATCCCTGTAAGTTGCTGTCTACTCTCTACTATCTTTCCGGGCTAGTGTCGGAGGTATTTACGTGCTCACTCGTCGTTATCCTCCCTTATCAAGGAATGCCTGTACTCCTAGTGCAGTACGCGGACTCTCTGTATGACCCATCAAATCCAAGTCTCCTCCAAGTGTGGGTTGGGTCTAGACAATTTGCCAACCCTGATGTATGTATATCTGTACAGTCTCATCGGTTACTGCGTGGAAGTAATGTTGCCTTAGATATGAAAGGCCAGGGGTTAACTCCCTTAAGGTAGAGTCCGAGCTAGACTTACTTGTCTTTGCCGTACTGTCATGTGCTCTGGAAGACCCCAAACCACTTACGGTCAGAGAATTTTTTATATTTGCTGCGCGACTCCCCGCACCGAACGGCCTGAGTTAACCTGTAATGTCCAGAGTAGCAAATCCAGATTCGCCATAGGCCAGTGGTCAGGAAACTACTGACTGGAATAGACTCTCCGTACTGGATCCAGACGTAATCCACGACTACCCATTTACAGAGTGGTGGAGGCCCGAAATCAGTTAACGAACGAGCAGTTAAAATGAGTTCGTTGTCAACTTCTGACGGTGGATTTGGAACTTTTCAAAGCAAATTGTGACGAGTTTCCCGCAACGAAACTTAGATGTACCACTCGGGAGCCTTAACATTTCAAAAGCTGCAGAGATAACATAGAGAGCCAGGACGGCTTGGATTGACTGACACATCTTCGAATCACGGCTGTCCCTCTGGATTTGTTTGACACCATTCTCACTCCTCGCAACCCCCGAATCTTCTAAAATTAACTTCATGTTTCCATTTTGACTTCACTATAGTTTTTTTGTCTTTTGACCACCCGAAGTCGACCACGAGAATATCATGCCCGGATCCCGCGACGTTTACTTCTCTCTGTCCAGGAGTTGCTGGAAGCCTTATTATCTTAGTTCCTCCATATCCCTCTCACTTTTTCCCTTATTCTGTGTAAATTTAAGGTTGAATTGCTGCCAATCGGCTCATAAGACGTAGTGGAGCTGAATGGTGTGCCAATCATGTGTAAATCAACTGGTCAGTTTAGGGAGCGTCTGTGTGAGTGTCAATCGATTCCCGAGGTGGACAAGAGTCGAACGATGTATCACACGCGAGATCCAAAATGTATCCCAGTGATCGACTCTGTAGGGTTCTAGAGTCAAAGGGATTGTTTCGGAGGGGAGGTTTGGTATCTAACGATTCCTCAGACTAATCGGTCGAATTAAGTACCTCATGCCCAGTTTTGAAAGGTGCGCCAGTTCGCGCAAACCTTACCTACCGGAGAGCTATTGCCAAAGAAAGCGAACACAGTTTAGTCGTCTGTGAAAGGGTTCTAGAAATTTGTGGTTTGAGACTTAGAAAGGCGTACTACTATTTGTAAACTACCTTTAGAAAGACGTGAGCAGCAAACGGAAATTCCTCTTAAGTCGCTTACATAGCTTGGATTAGAAAAAAGTGTTTTATTACGACAACGCGCATGCTCGCTCAAGAGCTGTTGTTCGGAAGACAATCGTATTGCCGACAAAAATGCTTTGTAAAAATTTTTTGTCGGACCTACGGTTACAGAGATAATTTCAAAATAACACTTCATCCCTTCTTTTCAAAATGGCGGAAAAAGCTCATATGAATTTGAGGTCGAAAACTTCAAGTTAAGCTTTTCTAGACCCCCCCTGCATGCTGGAAGAAACAAATCTTATGTACTTCCATTTTCCATTTCAAATGTTTAGTTTGACTGGACTATGAGAACTGTATTCAGATTTACGACTATCTACTGAAAAGCACTTAGCGACACGTGTAGTCTGGTCTTATTCTGCTGAAAGTAACTCGTGTTCCAGTTCATCATGAAATCATTCTTTAGGGTTGCGGGATGGGATATTGCACTGATATTTTTTGATAGTTAAGGAATCTTTAAAGAAATACACATATCACACGGATTATTCTATACCGAAGTGAAAGAACGTCATAAACCCCTATTTTTGGATAGTATCAAGAAATTTAGAGTTGTTGGAACTTAACATTCACATCACTTTTGAGTGAACATATCGGAATAGTTGAAACCTTGATTTATCTGAAAAAAAACAACGATAATTTTTGGATTGCGCAGAAATTGAACCGTCATCCCTGTGTAACTAAGTTACCTGATACAGTTCTAACGAGCCAATATGTAATGGCTCCACAGCTTTTCTGTTTTACAAATGGCGGTCCAAAACCAATATTTTAGGGTCGGGTGGGGGGTAGTTCTTTAGTAGGATACACCGTCTACTACACTATTACCGTTATCTAAGCTTGTATTCTCAATCAATAATTTTGTATCTCAGTGGTAATAAATTACATAATGTATTATTAAAGCTAAAATTATTAACAGTGACTACGTCGCCTCGTTTGAAGGCAGTAGAAATTCAACAAAGGCGTCTGCATGGGTATACCGGTACATAAGATATATGGCGTTATGTTCGAGCTTTTGATTAATAAAAGTTGTAATAAATGATTTGGACTTAAATTATTATTGAGCCATGGGGTAATTAATTCCTCTACGTTGAAAGAATTATAACTTTAAAACAAAGTATTGATTGCTGTGAGTTTCAAAAAATTTGAAATCGTAAACGTTTAACGCTCACGACGAACATTTTTCATTTTTTAAAATGTAGTGAAACTGCTCAGAAATTTTTAAATTATTACACTCGGAATCATTGATCTCCATAAATGTAAATCTTTAGACTGAAACCTGTAGATATCTAATTTGATCTTCCAATATTTGAAACGTGCAAACTACATAACTACAATTTTTAATGCTGCGTATAATGAGTTATAATCTTAGAAGTACGGAAGTCTTTGAACAATGAACTTTAAGCTATGAAATTGTGAAATTTTGGCGCTTTGAAGCTTATGAATCTCCGAGTATCCGATAACTTGAAACACCAAACCTTGGGAGTTCTGGAACTCTGAATTATTGACATTATACATATAACTTGAATGTCTACACTGCGAAAAGTGAAAACTTTGAAAGGCGACTTGTTTCAAATATTAGAAAACTTCTGAGGCTGTTTTCAAGCGCCGAAACCCAGATACTTCAAGCCGGCAAATCTTTTAACCTCAGAAGCTAAAATTGTAGAAATTTGCGTTTCAAAATTCAACTGATTTTATGAAACTTTAAAGAAATCTCTTTTTGCATTACAACACTGACGATTTGTCTGATTTTTGGAAACTGATTATAAATTAGATATAGATACTTCAAATTACATTCGTTTTTGGTTACAAAAATCTAAGCACTGTAAACGATATAAAAATATGATGTAAAAATGATGTACTATAAAAAATTAAAAAGCTAAAGTGTACTGGTCCATTAGTACGATAACATTTATGTTCATTTTTAATTTTACTGCAATAAAATGTTCAAAAACCAAACAACTATAATAATAAAATCATCGTTGAATGTTTTAAGTGCAGTTGTAAAAAGGCACTTATATCAAATGGATGTTTGCGAACGCATCAATTTTCATTTGCAACATAAAATGAAACGACAACATTAGATGCAAACAAATATTATCATTTGTATTCCCAACAGACACGGGAAACGGATATAACATCATATTTTATCATACCGCGCAGTCCACTTGATCTTTTTTATACATCGTTTCTTGAAGTATGTAAAGTTGGATAAAACTACCCCCAATAGGTCTCTATAAAGATAAATATTTGAATGTACTCGCACATGAACGGATATGTACGAGGTTATTTTATTTTTGAAAAAAACTTCCTGTATTTAAAATAACGTTTTGGCATTTCTGATTTAGTAAATAGATAATCGTGATGAGTAGGCCGTGACTTTTCTAGGGTTTGTTGATTGAGTCACAAGTGTAACGGTTTCGGAGACACCGAGTTTTGGAAGTACAGCAAATTATGGAAAGGCTCAACTCTTTAAGGGAAGATATATTCCGCAACCTTTTAAAATCGCCGTTTCAGTCGATCGAACCTTCAAGGCTTCAATCAGATTTATTAATCCATATTCAATTGCCAATTACTGTATATTCAATTAACATTACCTAATGTAAAATAACTTTTATGTTGTGACATAAAGAGCCAGCTGGTACTTGTGTTTGATTATTTTAATAAACATGACCATGAAGGTTAATGTCATAGACTCTCGAGGCAATATTAAATGAAGATGATACAGATAATTAAAACACAATTAATTGATAAATTAATATCACTACAGAATTTAGGTCACAAGGCCGGCACCAGCACCTACCGGTTTGATCTAAATTAACGTTTATGCACTGTATAACCTGCACACCCACTTGCGGCAGCCTTGGATGAACTTAAGGTTAAAGGCAGCCAGTTAACTACGACAATAAGTTTTTGAACTTGGCTGCCTTTATTGTTAACTATTTGTTCTCAACCAAGGTTGGAATCCAAAGTAATTTTTAATATTCATCGATCCGATTAATTTGAAAAGTGAACAGGTACTCAATAATTTTTCATTGATGTAGATTCCCAAAGTTCCAGCGATTTACAATTTAAATGTTTGAACTTTTTTTGAGAAGGCTTAAAAACATTTTTCCAAAAAGCATCTCCAAATTTTGAGAAATTCAGTTGAATTCAGTTCAAGATTTGAGCATTTTCAAATTGTAGATTCAAGGAAAAATTACATACTACTAATTCTCCAAGATTTCAGAGTTCAGATTTTTTATACGGTTTTTCTGTAATAATTTTAGAGAGTGAGAATTAGAAAGTTTCAGACTTCATAACTGCAAGGGTTTAGAGCTAAACGTTATGGAATATTTCAATGTTATATATTTCTAAATTTTTGTGTTGTTTGGTGCTTGAAAATTTCAGATTGACAAGGGTATCACTGATTACTATAGGATTACAGATTCATAGAGTTCAGATTTGAAAGAAGAAATTTAGATTTTAAGCTTCTAGTGATTATACTTTCAAAATGGCGGGCGTCTAGATTTTAAAGTTTTAAATCTTGAAATATAAAGTTTGTGAGTTTAGCTTATCAAGACATCATAGCTTAATTTCAGAATCAGGATTTCATATTCCACTTTTATATTTTCGAATTTTTAGGTTCTAGTCTTTTTAAGTCTTAGATTTTAGATGGAAGATTAAGCAAGTTAAGCATATTTAGACTTCAGATTTTCTAAGTTGCACAGTTTTGCAAGGCCATGTTTGCCCCTAAGAATTTATTTTCTACTCATAACCTGACTTAAATACTTAAGAGGAACAATCTCAGATAGCGGTGCTGCAGCATACGAATTGAGCTAAATCACAATAATAAAATACCTATTACATTTCCATAGGCAAAAAGAAACGTTCGACGAACGATTAACATAGGCTTCAATCTAAAATTAGAGGCGCTACGGTATTTAAAACTTATACTTACGGTATTAAAATACACAACAGTAATGTGTGTGTGGAACCAACATGTGTAAACAAAAAAATGACATAATTACATTATACTATGTTTGTGAATATCAACTTTACTGACATATGGAGATTTTGCTTTGAGATTTCAAAGACTCACAGTTCAAACTGTAATTTGGAGTTTCAATAAAGTCATATCATAGTTGCAGAAATATTGAATTGTATAGTTTCAAAGTTTTATATTCCTTTATCATAGTGAATTTTAGTTTGAAGGAACTTCTAGTCTAACGAATGTTTGGTTCAATGGGAATTTTTCTTTAATTGCAGTTTTCGGACAACGGTGGTTAAGTCTAAGGGCGTTTAGTCCAACGGAACTGTTGATTTAACGGACATTTGTTCCAATTAAACTTTTTGTTCAATGGTACTTTTCGTCTGATAGTAATTTTAAACTAACTAAAATGTGATAGTTGAATGAATTTAAATGACGGTCGATATTGGTAACTTAAAAGACAGCTTCTGTTATCGCTTACTGGTGCCATCTGTTTACCTAGCGTAACTTAATCTAATCTAACTTAACTTAACCTAAAGTAACCTAACCTAACATAACGTAACCTAACCTAACCTAACTTAACCTACCCTAATCTAAACTAACTTAACCTAACCTAACCTAACTTAATCTAACCTAACTTAATCTTACCTAACTTAATCTAACCTAATTAAACTAACCTAAATTAACTTAACCTAACTTAGCCTAACCTAGCTTAACCTAACCTAACCTAAATTAACTTAACCTAACCTGTGTATTATTTCCCACCGGTTAGTTGTTGAATGTTAGTTGTGGTTTAGACGCCTTTGAATGCAGTCACAGTTTTACTGTTTTAGGTTTAGGTTAGGTTAGATTAAACTAGGTTAGTCGTGTACGTACGTTTAGAAATATAGGGAAATATAGAAGTTTTTAGTCAAAATATTTATTTATTTATCTCGTACATTCTAGCCACACTTGCTTTAGGTTTCATGGTAGATACGTTTCGATTAACTTCTGGTTACAAATAAAATCAATTAATCAACAAAAAAATTAAAAAAATTGTCTCTGTTGTAAAAAGTTGTATAATAATGTTTGCTCGTCAATAGAGAATTTAAAATAAAACATTTAACTTGTTGTTCATTTCAAAAGAAGGTTGTGAACCAAAAGTTCCATTGAGCAAAAAGTGTCATTTAATGAACAAAAAAGTGTCATTGAGAAGAATTTTATCTTATTGGACAAAAAGATTCTTGGATGAATAGTTCCGTTGAACCAAAGATGCCATTGGACGTAAAAAGTCTATTGGACCAAGAATCCCATTGGACATAAACTTCCATTGAGCCAAAAGTTTCATTGGGCCAAGCATTATTAAAATAAAAGTTCATTAGCCAAAAGTCATTGGACTAAATTTCGGAACTATAAAATCAACCATATAGTTAGTACTAATGTTCTGATATGGATAATATATTTAGAAGGTTCTCTACCACAAATAAAAAAAAAGATAATATTTGCGTTCAAATTCAGAACTCATAATTTTTAGTGTCCATTATCTTTTTTTTAATAGTTTCTGTTTATTATCTTTTTCCTCCTATTTCAAAGCTGTCAAAGTCCGTTTTAAAATGAGCGAACTCCAGTTTTCTTGTAATAAAATTCATTGACCAAACTTGCATATAATCACATAATTGTAATGAATTGCCAGATTATTGCAAAATCCTTTGCATTTTTAAACTAGAAAACATTTATCGATCGACCAAAAATGGTAATAAACACATAATCGCTATTTCAAGTACAACACTTGAATAAGAAAAATGTAATGATCGCTTTTATTTTAAAAACACGAAGCATCTTAATAATACCAGCAAAACCTGCATCAAATAACAAAAGCTTTACTCGAACCTTTTTTTCTTGCACATTGTTACATACACACATATAGAACAGAGAAGTTACATTATTCGTATTTGCCATGCATTCCACGCATAATTTTACCAGTCTCAAAACGTGCGAAAACCAGATTTTTACAACAATCATTGTTCACCACATGCTTTACATATTTACATATCCCTTGCAAGTTTGCAAGTCTCGGTATTCGGTTCAATTATTGTATTGTACTTAATTGGCAACATGCAAAATTGTATACACATACACATACAGACAATATACAAAAAGAAAGAATCGTTGCGAGTTCGTTTGTATTCTAACGAGCAGCATTCCAGAAAGAACAACCAACGTTTTGTGTTTGTTCAGTTTTTATATTGTCTAGTGATGATGATTGTTGCCTATGGCTTTATGCTTCGTTAAGTCTTATAGATTGCAATCAGATTTTAATTATGAGTAAGGAAATGAGCACTCATCTAATTAGACTGATTGTTCTTTGAATTTTTTTAAAATGTGTATAAAAGCTGATGAAGAAGAAATATTACATTTAAAATCACTAATTACATTAATTAATAAGATTTTACAGCTCTTTCGAGCTATGTAGTAAATATATGGAAATGCTATAAATATCACTATTTTTTGCTATTAATGTTTATTCAAGGTTAGCATAATATGAAAATTTCAGAACGGTTGAACTCAAATGAAAACCATCTACTTTCCGCTAACTTTGAGCATGAACAGTCTCTGACAAGAGAAAAGTAAAAAACGAAACTTTCTAAATATAATAGAAACAATCAACTTCAAAAGAAATTCCTACAGAAAACAATGTCACGACAAAAAATAATCTCTCTCCTTATTCCTCAGGTACGCTTTTTTGGATGTTCAATCGATGACTGAAATAGAACCTTACAAAAGCAATCTCAAGTCGGCCAATGTTGTACCAGTGTCAGAAATCTTTGCATGGTTAAGGTTTGTCTGTTCAAGATTGATGGGAAATTATTTTATGCAAACTCGCACAATCTTTACTTTAAGAAATTCAATATGAGCAATCACAGAGAGTTATATGCAGAAAATTCTTTTATACGACAGGAAATCCGATATCAGATCAAGATGTGCTAAACGTAAAGTCGATCACGTTCCGATTGTTCTGCATAAATTGCCAATCCCAAGCTGCTCGAATATTAAGCGCCTAGGAACCATACTTAAAAGCCTATTAAAAAAGTGTCATATAGTACAACTCGAGTTACAACCAAGCTAAATATATCTCGAAAAGCTAGACAGGTAAAGTTTGTCTAGAAATCTATGAAAATGACTTTTAGGTCCGTTCTGGTTCACCAGCCGCAGCCTTTCAATTTCAGACCTCGCTATAATTTTTTAACACTGCTGTCCGGGTCCTTATTCGTAGAAATCGAAGTTGTAGTAATAAAACTCTCATGTGACAAATTCTAGATGAATAAGAAATGGAATACAGATCTGGTTATTTGTTTCCTTCAACTTCTATATTAAATTGAGAGGCTGCGGTTGTAAACGAACCAAAAGCCATTTTCATAGTTTTCTAGGCAAACTCTTAAGATTGGTGCCTTTCTTCCGCAAAAGCTTGATCTGGTAGGGTTGCTATCTACAAATTAATTTTTTCGGAACCTTTAAGGAAACTTCAATTAGTAAGGCCTGTAAAAGTTTTCTGTATTTATTGAAAACAAAAGTCACAGCGGATAAAACAGCTTCCAAGATTAAAAAGGGAATTAACAATAATTCTTGAAGTAAAGATAACATTGGTATTGGTTGCATTAACGAAACAGGCCTAACTTTTAAATTAGGGGGTCGCATATCGTAAGATTAAAAAACCCGTAATTTCGAAAAAAACGCCTTCTAACCTCACTTTAACTTTATATATATCTTTAATCTTTAATTTGACCTGTTGCAGCTTCTAACCAAACTTAACTTAATCTTATGTCTTTCACCGGAATTTAACCTAACCTAATCTAAACCTATCCTCCGAAAAACCGACTCATCCTTCTTGATCTCTAACACCTGGTGACCACTCCAATAATTATAACAGCGTATCGGTAGACAATTACCGCCTTCTCTCTACCTACTGACAACAAGCTAAAAACCCTACGCAGTAACTCATTCTCATCGGTCCTTACTGTTTGTCCAATGACTTTTTGTCTAATGGAGTGTTAATCTAATGGTATTTGGTCCAGTAACACTTTTAGTCCGATGGACTTTGGTTCAACGAGATTTTACGTCCAGTGGTACTTTTGGTCCAACATAACTTTTCGTCAACAGCAATTTATAAGTAGATAGCAATTTATAAGTCAAATATTTTTTTTTGATTGACGAGAAGACAGACACTATTACCTAATTTTTCACAACAGAATAGTTCTGTTAAGAATTTCTAGAGTTAATTTCATAGGCAAACTGATAACATCGAAAACTTTAGGTTAGATGTTCAGCTTAGTTGTTTAACTTGATTCAGTTATTGCATTTTTTTTAATTGAACTGTGAAGGGACGAGGCAAATAGAGTAAGATCTTAAAGACCCATTTATAACATCGCAGTTAGTTCATTCGTACATAAGCCTCAAATTAGACCCAACTGATAGAGCGATATCAACCATCAGGACATTAGCAACTGGAGTTTCCCAGAGGTCTCTATTAATTGTATTTAACATGCCACATCCAGAGGACACCTTGCACGCGGACTACATGGCTCTTCTCGTGAGATCCTATTCCCCTAAGATAGCAATTGAACGACGTGCAACTGATTTATCGTAGAGGCACTGGATGATTAATTTTTCGAGTGGAGGATCTTCATTAACTCCGACCGGACTCGGTGAGAAAGATCCCAACTAACAAAAGTCCCAATAATTTGTCATCGTGTAAAATTACAAAAACAATTTTTACATAGTAATAATTCTTAAAGTGGTCGTTAAATTTTAAGCGCGTTCGGGATGATGGTAGTAGATATTATTATCACTTAGGACTTTCAGGTAGGTAGGTAGGCAGGCGTCCGTCCCATTATTTTAATTACAAAAACCCTTAACGTTATACGACGTAAAAATGTTCCTGATATACGTCAGGATAAATTAGACGAGCTCCCTGATCCTTTCCTCCCCCTCTTTCGCTCCACCTCATTCTTTTGTAATATAAGATTCATTTTAACAAAATTACTTTAATGCCACTTCACAGAAAACGGAGATCTTGATGGTAAACAAGACGAGCTTGAATATAATAAGAAGTAGGATAGCGTGCATACCATACACACCAACCAGAAATGAAACGATTATTTAATCAACATTTTGTATACACAAGCGCCATCGTTACGTCGCTTCAAGCAACGCACATCAACGTTGACGTCACTGCACCGTTCAATATGTCCGCGAGGCTCTATCAATGCCAGAAGAGAGATATCGTCCAAGTATGCTTATATAAAATACCGGTCAGCCAAACGATGCGTGAGCCGATCAAAAACGATACTTTCATAATAATCGCATACCCTGAACACACACACACGTGTATGTGTGTATTATATTAGTGTAACATTGTATTAAGATTCTTTAGTTGATAGGGTAACCTATTAAAAGGACATTTATTTTGCGTCCTTAAGAATTTTATTAATTTTTGTCTAGATATTCACTTATCGTCAGCTACTGATATTTAATTGTTTGTTTGATCGATATACTGAAAGGAAATAATAATTATTTATTTATTATTAATAATTTACTTTAGTACTTCTATAACAATAATAATCTTTGGTTATGATTACGTCAATTACAAACATGCAAATAAACTTATCATTTAAAGATAATATATATTTTTGAAATAAGAGTGAAAGCTGAAAATCAGTATTATTTTCTCCTCTGTTTAAAGCCACGATTAATCAGCTGCTATTTACGTAAATGATCTTATTGAGAATCTTAAAATGAAAGAAGCTCTTGCTTTTTGCCGATATCAGAAATAATATAATAATAACTGATCAATTACATCAATGCCTTCATAATCCCATTAAGAAAGCTCAAGTTCTTTTGCTCTTACTTATTTTTCTTATTATTATTTCTTATAAGGATAGGTGATACAATTTTTTTTAATTTTATTATGAATAGCCTACCAGGTGATATGGATTACCTAGATGGAACGTCCGGAAGAAAGATTCACGCCGTTTAATGCATTATTTTAATTATTACCTGAATCACCCGGTATATTAGCTCACTTTCAAAAAATCGTGTGGAAGAATTAATGAGTGGTTTTTAAGATCTAAATGTTCTACACTAAAAGGCTTTTTGCTTTTATGTAAAACTGGTGAACCAGGTAATTGCTACTACCCATTACCTGATGAACCAGGCTCCAGAAGCTATGAAGCTTGTGCGGGAAGAATGGGTGATTATTACTATTACGCAGTCCAACGCGCGGCTGCAGCCGATTTTATCAGATGATATTAGCACAAATCCCACATTTGTGTTACAGCTAAGGAAAACTGCAGAAAACCTTAACCAGATCTGCCGATACCGGGAGTCTGTACCTAGTCCACCACTGTAGTTCAGTCACCAATGGATCTATGTTAGTGTTATCATTGAATATGAGTATTAAAAACTTTCGAATTCAGTTTTAGAAGAATAAACCCAGATACTATGAACTAATGCAATTTTGAACCTTTGATACGAAACTAAAACTTTCAAAAGTTGAAAGAATATAAATATTACGGACGGTTGGAATAGAAACTACTAGAGACGGTAAGAATGACCAAGTAGCAGATTATGAAGCTGCCACTGATTAAAAAAGATAACGGACTTGCCTTGCCGCTTGCTACTCTTTTTACATTTTATGGAATTTCTTTTCCAAAAGTGCGTTTAACGCCTTAAATATACAGTATATAACAAAAGTAATATAGAGTGTGACACAAAAACGAATAAGTTTTGCGAAAACCGCCAAGACACGATGGTTTTTATTTTTTGATAGGGTAGTTTCCCACGGTGTTTAATTTTACATTCAATTGTTTTTTAGCTTTGTCGTCATGATCATTTTTTTTAAATAAGTTTTTTCGTTAGGATTCTATAGAGCTTACTTGTCTGAGCACGCTGATACCCCATAAGTGGGCGCTGTTACCTACCGTCTAGAAATTATGAAGCGATTTTTCCGAGAAACTCTTTAGAAGTCTTCCTCTGAAAGTCTTACTCTTCTAAGAATAAAGTAGGAATCTCAATTAAAAAAAACATCATTTTAATTGAAGGTAACATTATAGCAAAAGTTTAGAAATATTAATTGACTACAATAGTTACCATTACCATACGAAGCTACCATGCTTGCTTTGCATTTGTGTCATACAGAAATTTATTTATATGTCCATGTTTCTACTGTACCATGGTCCATTAGCCTGTGCTCTTATTTCTTTCCCATCTCTCCTTCCATGTATCTATAGTTTTCTTTCTTATTTGTTTCGGGTGTTTTATCCACGCGGTTTGTTTTACTTTGTACTTCCACCATTAGTTCGATCGGTATTATAGCCGCTATTACTTGCGCATTGGTTCTATTGTCACTGATTACGCTGTAACTGTTAATTTTCTTTGTTCCTTTATAATTATTTTCTTGTATTTTTTGATATCAATACCATTTCCCTACGCTGTAGCTCCGTAAAATATGATTGAGTTTCCTACTGCGCAGAATTATTCTTTTCATTTCACTCGGACTATTTATTTTCGGTATTTACTTTTCTCTACTTTCTCGGCAATGTATGTGACATCCTTCTTCATCCTGCAATTTATATTGGAAGGTTATTCCCAGTTTACTCTTTAGACGCTATGTTTGTTCCTTCCATGTTTAGTTCTACTTTTTTAAGTTTGTTTAATATTACCATATCAATTTTTTAGAAGCATTGATATGGATCTTAGAAGGTCTTCCGACTTTGCGCTAACAAATAGTATCATATCGTCGGCGCAGCATAGCGCTATGGCTTCTTTTGGTATCTTTGTGTTTGCGACTTTATCATAATATAGGTTTCATAGTATCGGTCCGAGGACTGAACCCTGCGGGACGCCACAGCTTAAAATCATTCCATTCGTAAAGTAACTACACAGTAGTCTGATGAGATATTCCTTTTGTATTTCTCCAATAATTGGTCCCCATTCTTGCACTGTTAAAAAAATTAAGTGAAAAATATTGTTGAAAAACATTTTCAACAGTGGGTCTAAGATTGATTTCCCCGTTCTAAATCCAAATTATGTATCTGAGATATCTCCTTTTTTTCCAGTTCTTCTATTAGTCTTTAATATAGTATTCGCCTTAACTTTCCCCAGTGTATCCAGTTATAATATAGGCCTGAATTTCCGCTTGTTGGTTTTTCTATGACACACTGTTTTGCATTTTTTTCACATATCTAGATATCTTTCTTTTCTCTATGTTTTTTTTTAAGTTTTTCATATTTTCCAGGCTTTTCCAATAGTTCTCATTCTATGGCATCACATGTCGAAAATAGTAGTACTATTTTGTACCCCTGTTCCCAGGGACTGTTTTCTATCTCATAGATTGTTTTCTATCTCATAGATTGTTTCTCTGCATTTATTTTCTTTCGCCTTACAATCCGTTCTTTGCCTTCTTGTATTCTTCCATAACGTTCCAAAGTCATTTGCACTATGGTTATCAATGTTATTGTTTATCCTGTTTTCAAACCTCCTTGTATGCTTTTGGTTTGTGACCCATCTAAAGTTTGAGTTTTTCTTAATTTGAGTTTGCTTGTTCTTAACGTCAAAGATTTATGGTGCATTTATGGAGTGCATTTAGCAAGTGCATTTATGGAGGCTACAATTTTCTTCGTCGATGACGTTCCACTTTTCGCATCTCTTCGCCGTTTTATTATTGGCTATTTGCTCTACTCACTACTGCATGTATGCAGGTCTCGGTTATTCAGGACAGTAAGTATATATTCTTTCGCTGCAACCCATTCTTTAATTTTGTGTCGTCTATCATCCGTTTTGTACCGAACCCAGTAGCTGGGTTTATCATTTAGCTATTTATCGTCTGCAGTTATTATTATTCCTTTTTTATTTTTTCTTTATCGGTCACATATTTCGCGATACATTCCCATATTATTAACTTAACCTAACCTAACCTAATCCAATTTAACATCGCATATTTCGCGATAGCTTCCCATATTTCATCAAACTCTAGAAACCGAACCTAACATAACCTAACTTAACTTAACTTTACCTAATCCAACTTGACACCGGAATTTGTCATCGCATACTTTCTCATACGTATTTCCCATATTTCATCAAACTCTAAAAACCGAACTTAACCTAACTTAACTTTACCGTACCTAACTTAAGTTAACCTCTTCCAACTTGACACCGGAACCTTCCCACACTTCAGCAAACTCTAAAAACTGAACTCAACCCAACCTAACCTAACCTAGCCTAATTTAACCTAATCCAACTGACACCGGTATTTGACATAGCATACTTCGCGATACTTTTTTATATTTCATTAAACTCTAGCAACCGAACCAAACCTAACCTAACTTAACTTAACCTAATCCAACTTGACACCGGAATTTGTCATTGCATACTTTGCGATACTTTCTCATACGCATTTCCCATATTTCATCAAACTCTAAAAACCGAACTTAACCTAACTTAACTTTACCATACCTAACTTAAGTTAACCTCTTCCAACTTGACACCGGAACCTTCCCACACTTCAGCAAACTCTAAAAACTGAACTCAACCCAACCTAACCTAACCTAGCCTAATTTAACCTAATCCAACTGACACCGGTATTTGACATAGCATACTTCGCGATACTTTTTTATATTTCATTAAACTCTAGCAACCGAACCAAACCTAACCTAACTTAACTTAACCTAATCCAACTTGACACCGGAATTTGTCATCGCATACTTTGCGATACTTTCTCATACGCATTTCCCATATTTCATCAAACTCTAAAAACCGAACTTAACCTAACTTAACTTTACCATACCTAACTTAAGTTAACCTCTTCCAACTTGACACCGGAACCTTCCCACACTTCAGCAAACTCTAAAAACTGAACTCAACCAAACCCAACCTAACCTAATTTAACCTAATCCAACTTGACGCCGGTATTTGACATAGCATACTTCGCGATACTTTTTTATATTTCATTAAACTCTAGCAACCTACTCAGTAACTAATAGTTTCTCATTCGGCTGAAATTGTAAAAATATTAATAAGACACCTTTAATTAGCGAATCGCCATAAAATAAAAAAAAATAGTGCGTTGATCAGAGAGATCTTATTCCCAAAAGTACAGCTTGAAATGAAAAATGAAATGGAACATGGCCTTGCTGTGATCCCATTTATAAGTGAAAACCGAATGCAGCGATTTTTTTATCGTTTAGAGTCTGTAACGCAACCCGCAAAACAACGGGAAGTGGTGGTCGATCGTCAGATGAATTTTAGTGTAAGCACTTTTACTTATTGCAATTACTAGAGCACTATACTTAGCTAGTCTCTTTACTTCGTTAGTAATAAATTTCAATATCTTCGCAGAGGCAAACTGTTAACGGTTATTAAAATGATTAAAAAATCAAAGAATAGTTTTTATAAGTTGGTTATTTACAACACTGCAAATACAACCAAGGCATAGACAGCAAAATCCGCATTTTATGTATAAAAATAATAATGCCACTAACACGCTGCCACAGTGTCAAACCACGACATAAATCCGCATCTGACTGAAAATATTCAATTTATTCTCCATGATTTATTATTTTAAATAAATGGAAATTCTGATAATACTAATCCGTAGCCATATATCACGAGATATTGAAAATGAAATTTTTTATTTGTTTCCTTCACGTAATAGTGGCTTATAAAGCGTTTACATAAACATAAATAATAATCCTTCTGCTTTGTAGTCATCTCCGGTTGGTTAATTTACACAAGTTTATAACAAGTATTTTCACTGCTTGTAATACACATAATTCACTAACAAGAAAAAAAAATGTATAAGCACCCCATTTTGCTAAAACCCAAACAAGAATAAAAATACATTACAGTATACATCAGAATGCGCGTCGGTTGCCTAATTAAATCTTACCATTGTCAGTAAATCAAAATAATACGCGGTCAGACTTAACTAATTACTATCTGACGGAGTTAATTAATTATCAAATTTGGCATAACACAACAACCATTATAATGGTAGTGGCGAAGCGTGTTTGATTCGTGACCATAATTATTATAAAATTAAGTATCTGGAGGGTGCTTTAATTTATGGATTGTGTGTGGATTATAGTCTGCTGAATTTTTTCCTTAACAACGCGTTAAGATGTTTACACGAACTTGTATAAACAATTAAAAATAATTTAAATGTAAATTAATTAAATTAACATTAGATCGAATGTAATGGCTAATGAGATAGTAAAAATATGGAATGTTAATTAAGAGATTTGCATAGGTAGGATACGAGTTGAAAATTATAAACAAGAGATAATTTAAGAAAGAAAAAAAACATCACTTTTGGAAATTTAATTAAGATATTTTTCTTACCTATTTCAAGGTCTTTACTTTTCCATTTTTCAATATATAATTTTGTAAAATTCAAACATTTTAATTATTTCTTTCTTTTGCAGGTAAGCCCAGATGATGAAATTTCCCATTTGGAATTAAAATGTCTCAAATGATAACCATGAAAGGTCTCGGTAAGTTAACGGACAGAAACTAGTCGAGAAAAAGGAGCAATTAATCACTTCTTTTTTTTAATCAAGTAATGATCATGTTCATTTCAGAATTTATTGATTTTATAGACAATTCCAATTTTCAAGTTTAAAATCAAACGACTTGACCTAATCCAAAACGAATGGTCTCATATTTTTCTTTTCATGGAGGTTTCTTCTCTATATAGTAGTTGATCATTCAATTTTAATATTCGTCACAATAATAAATATACCATGGTTAACATTTATGGTAATGATCGGTGTCAAATGAGCCCAACCTTTGTCTTATTTTACAAAGGTGTCGTATTAGTTTACACCTATTGATGTCTTTGAACGTGGTACCTGTCATAGTAATTCATTTAATTTTATGGGTGTGTGAATGTGAAGAGTGTGAGCAGGTTTTCTTTTTACTAATAAAACTACCCATTCCGTCTTATTTATTTTTCTTTATTTATATAATTTGTATTATAAAAAATACAATAGCAGGTATGTTTCTGTCAGCGCTACGCCCTTTAATGGGCATATACTAAAAACGTAGACTCGAATCGTCAAATAAAGCATTTATTTTGGAACTGTCAAATTTTAATACATTTTAATTGAATTTGTAGTAGTAAGTAATACACATTTTAGTAATTTTAGTTGGGTTTGTATTTGAAAATTTAATTACTTGCGTTTATGTATAATTGTATACCCTTAGCACTTAAAATTGAATTCACCTAAATGAATGCGACTTAATTTTAATTGTTTTAGCTCCTTTGGATAAGGTATGAAAGTTGTATGAGTGGTAAAGTATGGGGGAGCGTAATGTACTTGCTACAATAGCTCCATTACCTCTGTTGCACTACCATAAGAGTTTGTGTGGAACCCCGACACTACAAAATGCGGTAAAAGGGGAATGGATTATGTGTGTGTGTGTGTGTGTGTGCGTGCGTGCGTGCGTGCGTGTGTGTGTATGTATGTATGTATGTATGTATAGTTCGCTGTGGTTGGGATTAATAACTTAATAATTTATTATTTTATAACATGAAATAATATTAAAATATTTTTCGTTAACAAAGTCAACTTAGACATATTTTAACTCGCCATTACATAAATTAGTCCCAAACATATTTTAAAACAAACTATCTATTCAATACACAAATTACACGCCCATGCGGACAAAGTAATAGCTAAATTAGCGCATTAATGTCATCACACTCATAACCTAACTTTTCTAATAGGTAAATGCACATTAATACAAACATTTATTTATGTCACGTAATGGTAATCAATTTGGTACTAACACAAAAAATATAATATACAACACGTACGCAAGATACATACAAATACAGGAAAATAGACAATTTGTAGTTTCATTATTTTCGTATAATTGCCAGTTATTAGTTTTTAATTTGTTACAAAAGGAAGTTTTGTACTAAATTATGTTTTAAAGACCAATTTTGGAGAAACAATACACGACACGCACCATAATTTACTGCTGTTGAAATTGAAACTGATGTATACACATAAAAACAAAAGGTAATTATTTCATATTGAAAAGTTATTAGTTGCTACTACATTATTGCGTTATTGTTAACTAAATAATTTCTAATAACTAATGTAATTTTTTATTAATTATTAACTTCTGTATGTTATCTTCTACAATCAGTGCTGATAACAGCATACAAAGCTTCTCTCTATATATTTATTTCTGTAGATCAGTTTACGTTTATCAGTTTTCAGAAATTGTGTGTAATTGTGAAAACTTATTATGGAAAATATATTTTCAAGTGAATTATTTTAATAATTAAGTAAAATCAGGTAAGTTTTGATATTATATTGAATTAGAGAATTGCATGTAAAAAGAATCTTCACATAAATGCATTATTTTGACAAGATTAGTTTTAGCAAGACGGTGCTACTCACCGTGTACCTTATACGCCTTTATAGTCTTGGAAAATAGCGAATTAAATAATTCATTGCATTGATGAAGAGTACAGAAAAGTAACAATTAAATCGCCGAAACCATTTGGATCTACCATACTTTTCATTTATGTTAATTGGATGAAATTTTATGTTAAAAGAAAAGTTAAATCAAAAAATTTTTTACGAGTGTAAGGAAGAGATGAGTAAAGCTCTTGCGGCGGTGGAAGATCTTTTTGCCAAATAAAAATTGTAATGTCAATATTTATTTTTAGCTAGTCACAAAATCCCTGAGCATTTTGAAGTTCGGAACAGAAATGTTGCTCCAACCTAGCTGTCTATATATAAGGTAACAGATAAAACGGACATAATATAAATCTGTTACGTGCTAATTTTGTAGCACCCTGTATAGCTATGCGTTTGTGTTAGTTTGTATAGCGTTTGGGGATTTTCGTATTCACTCTCCGTTATCAATTAAACAAATTATCAAATCAGGTAAAACAATTTTAAAAAATCAGTCAAGTGTGGTTCAATCAAGAGAATCCGAAAATCCCTAAACGCTATACAAACTAACACAAACGCATACATACAGTGTGCGACGAAATTAGCACGTAACAAATCTTAAAATCGTTTGTAATTACATTCCATGTATTTTTCTGTAATTTTTTATGTTTTATTGTAGGTCAGTTTAGAGGCTTTTAATGGTAATACGATAGGTCAAACCAGATATTAAGAGTTTAGATTAGGTTTGGTTAGAGTTCCTAAATATAAACTGAGCTCTGTGTTGTTTAGAGTTAAGTCACGCATGTCAGATTTTCCTAGTGACATTTCATACTTTGAAACTATTTATTAGATAGTTGGTAATCATGAAAATTAAATTAAACTGTCAATATGACATTCATGTAAATCTGAAATTGAGTACAGTTAATACTTTATTAAAAGCTCCCGTAAATTATTAGATAGTAATTATTGATATTGAGGTGTTTTATTTAACAAAATAAAATAATATAACCCCAATATCTTTTCTTTTTCCCAATGGGCTTCAGGACTCAGGTTTAATTCGATAGAGCACGGGATAAATGAAATAATAAAATCTTATTGATTCCTATACCTGGAATAATAGTATATTATTTTAGTTCCGTGGATATACGCTATTTTTTGCACTCCGTTTTGCCTAATACATTGAGTTAAAGTTATATTATATAAAAAAAGAGTTAAAAATGCACAATCTAATTGTATAGTTGTTAAATAAATGCAATTACAATTACAAAACCGATTGAAAATGCTAAGTATAGTATTGCCAGACGATTCAATATTAAAATAAAATTTGATCTGGTACAAATTCCTCTATCCGTACATCTACGAACAACCTGACATCCCGATTGTACTCGAAGAAGTGAAGGTTGATAATCTAACAGCTTCCACATTATTTCATAAACCTTAAGATTGACTATTTAGTTTTGTTAATTGTGCTTATGTCTATGTCATTGTACATATAAATCACAATAATTAGCTCATATTGTATTTTGAATTTGGTTAAACTAGTATTTTGAATAAACTAGTTGGCATAGTAACATTAATTTGTTTGTTTACTTTTAATCCCTCCAGAAACGTTAATTGTGAACATGCCGCAAACACACCTAACCTTACTATTGTAATTTTATGTAAATGTGTGACATATAATAACGCTTTGACATTACAAAAGTAAGGTTAGCATGTTTTGTGGTATGTTCACAATGACTGTTTCGCGGCCAACTTCGACGTTAAATTAACATTTGTTTTATTGGACTAAAAGTGACACTTTAGTCTTTCAGACGGAAGATTAAAATGGCACTTTTAGGCTACGGAGTGCAAAAAAGAACTTACTACCAAGATACTTGGACTTCCGCAACTGAATAACAGCAAGCTAAACTCTATATGTGCAAAGAAAAAGAAATGGATGCTTGCATACACATCAAATAAACACATAGATAAATTGAAAAACACAGTCTTTATTTTTATTAATGAAAATTAAAAAAATCTAATTCAAAAAAGAAAGTAAGAGAAAAATTATTTAAAAGTATTAACCTGACATAGGGCTATAACTGTTCTGCATTTGAGCAAACTGACATCAATCAATGTTATAGATTAAAAATATTTACAATTGTTAAAATAAATTTAACTTATGACAATTAAATTTTAATAAAAAAATTTAAATTGTTTTATTTAGTAGAATTTTATTATTGAAGAACTTTTAAAATGAGAAAAATGAACTCTGAATTTATTCAGATTATCTTTATAATTTTGTTATTTGAAAAATTTAATCAAAACCTTGTATATAAAGTATGTCGAGATCCACTTCAATCTTATTTAAATTGGTAGTACTGCATTTAATTCAGTCAGACAAGTCAAATATCCAAATCAATAAAGGAAATAAATTCTTCTTGAATTTATTTAATACATAACTCGTTCATTTGTTCCATACAATTATTGAATAACTAATATAAATCTTCTTTAATTTAAAATGTTCAGGTAAATATTCCTTATACTTTGTTGAATTTTCGTTTGTTGATGTACAAACATGTGGTTGTCACTTAACCTGACTTATTTTTCAGATTTTTGATCTCGAGTCGAGCGTGACTTCAACCAAAGCGTTTTATCGACTGAAATTGTTAATTTTCCCTGGCCTTTATATATGATTTAGCAAAAAAATTGCCGGCTACGACAGATTTTAGAAAAACAAAATCGACCGGCTACATTTATGACGTCACTTTACCAAAACAGCTGTTTGTAATTAACACTAATTTTAAGTCTAAAAAGATAGAATTGTAGCTGGCAAAATAACGATCAAAACAACATAAAACACTTATAGTCTAAAATTTATCATAACTGAGAAAATTAACAAAGACGATTGACGCTGCAAAATCTCATTAAACTTAATTACATGGAAACACAAAATCTGCAGCTCAATCCTAACCATCCTAACATGTGACTTGGGTTGCATAAAACATGTATTATTATGAGAACAATCTGAATGATCGATATCCTTTTATAATTTAGATTTTTTATATAAACATTTAGGTTACGTCTGCATGAATTTATCCTTCTATATTTTCTGTTTTAAAAATTGATAAATCTATCTGTGACCTAACATGTAGCCTTTAGATTAAATAATCCTAACATCCTAGCATGTCTATCCTTTATTTTATTTTATTACATGAAATAATTATATTTGTGTTTACGATCAAATCGTCTAATAAATTTTCAATCAGTTGAATTCATATCATCGCAATATATGTACTATAGTAGTTTTAAAAATTCGATATAAACAGTAAGTCAATTATAATGTGCACATTAACGTTTACATGCATAAAAACAAACATGACATAATGCATAACCTAAAATTTATAACTGACAGGATTTTGTCACTAAAGTAAAAAGAGAGAAAAAAGTATCTCTGTTTCAGACAGCTTAGTTTTGGCATACAAAGAGATAGATTTTGACATCCGGCCCTAACTCTAAAATAACGCAGTTAAAGTTTTTATTCAGGAACTCTAGGTTTGGTGATGGCAGATTAAACGTATACATCTTCAAATCAATTTGAAATTACATATATTTTTCTGTAGAGTGCATATTTTATTAGAGGTTATGTTAGACGTTGGTAATGGCTCACTACGATAGGTCAAACTAGAATTTAATATCTTAGGTTACGTTTGATGGTAATAGATAAAACGTATAAACCTTCGTTTGTAATTACATGTATTTTTCTGTAATTTTTCATATTCTATTGTGGACTAATTTAGAGACTGTTAATGGCACACTACGATTGATAAGTCAAACTAGAAGTTTGATTCAAATCATTTATAATGTATGTTTTGTAGGTTAATTTAGAGAGTGTTAAGGGCACACTACGATAGATCAAACTTGAACTTATGAGCTTAGGTTAGGTGATAACAAATAAAACGTATAAATAAATATGTGTCATTTATAGTTACATATGTTCTTATGTGATCAGTGTAGATTAGGTTGGAGATTGTTAACTTCACTTTACGATGGATCAAATTAGAAACTAAGTTAAGTGAGAGTCTAGGTCAGGTGAGGTGGTAATAGATCATGTCTTCTGTAAATTCTTAGTACGCCGTACTTTGTGGAAAACATTTTGAAAAATTTATTCCAGGAAGTACACTTGAGTTTAAAATCATTTTCTGGGCTTTCTCATGAAGTTATAAGATTTAGCAATTCGAGATCTGGTGCTAAATGAATTTGAAATATGGCGCTAAACAGACTGGGGCCGAAATATGTAACGCATCTAACTAAACCACAATATCTACTAAGCAAAATCGGCCGAAATATTTACCCTATAATTACCATAACTTATACTTAACCTAAAGCAGAAACCACTTTACCATCCACTCACCACAACGACTGTTTATTATCCAAGCATGTAAAAGCAATCATTACCTAACTTATAACTAATTTGAATTGTATTTATGTAATTTTATCTGCGACTGCTTGGATAAGAACTCATTACGTCATTCATTTGAGTTAGGTAATGAAGTTCATTATCTAACTCAAATGAATGACATAATAAGGCAGTCTAGATAAAAATTTGTATGACACACGTGGGTTAACGACATAATAGCACTCGTGTGATTTTACTACTAGGTCTTCATTCATTTGAGTTAGGCAATGAAGTTCATTATATCACTTGTGAGGTAATGAATTCATTACATAACTGAGTTATGTAATGCTTTATCTAACTCAAATGAATGACATAATGAGGCAGTCGTAGATAAGAATTTATATGATAAACGTAGGGTAAAGGCATAATAGCATCGTGTGATTTCACGACTCGATCTTCATTCATTTGAGTTAGGTAATGAAGTTCATTATATCACTAGGGAGGTAATGAATTGATTACATAACTGAGTTATGTAATGCTTTCTTTATCTAACTCGAATGACATAATGAGGCAGTCGTAGATAAGAATTTATATGATAAACGTAGGGTAAAGGCATAATAGCACTCGTGTGATTTCACGACTCGGTCTTCATTCATTTGAGTTAGGCAATGAAGTTCATTATATCACTTGTGACGTAATGAATTCATTACATAACTGAATTATGTAATGCTTTATCTAACTCAAATGAATGACATAATGAGGCAGTCGTAGATAAGAATTTATATGATAAACGTAGGGTAAAGGCATAATAGCATCGTGTGATTTCACGACTCGATCTTCATTCATTTGAGTTAGGTAATGAAGTTCATTATATCACTAGGGAGGTAATGAATTGATTACATAACTGAGTTATGTAATGCTTTCTTTATCTAACTCAAATGAATGACATAAGGAGGCAGTCGTAGATAAGAATTTATATGATAAACGTAGGGTAAAGGCATAATAACACTCGTGTGATTTCACGACTCGGTCTTCATTCATTTGAGTTAGGCAATGAAGTTCATTATATCACTTGTGAGGTAATGAATTCATTACATAACTGAGTTATGTAATGATTTCTTTATCTAACTCAAATGAAGAACATAATAAAGCAGTCGTAGATAAGAATTTATATGATACACGTGGTAAAGGCACTCGTGTGGTTTTACGACTTCATCGTGAAAGTTTCACGTACTCGTAACATATAATGATGCCTTTATCCCACTAGTAACATAAATACCTATTACGATATATTACTAATTATTTTTACGTATTTCGTTAGGTTTTATGTTATGCTATGTTTTACATGTCATGTAAACCATAGCTTTAAGTAGAATATTGAGAATTTTTCATGAAATTTGTTGTTCTGTCTCTCTGCAATAAGAGTTTTCTCAGTGTAATAAGAGTTTTTTACATTAACTTGCATTTTGAAAATATCGAAAGACTTTCCATTTTCCATATAACCTTAAATAAGGCTATATTGTAAATTGTAAAAGCATGAAAACTCGACCGCGTGGAATAAATTTTGCACCAGCATAGTTTTCTCTTAATACACTTTCAAGAGCATAGATGTACAGTAAATTTACGATTATGACAATATAGGGTAACTCGCCTGCAGTGACGACGACAAATAACTGTGCATAATAAATGTTACCACATTTATTACGGCACACATTACAACTAAAATGCGTTCACTTTAGCAGAACTTCCACTACCTGCACTCCTTTACACGCTAGGTAAAGTAAAATCCAGGCCAATCCAATTTATCTAAGTTAAAAGTTTAACGATTTAAATTTTACTTTTAACAACACTACTACTACTACATAGAGCTAGCTGGTTGTTGGTTGGTTGCGAGGCGCTAATGTGTAAGTTGGTAAAACCATTGTGTGGTACCTACCTATACAGGTACTGCTATGTATTTTATACATGTATGTGTGTGTATATGTACGGGCTCACTCACATAATAATAATTATCGCATTAGCAAAAGTAGGACATCCGCACACTCAACAACTTCCATTGTGGCTCTTACTACTTATCATAAAAACTTCGGTTACGTATTATACGTGGTATGACGTGTGCGTTATGCGGTACGCATCTTATTTACATTTTAATTGGCGGTATTTTTGTGCATGCGTGTGTGCGCCCGAGCGATTCATAGCTGTGTGTACATGTTGGAGATTTAATTAATATTTCTAATTTAAATATTAACCGTTATACGGTTGGTTGTATGCGAGTGTATACATAATTTTTAAAAGGCGTTTTTGATTAAGGAGATGATTTGCGATAATTCATGGGTTTTGAATATTTATGTATGGTAATTGGTACGATGCATGCGTGTTATAGCCTTTGGAATCATATAAGAGTCGGACGCAATTAACAGAGATGACATGCTGGTGTAAGAAGGACCTCATTTCCGTAACAAATTAATTAAGTGTTTGGGATTATTAAATTACACATTTTTTCTCTATAACGTTACTTTTGTGAAAGTATATTTATCAAGTAGGCTCTAACTAACACCTAATCCATCATTTCATTTCAACCTATACGTACTTGTCATCGCTAAGAATATGAAAAAAATTCAAGCGCCGCATCTTTTAGGTAGATTAGCTACACCTAACAATCAGTTTTTGGCTGGTTTTCATTCAGAACAGGCATCACTATAGCACCCATCATAGACTTCTTAGAAGAGATTTGCATATCCTCACATCCAGTGGCGTGCGGTCCATGGAAGCAATGGAAGCAACGCTTCCCTTGAGAATTTATTAAACATAAAAACCAATGCTAACAAAAATATTTTTATAAAATTATGGTTATCGTTTATTTAAATTTGTAATATTTAATATCAATTAATATTAATATCAATTCCGTACAACAAAACGTATAATTATTTAGAGTACTATTTCAAATTAGGCTCATTAAACTTGCACGGAAAGGTAATACCGGATTCAAATGTGTTACATACACTGCATATAAGCACTGCTTACAACTGCTCTTCTCTTAGCCTTGGCGTGATTCAGCGGGCGTGGTCATTATAGTAGACGATGCTCTTAGCATTGTTTGGCCGTTATTGTTAGTGTGCTTCATGCCCAAATGTTTATTTATTATAATTTGGTTCTTTGTTCGATTTAGTATTTGTTAAATTTAATGTTACTTAAGTAATGTAAATCTGCGAATGAGACTGTATTTTGTCGCATTTTATTATTTCAATTTATATAAGTTGGATTTTTTTAAAGACAAATAATTCTATTTAGTTTGCCTGTATGCAAATTTAAAATTGCATTATCGTCACGACTGCAAATTCAGCTGCTTCGGTGGAAGCTTCGAGTACCTTCGATACATCCGAATTGGTTCGATTTTTTTTGTTCAGTTTGTAAATTATTAATAAAGAATTTTCCGCATACAGTTTTGGGGAGAGATTACAAATTATTAAGAAAGGCAGATCAAAACCAGAACTTTCAAATTTAACAACAAAGATTAAAACCTGCACTGATATCTTGCTGAGAAAGACCGGAAAATCGAGTTGCAGTATAAATACATAGTAGTAGTTTTTTTAAAATAAAGAATAATAGTCAACAAATTCCCTAAGTATAAAGTGTAAAAGTTCTTCTATGAAAAAACTTTTAAGCTTAATAATTGTAACACTGTCTTTTTATTCTACCTAGCAGGGGCGGATCCAGAAAAGTATTTTGTGGGGAAAATTTTTGGAAAAATAATTGTTTTAATAAATAACAATTAAACAAACATTATTTGTTTCTATTCTATGTATATTTATGTTTAAATTGGGGAGGGGGGAATTATTCCCTCCCCGTTAATCAGCGCCTGTGCCTAGGTGTATTATAATTAAAATCGTGGTTGCTTCCCTAGCCTAAATTCTCACCGCACGCCACTGCTCACATCTACCTAGTTAGACTAAAATAATGCTCCTCTACCTTATTACGATTGCTGTATGTTCGATACTATAGTTGACATTACTGCCATAATGAAGTGCACCCAGTGTATTGCAGGGCTTAACACGAATGGCCCAAGATTCCACTTTTCTAAAGATTTATTGATTAATATACGGTGTGTCCGAGATAACATGATCTATATGGGGATCTTGAAAATCAGTAAGAAATACGAAGTCGGTTAAACTAATCTTCTCAGAACCGTTTTCGGATTTTAAAAATTATGTCTGGCGCACTAGATATGAGGGGAAAAGTAAAAACTGGTAACATTTTCTTTTTCTAATAACTTCCAAATTGACAACATGACAAATAAAAAGCCGAAAATTGGAATATTTACATAACAGGATGCTCTGAATCCATTGGTTAACCTAGAAATTTCTAAGACTAGCAGTTCTAGCTGGGCGATATTCAACTTTTTCTTTTTTCTAATGGGACACCATATTGAATTTTTGCGGATTTAAATGGAATATTTACCAAATCAAAGTTTCATAAAACTGTCAAAAAAGGAGTGTGAATATCGAAGCAAAAACAAATTTCAATACTGAAAATAGATATTTTCTTTCCTTCTCTGTCTGCTCTTCCATTCTCGTAACCTCACCTGTATTTATCATTTAAGTGTACAACAAGTCTCATTCTTGTGTGAGAGAGATTTAACTTTGGACAAATAGATTTTCAAAATTTTTACTTGATTCATTTTTGCATTTGGAGAACCATGTTCAAACCTTGCTTCCGAATCTTCATAACCAAGGTTTTATCGAAATAGAAATACATATTACATAAATAAGCGAATTATACATTTTGTATTATATTTTCACTTTTTCTGGAATCTTGGGTTTGGACCCTTTTTGGAAGGAGGCCTGCAGTGTGTACCTGGTACCACGTCCATTTCATAAAAATCGTTTTTTTTTACTCAATTCGTGTCCATCTAACAGGTTAATAATTTCATAAACACAGCTGATGTAGGTATACTGCAGTTAACTATGCGGAGGACGGACGACTTGAACCCAGTACTACAACTAGGATGGTATTTCCTCTCTGGATGCGCAGGAAATCCACGCTTTCCTTCATATTTTATACTAATAGTTGCCTTATGTCAGAAGCATTCCGAATTGTTGGATAGGACTTACCAATGATGGTGCTAGATAGAGCCAGCCCATTTTTTAATTATTAAGTTTTAAACTTCTTTACTATCAGATAAAAAGGATACAGTTTTGAATAGTTGACATTATGAATCAAGGCAGATAAGCAGTTGCATTGCCACCACCATTCTTCATTATTTTTTTGAAAAGAAAAATATTTTCCGATCTGCTTCGGAGCGGTTGGTATCAGTCGATAAGTTTATTGCCTATAAAACTAACACCCCTAAATAAACGCCACTTAAGTATTCAAAGTGAATGCACGAAGCCATTGGTCCATAAATAAACAAAACTTTATAGATGAATATCGTTTGCACTCTACTATAGATTCTTGTGCTTCATTTGATTGAGTTGAGACGATCTTGATTGCGGCATTTAAAATGCCCTTAGCTGTTTTAAAAGCAAGTAATCTCGAAGGCTTATTCGAAAAGGCAAGTCTGGCTCGCTCATATCAATTCTTTCACACAGGCAACGGGCGTGATGGCGGTATAATATTTAAAGTAGTATCTGAAAAACAACAGTTTTATGTCCCATAAAAATAATAATGAATGTATCAATAATTACACGACTTTTGTGGTATTCACACATATGAAATGGGTATAACGTCCATTTTCAAAAAAATCTTCGGAAACTTCTCTAAAATTATGTACAATAAATCAAAAGTTGCAGAACAATTAGTCTAAAACGAGAATCGTCTTGAACGCGTTATTTAACAATCACACCCGACTTACTCCCGATGACTTATTCACCCACCCTCTCTGACTTACCCCCCTCTTACCGACTAGACCTCGCCCACTTTACACACACTTACTTCAGTTTACCCCCTCTCCGCCGACTTGAATAAGTCGAGGGTAAATCGAGAAAATGGAAGGTGAATATACCTTCCATCCTCCGAATTCGCTTTTCCCCAACTTCCTCCTCTACTTACGTCCTCCCGACTTACTCATTCAACCACTTACCCCCCCCCCCCCTTATTTACCCGCTTTCGAACTAGGCGATCTGACCAATAGGAGAACGAGTAATTCAAAGAAATCAACAAAAACAGGAAAAACCTGATGTATGTACCGTACCCCCCCCCCCCAGGGAGTAATATCGATAATCTGAGATATAGATTAAGGGAAGCCCTGGAAAATTAAAAATATTTTGGAACCCGTTTGAAGTCAATCGATCAATTAATAATGGAGGAGCATCGGACTAGTGTCCTTAAATTTTCCACCAACTTAAAATGAGAGTACATACATTGTGTTTATTTGAAAACTTCCCACCTTCAATATCTCATAAACTAGATAAAATTTCAATTTCAGCAAAAATACGACAATTTATTTTCCTAGGGGTGGGGGGGGCTTTTAAATACAGCATTGCCAAAACTTTGCATCTCTTAAAATCTTAAATGGCACCCTCCCCAATGTGAAAATTATTTCACATACAAACCTTCAGATTGTTGTCAAATTTTGTTAGTACAGTCCTTTAATTGCAGCCAACTCAAATTTTGTTATTTTAAATGTTGATCTTTTTACTGAGATACCATTTTTTAAAGGTTACAGACAATACAAGAAGAATTAAAAGATCAACGTGATTATGAAGGAAACATGCTCCACGACGATTAGCTACATTTTCAGCAGAATGGAGCTTTAAAAGATGGTATCACAGTAACAAGATCAGTTTTTCAAATACATAATAAACTTAGGCAAGTAAAGGTCTGAACTGCCAAAATTTTACAACAGTCTGATGTTTGTATGTGAAATAATTTAAATGATATTGAAGGAAGGGTGTTAGAAGACTTTTTTCCCTATATCATAGCAATCCATGATCGGATTTCAATTTTTAGTTCCTTTAAAATGACAATTCACAATAAAGGAGTGCCATTTAACATTTTAAAGTTGGCGGGTTGAGGGGTGGGATGCAAACTTTTAACAATGTTATATGTTTAAATGTGGTTCAAATGAACACACTGTATAAATAATCCAGTCAGAAATAATAAACGACAATGGTGTTTGAAGTAAACTGACATTTTTTTATTTAATTTTTGAAAAGTATCTTGTCAGCCCGTTAGCTCTCCTTACGTAGACTAGTTTTCTTTTTAATTCAGTTACAGCATCAGTATATAGACTGTGCATTATCACACCAGAAAATTGTACAAAATAATCAGAGTCCTTTGACAGTGACAGTTGTTATTAAAGCTGAGTTCGGAAATTGCATCAAATTAATCCGATTGCTTGAGTAACTATAGCAACCATTGTTAAGACAATCAATCGTCTCAATATAGTTACTCGAGCAATCAGATTAGTTAGTTGTAATTACCGAACTCAACTTAAATTGATATAATTTTCTGGTGTTATAATACACATGAATTCAAAATTCCAAAGGCACCTTTTATGGAGTTACTTTTTGTTCAAACTGCATTAAGAATTGAGGGCAAGATCGCGCCGGTGTTAGAAGATATTAAAGGTCAAAGGTCTGAAAATTCGTTGTTTTGCGAATATCTCACTTCCTATAGCTCGGAGGTCAGTCAAGGCTATTATAAGAATTATTAATTAAATTTCTAATTCTTAAATTTTTAATTAATTAAAGATAATTAAATTTCCGACAAAAAAGGTTATATTAATTTTTTACGTACAGCGAACCGTTTGTGAGATATCCTGCAAAGAAGGCGTATAATGTACGTTGTATCCGTTTTCGCACCACCTTGAGGTAGAATACAAGACGCGTTTTTTTACATGGTTTCCTGAGTAGCCCTAATACATGTTTGTGTTAAAAAAATTGTATTTGCTACCACCAGATCAATGGGATTTCATCATGCTCAGTGGAATAATTATCGGAAGAATCAAAGACCGCTTCAGGCGCGGCATTAAGACATGATTAGCCCATGCCATGACAATTGCCGCAAACAATGGAGCAGGATAATCCGATTTATCTGCATCCGCAGTTTCCACCACAACCTTTTCTACAATTACAAAAAAATTTATTAAGAATACTAACCGGCGTAGGTGGTAATAGTTTCGTGACGGGCTCCAAGACATCGTTATTTAAGATCCACCCCCACTGTTGGGATTTATATTTTTCCCCAACTAGGTTTGGACCTTGTAATATACTTGTCTGCAGTGAGCCCAAGATCATTTACATCACAATAAATTTTTGATTGGTCTTTCTGTCTCTTTACATCATAGATATGGATCAAAACGGCTTTAACGTATTTTGGTTTTTGGGCTCCATATAAAATAAATATAAATATGGTAAAGATGAAGAACTCGAAAGAGGATAACGACGAAATACAAGTACATGAAATTAAAAAAGACAAAGACGAGACATAATTTTTTAACACTTAACATGGATAAGGCCTACTGGGGAAATCATGTTAAAGAAACACGCCTTGTATTCGACCTCGAAGGAGCTACCTTCTTTGCTGTATATCTCGCAAACGGTTCGCTGTACGCAAAAAATGAATATAACCCTTTTTGTGGTAAATTTAGTTATCTTTCATTTTATAATAACTTTAATAATCTCCGAGCCATATGAAGTGAGATATACGCAAAAAAACAAATTTCTTAACCTTTGGCCTTTAATATCTTCTAAAGCCGCCCGGCGCGATCTCACCCTCGATTTTTAATATAAAGTTTAAAATAACAAACGGGCGATTAAAATAAAAAAAATTAGTTCCGATTTTTTGGAACAGAAACCATACTATTTATGTCTAAAGTAACTGGACTACTATTTATATGATCTGCTTCAAAAGTTCCATTCGATACATGATGCTATTGGTTGGATGTCTCAGAAGCTACTATGCGTTAAATCTTGGGGTAGTTGTGTCAACAGGGGAATTGTCAAAGGAAAACAGCAAAGTCGTTTGAAGAGAATTGCACGTAGAAAAACAACTCGCTTGGGAAATAGTTGCAGTTTATTCTCTTGCGTTGCTAAAAGCTTTTTGATAAGAAACAGCTTATGAAAGTAAAATTTCTAGCATGCGCAAGCATGTAAAAGGGCGACCATTTGAATTCTTGCACGCAAGTGGCTTTTATCTTTAACAAGGACGGCCTTGACGACAGATCGAATTTAACACTAGGAATTTTTATAATTTGTAAATCATTCAAAATCATCAATAATAGTAAATTTAGTAATTATTATATCTTAAGCGACTCCATGGCAGGCAACATTTACGTGACTTTTCGCCACTGCACATAACAGCTTGCATAAACTTCCGTATGGATGATATGTAAATTTCAAAGCTTTTTGCGATTAGAAATTTCTAAAATATGTTCAGATAGTGTTATTGTATACAATTCTTACAACGTTTATTTCCCGGTTATAATTTATTTTATTAACTCGAAATCGATTTAATTCCTTACAATTTTACACACATTTAAGTGTGCATGCAAAGAAGCATTTACGTGCAGTTTAAGATAGGAGGAATACAAACATTTCAGTAATAAAACGAGCGTCGTAAATAGTCTTAACAAGTAACAACTACCGTACTAGCCCCGTCTTCAATAGGTAATGAATATGTTAATGTATTTACATGAAGAGAATTTCTACTTTACATGCATGTAATTTACGATGAACAAAACTTTGATATTATAAATCACAGAGAATTTTGCAAGTATACTATTACTAGTAGTTGTAATAAGACTTGCACGAAAACTGTATAACATTTGCACAAACACAATGGAGGAGAGAAGTAAATTGAGTTCCTCCAAATTAAATAGCATTTCATATGAAGCAGTAATAATGCAAGTTTGCTTTAATCGCTTTAATTAAAACTGATAAGATAATTGCTGAAAATTAACGAGAACACGATATTTAAAATCTTCATTTCAGACGGTATGAAATCAGTATATTTATTTATTCAGTGATATCATGTCAATCATTGATCCGCCACGTCATGTCTATTTAAATATTAACCCTTTATATCGAGAGAGAAACCAACTGTAATTTATTTGGTGGCATTTCCAACTCTCTTGGTAACATTTATAACTTACATTTTTTATAAAAGGATTGATTATACTTATTATTAAAGCTTGTACACAGAGAAAAATGTATTTAAATTTCATCAACATTTGTGTGGTATTGTAAAACAAATTGGTCTTAAAAAAGTGACAGGAACAATTTATGTAGAATTATAAAACAAGATTGTGTCATTTAGTTTGTCAAGATTTTTTAAATAATGTTTTCAATTTTTTGTAAGGATGTGTATAAACTCAAATATAACATTTTGTGGAAGTCAATAGTAATTTTGTAGAATCAAATGAATAAGTTGTCTATAAGTTTTCATAACAAATTGTGTTACTTGTTTAAACAGAATGTGTAATGTTGTTGGATACAATTTTATACAAAATTGTCCAATTGTTGCGCTAGTTGTGCCACAATTGCTTAATACTATTTAACACAATTACTTGTTTACAATTATACAAATTGTGCAATGCTCTGGCACAAATATTCTGTACAAGAGGTTAGGTATCACAAACAAAATATATATTTTTACATATACATATCTTTATTGTTAGAAAAGATAACACAAACTGAAAAATTAAAATATATGTAACTAATATGTATATAACTATACAATGTGTAGTATATACAGATATAACACTAAAATTTTCTTTTGCCGTCGCCTGTTTATAGTGTGTTTTTTGTAAACGATAATATAGGAAATCCAATGGAATTTTATCATTTTCCTCGTAAGTTTGTACCCTTGCAAATGTAATTAGAAGTCTTGGTATCAATCGAAAGAAGAATTGATTTTACGTCAAAAAAATATTAAACTTTATGAAGAAAACCAAAATCGATTTAGAAAGACTTAAAAAGCTTATTGATTTACTGTTTTTGGTAATAAGTTATTAAAAAAATCTGGAAGCTGAACGCCGATTGGTGTAGCGGTTAACGCTTCAGATTCCTCATCAAAAATCACGAGTTCAAACCCCGTCATCGTATACTTTTTTTTAATTGTATTGCTTACTAATTATTATTTTTAGAACTTTATTACAACGATTATTAATTTTTTTTATTGTTAGATATTTTTGCTACGGAGGTTTACCGTTACTTTTTGTACAATTTTAACTACCTATCAGAAAGGCAAATGAAAAAAGGGTATAAAACTAATAATCCTTGTAATAAAGTTCTAAAAATAATAATTATTAAGCAATACAATTAAAAAAAAAGTATACGATGACGGGGTTTCAACTCGCGATTAGAAATCTGAAGCGTTAACCGCTACACCAATCGAAGTTCATCTTCCAGATTTTTTTAATAACTTATTATCAAAAGCAGTAAATCAACAAGCTTTTTAAGTCTTTTTCTAAATCTTGGTTTTCTTCATAAAGTTTAATATTTTTTTGACATAAAATGAATTCTTCTTTCGATTGATACCAAGATTTCTAATTACATTTGCAAGGGTACAAACTTACGAGGAAAATGATAAAATTCCATTGGATTTCCTATATTATCGTTTACAAAAAACACACTGTATGTAAATCTCGAATTTACATTAATAGCGACAAATACAAGTGGCGACATCTATAAGATGTCATCCATAAACTTTGCGAAACACAATAATTAGTAGCAAGCAGTTTGAACACTGGATTATGATTTCATTCAAACTAAATATTGTATTTTTCTAAACATTTTTTTACAATTATACTTCAACATAATATGCTAACTCTTCCTCTACAACATTGTTCCAAAGAATGCAGAACTAAATCTGACTGTGTTAAATAATTGTCGTACGTTCCTGTTAGACAATTCATTAACGAAAACCTACACAACGCTGGACAATACGATTCTACAATTATAATATAAATTTCTCCAACACCGTTTTGAACAATCTTGTGCAAAGCTCTTATGAAGTATTTCTCTCTGTGTAAGGACTAACAAACTAAATAGTATTTTTAAACAAAACTAATTTACTATAATAATAAGAATAACCTATTTATTATCATTTATTTAAATAAAAATAAATACAGTCTAAATTTGTGCCAATTACCACCTTATCAATTATGTCAATAACAATTTGCTTTGGTGCTGTTATCGGAAATGTATGAATTCATTGTTTCACTTTCTATAAGTTTTAACCTTCTTTTTTTCCAATGTTTCAATATTACTATCTTGTATATAAGCACACGGCTTTGTTTTCAAGCAAAACCGCAAGTGTATTGTTTTGTTTAAAAATGTTAATGTAGCTGAAAAACCACACATACACAACGAAAAGCTTGAACTTGGTTGTAGCAATAATTTGCATAGCATGCAATGTTAGTGGTTGTGAATACTGGCATTGCAATTTTTAGCTTTGATATTAACAATGTAAAATCGGGATTATTTGCATTAAACCTATGTTGATGATAGTTTTGTTTTAAGGAAATTAGAATAATTGCATTCGGTATCATCAGCAAAACAAAACTATACAACAATAAATAAGAAGCAAAGGTGGCACTACCACTACAAAAATTTCTTTAACCTCCGTGATAATTATGGGCGTTTTCGGGGCTCTGGAGTTCAAAATAATTTTTGCAAATTTTGCAAATTCTAGTATAACTTTGAACCAGCGCTCGTTTTTCTTAATAACATAGACGCACGTGCTTGGTCACAGATTTACTGCATACATGTAAGATTGCATCTAATCTCTACAATGCGTCTAATCACGAACTTTAAGCTGTATTCCTAATAGAAAAACCGCCCTCAAAGACATATCAAAAATCATTAATTTTGAGATATCTCAAGGTTTCTTACATAATTGATAGGCTATAGAGCCTATATAATGCGCCTAAGCGCGAATTTTAAGCTGAACGTCTAATAGAACAACCACCCTTGAAGACATATCAAAAATCATTAATTTTTAGATATCTCAAGATTTCTTGCATAATAATTACAGGGTATTGATAGACTCTACAATACGCCTAATCACTAGCTTTAAGCTGCACCCCTAATAGAAAAAACCACCATTAAAGACATCAAAAATCATTAATTTTTAGATATCTGAAGGTTTCTTGCATACTAATTACGGGCTATTTATAGGCTCTACAATGCGCCGAATCACAACTTTAAGCTGCTGCACCCCTAATAGAAAAACTACTCTCGAAGACATATAAGAAATCGAGGCGAATTCGAAGACATATTAAAAATCATTAATTATGAGATATCTGAAGGTTTCTTGCATAATAAGTACGAGTTATTGATAGGCTTTACAATGCGCCGAATCACAAACTTTAAGCTGCTGCACCCCTAATGGAAAAAATAACTCTCGAAGACATATCAGAAATCGATGCGAACTCAAAGACATACTAAAAGCATTACTTTTGAGATACGCTGAAGGTTTCTTGCATAGTAACTACAGGCTATTGATAGGATCTACAATGCGCCGAATCACAAACTTTAAGCTGCTGCACCCCTAATAGAAAACATAACTCTCGAAGACATATCAGAAATCGATGCGAACTCAAAGACATACTAAAAATCATTACTTTTGAGATATCTAAAGGTTTCTTGCATTATAGGGTTCAGGCTATTGATAGGATCTACAATGCGCCGAATCACAAACTTTAAGCTGCTGCACCCCTAATAGAAAAACTACTCTCGAAGACATATCAGAAATCGAGGCGAACTCAAAGACATATTAAAAATCATTACTTTTGAGATACGCTGAAGGTTTCTTGCATAAATAAGTACAGGCTATTGATAGGATCTACAATGCGCCGAATCACAAACTTTAAGCTGTTGCACCCCTAATAGAAAAACTACTCTCGAAGACATATCAGGAATCGAGGCGAACTCAAATACATATTAAAAATCATTACTTTTGAGATACGCTGAAGGTTTCTTGCATAATAAGCACAGGCTATTGATAGGCTCTACAATGCGCCGAATCACAAACTTTAAGCTGTTGCACCCCTAATAGAAAAACTACTCTCGAAGACATATCAGACTCAAAGACATATTAATAATCATTACTTTTGAGATATCTGAAGGTTTCTTGCATAATAGGGTACAGGCTATTGATAGGATCTACAATGCGCCGAATCACAAACTTTACGCTGCTGCACCCCTAATAGAAAAACTACTCTCTAAGACATATCAGAAATCAAGGCGAATTCAAAGACATATTAAAAATCATTACTTTTGAGATACGCTGAAGGTTTCTTGCATAAATAAGTACAGGCTATTGATAGGATCTACAATGCGCCGAATCACAAACTTTAAGCTGCTGCACCCCTAATAGAAAAACTACTCTCGAAGACATATCAGGAATCGAGGCGAACTCAAAGACATATTAAAAATCATTACTTTTGAGATACGCTGAAGGTTTCTTGCATAATAAGTACAGGCTATTGATAGGATCTACAATGCGCCGAATCACAAACTTTTAGCTGCTGCACCCCTATTAGAAAAATTATTCTCGAAGACATATCAGAAATCGAGGCGAACTCAAAGACATATTAAAAATCATTACTTTTAAGATACGCTGAAGGTTTCTTGCATAATAAGTACAGGCTATTGATAGGATCTACAATGCGCCGAATTACAAACTTTAAGCTGTTGCACCCCTAGTAGAAAAACTACTCTCGAAGACATACCAGAAATCGAGGCGAACTCAAAGACATATCAAAACTCATTAATTTTGAGATATCGAAAGGTTTCTATAACCCTATAAATATATAGCGTTAACAATGTACATAATGACGATTCCTAGGCTGCACCCCTATTAGCAGAATAATCCCCAGAATTATACCAAAAATCGTTAATTTTCTGATATTTAAAAATTTATTTCACTATGATTATAAACTATTTTCGACAAAATAATTACAGGCAACTTTTATTATGTATCGCGTTACAGTGCAGAGTATGCCTTGGTCACGCGTGCGTTAACGGAGCGCTGTATTGTGCAACCGCACAGACATAACACCAGATACTCGCAACAAGTATCTCAGAATTAACGATTTTTGATATGCTTTCGAAGGTGGTTTTGCTATTAAGAGTTTCGCCTAAGAATCTGTCCTTAGTCCTGTTCTAAAGCGTTTAATTATCGCGCAAGCAATTTTGAGATATCTTGAAATTAATGATTTTTGATATATGTCTTCGGGAGTGGTTTTGATAACTGAAAATCGTGTTTAGGCGCGTTGCAACGCCTGTAATTATCGCGTGCGAAATGTTGAGATACATCATCATCAGTTGACGATTTATTTCCCATAGGTCGTCGAGGGTGGCTTTGCTATTATGGGGGTCAGCTGAAAAATCTGGATTAGGCGCATTGCGTGGCGCAGGAACAGCAGAATTTTTCATGTTATACAATAGCTGAGGTAAAGAGCTAATGTGAACTTTCAAGTTTCTAGAGCTCAAAAACTATAAGGTCTAAGGAGACAGGATTTACAAGATAATTCAATTTAAAACTGCAGTCCTCCCATCGCGCTGATCATCATCATCGCTGACGGTCAGCGTCCATGTGAAACGGGGCTAATAGTGTATTGCCTGGATCGCGTTCTTGGAATGAGAATTAATTTTATATAAAAAACAAAACAGGATCGTCCCGTTGATTTATAGGTTGGTACTGTTACAGCAAAAAAGCCATTAAGCCTAGTTGTGGAAAAATTCATAGTTCTATATCGGGGCAAGTTATACCATATGATAACCTAGGGTACGGTCTACAAAAAACATTATAGTATGCATCCGCCCCGATAGAAGCCAGTTTCAGTAGCAACTGTCAAAATCACCACACTTCAAAAAGAAATGAAGGCACACGATTAAAACTGGAAACTGTAAATTATTAACGTACATTTCGGCTTTACCCTATTCATAACCACGAAATCAAGTGACGCTTAATCAACTACATTGACGGTATGTCTCAATAAAAATAAGTGTCTAAAGTAAGGATATACCGCATGATCAAATTTTAAGAGGAGACATTAAATTTATGAATGGAAGGCGTTGTTGAATCTTCTTGGGGGCGCCAAAAATGCTAAATTACGGTTCAGGAAATACTTCCATTTTGGTATTTGCAATCTACATTGAATCTAAACTATCTACTATGAAGTCTAGTTAGTTAGATTTAGGATTATTTTTCAAACGTCGCTCAATTATTTAATGTATAGAATAATTTAAAACAATGGTTGATCTCGGCCTGGTTATTAATCTGACATTAAAAAAGATCGAAAAACAGTTACCTCAGAATTCCTTTAACTGCAAATAAATTCAGTTTTCCATTAGTTACTGGTTAATTAATTCATATTTAATTTCTAGATTAACAGTTGTTTTGTAAATCTAAGTGTGTTTCATTCCTCGGAGATGTTTGTTTTTTTGTTTTCCCTAAAAACATTATCTTCTGTTTTGCAAAGAAAATTTTGTGAAAGCATTTGCGTTAATTAAATTTCCTCTCTTGGCAAATGAATTAGAGAAGGACGATATATCTAACTATATAGGGTTATTGGCGTAAAGAACAAAGAAGTCTCCGTTAAAAAGAATTATTTGCAAGAATACAGTAAAAAAGATGTATTACCTGTGAAACCAACACGCAGTGTTTGAAGTCACTGTTTGCATTTGTACCTTTTCGCCATTACTTTCGAAATCTTTCATTTTTACAATAAATACACTAAAAGGGCCGGTATTATAAAACTTTTTACTTCCTAGTAGTGGTGGGTTCACGATACCACCCGCGTGTCACGACACTTGCGAGTCGAAACCATTAGCCGTGTGAAGTGTCGACTTCTTCACGACTCTTTAACGATACTTCGCATTTACACATCATGCATGCGCTAGTTCATATAATATAATTGAAACGAGCAGTCAAGATTCATAGCTAATACGTAAATCATAAACTAGGGATTAAAAAACAATTAGGTATATGAGTAAATTCTGTTATGGTTATATATTTATGCATTAAGTACATTAAAAGACATTAAATTATTTATACACCGCATTCGTTCTAACATTTGCTATAGAAAATTAGTATGGGAAATCTGAAATATGCCAAATAGTTCGTTCTCGAATAAAAGTCGGTGAGATTAATAGTTGCAATCGATAGATAAGATATTCTAACGTACTGTCCAAAAATATTACCCTTAATAACAATCCCAATTCTTCAAAAATTATAAATTCATGAATTATTTGCAAAACATTAATTTAAAAGCCGAAACCTGAAAAGTTGACGCAACGGCTCCGTGGTTCGATGGCAAACCGTGGCTTGCTAAACTGCACGGGCTGGTGGAATGCAAGATCGAACCCCGTTACAAGCGTAACTTTTTTTTAAATTTTATTTGTCATTAATCCTTAATTTAATAACAATTTAAATAATTTGTTATTATTCTTTTATTCGAAAAACGTACAAGAAATAATACATTACAAATAAAAAATAAAGATACCCAATTAATAAGACATGAATTCAAGAATTCTCATTACGTATTTATTTCAAATTAAAATAAATAAAATGTAAAATAAGTACTTGTCAATACTGAAACTTTAAATGTATTTAAATCTTCAGGATTTTAAGTGTTAATTAACTAATATTGTAAAAATTGGTTTTTGTAGTATGCAGTATGAAAAAGCATCGTCAGTTTTCATTTCTAATTTATTACTTCTTGTACGTTTTTCGAATAAAAGAATAATAAAAAGTTATTTATATTGTTATTAAATTAAAGATTAATGACAAATAAAATTTAAAAAAAAGTTATGCTTGTAACGGGGTTCGATCTTGCATTCCACCAGCCCGTACAGTTTAGCAAGCCACGGTTTGCCATCGAACCACGGAGGCGTTGCGTCAACTTTTCAGGTTTCGTTTTTTAAATTAATGTTTTGCAAATAATTCATGAATTTATAATTTTAACTAAAAAAATTTACAACAAAATAGTTTTATATGTACGTCTTATTCAATGATTGTTGGCCAGTTCAACAAATCTGCCTTTAATTTCTTTGTAAGAAGGATCAAGCAACTTCGAATTACACTCTAATAAGAGCGATACTGTTCGACACGAAGTGTCGCGACACTTCAAGTGTCACGACCACGAACAGTATCACGACACTCGACACCCAAGTTCCCATCACTACTTCCTAGATAAAATTTACTTTGAGAGTAAATTCATTTGTTCTGTCAATTTCATATGCAAATTGACAGAATAAATTAATTTACTCTCAAAGTAAATTTTATCTAGGAAGTAAAAAGTTTTATAATACCGGCCCTAAACAAATCATTTGTTCAGCTCTTATTTGTATTCTTGATTATGCATTTATCTAACGGATTTTACTTAGTTTTCCTTTGTCTTTTAATTAATGTAATCAAGAAAACAAATGAAATGAATCCTCAATATCTATTAGTATGTCATGATGTAATAGCGTTTTACTCACAAAGAAGTAACAGCCGTTATTTCCGATTTAAATTCATTCCAAGTAATTACCAGATAGATATCCCATCTTGTTGCAGTAGGATGTGAATCATACAGAAAGTGTTATTTAAAACGGGTATTACATGGGCAGTTTTGAAATACACACATAATTTTAATCTTTTTCATCTCAAGATCAGGTAACCCGGTCGGCGGATGTATTATACATAATGTGAGTCCTGTAATTGACTCATTTCATACCCATTTCAAACGAAATAAATCATGCCTGCTTTTGGTTCACCGTGTTTCCAAGTACCGGTGTGTCTTGGAAATTCCTTTTTATAAGTAAATTATACTCTTTTGGAAGATACGACAGTTTTGATTTATTTTTTTTTGTATTTTGTGTGAAGTAAAAAAATCACAGCCTTATTTATGCCTTAAATTATGTCGTTCTACACCGAAATTATCATCAAGTTCAAATAGCAGCAAACATAATGGTGATGTTGCAATAGTAAAAATTGTCAGATATTTCATTATTTATGTTCTTTTAATAGTCTTTATATATGCTATTATTGGTAATACAAAGTAATAAAACCAGTGTGATAGCAAAATGGAATTATCTTCGATTCCTATACTGGCCTTATGTATTATAAAACTGTAGGAGTTGAGTTGTTTTAAATATAAGCTTTAATTGGCAGTAATAATGTATTAGCAATGTTATCGGTTTCACTCGAATGATTTATATACACACAAGAATTTATTTATTTAACAAAATCCAGTAATGGAATTGAGGAAAATGGAACAATTTGGTAAGATTGTATTAAATTTTGTTGCATTCTGCGGTTTCGATGAGTAAGTTTTGTTGGTTTTGTTTTACAAAATCATGAACAACTTTCCTATTAAATGTATTACTAAATCTTTTGTAGTTAAGTATTCTGCGAGTTTTGGTTGGTGTTTAGTAATCATTATTCCAAAAAATTTGGCCCAAGAGAAAATTGCAACTATTAGTAAAAAAATTTATTGTACGAAATGAAAATTGTATATATCTACAATAACTGGAGAATGCGGTTTGTGATCTTGCAAAATATGCGCAAATATTTTTTTCTCTTTAAAATAGTACCATTTTTATAGTTAACTGTAAGAGATAAAATCGCCATATATTTAGTATACAGTCAAGATAGTCTTATTTGATAAGAGGCACGAGTTGTATCTGAATTGTAATTATCTCACCGCCATAAAAGTTTTAATTTGAAGACTTTGATATAATTACAGATACAAAAATCTGCAAATTTACCAGTGCCCGGAAAAACTCAGATGTTTGGGAATTTTATATATATAAGACTCGTAAGAGATAGTTTGATAAAATATAATTATGTACTTCTATTTTTATTGCAATAAGTATCTCCTGATTGTTTTGATGGTTTTTACCAAATTATAATCACCTCACTCTTATAGTTATTATAAGAATTTCACATTTAATCGACCGTAAAACAATAACCAAACAAATTTTGTCATCATACTTTTTTTATTATTTTAAACAATAGATTTAGTTAATTAAGTAGCCACTTTTTGATCCTATAACAATTTTATTTGTTCACATAAACATATATGTAGTAGCTTAGTAATCAGAACAACAATTTAAATAGAATAATGACTGATAAACACCATGCGTTCTTCATCATCATATTTAAAACCATCGAAATGGATAGCAGAACGATGTTACGTTTATGTAAACAGAACGGCGAGTTAATCTTGCAATAATATTTGTCTAATACATTTTACTCCAAGATTTAGCAAGCTAATACTGGGTTAGAGATACAATTCGATAATAGTTAAATATAAAATGCCATATTCCTAGTTTGATTTGAAAATATTCAATAAATTAGTAATTGTATGACAAAATAGTCTAATGTGCCTAATTTCTAAGTTAACGTTTATTTTGCTGTGCGACAATTTTTTATTAGTTGTAATAACAATGACCTTTTGTTTAAAAATACTACCATTAATAAAACATGCGAGGATATCGCTCTTTCTCAGATGTATAGCGAAATATATACATATTGCTATCTTACTTTACCATCATGGTTTTTGTTTCAATTCATTTCTCTTTGATTGAGTATTACAAAGATTATTGAGTTTCAGAATATTATTGAATGAACATTGTTAAATGTAATTAGATGAGTTCAGGAATATTTTTCACATATATCAGGTTAGATAGATTAATTTAACACAAAGGAATTCAGGATAAGTCGAGATTTTTTGATTTTGGTATTCTTACCTGATCTCATTTCAAATAAAAGAACTGTTAAGGGATTGTAAAAGTTCTCTTGGAGTTTAATTCTGAAAAAGAAACTGTAATTACTAGTGTCAATAAGAAAATGACAGTGAACATACAATTGTATAACAAGGGAGTCCAACTGCGTCACTCATCGCAGACAGAACCTGAAAGGATAGGAGAAAGAAAAACATGTAAGTTCGTCATGTTTGTGTTACGAAAAAAGTGTTTTAAATAAATAAAGAAAGAGGTTTAGTACTTTTGTTCTACTATATAAAAGTTTCAACGGTGTTGGTTTATTATAACAGTGAATACTTACCCAGAAACTTACATTACTGTAAAATCCGTAAGTGTATTCCTATATGCTCTGAAAGAAAAAAAAATAAAATTGATATACCAAAGATATAAATCTAACATTTGCTTGATTATATAATATTCATTCATAGATTTGTTTGAGGTTAAGTCAAATTCATCTGTCAAGTTTGACAAATATTTCTAAACTGTCACTTTTAAACTTTCACATGATAAAATCTCATTGTAACAAAACTACTGGCGATCTCATCGAATAAAATTATTAAATAATTAAATGAGTTATCATTCAAAGAATCCAGTTAAGGACTCAGTCGTAATTAGCAGTCTCAAAATAAAATTCATAAAAAAACATATAGATTACAAGACCCTGAGATTATTATAGGAAGTAGCTACATAATATATTAAATAACACGTTCTTATTATTATACGAGTATTTTGAAACCTCATCATCTCAATATGTAAAACGAAGTTTTACCCACACTGTATAGTTTATTGAAGAAACTGCCATTGTTGTCTAAAATATTTTCTGATAGAAATACCCATCATCACAAGTCACTTGTGTACATAGCAACTTACGATATGACGGAGACGTGTAACTTGTTCTGAGCCACGCGGGTTGGTAATCGAATGTTGCTTGTTCATGCTTGTCATTTCAGGTCAGGTATATTAATGTCATCCACCTGACTCTTCTGCTCTCACATTTTTCAGATCTTTTAAACATACTGAAAGAAAGAGACGTCAAGATAGTGTATAGATTGTTATGAGAGGTCGGTGTGGTGGACTGTAGCGAGATATTTGCTAATTTATCTTATTTATCTATACTGTATTGGCGAATAAATGTTCAAGAAATTCTTTTCAATTAGCAACGATGTATCGGACTTAACCAAGACCTTTCTTTGAGAAAGAAAAGAAAATTTTTGGTTTAAACAAAAAAAAAATGTCAAAAAACTAGAGGTTAAGAGTAACCATGTTCAATGGCATTTTGCGCATAAATCCTAAGCAAAGTTTTAATATTCTACAGGAGAATCATATACTCTTCTCTCCATCTTGATAAACTTAACATAAATACTTTTTTTGGAGATGGCCGAAAGTTTTTGATGCAAAATATAGACTAATTCTGATAATAGTGGTTGAGGGGTGATCGTCTTTTGATTTTAGCTACAAATATTAACTGCTTTTAACTAGGTAGCTTTTTCTTTTTAATAAAAATTCTTAACAAAAGAATCGAAAGTCAGTGGACGGATATGGTTTGTCAACAAAAGTCGTAGATCCCTAGTTGAATAGGTTAATCCTTAATATTCGAGTTCAGAATTCTGAATGAGTTTCTATTACTTAGTTAAATTTTTTAACATTTTGCGGTTTAGAGATGTACATTTTCCAAGTTTCAAGTTTCAAAAATTCAGAAATTTGTAAAGTATCTAAAGAATAAAGTAGGTTAGTTAGAGTAAGTTAAGAGTAACCAAAACTAAGAGACGTGAATGAATCAGAAGAATGTAGATTACATTTCACGTTTGTAAAAATTAGTAGCCTTTAAGTTTATAAGCTTCGACTATTTCAAGAGTGCTAACTAGAAACTTGAGGCTTTTAGAGAATTAATTTTCAATCAATTTTTCTCAACTTAGGATTTTAGAGTTTTATGAGCTTTAAGATTCCAAATTTTCATTGTTTTGTAAGTTTGTGCAATTTCCAGATTTCAAAGCTGCGGAGCTTTGGTTGTTTCAGGTTTTGAAGGTTTCATATATTAAAACTTAAACGACATAGGCAAGTTTAGGAAAATTATAGTCTCACAGACTTCAAATGAATAATAGCATCGTATTCCCCACCTATGGTAATAAGATTGTTTGAAATTCTTGCTGAATTTAATTTGGACATTGCGTTGTTTCTATGTAGATATTCTCTTAGATGTTTTATCTAATTTCTCCTGAAACCCTATTCAATTGCGGGAAAAAGGCTGCCTTTCTTTACTGTTCTCAATATGACATATATAAAACCTGGAGATGTTTTGAAGTTGTTTTTTGTTCAGTGACTCACACCGTGAGGAGAATCTACGTGTTTTAATTTCCCTGAATGACATAAATTTGCATATTGTTGCAAGTAGTATGACCACTTACTGCGATCTCAGATATATGGGGTCGTTATATGATCAATTCAATGTAGCTATTGGATCAGTGATGTTAGCTTTTTTGGATTTTTAAAATACCATGGTCACTTACCAAAACCGACGGTGCTGTCTACGTACTTGTAGTAGTTCTTTCTAAATTCATTTCTCTATATATTTCCCAATTCCCTAGTTTGCAGAGTTTCACTATAGTAATTGCAAAAATTAGAGAACACGGTTTCCAAAACAAACTATTTGATTTATTGCTATAGTGTTTCAGGATTTTAAGTTTAAAAATTTTAAACCTTGAACGTTTTAAATAGTGAAAATTTTATCGAATTAGAAGTCTATTCAGCGGTTGAATTTCAAGTTTCAGAGGTTACGATATGCATTTCTCGTTTGCAAGATTTCCAACCCTGTTAGATTTCGGAAATTTCAGAAATCTACATTTTCAGAGATCACTGTAAAGGGTGAAAGTTTAAGAAGCTTAAACTCCAATAAATTTACAAAGCAGGGCTTTAGAATTTTCACTTTTGAAGTTTCATAGTTACAGGATTTTCAAGGTTCAGATTTATTATACAGTCGTGATTTCTGAAATTTTGTTGGTCTTGAGACTGTGTGATTTAAGATTTCATAGTTTTAGAAACTCAGACCTTGAAGTGTTCGATCTTGACAGTTTCAGATTATATCGTACAGGGTGTAGAACAGGGTTGTTACTCAGAATACAGATTTACGTGCATTTTTTCAAACCTTAATATTATCTCCCCTAATCATTGTACAATAGAGATGGAATTGTAAAATAATGAGGGGAGATAATATTACGGTGTGAAAAGAATGCACGTAAAAAACTGTATTGTGCGTGAAGCGATTCTACATCCTGTAGACGTTGAGAAATAAAGATTTTCGCGTGCAGAGAAGTTATGTGAGATTTGTTTTTCGGCTGCGCCTACTGCTTGGGTAAAAGTTTTAAGCTTAGAGAACTGCGAACGTTCAATAGGGCCCAAAATAGTCACTTTTGATTTTCATATTCATATGAAAATTTTTCGGAGGCTCAATGCAACAGAACTAGAAAAAAGTCGCTACCTACTTTCGTAATTTCAGATGTTGAAGATTTGATAAATTAACCATCTATTGATCGTCTCACGTTGAGACTACAGTGTGTGTTCTTATGGACAACGGGGTTGCCAAACATCTTGCAAGCAACTTTTAAAAACACTTTCTAAATATTGTAGTTGTAACTGCATAAACCTTTACAATCCCTATTGTTTCAGCAAGTTATATTGCATGCAGTCACTTCTTCTGACAGCGGTAGTAAAACAAAATTTCAAAATGTGCTGCTGTTCATGTAGTGCGCATATAAAGTCTGGAACTATCGAAATAAATCTTTTATTAAATATTTTTGAGAAAAATCCTCGAAATTTTTTTAAATTTTTATCTTAAAGGAGACATATTTTAGTGTAATCGTTATTTGTAGATCGTCTTTTGTTTCCAAGTTATGACGATAACGAAATTTTTTTTAAATGGAAACCCTAGTTTTTTATGATGGATTTGGAAAGATAATGTAATGCTAAGATCAAATATGCTAAAAAACTATGATACTGTATTAAGAAATTTCCGAGATAATTGCTTTTAAAGTTTTAAAACAAAAATTTAAAAACAATCAAGAGTTCCAAGTTTTAATAAAAAAAAGAATTCTTTGAAGAACTGTCACAAGTTTAACGCTAAGTCACTTGTTACATGGATACTTGATTTTCTTATTAAGAAAATTAAACTCTTGATTGTTATTCAATCAAAGTTCAAATCAAGAGTTCAAATTTTTTGATAAAAAATCAATTAGCCATGTAACAATTGACTTAACGTTAAATTTATGGCAGTTCTTAAAAGAATTTTTAATTTTTTTATAATAGTGCCGACAAAAAACGTTATACTATAATTTAAGTAAGTATACAAACTATACTATGTAGTCCCGCGAAGTAAAAGTAGAAAAAACCAGAAGGGTTTATTGTTTACTAAAATCCTTTACATTTGCTGCTAATCCTAAATTTCCGTTTTTGCAAGTTTTTTTGAAACAAGTTGAACAAATGAATGATTTTATCTTGATGAAATCATTTTAACGTTAAAATTACGTTTGGGACTTCCTGTATTTACCTGTGAATTAAAAGTTTAAAAAGATCATACAGAAGCTAACCAGCCGTTAATTTTATGTTGAAAGAATTTGAAGACGAAAGAATTAAACAAAAAAGTATAAATAATAAAATATCGGATATTTAGATACATGTACGATGTAAAAATCCCAAGTAATGTTTAATAAAATAACAAATACATGTTAATAAGACTTAATAAATGCTTCTTTTGTATGGTTACGATTACATTTTTTCGGTTACTGTTTTCAAAGGTTTAGAACTTCTGGAATCTTAATCCACATTTCTATAGATTCATACAGTGAAATAGGTGGCAACAACGAAGCACAAACTCCCATAAGAAATACATTGGCTATCTTTCCTTCACTGTAGTCCCAACGTGAGACGGACAATAGAAATATTTTTTCTCATTTGTTTCGTAACGAAATCTTTTCTAACTATAACCGTCGATCGCCCGAACGCTCTTTTGGCCATTTCCTCTCTGTATGTTCTCCTGAAACTTCTTTTGCGTACTGTTTAAAAAAGAAACCTAAATTCCTCTCAACTATTTGCATTTTTAGAAACAGTAATTAAATTTTTAACAAAAAGAACCGTTAACTAGAAAGCCATGAAACTGACCAAATAAATTTAACCTTAGAAAAATTTAATTTTTATGACTGACAATTAATTTTTTAGTTGTTTAGTAAAAACCGCTAATCATGGGCTAATAAACTTATAACTTTATAGGAGAAGTTAATAGTCGATTATCATTTGATTAATCAATTATCTTCCCACTTGTAACTTTTAAGCGTGTATAATCTCGTCAACATTCTCAGAAACATTTGAATACTATTTATAGTGTGAAAATGTTTATCACCAGGAGGTGCTTATTATCAAAAGGTTTTTAATGCTAATAGAAACTTTTCTTGTTTGTTTATTGGATTATGTTATTAAAGTGAGGTTATGTATTGGATTATGTGAATGCTCTTATCATCGGAATCAGCTTTTGTTATTTTTAGAGAAACAGTTGTTGCTATTAGTCTTTATTTGGCCAATATTATTATACAAGATCATTATTTTATATACGGCTTTTTTTGTTGTGAAGTTCAAGCCACGTCATTAAAGAAGTCATCTGGCAAGTGGCCTGCCCGTCTGTCTATTACATGTACGCACACACAATTTCAGATTCGATTCAAGAGCTCGACATCGCAGAGAAGGAAGTAAATTTAGATATGCCCGCCGACTCATTCAGTATTGACGAGTAGATAAGCGCGGGCAACCAGCGAAACTGCTTTCCAGATAACAACGCGTGTTGTACTTAAAAATCACCGCGAAAAGAGACACGTCTTGGGAATAAGATTCGATCAAAAATGATTGTATGTACGTTTATGTACACAAAACCAGTATTATAAAACGTGTAGAGGTCGATATGATAAAAAAAACACTATTTTTGAGCAGCCTTGTTCGAGCGCGGTAGAATATGCGAATCGGCAGCATTCGCGAGTTCTCTTCTACGTCACCGCGACCTACTAACCCCATTCGAGAAGCTCGCGGTTGAAGTGGACGCCGCTGGTTGCCATTGAGCAGCCGGCTACGAACGAATATGTGTGTGCCTTTAGTATTTAAACCGCTATTCTTAAAAATACACTCGATGTTATTACTAAAGTATTTTTGCTTATAATGTTATTATTATTATTCGCGCGTGTTCAAATAAACCAATTAGTGTTCAATTGTTTTTTAACAACAAAATTAAGTCATGCGTTTGCAGCTGATGTACGTGCTCCAATACGTCAATAGTGTTCTTCGCCGTGCGTGACGTATCCAACTAGAAGTGGAATTAAAATCGTGGAAATGTTGGAAAATGTTTTAACACTTGGATGTATCGAGAGGAATTTTCCCTGGATAAATTGCGCGGTTAGTTTTTAGTTCTTCTGTGGTGTTTTTGTGTGTGTATGTGTGTGCACGAAGAGGTCTTAACGAATTTGGATGATGTGGTGCTTAAAAAACGTGATGTATGTGTTCTGTTAAAGCCTTGTGTAGTGTTTTAACACTGCCGTGAGCCTGCCAACTGTTCTAGTCACTGCCTAACATCTGTTCTCTGTGATAATGTTGGAACATACCATGTATTTCAACGTCTCTCCACTCTGCGAAGAAGATTCTTCTAACTTTCTCGACTTTTACACCCGGTATGTTTTCTTCGTCTTTGTTTTGTTGTGGTTGCCGATTGGACTCGTGCCAATCGCTAAGAAAACACACAACGTTTTAGAAGATAATAATTAAGTATTTTTTAATATGCGCATTATTTGATAGTCTTATTTTATGCGACATTAGAGTTATCACAAATTCGTTATCAGAGTTTTGCCCACGGCCTGCTCGTAAATTCCATTTTAAGCTAAATGATGACGATTTGAAACATCCCACATATCTTTTTAAAATATAATGGAAAGTACATCTATCTAGGAAGTTAGAATAAAAATTAATGCATGAAAATGTCAAATGTCTAAAATATAATAATTAATTTAAGATGTGGAAATGTAATTAGTTCCTACGATCAAATTTAATATTGATTAATATTTCTTGGTTACCCACGGTATCTATAGGGGCCATAAATCAAAACCAAGAGAGTTGTCGGTAATAAAAGCGTTTTTTAGAAATGTTGAATGAAACTTAATACGCAACTTAAAAAAATTGAATATTAATAAATTCCGTTTATTTATTACTATTTTTATTATTATTATTAGGTAGTGCGTGAAGTTAATTAATGAATAATTTTTAATGGACACATAGGAACTTCTAATGACATTATTCTGATTAATCTAAGATAGCCATGTGTGCTTGCTTATGATGCGAGCATTTCGACCATTTTGTCCAAAAGTGTAAATTTTGAAGAAATATATAAATAAAAAATAATCCAAAACCGCCAATTGTAGTCGGTTGAAAGTATTCCTTTTATAACTCATGCCCTAACCCTTTCCTTTCAACAAACCCAAAGCTCTAAATGGTGGGAAAAACTTAATCCTTTAAAATCCTTTCAGTTAACAATACCTACCCCGTCGCATCGACACAGATTACATGACCCTACAAGATATTAAAACCCTAGTAACCAAAATCATTTACTAACAATTGAAATTGTAATAGCAATTGCATTAATATTGTTAACAAAGGTTGGCCAAAACTACTTCAGAAATTTAAAATCTTCCTTTGTTTTGCGTTCACAAAGTCTAAAAAGTTGATTCCAGAATTGAGATTTCCGTGAACGGTCGGAAACTTTATGAGACTTCCAGAAACTCACGGAACTTGTTTACGGTTTTATAGCTCTTTCATATTTGATTTTTTTGCATTGTTTATGTATTTGTTGTTGTTGTTATAATTATGTTGGGTTTTTCTTCGATTATTCACGAAGTTGAAGCATGCAGGTCTTACTTTATTTTATATTCGGACTGCAGCCTTGAGATGGCGTCGGTTTTGTTGAAAGGAAACCTTAAACGAGAATAAAAATATTTAAGGATAGAATTGCAAAGTTTTACGAGCGATTTGTGCAGTTTTCGGTCTGAAAATTAGTTCCGCTTTGTGTTTTTTTATCATAAAAGCGTCTAAATTATCTTTGAGTGACAAGAGGAGGCTGTGACCGTTGGAAGCTACATCCTTTGTTTTAGATCGAGCTACAAGTATATGGTTGCTTATTCAATGATTTTGCTAGCTTTGTTTTGCATTTGTTTTCCCGATAAAACAAAAGCGAAAGCAATTGAGAACTGCCTCAAAAATATTTTAGAAATGATACTATAGAACTGACAAAATCATTATTCAAGTCTAAGCAACTAGCATTTCAAGCAGTTAGAAAATCCATACTGTCTGTAAAAAAAACTACCTTACTGTTAAGTTTTCAAGGATTACTAGTAGAAAAATGGATGGTAAATTGGGCTACTTTTACTACAGTGAATCAAATAGTTCATTGAAACCAATATATATCATAAAATGTTAAGAAGCTAGAAGTTTCCCATTTTTGATTCGACTGCCTCAAAATCCATAAAGTAGCTTCAAATAATATGATTTCGGCTTGCAGCAGACTGGTTAAACCCCCATTTTCAAGCTGTCGAAATCGTGGTGATACCTGAAACAGTTTGACTTTTTTATGGTATTTTAAAATGTCTTGCAGTAGAAATTTTAGAATATTTTGCGAATTGGGGAGTCTGGAGAGATCTTTTTCCGATAACGAAGAAAACTTCAATCACACGCTTTTTGCTCGAATAAGGAAGTAAAATCATAAGTATAATGCTAACGCTATAGGTTGTTCGTAATGATTCCTGTTGGCGGTTAGTCGAAAAGAATTCTACACTTGTTGTCTCATGGACGAGAAAATGCACGGTTACTAAAGACTATACGCTTTTACGGCATTTCCAGCACATTCACAGGAATATATGCTTAGACAAGAGCGAGCTACGCTTCCTTAATAACATATAAGTGAGTTATGTGAGGCCTAAGATTTATTCTTTTTGGGATTTGGAAAGAATATTTGGAACCAATTGTAGAACATAAGCAAGGAGTTATCGTAGTTATGTACGTCGAAAAATTAGCAACTATTATTATTTTCACTCTTCGCTAGCCTTCAAAATCGGATTGCGCTGTCCAGCGCACACTACGCACGATAAATGGCTCTGTTACGATACCCTACAAAACTATAGAACTCACTCACTCATAAATAAGTATTAAGATCATTTATTGTAGTGCAAATATTTACTGGAATTGTTATACCTAGTATTTAGACGTCCATATGTGATATGTGACCGCACCACGGATAGAAATACGAGCAGTGGCTTGTGAACTTGTAAAATCGGCAGTTTTATTTGCGAAATTGAACACACGACTGATTTGTCTAAAGCAGCATTATACAAATTTTTGCAATTAGCACCACTTAGACCGTCGAAGATGCAACCGTACTCTTCCCATCAGGACACAGACACAGACCCAAGAAGCCCTAGGTTTTTTTCGGAGTGTTACCAAGCATTTTTGTGTATTACGACATATATTTCCAATAATTCCGATTTATTCCCAATTATTCCCAGTTATTCCCAAATATTATGCCGTAATTTAGTTTATTCCCATATATTTGGGTGTATTTTGTATATTCTGACATAGATGAATCTGCTATATTCTGACGTATTCATTTTCCTAGTTACTCCGATTGAATTTTTAGAGTATTTAGACATTCATATTTGATATGTGACCGCAATCGATAAAAGTACGAGCAGTGGCTTGTGAACTTTCTAAAATCGGTAGTTGCGCCATTTGCGAAATGGAGCACTCGTCGGATTTGTCTAAAGTAGCATCATACAAATTTCTGTAATCAGCACTTAGACTGTGGAGATGCAACACGGTAACCGTACTTTTCCCATCAGCCTACAAGACCGACGATGCAGACCCAAGAAGCACTGGGGTTTTTTCGGACTGTTATGTATACGATATATTTCTATGTATTACGACATATTTCCAAATATTTCGATTTATTCCCACATATTCCGATTTATTCCCACATATTCCGACTTATTCCGACTCGTATTTTCGTTTATTCACATATATTTGGGTGTAGTTTGTATATTCTGACATAGAGTAATCTGCTACTTTCTGATGTATACTATCATTTCCCTACATATTCCGATTTATATTCCAGTTTATTCTGTGATATTTCGATGTATCGTGGGCTATTTCATGTAATTCTTATTCCATCCAATACTCAGAAAAATGTGCTCTGGTGATTTTGGTTATCTGGAATGTTACTAGGCCTTCTGACCTGTGTATTGCCATTTATTGTAATACATATATTCCTTTTTATTGCGACTGATTGTCGTTTATTGCGACTTATGCTGGTTTGTGTCGATTCTCAATTATTCTGGCTTATTTTCAGTTTTTCCGTTGGGTATATCCCGATGTATTCCGCTGCATTCCAACATTGTCATCGTAGAGTGTTTTCCCCAGGACCTTTTTGCCGGACTCCGGTCGGCTAATATAATTACTCGTTCATTAGAAAAAAATGATGTACATAATTGTATTGTCGGATTTTATCGCTTTGGTTTTAGGTATTGCGCCTTTATTTCTGGCTATTCCCTCTATTCCAGAGTATTCCTGCGTTATTCCGAGCAAAACTTACATTGATTCCGGTTAGTGAATCACCCCTCACAGAAACTTGAAGATCTCGGACGGCGTTGAATCTAACAGATCCGTCGAGAAAACCATTCCTCTCCTAGACTAGAATCTTTAACAGACAATTCAAATAAATAATTTGCAATAAAAACAACAGTATAAAAGTTATCTCCCCTATTCTCAGTAATCATTTTCTTTCCGATCAAAACGGCTCTGGATTCAAGACATTATTCTCAGCAATGTTCCTGAAGAGCCAATAAGAAGAACATCACCACTGCCTGGCACTTTTTATGTAGCCTCTATGATGGGCCACTATATACCGAGTGTTACCAATCACGCTATGTCATCTGCCGAACAGCAGACGGATGTTAGACCGGGAGTCATACTCCGGTAATCTGCTTTTAAACAAAATCGGCATTTTCACCTGCCTTTTTTTTATTTTCATAGACCACCCATCCGGTCGCGTTCATGCTGTTATAATATACTATACTATACACCAACGGCACCTAATTAAGTTTTTAACTTTTTTATTTCCTACACTGGTCCATGTATGATCACACCGAAACTTCAAAAACGCCTACAGAATGTCTCTACCACCATTCACATACCCTTTATCAACAACCTACCTTTCAAACTCGTTGATATCTATATATATCCAAATATTCCCTAGTATTCCTGAGTATTTCTCAGGTATTGCCGTTTATTCCGTGTATATTCTCGATATAGGTCCGAAAATTTGTACACCTATTCCAGTAGTGAGACGCCCCTCGATTTGCATCTGACACAACGATTTGAGCTTAACAATCGTCTAATTGATGAGTTCTCAACCGCTGTCCTCCCTAAGGGAGTCTAGTGAGATTTCAAAGGGCACGAGTGATTCTTTCCTCCTGATTTTTACTTGTTTCTATATTTAGTAGGAGATTTAATAAAGGATTCCATTGAAATTCATTTTTTATTACAATTTATTACATGAATATTATATACAGAAATGTTGAACATTTTTAGTACCACTGTTAAGTTTATTGCACCCATTTAAACACAATGCTCAGGCCGTTGTCGGCTAGCCGTGCTACGCCGCACACGTAGGATGTATGTGTAACAGAAAATCTTATGAGATTTTATTTATGGATACCGGAGTTTTCCGTTAGCGGCAAATTCTGTTGGAAAACCCTAACTATAACTTTTTTTAAGCGTACAATTCCGAGCAAAGGTAAATGTCGTCATGAATAAGCACCCGTTTTGAATAAACATTTTTTTCGATTTGTTTCAAATGATTGCTGCTGTTGCTAAGTTTACTTTTTTTTCAGTAAATCATATCAGTTACTATTCAACTGTTTTCTTTTTTTTTCAAGAATTTTTAAAATAGTACATTTTTCACACTCGGAGTTATATGACTTCCTGAGATTACTTATAAAAGTGCGTTATCTCATACAGCGTGAAGGTTAAATAACAACAAATCCTCTATAAAAATTCCAAGAAAATAAACGGACATGTTCGAACATGTCCAATGGTGTTTCTCGTTTAGACAATTTTAAACAACGAATGTATGATTACACGTTGTTGCGAAATCTTTTCTAATAAAGAGATTGACACTATCTAACCAATGTTGATAATTTAATTAAATTATCAATTTTTTTAAATTTTCATTAATTCCACTTTTTAAGAAAGAACCGTTTTTATTGGATATTATAACAGTAAAAAATCCAATCAAATAAAAAACTAATCGGATTTTAATATTTTTAATAATTTTAAAAACCAATAACAATAAGGAATATAACAGGCAAAATAATAATTACTACCATTTTTATTAATTGCTTATATTACCCATGTAACATCAGTTTAATTGCTGTTTAAAAAATTAAAAACATAAAAAGCTACCAACAACTGTCATTCCCAATTAATTTTATGATTTTTTTTTAATTCATCATAAAGACGCGTATAAACAAATTTTATTACTTATTAAAAAAAGAAGAAAAGAAAATTTTTAAGATTTTTCAAAAATTATATTTTTACACGCGCAAGGCTAAAATATTAACCTCTACAAATGTGAAAAGCCGATTTATTTTTATATTTGCGATTTTTAAAATTTGTTGAGTTGGTGATGGACTCCCCCTCCTTTCTCCATTGCTCCCTCTATTTGTCATTCTCCTATTTTTATTTTTACACTACTTTATTTTGCGGCTTTTATCAATTAATCCAATTTAAACGAATTTATTATTATTTGCTGCCTGCATACGTAATTACGCTCTCGCGGTTTTTTCGTCATCGAGATTTTCCAAATGTAAATAATGTTCGAATATAAAATAATAATTGATTTTTATTTAATATGTTACCTTGGTTTGCAAAATCGTTTTTAATGGTTTATCCTGAAATCCATGACCTAGTTTTTATTTTTTATCCACACAGTTTACGTTTTCGTTTGCTGAAGTAGGTAAGACAAATACAGATTGTTTTTACACAGGAGTAGTTATTTATCCAGGACGATATTTTTCTGTCTTTTTTTTTATTATTATAATATTTGCCTATTAATTTCATATCATAATCAACATATCCTTCAAGAATAAACATCGCAAGTTTTATGTAGCAAAGATAATCGTAATTATAGAATGATTTAACAAGAAATTAAATTTATTTGAAATTTGGTAGAATATTAAATAAGTTGGGTTAGAAGCAAGGCGGGGGGTGGCATAGGACTATTTTTATGTAGCGCTCAAAAAAATGTATTGTAATGAACCTAAAATCTTACGCTATTCACTATAATATTAAACTGAACTCTTTGAATAACTTAGCAAAAAATGGCTGTGATTGGTTGTTTGCAGCCAATATACGCAAAAATAAACAATTGAAGACTGTTTTAGGTATTTTTCGTCTTGACGAAATTCAATAGCACGTACTTCTATTTTTGGTTTGGTGGTCGTTGCCTCGAAAATAACTTCAAAATGTCTGCTTTAAGAGACAAACAGCACTTGAAACAGAGACTTGAAACAGCAGGTGCTTTTGAATATCTTCATAATTGACCCCCGATTCTTATCTCCCAATCCAAAATCATTCGAAATTGTCTCTTCCCAATTTTGTGTTTCCATTTGAATCTTCAAGAATCATAATGGTATTTCTGGGCAGAATTCTTCTGACCACCTGGTTTTAAGTCTTCCTTTGGTTTGTGGTGATTCTTTGATTGACGAGATTTTCGGGTACTGTTCTTTCTTTTTTTGCCATTAGGTGCTTGGAGTTATAACCTTTTTAATTTTGACACTTTTGATGTCTTTCGTAGTCTTTAAATTTAATTGTGGTAATGTATACTGTTTATGTTTCACTTGCATAATATTCGTTGATTATACCTGCAATACGAACTACATAAACAAGTCCATAACAACCGGGGCATTATAATTCATAACTACCGCTGTCCGTTTACTTTGCAACCACGCCAGTGCTACGCTCAATAATATTGCATATACATGTGTATTGCAACACAACAAAGCACAATGAGTATTTGCAACTTAGTTTCTGGGGTTATGTCGACTTCTGAAAAATTTCTTAGATAAAATTAACTTATTCTTTAGATGCCATGTACTATTAGAATTTTTTCAGTTTTTCATATTGGTAACAACCAATAACAAAAACATTTGAATTTAAAATTTTATATTTCTGTTTGACTTTTGTAAATTTAGTAAAAGTTGTTATCATCCGACAAACATAAACATTCCTAGTTTTATAAATATAAACAATATCCTTTGCAACGCCAACAATTATAAATTAAAAAATTAAATTGCAAAAATTATCTTAGGCTTAAAATAGTCTTAGGCTTTAAAATAATCTTGGTACGTAATAGCTATTTACACTCGAATGCGGTAAGTCGAACTTTACAGGGCGACAACTTTGTTTAAGGCACGAGCCCGTAGGGCGAGTGCCTTATTAGTTGGAGCCCTGTAAAATGACTTGACGCATGAGATTTGTATAAGATTTTTTGGCCGACAAGTTTTATAGAAAATAAAAAAAAATAATTCAAAACATGCACATAATAGTGTGCTCTTGGATGACATTTGTAGTTTCCAAACGTACAATAGATGGCGCTGCGGCGATTTAAATTAATTAAATTTTAATTTTTTCTATTAAAGCCCGAAATATTTTTAATAATAACTTAGGTAACATGTATTTTATTACATAAACTTAATTATTACAAGAATAGTTGGTTTCTTAAATATCTCTAATTGCCCAGTGTTTTTTAGTATTTTTACCACATTCGCTTGTCATTTTACGACATCATGCGTAAATATGAAGCTACAGTTGACATAAACAAAACTGAAACAAACGTTTTAAAATACAGGAGGCCAAAAATAACTATTAAAGTTTGGCTGTATCTACTATACATTCTTGGTAATATTCTATATTATTGTAGTAGGTAGATTTTTTTAATTCTTAACAGATTGAAATACGCAAAACCGGAAGGACAATAAAGAATATCTTTATCACATTTAAGTCAGTTATTCAAGATCGCTGCAAGACGAATATCAAGATCCTACCGCAGTCTTCAATGGCAACTTTTTGATTTCTGTATTTTTTTTGTTATTTTTAGCCGAGGTTGACGTGTACGTTTAAGATGTAATTGTAGATACTAGAAAATATAAAATATGCCAAATATTCATATCGGGACAAAATACATTTTTTTTTGATATACAACAATTAATTCAGATTGTCAATTAGCATGTTCAGGACTTAGTAACTTTTTCCCAATATGAAATGTTGACAGCCTCTTCCGAATACGTCCTTTTAATCTACTGTAAGTTTATATTGAAGAATTGATTTGACATCGACAATTTTGCTTGATTACTTTCTGTTTCTTCTTCTTCTTAGTCTCTGTTAATCTATCCACCTTGTCGTTTCTATCTATTTATCAGTATGTGTTCCTGGGCAACAGACTGTTGCAAGCATTATAGCTTTAGCTTAACAAGACTCTCTGCAACCTTCACTTGTTCCTTCTAGTTCAGTTGTGTTGTCCATTCAATATTGAACACGCGGTACCGTGCTCGAAAATATTTGCGAATATGTTGGCAGAACTGTTACTCTTGCGTCTGTCTAAACCTAACTCTTTGACGTTCCAGTCACGAAGATGCAGAGATGCATGAGGCTTTGTAACCAATAAGCGCCAATAACAGCTACCATATCATAGACAGTCAAGTAACACTTGACAATCATCTCCGTATTCCCAAATAAGGCTTTTAGCTCGTAGGCCTTTTGCCGTCGCAGACGTTTTCTAAATTTCAACCAATTTATAACCGGTGGTACAGCAGTCAATAAACAGATCTAAATTAACACGGAATGCGAATCTGATTTCCAGCGCAACTATCTGAGTGCCCAGTGCGATTAGAGGGTGTTTTGTAAATTTCATGTCTTAGACTATTTGTTCGTACTAGTTTAGACGCTACATTGAACCCATTTACCGATCCATTTTATCAAAATCACCCACTAAATGACTTGCCCTAGCGTTTGCAAAAACTTTCCATCGCTATTGGCGGTGGGTGCCACAACTATGTAAGTCCATATGCATTTAGGGGTTTTAACCAAAATGTCTAATCCCAAAATATCCAATGCCAAAGTATCTAACGCCAAAATGTCTAATGCCAAAATATCCAATAGACCAAAATCTCTTAACGCGAAAATCTCTTAAGATTCAAAATTAATGCCAAAATGTATAATTCGGGCAAATATTTACATCTTAATTGTATTTTCTTTTTAATCTTGTAGGTTATGTAATAGATATTTCTAGATGTTTATTTTGTCCAATTGTAAGTTTTGTCATTATGTATTTTGGTTTCTTGGACACCTTGGTCATTAGATATTTTGGCATCAAAAATCTTGACCGATTAGATATTTTGGCGTTAGACATTTTGGGATTAGACACTTTTTGCCCTAAATCGTATTCGGCGATTTTTAATTTTACACATCACCTTATAAAAAATATATTCGTCATTAAATCGGGGATAAATCATTGTTCATTCAGTACTGAGTGAACGAACAAACATTCTTGTACCGATTTAAAGGCCAACGTTTCTTTTTCTATAAAATAACATGTAAAAAGTATAAATCGGCAAATATGATCTTATATAGTTGTTTATGTTTATATATTGTATTATGTGGGTTGGTTTTGAGTAGAGAATGGACAGATGGATTCAATTGTGTCTGCTGTATAGGTTTTCCACCAGGCGACCGTAATGCTAATGAGCATCATCAATATATTATTCTCAACTAGTATATTGTTCTTAACAAGCCTATAATGGCCACTGCCCTGCTTTGCAGATTCTTTTAATTATGCAATTCAGTCTGTAATTGATAATTACTTCATTAAACGTTATTGATCTGATTGTTGCACCTAATTGTTTACATATATTTCTACAATTATATACAACTTGTTTATCCGTACTTGGTAGATTTAATCTTTAGAGCCTCACTTGGCTCTTTGAATATTTCAGTACAACAAAACTAATATTTTCCGTTTTCTTGTTTCAGGTGAGTTGATAATACAACGTGAAAAAGGGTGCCGCCCCATTTACATATGTGGTGAGTGATTTGGCAGTTCGTATGATAAAACGATGACTGTTTGTCAAGCTATTGAAGTTTGGCAGATAAATCATCGAATTTCTTATGCAGAAGATGATCTTAACACGATGAACTATTCAAATATGTCACTTAAAGTTAGATGAACTATTGAACAGCTCTTGAACTCTAAAACTGATGCACATCAATTCTAATTTTTTGCGTTCGGTGCTATTTAAAAAAATGGCATTAGTGGAAAGTTCAGTAATCTCCATAATGTTTACTAGTTGTACGCTAGTGAGAAACCATGTAAATTATATCACTGACAGTCAATTAAGAATATTTGTTTTAGCTAAAAAAACTTCTGATAGTATTTGTCCACATCCCATCATCATCCGATTATAAGATATCTAGCACCAAGAGCACAATCTATATTTATATAAACATAATAAATCTTTTAATTGACGTCACAGAATACGTCACCAAGACGTAACCAACATAATCAGGGTGTGTCAAAAGGTTTTTTTGTTATTACTATGTCCTTAAAGCATATTTTAAGAGCTATTGTTGATTATAGTAGATAATATCTTCCGATGGATTTATTCTTGTTCTCATACATAAGGAAACTTAAGTATGGACCATTCCAAAATTTAATTTAAATAGGGTTAAATATTAAAACTATTGCTAGTATCAGTGTCAGAGATGAATAGCAAAATTCGACTGCATCACGTTCAAGGTGAATGTCCTTTTATGACCTTCGATTGTATTAATTTTAAATATTTAAAATTAATCGGAACACGCCATTGCGTTTACTTACACTTACATAAGCTAACATTTTTTCCATTTTGGCTCATCAAACCATCATCACCGTTGAATATTTATTTATCACATATTATTCAAATTACCATTCAAGATCTGACTGAACTAGTTTTTCTTGTTAAGTCTCATTTAGAAATATATTACCATCGATTTTAGTATTTTACTAACGGTACAGTTATAATGGGATTAAATATAAAAATCCTCGGAAAACTTATTGCGCGCGGATATTTTTCAAAAGTGAATAATCTCAGGGCATAAATTTTCTAGAACTTCACGGATATTGTCGCATTTTTTTGCTCTAACGAAAACATGAACCGTCGACAGGGAAATATTGACAGACTTAGGGCAGGTTGAGTTTTTCCGTCATTCTTCTTTTGGGTTATTAATGGGAAAAGGGAAGAGATGTCACGGTTGGGACGATTTTTCGAAATGACGTATCATACTGAAATCTGAATTGGAAACGAGACCCTTCAGAGAAGGATACAAACGTTTAATTAGATAGGAAATCGATAATGATAGCGTGTTAGTAGTTAAAATAGAAAAGAAACTATTAAGAAGTGTTTCTCCTACCATTAAAAAGAAAAGCTGGGAATCGAATGAAAGGAGGAGATACATTAACGCCAGTGTAACAAAAACTAAAACCATCATAGCGCTGGTAAGTGCAAAAAAATCCATTACTTTTGTAAAACTATGCCTTAATAGAATATCAACTAACATTAAACAGTAAACTGTCCCACAAAGAACAGCTGAACGTGGAAGAGAAACGGTAAACTTCTTCGTCATAACTTTTCGATGTATAAAAGACAACATTACCTGTTTCTGTTACTTTATGTATTACTTACACATCCACATATACAGATGTATAAAACTTTCACGGTCGATTGCCAAAGGCATTATTTTATACGTTTTCAGAGAGAATCGGTTACATCCTTTTTAACGTTTTCAACAATAATTCTGCCACGCGCGCGCAGAATTAAGAAAAGAACGGATAGCTCAATTTTTTTTCCTACTCTTTCCCATCCAATTTGATAAAACTGCTATCGGAAGACGGCCGACAATAAATTTTCGTAATAGGCTTGATAAAAGATTGACGTTAGCTGAAAGAATTATCTTGGTGGAATATATCCTCTTAAATTTGGCCACAACTACACTGTTGAAATAGTAACATAACCTCCAAATTTACTTTCGAAAACAATTTGAAAATATTTAATCTTTAAGTTAATATCATATAAGTAAATAACAAATAAAATTTCTGTTCAAGAGTTTTAAATAGTAGAGTAGACAGAGATAGACGGTTAGTAAGCAGAGATGATAAAGCATTTGTAAAAAAACTATTAAATGATAACGTCAAACATCAATTATATTCGTTAAGTGAGTTGCCTGTTTCGAAAAGCGGCTAAATGTACAGTCTACAGATTTAGTCGCTTTTGCAATAAAATAGGCATAATAATTCAGTTTAAGGTTAGGTTTTTATAGTGTCGGGACACCATCTTGCAAAAACATTTGCATAAAGACTACTTGAAGAGTTTCACTCTTGTTTCTTTGAATATATGTTTACTGATAATGATTTACAAGTTCATGTGAACTACTTGTTTTTTATTCCTTTCTTATCATTAGCAGTAATTAATTTAAATCTTAATTTATCAGTAATCTTATTTCATGGTTAAACTTGTAATAAAACATTTAAAGCATCTAATACAACTAGTCTTTTAATTTAATTAAATGGGGATTTCAGTTTTGTAACCGTCTCTTGAAACTACTGTACTTACTGTTAGTTCGTAATTAAAGTGCTTCACTATTATTGCAGTTGTTGTCGTAATCTTAGCAACAGTAAGTTTTTGCGCGAAGTTGTCGCTTTGTTTTCTGTGTCACGAAGATTGGTTTTAGTTTGAAATTGTGGAAAGCGAAATGTAAATGATTTCCAAAATAAAAATTGGGCATTGGTATGATCATAGCACATAGTACGAAAATAAAAAAATATAGAAAGATAAGAAAATTGAAATCTATGAATAAAGTTGACCTTGCATTAATAAGACGACAAAAAATCGTATTTAAATAAATCCAAATTCAGAGGGAGAGTTGTATACCGTGAATTCGTAAAATGAGTTTTCCCGAGAAAGATCTCAAAACGCCTTAGAAATCTTTTTCGCTAAAATCGGTATTCATTGACCCAACAAAATGTTTCTGCAACTATGAATTTTATCTTTTATACTCTTCTCCAAAACTGCACCTCTAAAACGTAAATTAGTATTTTTAGTATTATTGGGAACCTACCGAACTTGGCATTTGTTGCATAGCAAGGGCGAAAACAGATTTAAGATCTTGCGAATACTAAAAATATCTGCTCGAGACTATGTATATCGATTGGATTCTCGACGCCAGAAGAACCACTACTTTTCGAGTGCAGAAAAATTGATACTCCTAGCTCAATAGAGCTCACTTCAGCTTAATTTTTTGGAATTGAATGCCCGTAGATTGTTTGTTTGCACTTAAATGAAGGTAATGAGGTGTTATCCCTGTGTATTGTCGTTAGATATCCCTAATTCGCGAGCAGAATATATTTTAGAACTTAAAGGACGTTGCGCTCCTCAACCTACCAAAGCAAAGAGAATCTACGCCTACCAACTTTTCTACTTATGCTGGTTTGTTCATTTTTGAGACCACATCCAAAATAAGTGTAAACGCACATGAATTGGACCAAGCAAGCCAACAAACTTTGTTTTATGTTTGACATTTTATATTTCGTTCCAAATTAAAGTGGTTTATTTGTTGCTACTACCATGCACAATCAAGAACATAATAAATTGTTGTTAAATGATAAATAAATCTTAATTACAGGAAACCTACGGTGATCCAATTCATGTGTGACAGGGCTCGTATAATAACGATACCAAGCATATCTTGATGAGTCAGTATCAATACATTTTTCTTAAGTTGATATCCAATTCACGTCGTGTTGTTTGAGCAGCGTCTCCAAATTTCGAGGGTTGTTGCATGCTGCACTATTTGCACATCCGTTTTTGGAATTCATGACTCGACTCCAAACCGTTTCCATAATACTCAATGAACTTTGAAATAGAAATTCTATTTACGAAAATGACGAAAAATAGGGAACTGACTGCAAGAAAACCGTTGCGTTATACAGTGCGAGTATAAAATCTGGAACTATCGAAATAAATCTTTTATTAAACATTTTTGAAAGATAATGAAATTCTAAGACCAAATATGCTAAAAAGTATGATACTGTATCAAGAAATTTTCGAGATAATGGCTTTTAAAGTTGTAAAACAAAAATCGAATAACAATCAAGAGTTCCAAGTTTTAGTTAAAAAATTTGAAAATTCTATGGAGAACGGTCATCATTTTAGTTAATTCGATTGTTACATGGCTACTTAATTATTTTTATCAAAAACTTGGAACTCTTGATTGTTATTCAATCAAAGTTCAAATCAAGAGTAAGATTTTTTGATAATACAATCAAGTAGTCGTGTAATAACAATTGAGTTAGCATTAAAATTATGACAGTTCTTCATAGAATTTTCACATTTTTTTATTAAAACTTGGAACTCTTGATTGTTACTTAATCAAAGTTCAAATCAAGAATTCGGATTTTTTGATAAAACAATCAAGTAGTCATGTAACAATTGAGTTAGCATTCAAATTATTACAGTTTTTCATAGAATTTTTAAGTTTTTTTTATTAAAACTTGGAACTCTTGGAATTCGATTTTTGTTTTAAAAATTAAAAAGCAGTTATCTGCGAAATTTCTTGACACAGTATCATACTTTTTAGCATATTTGGTCTTAGAATTTCATTATCTTTCCGAATCAATTATAAAAAAATTAGGGTTTCGCTTTCGCGATCGCTATAACTCAAAAACAAAAGACAATCTACAAATAACAATTACACTAAGATTTATTTAAAAAGATTTATTTCGATAGTTCCAGACTTTATACTTGCCAACAAAAGCATCGTGCTCTGCGATTACATGGCGTCAGCTGACGTTCAAGGGACCAGTGACCCCTTACACAACTACCACTAAACGCAGAGAGTCCTTACTTACATTTACCCCTTAAATCATCATCCCCTTAAAAGAAGTATCCCCACTACCACTTACCACTATAGTATACCAGCACCCCTAAAATCGTAAACATTAAGTTCCCAACACACGAGAGAACTGAGGGTCCAGTCAAATAGTGATCGGGCTCACGTTAAGCGTTCTGCCCAAGTTTCGCCCACGTTCAAGTTACCTGTGATAGTGTGGCTGGTGCTATTTTTAAAAAATGGAAACTAGTGAGCTCATCTAAAGGGAAGGATTTGTTGGTGTAAGACGGGTTTGCCTTTGAGAGAAATTATGCAAAGAGTGACTGTTAACCTAACCTGTAACCTAAGCTATAACCTAATCTATAGACTAAATCATAACCTAACCTATTACCCAATCTATAAGCCAACCTATAACCCAACCTATCACCCAACCTATCACCCGACATATAACCGGACCTATAACCCGAACTATAACCTAACAATCTAATTTATAATCTAACCTATTTATAACCTAACCTAATAATCAAATAAGTAAACAGAGAAACATTTTTTAATACAATAGTTTTCGGCGGCAAGTCGGTGGCGCCAAGTTCTCTGACGTCAGGTTGGCGGTGTCACGTTGTCCTGCTCCGGTTCTCTCGTATGTAGCTGAGTGAGTTATCACTCTTGTGACTTAACCCTCAGTTCTCTCGTGTGCCGGGAATCTAAGTTTACGATTTTAGGGATACTGGTATACATATAGTGGTAACTGGTAGTCGGGATATTTGTTTTAAGTGGTGACGATAATACGCGGTTGATGATTTAAGGGGTAAATGCAAGTAAGGGCTCCCATGTTTTTAGTGGTAGTTGTTTAAGTGGTCATAGTATAGGGGCATATTATTTAAGGGGCTGGGTTGGCACACGTGGTCTCCGGCTCACGCTTCTATGGCTGCCAAATGACGAATTTTGAGCTACCAAATAATGAGAATAATCCTACGCAGTGGCGTATTTGGGGGGGGTTAACGGGATAGACCCCCCCACCAGAAAATCTTTTAATAGTCCAGGTCATGTATGTCAATATCTGTGTTATGTGAAAAATCTAATGCCCCCCAACTTCCCCAAAAGCTTCCTAAATACGCCGCTGATCCTACCCTTAACAGTTCATCACTCAATTGAATTATAAAACCCAACATCTAGAAGAACTATCATCAAATCAACAAATCTATGTTACTAACTGATCGTCTTCGAGTATAGTGTGAGGGGTTCTTCCAGTATAGTGTCCCGCAAAGCCTGCTTGTTTTTGAGACTTGCATGGACAAAAAAGTAGATTTTCCCAACTATACTGGCTGAAGAGGCGACTTAATATATATGGCGGCCACCGCCCTACCCAGTCTTACTGCGTCTGTCGTGATTGAATATTTACAAGAACGCATATTGTCTACCAAAGGCAGTCTTTATTATAAAAATCAACGTGTCTTAGAACCCACTGAAGCGGCCAGAACTATTAGTACGCAATTACTCTTTTACACTATTAGTAACAGTTTAGGCGCTCACAGTTTTTAATGCAAATGAATGCACACGCGACTAAATAATAGCAGCGATTAAAGGCTGATTCTCACTATACGGCAGGCTACCAACAGTCACCGGACCGACAAAACATTGTGCTGTACATTTTATATGAAGGTATTCACATCAACCATCACAGACACGGACCGTCGCGACCATATAAAATGTACAGAATATTGTTTTGTCGGTCCGATGATTGTTGGTAGCCTGCCGTATAGTGAGAATCAGCCTTAACAAGATGCAACTGGACCTATTTTGCTAGCGATGCGATAGTCGCAGAAACAATTGAACCACACAGAACAATAATATGAAAAGGAAAGCATTTCTACAATTAATGAATTTCTTTTTTCTTTTCGAAAATTTTCGAACCGACTCTGCATAACAGCCTTTCGATTAAACAAGCAAAAACAAATAACTTAAGGTAATTAATAAAATATTCAACAATTTGTTGTTTAATGATCAGTATTGATTTAATTGATTGTTCTAATTAAAGCTAACAGCTTTTGTAGCAGTTAATGTTACTATTGTTATTATCGCCACTAGTGTTCTAACAACTACACAGCAACAAAATGCATTAATAAAAAAAGTGCTAATAATGAAAATGTATGCACAAAAGAAACTTGTACAAAACTTGAAATTAGGATGTAGGCGCCATGTTTGTGTGTCTGCTTTCCTGAAATTTATGTATTCAACAGTTAGGGAATCCGGTTTTTAAAATTTATCTTTTCCTCAAGTTATATTTTTTTAGTCTGATGTAGTGATATCATCAACTGTTTTTGTTTAATAATATTGAATAAGCTTTGGGCACTAATCAAAAAGGAAGCGTAGAAAATTACACATAAATGTCTTTCTTTATTTATTTCGCAGATCAGCCAGATTGATAGATAGATAGAAACATGGGCAAAATTCGTCAGAATATTTTTTTTAATTACTTATATAGGGAAAAATTACGTTTTAAATTAAGAAAAATTGCTGAAATAATAATAATGTAGTGATGAATCATAATTTACCGATAATTGATCTCGAAGCAGTGTACGCAAAAAAATTTGGATTGGTGGTACTGTATGTGCCCCCTGAAAAATAAGAATTTTTATAATTTTGTGTGCTATTTCACAAAAAAAATTATTTGCTCACTAATAGTAACATAGTTATTAAAAATAATAAATTTCAGGAGGTTAAGCTGTTTACAAATTTCGTTTAGTGGAAAATTGGGGGCGGGGGGGGGGCTTTCATATAAATCGATTCCCTACCAATATTTGTTTTTATTGCAATTTTAAATTTAAATATGAGTGCACGAATCTAATTAATAAGCTAACGTGGGCTAACAACCGGCAAACCATTAATTGACGAAATAAAATATTAAAATTCGAAAATTTGGTGTCAAACAAATTGGTCCCTTAAAATCTTACTTTTTAGTGTATTATGAGTTGAACGGTGGCCAAACGAATATTATATTAACGCGAGTAAACACAAGTGACAAATTAAACAATATCATTCGAAAATTGGGGGGCTGTCGAACTAATCGACCCCTTTAAAAATATTACTTTTTGGCATATTAGTAAGGTGTAATTGCTGAAAACAGATGCTACACGATTGGTAAAAAATATATTGAAAATTCGAAAATTGAGGGGTGGGCGCTGTCAAACTAATCGCTATCCATAATTACTTTTTTAATTACTAAAGCATTACATCTAAATGTGACAAAACAGGTCTAATTAATATTTGATATTCGAAAATTGAAGGATATCAAAATGAATCAACCCTTACATATACATATACCTACAGTGTGGTGATAAAGTAAGGAACAAAATTCATAATTGCGTTATTTAATGTTTTCAAGCAAAACGCTCGGACAGGTCAATTTTGTTTTTTAATTAGCCACCTTATGACATAAAAATTTTACTTATGCCGTCATGTATTTTATGCCCAATGACGTCATGATTGGTTTTTTTAAATGACAATCCCAATTGTTTTTGCGGTTTTTATAGATGGTCCAACTACTTAAATGATGGTGTAAAAAATGGTACTTTAGATAACTATTTTTTTGAGAAAATAACACCGTAAGAAATAAAAATGTAACTTTAATGGAAGAAAATCTTAATTAAACCCCAAAAACAAACAAAATTTAGCGCAACTGTTCCAATTGCTCTCCATCAACCATTAACACTTGACACATAAACACTTTGTACACTTCGCTCAAGGACTCCAGGAGTAATGTGCTCCACTTCAGGGCGAATTATTTACCGTAGCTCGTCTAAATTATTTGGCATATTAAAATAAACCTTTGATTTTAAATAACCCCACAGAAAAAATTTAAGGGAGTAAAGTCTGGGGAACGCGGTGGCCACTCAATTGCTCCTCGACGTCCTATCCACCTTCCAGGAAATGTGGCATCAAGATATTGACGGACGTTTATTCCAAAGTGAGGAGGCGCCTCATCTTGTTGAAACCTGATATCCGGATGGTGTACATCTGCTTGGTGATCATTTGGAAACATTTCTGTCAGAGCTGGCACTAAATCAAACCGCAAAAAGTTCAAATAACGTGCTGCTCCAAGGTTTCCTTCAAAAAGTAATTGTTATTTTCTCAAAAAAGATAGTTATCTAAGATACCATTTTTTACACCATCATTTAAGTAGTTGGACCATCCATAAAAATCAACAAAAAAATTGGGGTTGTCATTTAAAAGAACCATTGATGACGTCATTGTGCATAAGTAAAATTTGTATGTCATAAGGTCGCTAATTAAAAAATAGAATTGACCTGTCCGAGCGTTTTGCTTGAAAACATTAAATAACGCAGTTATGAATTTTGTTCCTTACTTTATCACCACACTGTATATTTCTGTTTACAGCAATGATAAATCCAATTAATGGGCTGACGTAAACAATTAGAGCTACAAAAATGTGTATCATTTAAATCTGATGCAAGACGATGAGCTGCTCTACCTGAATGCAAAGTCTCAGTTCAATCGAATGAAAAATGTTTTTCCAATGCTAACTTAAAGATTTAATTATCTCAGAAAGTACATCCGTTAGCCCGATAATCTGTTTTCGTTATCAACACGTCAAGGGCTGTTAAATAGTAGTACATCCCATGTTTGCTTCTACTGGACCGAGATTCTCTAACAGCTCTTCTATCAACCACTTTATTTATTTTCACCTACCTTTTTAGACTTTAGGTTACAGTAAAAAGAAGTATTCGGAAGGGTCGATTTATTCGACAGCCCCCTAATTCTGAATTCAAGTTTAAAAAATGTCTTATGTTAAGTAAAGTAACGTGGGCTAAAGTACAGCTAATTTCAAATAAATCTAGGACAGTCAGTACTCCATAGTGTAAATGTTGCTTTTTATTTTCCTTAATATTTAATAAATTTTACGTAGTTAACTATGAAAATATAATTTAAAGCCTGATTCACACGTTGTTAAAAACGCAAAAATCACCCTCAAGACTTGTCCTAGATTTATTTGAAATCAGCTGTACATAATAGTCAGGCTATCAATAATATTTGTTTGTCTACCCTTATTAGACTTAATATTATACTAAAAAGTAATATTTGTAGGGGGTCAATATATTTAAGAGTGGCTCAATTTTCAAATTTCATTTTATCTGAATTTTAATTTAGTCGGTGTAGAAATCTGCGCTGGCGAAGGGCAAGATAACTTGTGTTGGGAGGGGAGGGGGTATCGGTGAAGTTGGTCCTCCAGATTTATTTTTAATTTTTAACTAATTTATTTTTTGATTTGTGAAATAGGAAATTTTTTGTTGGGATGAGCCAACAGTGTACAAAGGAATAGTATAAAAAATCTTGAAGATTTTTATTTTTGGGAGCTAACTTTAGGGGCTACTTCAGGCTTGCGATCGTGTTTTGTCATTGTTTATAATATCGTGATGTACATTTTTTGTTAATAATATAAAAATTGAATAACAATACATGCTATGTTTATATTATAAAATAAGGATCAGATGCAAAAAATAACTTGAAATCAAAGCTAATTATAACATTTATAGGTAGGTATGGTGACGTCATAAAACTAAAAAATAATACTCCTATAATTATAATGAATTGGTCAAATAAGATAATAACAGCAATCATTTCATTCATTTCTATGATTTTGTGCTGAAAAAAACAGGTTGGTGTTTTGTTTCTTTTATTACTTGCACATTATTGTGAAACAATTGAAACAATGTAAAAAGCCCCCACTACATGCTAAATAATATCGTATCCAATCCAAACATCTTTAAATAGTGTTCCATAAAAACCTTTTCTCTAAGCAATTATTTTAAAAATCCAAACTGCATTTCAGCTCGTTTAGTTTTTTGTGACTGCACCGTCGATTTTCTTTTATTTCATATTTTCAGTGTGTCTAATATACTACTACCTCTTGCTCTTTTTCTTTGGAGTGTGTTAATTATTTATGGAGAATTGCTTGCATATTCATGGTCGTAGAACATAACTTGCCTAACTAGTTTTATGTGGCTAGTTTGCTTTATATTTTTGTTGGATTAAGGCAGCCCGGGGAATTTTAAGAATATGATTTTATTATTCAAAAGAGGTAGGCATAAATTTTATTTTATAATCAATTCAATTTCTTGATTATTCAACATTTATATCACTATTTTATAAATTCTATAAAGGCTTGGTTCAATTATTTATTATTAACACAACACCTGAAGTGTTTTAAAGAAATAACGCTAACGTGTAACTTCTTTAAATGCTTGAATAAAACGATCTGGCAACCTTGGATTTCTTAATGTAAAATTAATTTAGATTGCTTTTGATAGGTTTTGAGGCGAGTTTTGAGGTGGTAGTAGGTGATATTTGTTGTAATCTATGTAGCAGGTGGCTTTCTTTTGTTAATTTATTTTTTTTTGTTTTGAAGAACAGTTGCTTCAACCACAACACACCTAGCCATAAATTCTCAATCTAGATAAGGATAGCTGGTTAATGAATGGTTTAAAAAAGAAAAAGTGTTGCCATTATTATAACAACTTATTTAAAATTATAAAAAGCCAGACATTAAAGAGATAACTTTTGCGGAGGGCATATTTCTTGTTACTTTTTGTTAGCCTACGCCAAAATTAGTTCTTTGCGTGACATTTACTAATTCGGGCCCGTTAAACATGCTCATGGATGATCGCAGCAAATAGGAAATAGATAATTATTGTTTTTTCAACTTTTTAGATAATCATTTTAGGCGTTCATAGAAATTCTTGGAAAATTTTAAACCTGTGTAAAGTAGGTGTCAGCCTTTAATGTCAGGGCGCGAGGTCTAAAATAAACCAAGTATTTTATTACGATTTTGCTTTGTAAAGCGTGGGGTGGGCGCAAATTTTTGTAAAATTGCAAAAGGGTGTCAGTGATTAGAAAATGCGAAGGGTGAAAACCAACCGCCCCCGCAAAAGTTGAACAATGAGGAAATTGGAACCGATCCTGTTTAACAGCAACGATGGTTAAAAGTATGTTTTAAGTGTTGTTGAATCTGTTAAGGAAATCATTTCGGTAAATTCAAGGTTTCCAACTATTGTTTCAAATAATTCTAAAATTCCATTCTTACTTAATAGCCCCATTAGCATCTTACTAAGAAAGTTATGAGGGGGTACCACTGGGTTCTTCACTAGAACCACTTTTAATTGTACTAGAGTGTATTAATTATTTGTTTTGTTTGCGACTTAAATATTAAATAGATATTAAATTATTCCCAAATAGTAGTTTTTGTAATACTTTTATGCTTATTTAATATTACGCTTGTGACGTAATAATTACGTACTTTTAATTCGAATATTTGCTTAAAAACTGAATTTTGAAAAATTGATTTTGTTTATCTCAAAACATCGATCAATCAGTATATGTTATACGATATTCTTTTTGCTGCAACACATTCATATTGTTTGGGCAAAACAATCGTAGACTACGAAACTTATGGCGAAGCACCATAAACATGCCAAATTAGATTTTAGTAAAAAAAAACTCTCAGGACGCCTTGAACTGTTCAAAATGTTATATAAGTCTAAGGTTGCTGCTTCAAACCCCTTTTAACATTATAGTTACAACCAAATCCAGAGGTATATAGCAGCAACAAAAGTATTCAGTATACAAATTCAGTGCTCTTGCATAACTGCTCATTTCAACTTATCTATGTACTTGGATTCACGCCATGGCTCACGATGAGCAGGACACAAGTGTCATGATATAAAGAATTTTGATATGAATCTCCCAAAGACTTTTAAGATTTTCATCACGGGTTTGAATCTCAATCTTTGTCAAAATCTTTCTAAAACTTTGGTCTTAATGATGAGACTATGAACTATGAACAGAACGTGAATCGGGAGTAATAATATAATAATAATATAATTGATGCAAGTTTGGATTTGAATCTCCAAAGATTTTAAAATTTCCATCGCGGGTCTGAATCTCGATCTTTGTCAAAATATTGCCAAAACTTTGGTCTCGATCTTCTTACAGTTTTCGAGATTCGCACTTGATGTACAAGCTAATACCAAGGGTCAATATAATGTGGCTAAGAGCTTTACGCCGTGATTCACTATGGACAAGACGTGAATCTGGAGTAACATCATGATGGGTGCAAGTTTGGATTTGAATTTCCAACGTTTTTAAAATTTTCTTCGCTGGTCTGAATCTCGATCTTTCTCAAAAGTTTGGACTTGATCTTCTTACAGTTTTTGAGATTCGCAATTGATGTAAAAGCTAATTCCAAGAGTCAATATGATGTGGCTAAGAGCTTCACGCCGCGATTCACGACGAACAAGACGTGAATCAGGAGTAACACCATGATGGATGCAAGTTTAGATTTGAATTTCCAAGGATTTTAAAGTTTTCATCGCTTGTCTGGATCTTAATCTTTGCCAAAAGTTTGGTCTTGAATTTGTTATAGTTTTCAAGCTTCACACTTGATGTAAAAACCAATAATACCAGGGGCAGTATAATGTGTCTAAAAACCTTTTAACTTTAAACCTCGGAAATCTTTCACTTCAGAGGTTATGTTTTGCCAGATCAAAACTTATCCAGATTGTTTTAGCCTGGTTAAAATTCCTAATCTCTATTTTATAAAATCAAAGTGTATTTTTTATTTATTCATGCTTTGGCAGTGCTCAATAAAAGCACATCTGTTTTTGTGACGAATTTGTGATAATACCGAAGTAAGTTTGTACTTCTACAAGAAGAAAAGAGAAGTGGTGGTGCCTAGGAGGAAGCAGTGGCTGTTATTAACATAACATTAATTGACTGCGGCTTTGCAGAAGCGATGAGTTAGTTGGCAGAATTAAGAGAAAATGGAGTAGCAGGTCATTAAACAAATCTCTTTTTTTCTGGAGCAGGGACGAACCCATGGGGGTGATGGGAGGGGAAGCTCCCCCCTCAAAGTTGATAATTTTGAGCGAGAGTTGGCAATTTCACAATTTGAGAAAAATGAGAAGATAAGAAAATGTGTGCAAAACAATTTATTTTTTAAATTTAATCTAATTGCCATACATAGGGCCAGTAAGCCAGTAATTGACCATCACCCAGTAGTTGACCAAATTTCACTTTAAAAGAAAAAAATAAGATACGTGTACATCTTTATGAATATTTTATGTTTCACAAGCGATTACTGCACCTCTAATTACTATATGGTGCCACATTGCTGCATTATCTTGGTCAAACGGTTGTCTAAATACATGTGGAATTTGTATTCGTTTATTTGACAGCTAAATTTGTGCTTTTACAGTAAGCATGGCAAGTAAACAACTCTATTGAAATCTGCGATTTTAATGAAAATCGTTATATTATACATATTGTGCAAGTAATAGAATCGTCGAACTAATAAATTTTTGTTACATATATTTTTTTAATTGACACTTTTTTTGCAAAAAATGTGGTGGACAATTACAGAATTTGAAATCTTATCAGTTTTTCAGTAGTTGACCAACCACTAGTTATATGCAAAATAAAGAATTTTGTTTTTTTTGTCACCCCTACAAGATCAGTAAGTTACTCTTGTTCCTGTTTTTCTTAATAAAATTTCAAATAAATAGCTGTTACCAGTATTTGTTCGCACAAAACTACCGCTCACCCACTGGCTTCGTAAAGTGGTCAACTACTGGTAATTTTTCTTTCCATTTTTGTTTTTAGCAAAATGTCATCAAAAATAATATACATATATTTTGTTATTTTTTAAGAATGTTCGTTTTTCTTTATGCAATACATACTATGTGGCTCTATAATAATATATAATAAAATAATAAAAAAACTGATGTTTTATTCGTTATATTATAACACTGGTCAATTACTGGGAAACATTTGGTCAAACACTGGGTTGTTTGTGGTTAACTACTGGAAAATTCTAACTTTTTTACTCTTATATTTTTTTTCTATGAAACAAAATGTTTTTTAATTTGTGTATTATTAATATTTCGAGTCTTAGACTAATAACTGCATTTTATACCATTTTTTATTTTGTTTAAAAAAAATATATTACAAAGTTATAAATTTATATTTCTGAAAAATCTCTTAAGTGATCAATTACTGGCATATTTACCCTACACGTTGGAGAGTTTTAAATAAAAATAAGATTTATACTATAATGTTAGGTACAAATAAAAATATTTTCTTACTAGTAGTTGGTATTTTATCGTAATAAGTTTATTACGGCAATTTTAAGGTTATCCCCCTCCAAAAAAACTCTTTAGGTTCGTCCCTGTTCTGGAGTATTAACGTGAGTCACTGAAAATAGGGATAAATCCCGTTAAATGCAAATGTGCATAAAATATAATTGTATTTTTTTATTTGCAATAGAACAGTCCCAAGTCCTTCTTTGTAGGCATCACTATAAAAAAAAATCTTTTTATGCAGCATATCAAACAACTTGATATTATCGATTCTGCTGTCGTGTACCAACGATATTAAACGAAGTGAATTATTATGTATAATCGAAATCAATAGGTTCGTAAACATTAATTTTCTGTCTATATAAGGCATGTTATCATGTTTGCATTAAATGTTTACTTTATCTACTGTTTAGGTCTGCTGTCTAACATTATAATAATCTCGGATACAGTAGCAAAAGTTAGATAAAATGTCGTAATATTATGGGAATATATAATGAATAGTTGAATACATACATTTTAATAAAACGGCAGAAGTTTTAACAACAAAAATAAATAAGACACCAGTTGCACTTAAGATTGCTTCTGTCAAGTTCTCAGGGTTAAATCGGTTAAAAATTCAAATTCTAGTCGAAGTGATAAAGTATTTGTACATTAACATAAAAATAACGTAAATAAAAGAAATAGTTGTTTAAAATTTATAAAAATGGAGTAATACCAATTTTTATTAAAGCAGTTAAAATTCTTCAATTCTGTTATCACACACTTTACAACTACTTTACACACGCATACTTTATGTTGCTAAACATTCTTAAAAACAAATGATAATAATTGCTTTATTTATCTTTTTCTTGGACAAAGGTTAAAATTTTATATTTATTAACAACTCTAGTAATAATAATTATAATGAAATTAAAAACCAGATAAAATTCTTCAAACGTTTATATAAATAAATATTTCGAATTTTAAGTACGTTTTAGTAAAGGTTGTTGAGAGATGATAAACGTTTTAGTTCTCATCGCGACGATAGATGGTGTTGGAGGTGCAAATATTTTTTCAAGCAGAACAAATCTGATGATTATAGGCCGAGGTGATGAAATAATCTCCATCAATAGTTGATTTGGCAATTCCAGGAAATATCAAATCTTAACTTACCAAAAACGATAACCGATAGAAGTTCAAAGTCAGGCTGAAACGCAATTGCGTAGGTTTTTGGCAATTTTTAGAATAAATTGGCATTTCTGCAGACTACATGCTGTCATTAACTTTAAATATTATTTTCTAAGTGTATTCTTATTTACATGAGCTCCTTAATTATCATGAGTGTAAAAACTAAGGATATAATAAAAAATCCAGCACAAAACAGAATTTCTACACTCCTTATAGAATAAAATACTATTGTAAATATCATTTAAATCTAACTATCTCATAGATATATTGACAGATATCTCAGCTATCTTCCTTTTTTATTGCTGCCGAAATACCCTGCCTCTTGAAATTGCTGATAAGACTTATTTTATTTTAGCAGTGTATGTTTTTTCCTGAACCTGAGCAGTAAATCAGAGAAATCTAGTTTCTGTCCCTGAGCAGTCTGCAACTGATTTTGCAGACTGGGGTAGTCAAAGGTAGTGTCTGAAAATCCTATAAGTGGTTTCTGATTAATCTATAGGTGACCTTTGACAGTCTTAAAAAGCTGCATATGAACCATCTAATTTCTGTCCAGGAGCATTTTGCAACTGCTTCTGAACAGTGTAAAGGTCTGTCAGTTCATAGCTGCCTCTAACTAGTATAAATATCCCTGATCTGCTTAGTGTGTACTTGTTTTTTTAGCAGTGTCTGAGCAGTCTATAGCTGCCCAAAATTATCTCTGATCAGTTGAAGTATTTCTATGGGAATTTATAACTGACTGCTTCTGACATTAGTGTCTGTTTTTGAGCAATATACAGCTGTTTTGAGCAGTCTAAAGGTAACCTCGTTGCAGTCTATAACTGTCTTCAAAGAGTTCATATTTATCTTCGATCAGTTTAATGAGCTCTAGGAGCATTCGGTAACTGCGTCTGAATACCATGTACCCGATCCTATGCAATCCAGAGCTGCGTCTGATTAGTCTTAATGTTGTCTTCGAGCACTTGCTTTTGGACAATCTATAACTGCGTATACGTAGACCAAAGTTGTCTGTTTATCTGCATTTCTGAAAGCTTCATCAGCTTATAGAGTTATGTTTCACATACTATAAACTATTTGAGTCAATAATCGTATTGACTAAACCTTGTAGCTCATTATCATTGTCACATATTACGATTAAGCTATCGTATTCGACAAATAGTCTGGGCATATCTTACCTCAGCTTGTTCTTCAGACTACTTAACAGCCTTGGTAGTCTAATGTCTGGCGTGCCGGACTTTCACCCAAGCGGCCCGCGATCGACTCCCGGCGCCGGCAGATCTGGTTAAGGTTTTCTGCAGTTTTCCTTAGCTGTGACACAAATGTGGGATTTGCGCTGTTCCATCTGTAAGTCGGCTGCAACCGCACATTGGGCCTACATAATAATAATAATCGCCCCCTCCCACCCGCACAAGCTTATAGCTTCTGGGGCCTTGGTTTAGGTTATGGGGTGTAGTAGTTATTATTATTTATTATTACTACTCAGCTGTAAATTGCTCAGCGACATCTCTATAGACTGATTAGAAATAAGTTAGATTAGATATTAAAAACCGCATTCGATTCTGTCCACGAATGACTGAATGCCGTGGAGTCCAAAATTATCAAAAATATCCAAAATGGCTATTTAAGCTTTTTCAGAAATCGAGAAGATACCCTAGTTGTATTCCTATCCTATCGTGTACTGTATCCTATCCTACTATTACACAGAAAATTTGCCAGATTCTTGATTTTGGATGTTTTTTTTTAATGCCTATTGCGGTAGGATTGTCTCAGGTAAAAAAGAGTTACTATGACAGGAAGACTTACTTTGATCCCAGTTTCACTCACACCTTGTTGTTCTTTATGGCAAATGTAATCTTTTTGGTCAAAAGATCTTTTTTGGCGAAGACTTACTTTCAAATTGCAAAAGAGAGAATAGTTATCGAGAGTGAGATCTTTCCTTGAATAGTTGTATAGACTATATTGATGAGAGATAAAATATTATCTTTCTCCAGCTGGATTATAACACTTGGATTAATGACATTTTTAAATTTTGTTTTTGCAACAAGAAAAACAAAAGTCAGTTGCTAAGGCAGGCAACTAGTAGTTTTAATCCTAGACTTAAAAATATTTTTAATTCTGTTAATATTTTAGGATTGTATTAATCCATAGCAATAGCATGTACATATTATTATTGACAATTAATAGACATATTCAGTTTCTTTTTATCTCCACCTGCTGTTTCTTTAATTAAATCCTTAAATTGGTCAATACAACTATTTTTGTCGCCACTTCGACAGCCAGTGAACACAGACACTTGAATAGGCGTATAGAGGTCTCCTACTGCGAGTTAGATATTCCTATATTTAAAAGTGCACAACTTCTCGAAAAATTTCTTCCATCATTCTCCACAAGTTGTTCCTGAAAAAAAGGCATAGAGAACTTGATACAAAAAGTGCTTTAATAAGAGTTATTGCTCGTCAAGTCATTACGTCATATCCTAAAGCCAACGCATTTTACTTTAATTAATTAAACAATTAATTTGAAACCACCAGGTATTGCAAAACAAGGTCTAAAATTAGACAAATTTCTCGTTAGTTAAGATCTATAAGGTGTTGGAGATGCCATAAAGCAGAAACCCCCAAGAAACTAAAGCTAGTTTTAATTTAATAAACGCTTCGGTGAAGATCAGGATCATTTATTTAACGACACCTACATACAATCTTTTTAAGTCTGCAATAATAATTCATTAGTATAATTGAAACACAAATAAATTAAAGCAGTGAAATGAAAAGCGAAGAGATTATATTAATATTAATCGCAAATCATAACTCATATAATCATGTATGCTGTGTGGATGTGTTGTATGCTAAAACCAAAATAAGATAGTGAACGTCAAGGCGTAAAAATGTACTAAATATATACATTACGCAATTAGTAAAATTAAACATACATAAACGACTTCTGTACATATGGTTGTCTAAAATTTTTCACATGCTGTTTGTATATTATGGAGCCTTCAAATTATATTATTTATTATAATACCGTTTTAGATCTGTGTGCAGCCCTATTGGAAGATTTTAACCTTACTATTCGCAATTTCTGGAAATCGCTATAACTAAATAGCGTCGATAAAAACAACATAAACATTAAATTCTTGTTATTTAAGTTTCATAAGAAAATAAACATAAAACAAGCAAAATAAAGTTCATGCATTCATTCACAGCGTGACATTAAAAAAAAACAACATATAATCATGCCAAGCAATACCTAAAAGTAAAGAGGATACCTTCTAGAATATGCAAATATTAATGTGCGAATTAAAAAATAACACGCATCCGAGGTTTTCTTAATGGCATTTCTAGGTAATTCCTCCATACTATCAATGATCTCGTTGTAATTCTAATATTACTACAACACTAACATAATAATATGTAATTCTACGTAATGCATGTAATTCCAAGTAATGCCGCGGTTATCCCACATGATTCGGACCAAGAGGATACCTCCTAGAATGTGCAAATATTAATGTGCGCATTAAAAAGTAACATGCATCCGCGGTTTTCTTAATAATAATACCTGGAATTTTTAGGTAATTCCTCCATACTATTAATGATCCCATTGTAATTCTGATATTAATATAATAATACATTGTAATATACATACATACGAGGTGTGATCAAAAATTACGGTGAATGAATTTTTATAGCGGCAACTGCTGACGCTACATCCATATGCTGTAATTTGTCCAGTAGCGTGATCAGCTGAGACAGGCAGGGACAAGTTGTAACACGTTCGAACTTGCCAGTCAGCTGCCAGAGCCGCTAGAGTGAGGTTGAGTTTATCGTGTCTGTCGAGCAACATGGATTTCGCACAACGCCATTAACATTAAGTTTTGTTTTAAGTTGCAAAAAAATGCTAAAGAAGTTCATGAAATGTTAAAATCGGTGTACGGCGATAATGTGGTAACTCTGAAGACTGTGTACAAGTGGTATGACCGATTTAAAAACGGAAATGAGTCTGTTGAAGACGAGCAGCGTCATGCTCATTCTTTTTTTCGATAGTGAGGGCATAGTGCGATCAGAGTTCGTTCCAAGGGGAACAACTGTAAACTCTGAATTTTATAAGGGCGTCCTGCAACGTTTGCGAAACGACGTACGAAGAAAGCGGCCAGAAAAATGGGCCAATGGCTTCCTTCTTCATCACGACAACGCGCCGTGTCACACCTCGCTTCTCATTCGCGAGTTTTTGGCCGAAAGAAGTGTTCCTGTCTGTCCACATCCGCCATACTCACCGGATTTATCACCATGCGGCTTCTGGCTCTTCCCAAAAATTAAAACTGTGCTTAAAGGAAAACGTTTTGACACCATTGCTGACATTGAGAGGGCCACGACGAAGCAGCTGAAAGCCCTTCCGAAAGACGCCTTCCAGAAATGCTTACAGTCATGGAGTCAACGTTGGGATAAGTGCATTGCTAGCCAAGGACAGTACTTTGAAGGAGATTAAATCAAATTCTATGTAAGCTTATTACTTTTTTTAATAAAAAATTATTCACCGTATTTTTTGATCACACCTCGTACATGCATACATACATAATCTTTAACTCCTTATACCTTTCGGTGTTGAGGTACCGGGCACACCTAGCCGCAGAGTGGATATGTGGGTGTGAGACTCCTAAGCGATATAAATCCACTATAACCACCCTGCCGTGCTGCTTTGTAATATAAGTAGTTCTAAGTACAGTAATTTCACGTAATTCTAGCTAATTTGTAGATGTATTTCCTGCGTGACTCCTCGGGCATGCTAGAAGAATTAAGTGTATTTGCAAAGGCTTTGCCCAATAATGCTTGGAATTACTTGGAAATTCACCCATACTACCAATAATCTCATTGTAGTGCTGGTATTACTAGCATTATACTAGCACTAAGTGCTGTACGCATATTACGTACAATCTAACACTGCTATATAATTATCTATATATCCCCTCGGATATTCTTGCGTAAAACTACGTGTATTCCCAAATCTTTTCTAATGCCTAGAATTACTTGGTACTACTCTAATCATGCCAGTAATCTCATTTTAATGCTGCTATTACTACCAGGTTGTGCTTTCAGTTGCACTGCTGCTACTTTATCGTATATGTAGCGAGTAAAATAATCTGTTCGCCCTCGAGTCACTGACACTGAGCTACGAGGGTGGTTCAAATATAAACCGGAATTTTTGAATAAACGCGCGAAGAAGTTAGTGTCGTTAAAGTGGCTGTACTGGATGTTAGATTGGTCTGTTACAAAGCGTAGAGAACAGCTGGGACCGCGTAATTTCGCTTGTCAGTGTAGTTGTAGCCATGAGTGAGAAGGACGTACCAGTGTCTGTTGCGCAACGCATTATTATTCGTTTTTTGGTCAAAGATAATGTAAAAACCGCGGAAATTTATCGGAAATTGCTCGAGCAGTTCGGGAATGAGTGCCTCTCCAAGACTCAAGTGTATGATTGGTGTTCCGCTTTTCGAAATGGCCGAGAAGTGGTGGCAAACTTGCCACATGCGCGGCGCCCCAAAACAAGCGTTACCGATGAGAACGTCCGCGCTGTAGAAAAACTCATTTTGGGAGACCGACGCATTACTGTACGCGATATGGCTGCGAAGTGGGCATCAGCATAGGCAGTATTGAGCAAATAATTCATGAACGGCTCGGTTACCGCAAAATATCAGCCAGATGGGTGCCAAGACTTTTGAATTTTGACCAGAAATTCACACGCTGGGAAGTTTGCACGCGTCTCCTGCAGCGATATGCAGACGAAGGAGACAATTTATTGCAGCGCATATTCACCACAGACGAGACTTGGGTGCACTACTATACTCCGGAGAGTAAACGCGCGTCTATGGAGTGGAGGAAGCAAGAGGAAGGCGCGCCAGTTAAAGCGAAGGTTACACTGTCAGCGGGAAAAGTGTTGTGTACCGTGTTTTGGGACATGAGAGGAGTAATTGCGGTCGATTTTCTCACTGAACAACGAACTGTGAACGCGCAGTATTATAGTAACCTTCTACAACACACGGTGAAACCTGCCTACAGATCGAAACGACGCGAGATTCCAATCCGAACTGCGATATTGCTGCAAGATAACGCCAGACCGCATACAGCTCGGCTTACGATGGAAACATTGCACGAATTGGGTTGGGAAACACTGGAACACCCTCCTTATAGTCCCGATTTGTCGCCATGCGACTATTATTTATTCGGTCCATTGAAAGAGGCACTTGGCGGACAGCGATTCAAAAGCAATGCGGAGGTAGAATCTTTCGTGCGCGAATGGTTACGTGACAAGCCGAAAGATTTTTACGAAAAAGGCATCCAAAAGCTTCCGGAGAGATGGCAAAAGTGTGTAGAGTGTGACGGAGACTATCTAGAAAAACTGTAAAACATTTCAGCTCTGTAACTTAATAATAAAATTTTTTACAGCAAAATTCCGGTTTATATTTGAACCACCCTCGTATCAATGTAATTCATGAATGTCAAAAGCAAAAAATTCCAAGTAAGACCTCGGTTATGCCAGTAATTTTAAATAATCTGATGCATTTTACTTCATTCCGCTATGCAAACGTAATTACGTTTAAGTTTCACGTAGACGCTGGTAATTACCACGTAATTCTCTCATAATACCAAGATAAATTTTACATGCATTCTGTAATTTGTGTTTTTTAGTTATACTATACCTAAACCAAAAATGAATAAACTAAACTGGAGTGAATCTAACAGCCGCAGACTAGCAGTCGGAGTTGATTGTGCACGAGCGTTGCTCCCAAATTGTCAGATTTAGACAGTTGGTCAGTTTGAAATAAAAAAATAGACATTACAATCTGTCAAAGTTTCAAAAGGTTTTTCACAACTCCAATTGTTAATTATTAAACTACTATTAGTAAATAACCTTCTGATAGCAAAAGTGTGTACGACATTAGTTGCTGCTTAAAAGACTTTTCAAAACTCCAATTAATATTTATTAATGGTAGTTTAATAATTAACAATTGGAGTTGTAAAAAACCTTTTAAAACTTTGACAGATTGCAATGTCTATTTTTTATTTCAAACTGTCTAAATTTGACAATTTGGGAACAAGGCTCGTTCACAATCAACTCCGACTGCTAGTCTGCGGCTGTTAGATTCACTCCGGTTTAGTTTCTGCATTTTTTGGTTGTACTATAGAAATTATATACTATGCAATTCCATAGTAATGTTATGTAGTTGCTAGAAATCCCTTTGTAATGCCGGAAATCTCAAGTAATTCTAAGATTCCCCCCCCTCACCGGAAACGAAAAGCATTCAAATGAAAGATTTAAGAGATTTAATAGATTTCTAGATTCTTAATACAAGGAATTCTAGGGCAATGCGCAGTTTACATGTATGCTTGATACTACCTGTGTATTCGCACAGAAATTTAATCCCTCGAGGGTTAACTCGCTAGATTAAATTTTTTTGAGTGTAGCTAAAATAGTTTATATTGTAAGCGTTTAGAGTCGCTACATCTAGTCACCTAGGCCAGCTGGTCGATCAGAGTAACGCAAACCACCGCCATATTGGGGCAGAGAAGGATGATTTTTAATAATGGACAAATTAAAACCACGTTTTACGTGTTTGACATATTAGAGGTTTGATCTTTCAGAATAAGAAAAACCTTTTAAAGTAAATGTGGATTTGATTAAATTCAATACAGAACAAATAATGAACAATTGCGTGCTTCGTTTGCCCCAATATGGCGGCGGTTTGCGGTACTCTGGTCGACCAGCTGGCCTAGGTAACTAGATGCAGTCACTCTATAAGCGTTTGACAATTGATGCCATCTGTGTGGCATGTCGTAAACTCCAAAACCTTGGATCGCCTGAAAAAGCCGATGCAAATCCGTAATGTTTTTAAAGGTAAGGTCTCATTTCTCGTGAAACGAGCATTGATACTTTGTAAGACACAATTAAATTCACAAATCTATAAATAGTTATTTTTCTATGTATGCAACGTCAAAAAAGTTTACTTTTTTCATAGAGCTACGTTTTGTCATATTACCTTGGTAACCGTTCAAAACTATGATATGAAGATTTTTTTTCTTTTCTTTATTTTTATATGATAATACAGTAAGTTGTAGAAGAAACATTGTTTGTATCTTTAGTGCTGCGTTCGAATGACTTTTACTGCAAAAAATTACTTTACTGCAAAATACAAAAATAACTATTTTGTATAATACTTTTAAATTCTAGAACGTAAAAATATTTCGCGTCCTGTTTACGAAAATCTTTTCAAACATTTGTCAACATTTTTTTGTTTTTTTCTAAAAAAGAAGGCGCCCCAAGCTGACGATTTGATAACACGGTTATACAATTCTTAGTCTGGTTTCGAATTTGGCAAATAGGTGAACGTATTTGTCTGTCTATTGGTAACAATTGTGGATTTTTTTGTAGAATTTAGAATTTTTGGTATTGTCGCAAAATTGATAGAGTGCATCAAGTTTTGACTGATTTTTTAATGTAATAATCTGTAATTCTGAAAGTTCATATGTGTTTGCCAACTGCTCGAGAAAATTGTTATTCTGCGACGTTATGATTTAGATTTGATCTTAACCTGAATGGTTAACGAAGGAATAGATGAAAAATGTCTTCCGTGCAAAAAAACTCTTCCGTTCAAAAAAACGGAAATATGAAAAATCAACGAAATGAATGTAATTAGGTGGTCGACTTGTATTAAGGCCCTACATGGTGGATACAAAATTTATTAAGAAGCGGGAACAGTCTCTGATAAGACATTCTCCTAAAAAACAGGCAGTTCATATATGTCAAGAAAGATGTCGCTACGTCCATCATAAGTCACTTTTGTACACAGCAGAACTGCTTGCGGCGGTCAGCCCTAAGCTTCATCCTCTCTGATCATTTCTGAACACAAGTGTTTTTGCTGCGAAACGATAATCTTCAATCTTACTAATTATGGAAAAATTGTGATTTGGCGACCAGAACATTTTTGTTAATTTCTACCAACTTATGGCTACCATTGGATGTTTTGGGCATTAATCAAATTAAAAATAGTTGTATATAATTTTTAACGTTGCGTATGCCCGCGCATTATTTCATTATTATTTAATAACAATACTCAACTTTTGATGTAACTTGACGTCCCTCACAATACATAACGAAGACTTAGTGCTACAAATTTTTGTTAATATTAGGCTGCCAGAGTAAATGGTACTATTCTATTGTTTTTTAAGTATAAGGTTTGTTAAGAATTGCGTGTTACAAATTCGCTATTCAGCAACATTAACGCACCTTATGTAAGCTTCTTGGAATATGAAATTACCTTAGATACATTATTTTTATTCTGAGAATTGTTTCCTTAGTAAACGTTAGATGTTATCATATTGCGTTTTTTAAATGTTTTTTTTTTCATCAGACTCACTTTAAAACAGATTTTTGAGCAACATTAATAAATGTAAAATAAAAAGAAAAATTGGCGCCCTGTGTGGGGCAATTTTTTTTTTTAGTACCACTTCAGTTGTACTTCAACTGGACTAGTTTCAATTATTAGAAAATGAACACAGGCAAAAATCGTCATAATTTTAATAATAGTTTAACATTGCACGCTATTGCTTATTATACATTTCACAATAAACAATCATCCAAACAAATGAAGTTTTCAGAAATACTAGTGTCGTAATGTAGTAGCAAAAGCACACAGCAGCTAACTACTACAATTTCCCGTTTTTATGAGGGCATCTATTTTTATGCGGTTGATTCTCACAAGTTTGCTTTTGCTTTTACGACGACGAGGAGGGCTGGTTGGTGTGCTCGGCTCGCTCTGCAGCTGGACCCATGACCTACCTCAACGATTGAAGGCTACGGCGTCAAGGCGCGTCCCTAGACGATGGTATGTTATGTACGAACAGCAGCTGCGATTTGCGCTTGCGCGCCTTTGCCTGTTGCGTGCCGACGTCGAGACGCCTCTCTTCTAGTCCCAAGTATTGATTCGAATTTTTCTAAAACCGCATTCCGTCCTCCACCACACTTGAGAGAGGAGAGAGAAAATGTTGAATTACGGAGTCTTGTTTGTGCGTTGCCTTGTTTGCGCTACTGCTTGCTTCCTTTAAAGAACTACCCACCTTTTGCGGAAAAATAGGGTTGCTGGAAATTTCCATAGAAAAGTTAATAATAGTAATATTTTAACATAATAAGGCTTTTGGTTCTGTTAGAAGAGAAATTATTGCTAGGCATGCCAGAAAGTCCAAGAGGAGAAAAATGTATAAACTAAACAAATTCATTTGTTCCACTTATAAACTATTGGTATTGATTTTGTCAACGTTATATACAGTTTTACTGTTATTTATATTTGATAAATATAAACATTGAATGGTTTTGCAAGAGCTGGCATTTTTATAACAATATAAGCCCGAAAAGGGGATAAAACTTTAATTTATTCATTCATGCAATCATACCCATTGTTAGTTTAATAATGGAAAAACAAATGCAAATAAACCGTATAAAAGTAAGAGTGTTGCTCTTTATTAATTGATAAAGAACATTCATTTTTTTAACTTCCTGTTCTTTGATGGATTTAATAAATAAATACAGCTTCTTAGGATGAAGAGGGTATAAGAATGACAATTGGCTGCCTAAGACCTTGCGGACGACGAATGCAGATAAGCGATTACCTAAGGTTTTTTTACTCATTTTCTTCTGAAAATGAGCAAGTACAACATTGGAAGAATGTTGAAATTTCTTTCTTAATATTTTTCTCGAAAAAGATTACCGACTACAAACTGTACAAATATAAACGAGATTTCAGTACACAACACTATATTCATAAATCCACAATAGAACTGCAGAAAAGTCATTCGTTTCATACGAAGAAAGAGAGAGTGTCTGATTCTTCTTGTTGGCCATCAATTTTGAATCTTTTACTCTACATGGGAAAAATATTATTGACTATTTAGAGTGGATTTTATAAAACTTTCGTATAATTTGTTTTCTATTTAGATTAAAATTTAGTTTGAAAATAGTGCGGTTTTCCAAGGTCAAGGTGAATAATAAAATAAGTGATTTATTTATTGTAATGCAAATATATATAAAAAGTATATATGAAATTAAAACATAAAAACGTATTGGAAAAATATATACGAGCCCAGTTGGGGCACTTCTATTTTGGTTAAAGGACACCTCCTGGAACCTTTACTTATAAATTGTTTTTCTTGGTCTATGCTATGGTTGTTAATTGTTGCTAGAGTGAACTACTGCTCGTGCTCCATGCCAACTCTTATGAAATTTCTATTAGGCGATTCCCTTGCAGCACTCCGTGAACTCCACCAAAGTTCAAAATTACTACAGTTATGATGTAATTACTCTTTTGTTCTGCGAATTAGATGTAATTATAACTATTTCTTTTACTTGCCCAATTTATGAATATCTCGGTTTATTGTTTGGAAATAAAAACACTGAAATGAATTATTAAAAAAAGTACAATTCCGTTGGATATCAATATTAAATAGCACTGGACAACAAATTTTTACAAAAGTTGTGTTACAGAAATAAAATTAGTAATTTCTTGTCAATTTTTAAATGCTCAACACGAATATAGCAGTAAATTAGGAAAATTGGCTGTAGTTTTTTTGTAATATGCAATAATTGTAATTAAAGTTTACATGAGGAAATGCCTGTCAATAGTAATAGGGCTTTGGTCAATGTCTGCAAAAAGAATCAAGTCATAGACTACCTCTTAGATTTCTTCGCCTGTCTCTTGCACAGCTGTTCAGGAGCATCTCTTAGGATTGTTCAGCAGCAGTCAGCCAGCATTTCCGTGGACTACTTTCCCTGGTATCTTTGTTCTATTGTTGCGATATTGTGATGAAATCGTTCGCCATGTCCATCACTAACCATACCACAATTGTCCGGAAAAAATCCAGGTGGGAATCCAGGAAATGGATCTTCAGAAACATATTGCGGTCAAGTTTCTGATACTGCCTTATCATGTCTTCTACTAGTTCTTTGTAGTTTTCTGCCCTAACATTCCCGAGAAAGTTTGTAGACACTAGGCGAAAAGCAGTCCATGCTTGTTTCGCATCACCCTGCAGCAAGTTGTTGAACCGGTCATCTTTGAAGAGCTCTCGAATTTGAGGACCCACAAAAACTCCCTCTTTAATCTATGCTTCGCTGAGTCGCGGGAATTTTTCATGCAAGTATCGGAACGCTGGCGATGTACGGTCCATGGCTTTCACAAAGTTCATCATCAAACCTAATTTAATGTGAAGCGGTGGCAGCAGGATTTTGTGAGCCTCAACCAGAGCTGGGTGATGCATATTCTTCTCTCCAACTGCAACAGGCTGCCTGAGATTCCATTCGTTCCGCAAGTTTTTTTTTTGTCCGGTTCGCATTCTTTATGCAGCTGGTTACATCATTCTAGGCTTATCTGGAATGTTGTTGATTCCCTACTAGGTACTTTTACATGGTGAAACCTCAAAAATGAGCTATAAGAAATATCTTCAAAACGAGAGCCAATAAAATTGTTTCAATGTTGTATTCGTGTTCAGATTCAGATTCACCAAGATACTACATACGAGAGCATTTTTACGTCAGTAACGATTTTAGTGTTGACCAGTGTAGTTTACTTTTGAACATGTCTTACAAGTTTCCAAGTGCTCCTGTCTTACTTATCATAAGTAACACTAATTACTAAATTATAAAATAATAATACATGTATTAATAAAATGTTTAAAATGTAAAATTTAAGTTTTAAGTTACCTTATATTATTAATTATTAAAACAAATTGCGTAGTTTCTCATTCACGTGCAGTAAAAAGACGTGAACATATTTGAACTAACAGGTCTCTAGTTATAACTGTTAAAACTTTGCAGTTTGAAAAATTACTAAAATTAATGGGGATTTAAAAATTTTACAATTCTAAACTTAATGTACTAGGGTGCGTTTCTATATTCGCGGAATGGGGGGGTAAGGAAAGTAAATAAAAACAGAGAATTATTTTTCTTTTTCAGTATATTCTCCGTTAACTCGAATACATTTCTCAGATCTAGTAATTAATTTATTTATACCAGTTAAAAAAATCATTCTTTTTTGTCGTCAAAATATGCTGAAACTGCAGCTTTTACGTCATCATCGGACGAAAAGTTTTTCCTCGAAGTTCTTTTCATTTGCATAATTATATACTTTATTTGGTATATGTGTAACATTACAATAAATGAGGGCCCGACATTGAGAACAGGCCCTTATGATTTAGAAACACTGTGGCCATGGTGGTCCCCTTGTTTAAGTATTAACTTTCAAGCAGATTTCAGGGCAGATTGTCAAAAAATTTATTGTCTCATTGATTGGACGTGTACACTCAAAGAAATAAGTAATGTCACCGAGTCCTATTCAGTATGCAACACACCTTACACATTCAAATAAAAAAAACAATTCTGTTATATTACAGATATAAATAAAATCAAAATTATGTTATACATATATTTTATTTTTTAAATTAAATTAATTAAAATTGTTATTTTATGTATGTTATTTATTTACATACGTAATTTTTATTTATATTTTTTAAATATTAACAGAATAAAATAATCCTTTGTTTTATTTGAACGTGTAAAGTGTGTTGCATATTGAGTAGGAGTCGGCACGTGACTAACTTTTTTGCATATAGCTTTTATTTTTTATTTTAAATTACTAATTACAAGCCTTAGGAATTTCGATTACTTTGAATATGCTTTGACATTCTTAATGTAGATAAAGAAAATGTAAACATAAGTGAATCAAACGCATACAGCAACTGGATAAAAATCTATCCAAAATGTTGATAATGCTGATAACGTTCTAATAGTTTTGGCTTTTATGTAAACACAATTAGTTTTATTACAAACATGAGTAATAATAACTTACTAATAATATAATACAGCAAAAGTCTTGCTGGATGACGTCATCAGGCATTTAGTTTTGCAAGTTTTTATGTTTATTGTTTTCAAGAAGTTTTCTCTCTGGCTGAAGACTGTGCAGAATATTAACAAAACACAGATTTGTAAAGATTAAAGTTTATATGTGGTGCAAAAATATTCAATTAGCTAATGGTCAAGTGACGTCATATTAAGCGGGATTTTTAAATCTCTGGTTTGAGATTTTTTTACTTTTCGTTTCCATTTTTATCAGTTACTGCATTAGGTTGTTTGTTGATTTGTCTAAAATGAAAGTACATATTCTAAATTTAGCAATTGTTATTTAGAAAATTCTTACTTATAAATATATTTTTGATCTAAAATTACTCCATGCTGTGTGTAAATAAACTTGTATATGTAGTAATAAACTTTGATCTAGCGTAAAGCAAATTTTGTTGATCCTCTGGTAGTAGATCGTCTGGTTGCGATAAATTAACGAAAATTGAAAACTTCTGCATGAATGCCGACACTTACTAATAGTTCTATTAATAAATTGAAGGCCTAAATGATAAGCAAAGCAAATCTTAAGACATTTTATATTTACTGAACTTGATCAAATTAAGGGAGTACTACAGGGTGTCCATTTAACACGACAGCAATGTTCAAGGAGGTAGATCTATAAGATAATGCTGATAATGGAATAGGTAAAAGATTTTTTACATCGTATATACTATATTTGAAATAAACCAGATTTGCTTTTTATTATTTATTATTAGACTCCTTTATTATGGTGTGATGATGAAATGATTCGATGATTATTTGATTTGTAAAAGCACAAACAAGGGAACTTTGTTGAAAATATAACTTCTTCTAGTGGAAACGATTCGTCAACTCTTTATCATGTTTTTTCAAGTGCATTAAACGACTTATCGCGCATATTTTTAATGAAATTCGCGTTTTATTTTTAAAAAGTTCGATAAGGTCTTGGCAATTAAATGAACAATAAGAATTATTATTAACATCTGTTAATTTTATACGGTCTTCATTTCTTCGTTGATTATAAGGAAGAGGAAATTCGGATACAGAATCAGGATACTAATAATGGATTGTAAGGACTGTAGTTTATCACATCATTATATTTAACGGTGTCTCCTAATCACACATTGTATTTGACTAGTTGCCAATACGTATTTCGGCAACGATGTCAAATATACTGGTGAAATACATTTACCAATCTAAATCGATTACATCAAATAGTTAACAGTAGTGATGGGAACTTGGGTGTCGAGTGTCGTGATACTGTTCGTGGTCGTGACACTTGAAGTGTCGCGACACTTCGTGTCGAACAGTATCACTCTTATTAGAGTGTAATTCGAAGTTGCTTGATCATTCTTACAAAGAAATTAAAGGCAGATTTGTTGCACTGGCCAACAATCATTGAATAAGACGTACATATAAAACTATTTTGTTGTAGATTTTTTTAGTTAAAGTTATAAATTCATGAATTATTTGCAAAACATTAATTTAAAAGCCGAAACCTGAAAAGTTGACGTGAAGCCTCCGTGGTTCAATGCCAACGGTGGCTTGCTAAACTGCACGGGCTGGTGGAATGCAAGATCGAACCCCGTTACAAGCATAACTTTTTTTTAAATTTTATTTGTCATTAATCTTTAATTTAATAACAATTTAAATAATTTGTTATTATTCTTTTATTCGAAAAACGTACAACCCGTTCCACCAGCCCGTGCAGTTTAGCAAGCCACCGTTGGCATTGAACCACGGAGGCTTCACGTCAACTTTTTAGGTTTCGGCTTTTAAATTAATGTTTTGCAAATAATTCATGAATTTATAATTTTTGAAGAATTGGGATTGTTATTAAGGGTAATATTTTTGGACAGTACGTTAGAATATCTTACCTATCGATTGCAACTATTAATTTCACCGACTTTTATTCGAGAACGAACTATTTGGCATATTTCAGATTTCCCATACTAATTTCCTATAGCAAATGTTAGAACGAACACGGTGTATAAATAATTTAATGTCTTTTAATGTACTTAATGCGTAAATATATAACCATAACAGAATTTACTCATATAATTGTTTTTTAATCCATAGTTTGCTTATGATTTATGTAGCTATGAATCTTGACTGCTTCGTTTCAATTGGATTACATTTACACTAGCGCGTGCATGATGTAAAGACGAAGTGTCGTTAAAGTATCATGAAGAGTCGACACTTCTGACGTCATAATGGTTTCGACTCCCAAGTGTCGTGATACGCGGGTAGTGTCGAGAACCCATCACTAGTTAACAGGCCATAGAAATAATCGTTGAAATGCACTGAATGAAAGAAAATACTTAAGAAATAACACAAACACAAGAGCTTTACGTTATTTAAGGATTAAGTTTATTTTGACTCTAAGTGTTATATCCTATTTAAATTAAACTTTCCGTTTGGGGAAAGAGGGTATCAAAAACTAATGCAATGCATGCCAAAATGGCAGCAGCAGAACTCTTGATACCTAGTTGTCTAAAACGTATATTTTTAGACATTGACACATTTGGAATTTATATTTTCTCTGAGATGGAGTCGTAATAAAAAGAAGGATTTTTTTGAAAATCACGGCAACATATAACATACCTATCCGATATCCGAACCGTGTCTAAATAAGTCTGGAAGATATTGATGTGCCGCCCTCTAGTGTTCGAAATACAAAAACACATCATAAGCTTTGTAGTCTTGTTATTTAATCAGTCACTCATGAATTAACGGTTCTGTTTATTGTTTCAGGCTCGGTCCATGTGAGCTTCAGGACCCGGTGTGGGCCAAGATGAGCGCCTTGGCCGCCGGTGTCAATAAGAAAAGGAAGAAATCCGACCCCAAACCCCAGGCGCAAATGTAAGTATTGAAATAACAATGATAATAATATCGCACTTTCCGTATACACCTACCTACTGTGTATGTGTATCATTGAAAGCATTATTTAATATTACAACAACGAAAGGCACATAGAGCACAAGTACTGCATAAATTTCTTTGTGGACTCCTTTGTATTCGTGTCGTCTTTTCTTTAAGTTGCGCATCGGATAAATTTATAGTCTTTATGCAAAGCAGTGTGTGTTGAATGCGCTGACGGTGGGGTATTTTTCGTTGTAGTCGTTGTTGTGTTGTCCTCTTCGCAATAAATGTGGGTCACTGACGTGTACTGCTGATGCGATGTACTTATTTCACTATTGATATAACCGTAACTTCCAGGTAATCATCGTGTGTAGTTAGACATTATAGTTTGTATACGCCAACACTTTTAATTATGCAAGACGCAATTACAAGTCCGCTAATCGCATTCCAGGCAGACTCTCTCTCTATAGATCTGGTTTTATTCAACACTTGAAACGCATCTGCTGCATCAGAAACAGCAGATTTTGTTTGATAGGTTATAGTTTCTTGTACAAGCTCATCGATTGGATCAAACAAAATCAGTTATTAGGTACAACCTTTCAGCGCGAGCGTTACATTGCCATACTTGTAATATAAGTGTTGAATTATTCAGGACTTGGATATCTTTTGAATGTGTTCGTGATGCGGTCTTATTTATTGTTTGTAGTATTATTGTAGTTCATCAATAAAATGTACACCAACCGCTTTTCCTTTAAGGCATTTTAATAAACAGAGAGAGACTTTGCTTAAATTTTAATACATAACCTCAACTGCCACATTTGTTTGATATTACACTTTATGTAAATTATTAATGTTCTTCTATGTAATCTAAAAACTGCCATTCTGGAAATTTTCTTTTGATATACCACTTTGACAGATAGTAGATACATTAGATTAGATCTCTGTGTCTATAACCTGTTCAATAAGATTGATAATGGTTCAAATTTTAATTTGTCCTTTCGGTCAGATTATCACTTACAGTTACAGTTGACATGTTATAGCTTCAGAGCATCTGATGATTCTTAGCACCGGACGCACGTGTTATCACGTACTGCAAATGCTTATACGATTGTCATGTTTGACATGTTAAAGATCCTTAATGGCAGTTTAAACTATGTTTTCATATTCCAGACGTTTCTGCGATTGTTAAATTTCAGTATGCCAAATGCGAACATGCATCCCTACTTTAAACTGGGTTAAGAAAATCACATTTCAATCAAATTTCTTGGTGAATGATATTGACGTCTGGTTCTGGACCTCGGTTGAATTTCCAGAAGCTGCTATCACAATCCATGTGGCTAAATTCCTGTCAGTACTGTAATTTTGGTTTTTTCTTCCATTTCACGACGGCGCGCTGCTAGTGTTAAAGGGAGTGTAGTGTAAAAAATAAATTTCAGAATAAAAAAATCTAAGAACAACAGTGAAAACCGCGCATTTACACTCCCTTTAACAACGGATTTAAAAGAACCAATTATCACCTACGCTTGTTAAGTGTAATTTAGTAACCCCTAAACTAATGTTGTAACCTAACCTAACCGCTTAAACCTGTCGAGAATAAATAAATCGATGTTTAAACCTGATCTATAGCACGTAGTTTCTTCAGGAGAAAAGTATTCTGAGATACTGATAATTCGTCGAAGGCGAACGTTCTGATTTTATGCAATAGTTAATCTTTTTTTGGGAAACTACTGTACGAGACCGTAAGAATAGTTAAGAGGAAGACATAAACGGAAGAATTAAACCATACAATCATAGGTTTTAGGTAGTGATGGGTTCTCGACACTACCCGCGTGTCGCGACACTTGAGAGTCGAAAGAATATGACGTCAGAAGTGTCGACTCTTCATGATACTTTAACGACACTTCGCCTTTACATCATGCATGCGCTAGTGTAAATGTAATCCAATTGAAACGAGAAGCAATCAAGATTCATAGCTACGTAAATCATAAGCAAACTATGGATTAAAAAACAATTATATGAGTAAATTCTGTTATGGTTATATATTTATGCATTAAGTACATTAAAAGACATTAAATTATTTATACACCGTGTTCGTTCTAACATTTGCTATAGGAAATTAGTATGGGAAATCTGAAATATGCCAAATAGTTCGTTCTCGAATAAAAGTCGGTGAAATTAATAGTTGCAATCGATAGATAAGATATTCTAACGTACTGTCCAAAAATATTACCCTTAATAACAATCCCAATTCTTCAAAAATTATAAATTCATGAATTATTTGCAAAACATTAATTTAAAAGCTGAAACCTGAAAAGTTGACGTGACGCCTCCGTGGTTCAATAGCAACCGTGGCTTGCTAAACTGCACGGGCTGGTGGAATGCAAGATCGAACGAACCCCGTTACAAGCATAACTTTTTTTTAAATTTTATTTGTCATGAATCTTTAATTTAATAACAATTTAAATGATTTGTTATTATTATTTTATTCGAAAAACGTACAAGAAATAATACATTACAAATAAAAAATAATGATACCCAATTAATAAGACATGAATTCAAGAATTCTCCTTACGTATTTATTTCAAATTAAAATAAATAAAATGTAAAATAAGTACTTGTCAATACTGAAACTTTAAATGTATTTAAATCTTCAGGAGTTTGAGTGTTAATTAACTAATATTGTAAAAATTGGTTTTTGTAGTATGCGGTATGAAAAAGCATCGTCAGTTTTCATTTCTAATTTATTATTTCTTGTACGTTTTTCGAATAAAAGAATAATAACAAATTATTTAAATTGTTATTAAATTAAAGATTAATGACAAATAAAATTTAAAAAAGTTTTGTTTGTAACGGGGTTCGATCTTGCATTCCACCAGCCCGTGCGGTTTAGCAAGCCACGGTTGCCATTGAACCACGGAGGCGTCACGTCAACTTTTCAGGTTTCGGCTTTGAAATTAATGTTTTGCAAATAATTCATGAATTTATAATTTTAACTAAAAAAATCTACAACAAAATAGTTTTATATGTACGTCTTATTCAATGATTGTTGGCAAGTTCAACAAGTCTGCCTTTAATTTCTTTGTAAGAAGGATCAAGCAACTTCGAATTACACTCTAATAAGAGTTATACTGTTCGACACGAAGTGTCGCGACACTCCAAGTGTCACGACCACGAACAGTATCACGACACTCGACACCCAAGTTCCCTTCACTAGTTTTAGGCAATGTTGCCAGATTTTGCAAAGCGTCTTTAGATCTGGGGAATTTTAATATATTACTTGGAAAAATAATATTTTTCTAAACTTTTCTATTCTTCTGGATATTTATTGTTTCTATTTCTTCTTTGAGTTTTTAAACCAAAAGTCGACTATAAAACTAAATCAGTAAGCGTTATTGAAAATGAGCGATGTGCAGTAGGCACCCATTAAACTCTTTTGTAGCCAGGCCACATTTGTATGTATATATCATCATATTCATATTCAGTTCATGACACTTTAGGGTTTCAGATATCTTATAGATGCCTTCTGACGAAGATTATAACTGCCACAGTCGTAAATGGTCGTATATCTTATAGTTAGGAGTAAATTAAAGAATTGCAGCTCAAAGTGAACAAAATTAAATAACCAGACTATAACAAACTAGACAACATCAATCTTTCAGTTGCGGATAGGGCAGCGCAAGCAGTAAAAGTTAGTTAGTAGTAAAAATTCTGCTGCAAATTTTGTAGGAAGGCGGTGGCAATTGTGTAACCTTCAAATTAAGAGAAAGTTTGCTATATGCTTTACGAAAGGCAAAAGGCTATATTGCACTTTGGAAAATAGATTTCATGGTCACAAATTTGCCCCTTTCTGATTCTTTGCTTGTTAAACCCTTTTGCCGTGAGTTTTATGTATCATACTATTGTTGAGTACGGAGGTAGCATTTTCATGGCAATTGGAGTCGTACTGACCTATGATGAATCCAATAAACAACGTTAAGTTTTAAGTGGTTAATTATGTGCAAAAATAAACAACAACTTCCCGAGACTGCAGGATCAGATGAATCTTTGGAAACCGCATGAAATGCCGAACGCACATGGTAAAGTACCAACTGGACACACGTTTTCCTATCATAGATAAAGTGTTGAAAATCTGCTATTAATAAATCTTGCGATCCTCCTGATAATTCGCAGAGAGGGCCTAACCTCCAGAGCCCACAGACTTCTTCACGTATCCTACATCCATGGTTAGTGGTTTATTGAATGTAAAGAACTCGCGTTAATAAGGGTATCCTGAAAGCCTTACAAGTTGAAAATTATTCTTTATTAGTAAGAAAAATCGTAGCCACACAATGAAGAGATTAGAACTTTTTTATTTTAGATCTAGAGCATCTATAAGAAGCAGTCGCCTAAAGAATCTCTGCAACATTGATAGAATAATTGAAGGGCGCCCACCTTAAAAATTCGCCCTCACTGCCCATTGCGGTGTTGACTGAACAATCTCTATTCCTATTGACTCGAGGACTTTTTTGAAATGAAAGAACTGCGTTTTCCCGACCCATATTACTAAAATATTCCTTTTTTATTTCATTACCGCTGCTAAACCAATAGTTAGATTGAAAAGTTTAGATCCTTAGGTCTACACCTAAATTGGGGATCAGTCTCTCTTGATGTTTCGCAATCATGAGCAGTCAATGAAGCTGTTCAACGAAAGTAGATGTTAATATACAGCGAAGGATATTACAGTATGTTTCAAACCTACAGAATTCAAAGTAGACCATGATTCAACTCGTTTTTACAGGTAGGTATAATATGTCTTCCTAGTCTATGATTTGTAACTACAAAGTACAATCCACAATCTGCTAGCTATAGCACACAAGACATAAACAGTTCTCATTATACTATAGGAGATACTACAGTTCAAAAGGATAGCACACAGTACATAATCAGCAATTCGTAATCCATCAAAACCAATAGTCTCCAAGTCACACATAGTATGCAATTTATAGTTTATCTAGTTTTTATTGTATGGTATTATGGATAATTAGTGATCTGTACTGTTTATGGTTTAGAGTCTATAATACACGGTCCATGTTGTGCATTTGGGACAATATGGAAATTTTGGAAATACTTTACGACGATCTTTAGGAATACTTTTGAACACTCATTTATTTGTTATTTTCTAATACCTTATTATTAAGGAGGTCTCTTTAAAACTGATAATTTAATAACCATGAAAGTCATCCCAATCAATTCCACTTTTATGAGCGTTTTAACAAATCTACCAATATTAAAGAAATATACATCACAACATGAAAATAATATTACTTTATGATGAGATAAAACCAGATGTCTACCAGAAATTTACTGCCGTCGCTACTAACATCGGAAAATATGTATAGCAGAGAAGATCGATCTTGGCGTTTACAGAAAATTGCCTATAATAAATTTATAAGGCTGTTATTCTTTGATTTTAGCCGTTTCAGGGAAAAAGACATGGATATATAACAATAAAATAGAGCTTTTGGGGCTTCTTTTTATGATATGGCGACACGCCCTATAACCCTTTTTATGAGTTGCGACAGCGTGTATAATAAATAAGATAAAATATTCATATTAAGATTCTCTAGACTTTTTTTTATCAACTATAGCCAGACGTATTAAAGCGAGAAGTATGCTATTTCATTAATCATAACGAGAGAGACAAATATGCCCAAACTTGCATGTCATACTAATAAAACAACAAAAGAAGTGATAATTTTGCGTTGTTGCAAGATTGTCCCAATTATTAGTAGTTTATTCTTTTAGCTACGAATACCATCATGATGGGCATTATCACATCAATATATCATTTTTATTAAATTCATTGAGGCGGTCGAAATTACGCTCGCTATTGTTACATGCAAGTTCAAGGGCCACCCACAGCAATATATTTCAATAGCAAATTTCCTCTTAAATAATAATACAAGAGAGATAAATTCTAAACGTGTAGCTATAACAAACGACTAACGAGAGTCCTTGTCTATTAATACTTAGTCACTTGCTAGTAGTAGTTGACCTACTATTGACTATTTAGGTATTTCCATATTTCGTAAATTCTAATAATGCTTATTTATTCATAGGCATCATTATTCTATGTTCAAAATGTAGGTGATTTGGTCACACAGCTTAGATTTGTCACGTGAACATATTTCTTTGTTATTATTAATTTATTATCTTATCGAATCAGTTGATTAGGTTATAAACTGCTATCTATAAACTTGTAATGACGATGATGTTATGTGGTGTGGTGGCCGTGGTACTAATTATTATATCATGCACCACTAATGAAATCATAATTATTGTGTTTGTATATGGGCAGTACTTATGAGATTTTTAACTTTTATGGTTGGCTACCTTCTAGTTTCCATTATTGGGATAGAAGTATTGCTGAAAGGTTGGTAATGACAAAAATTGTTGAATTTTAAAATCACTGTTGTGGAATGTTGCTTGAGATTTGTAATCAATAAATTCTGCTTCTATTTATCTACTTGAATTTGTAGTTGTTTATTTTAAATGTAGAGGGCGTTGGAAGTAGAAGAAGTATAAATATTGAACTTTTTAGTTTTGCTTCCAAGAAATACTAATAATAATTATCAGTAATAGCTTTTCCTTTAAAAACTTTCATTTTCATTCACAGTCAATTTGGTAAATCAGTTTTGCTAATTTATTATTTATTAGAGGCAAATACAGGGGCGCCCTAGATACTTGGCCGCCCTTGTGCAAAGATTATTACTGCTGCTCCTAATTTTTATATTTTTTGACCCCCACCCCTACCCCTTTGATTGATCATGCTCGTAGCAATAAAACAGATCAGACAACAGTGTAACAAATATTGCAACAAAAATACATATATCAAAAATTTTTAACATCAACATTTTTAATAGCATCATATATTATTTTTCCGATTATTTCAATCTACTTCGTTTTTGACCAATCGCAAGGCTTTATTTTTTGGATTACAGCGATAATTCGATAATTTTTTATTGTCCTTTTCGACTGTTTTTATCTTCGTGACAACGCTGAAAACTAGTGTCACATGTGTCCCATTTTTTACTTTCATGTCAAATACTAATCTTTATGTTAATAAGTAGATGCTTAAATAAACAACTGTATCATGAAATAATCTTACCGAATTACATGCTCGTGCTTCTGAAATTATCTGTTGTAATACTCAAGTTGATTAAAACGCAACACTCGTGTCATTTTTTGACAAATTTCCCTCCGTTGCACGTCGGGAAATTAAAACGTCAAAAAATGATACTCGTGGTTGCTAATCAACGTTCGTATTACAAATCGATAATTTCGAAGCACTCGTGTAATTACAAGTGATAATTTTAATTTGGAATTTGTTATCCCTATCCGTCGACATATAGGTAGTGTAATAATTTAAAATTCATTTGGCTGCCCGTGTGCCGTGCACACCTTCGCACACCGCTGGGGACGCCCCTGGGCAAATACATACATAATTTTGTTTAATACCTCAAGTCAGATGTATATTCCTGTCTATCTACAGCGAATTAAATGAGACAAAGACTCTGGAGATTTTTTTACAAGTCTAAATTGACTGCTTTCTAAAAAAAGATCAAAAAGTTGGTGCAACTTGCCATAGGAGACTGCGTGCGTAAGCTGGTATCTAAATTTAAAATTTGTCACTTTTTGGTATTCGAAAACTCCTTTGGATTGGGCATTACAAGATATTTTATTCTTCTTCAACAGTTATTGCACTGAATAATCAGAGGAACCTAGACTGCTGAGACATCTCACGAAACAATCTATCTCTATAATTTTTGGTACAAGTGGCCAAGTGCCCAAGCGCTACACTTTCAGGAACTTTCATTTTTTCCTATAAGAGCAATAAGGATAATATGTTTATAGGCTAGGTAGCAATATAACTCTTTTGGTATTTTTGATCGGCCAAAACCAAAAGAAAAAAGTAATCATACGCATGTACATATTAACTGACATATATTGCAACTATATCATAGACTGCAAAACTAGCTAAAACATTCTAATGCATTAATATTTCTCGTAGTCTTTGGTAATTCTATTATCTACTTTTTCCGTTTCACCACATTACGGATACTGGCAGTACTTTTGAATATTGAAACACTGATGTCAAAAGTCCAATGAAATTCTTCTTCGTTTGCTTATAAATTTTTGCATTTGATTATTCTTTGCTCTACGTTTCTCCATCTATTTTGAGAATCGCCTTCATAAATTTGTTTGTACATTTCCATTATATCAAGAAGACGCTAGCTCTGAGTTCGATAAATTCCAAATAAATTACTGGCAACTAATACTGCATATGGTATTAAACTTTCTCTTCAATAACATTTTCGCACCTTGGAGACCAGTCAAAAAGTAACTTTTATCAACTTCATGCCAACCGGATCTTCCTAATATATTATCCAGTTCTAAATTTATTGTACAACAACCTCCAATTTTTTCAAGAAATGGTTTTAACACAATTTTCAAGAACAGATAACTTAAATAACTAATTAAAAAAATGAGTGATCAGTTCATTAAACAGAGCCTTTTTTTAAGAGTTGTCGATCTTGAAAGTTGAAGTAAATGATGTACCTACTTAAATGACTTGGTCACTGAATTGATCTCTCTTTTCTTTGATTTATTTTTCTATATTTTGGACTACCAATCGATGAGGACAAGGACGTGCAAGACGTCTAGACAGCTTTCCACTCTGTCAAGTTCTTTCATCTATGACGATCAATACGATGGACGGCACCACAGATCAGTCTTAGGTAAAACGGTCTAGCAAGTAGGTAGAACACTATTATTTTATGATAATCTCTTTAGGTCTACCTAACGCAAACAGATAACAATCTGAGCAAGTTGTTAGCTAGACCAGTTCTACCTAGTCTAAAAGTAAAATAAGAGTCTAAGGTAGATTTGGAGATATTGAAGTGTTACGTGACATAATTTACGTTAAAAAAACTGAAAAGGTCATAATCACGCTTATAGCAGAGAGACGCTAGATTTGAAATTTTTGTCAACGCAGCGATCATATTACCAGAGGTTGTCCAACGTTCTCGACCAAAACGGTCGACTTGGACGTCGTTGTTGCGTCAAATAAATTATTTTACTTGATCCTACTGGAGGTTTGACGACTTAATTATAGAATGAATCTTTAAACGAGCATAACACCGAATTATGTAAAAAGCAGTTACAGGCGATGGTGGGAATATAACAGGAAGTGGAATTGGATTTTTTCTGACTATTCCCTTTTTCTTCAGAGACCCCAATATAATAACGCTTTACAGCTCCCTACTTCCAATGGTAAATTGATTATTGAGAAACGATTTGGTGGCGATTGTTATGTGACTACTTGGTTTAATGGTTTGGGCCAAAAGTCTGCCTGGTCACCATGCTACATCGACCTTTGCCGAAATATCCAGAGTTATAGCTAGTGGTGCGGATTAAGCGTTATCCATAAAGCATCCGTGCAACGCCAGATCTTAATAATTCCAACCAAAAAGGTTAAGTTAACCTACCCTGTACTCCGAAAGGATTGCAAAAAAGCTGCATATAAATTGAAATTGGCTATTAAATGAAACAAATGAGAAAAATCCAGCGACTTGAGTAGTGTGGATAATCAGCTCCACCCTTTTCTTAAATTATTTGCCTTCATATAGTTCCTGTTTTCAGGCTGAGCAGGATGTGATTTTTATTATTCACCTCAGTTTACCATTCTCAATATGGGGACAATCAACTTGAAGCATGATGTAACTAAGTGATGATTGTGAAATTTCTCCATATTGTCGCAGTTATCATCGTTTGTACTACAAGTCCATTATTTCCCCTCCCCTCTCTCTTCCGATTTAGGTGGCAACTGCAATAGACTAAGCGGGAACGAAAGGGAGAAATTTCATAATCTTGTCAAGATTGACAACAGGATCTTTTTATGTATTCGTTTATATTTTTTATGAGACTTCGCTCATCACTTACCTCATTCAATTTGTAGGATATAGAGGTAAGCGATTAGGGCAAATAAGTAGGTATGAGAATTTTATATTTGTTCGACTCGACTCGCCACCCTCGATAAGGAGGGAGTACTGAAGGTAAAAATCTGTAATTCAAAACTGTCTTCAGTAAGGCAATGTAAACTAAAGATAGAATAAATATAGAATGTTAAGCTTTTTGTCATGACTTTAGAGATTACATTATTCGTTTATTTATTGCTGATAAGCAAATTTAATGTGAAATCGTTTGTGCTCGCTTTTAGCAATTACAATACAATCTCTAAACATTAAGCTTTAAAAGCTAGCCAACTTGTTGTTTTTTGTAGAAATTTCCGAAATTCTAATGCAAAATGTCTTTCTGCTGCTTTCAATAGTTCATTTCTCTAAATCTAAAAACATAAAAATAAGCATTAATAAATTATAGAATTGTAGTATAATGTCTAACTGGTATTCTTTAGATCATTCTTTGGTGATCCCACTCACTTTAACTATCTCTGTCGGATTGGCACATTACAATTACGTAGAAAGGAAATACGATATGTATATAATTATCATTATCGCCCCACCAACAAACCCAGCTTATGTGTGTTGTGTATGTTGAAATGCTTAAGTAGCATTTTTTGTATGCAGTATTTCTGTTTGTGTAATAAATTTTAGTAGGTGAATCGTCTTTAATGGGTCGCGCATTAAATGAACCTTTTTCACATAAATACTAATTAAGAATTAATTGCAGTGCAAAAAATGACAGATTCATTTTGTTCCAGCAACAAGTGCAACAATGAAAAACGTCGTCGCGAACAAGAAAACATCTACATAGAAGAACTGGCAGAGCTAATCTCCGCCAACTTCGCGGACATGAGCTCGCTCTCGGTAAAGCCAGATAAGTGCGCCATCCTCCAGGAAACCGTTAACCAAATCCGCAGCATAAAGCAGCGGGAGAGTACCTCGCAGTCGTCCGACCCCGTCCAACAGGGGGAAGTTTCTTCGTCTAGGCCCACCATCTTGTCCAACGAAGTATACGGACCACTACTGCTCGAGGCATTGGAAGGCTTCTTATTCGTCGTCAACGCTGAAGGTAAAGTCGAACACGTTACTGAAAACGTAGTGACGTACATTAAGTTCACCAAAGAAGAAGTGCTTGGCAAAAGCATATACAATTTCATCCATCACGGAGACCATGCACGATTCAGTTCGAGCCTATTGCCTATGTCCATAGGCTGGGCGAGCGAACCTACTAACAAATCGCGATCATTCAATTGCCGATTATTGGTGAAACCTGATGAACAAGACGAGAGCATCGAAGAAAAACAACAGCGCGTAAGTCGTTACGAGCTTATGCACATTTCCAGTACGCAGTTACGGGATCAAGTGACTGTTTCCGACGACGAAGGTGGTGATAGTGGCCCTTGTTTATTGTGCGTTGCTAGTCGTATATCACATCGCGAAACGGCTCCGGGTTCTTCCATAAAACAATTTACCACCAAGCTCGATACCTCGGGAAAAATAATAGACGTCGACACATCCGAGGTGGTTGCCATATACCCACAGTTCCAAAACAAAGACCTTATGGGTCGTAATATCCAGGATCTGTGTCCGCAACAAGAAGTGAATAAACTGACGTCGCACCTTAGGGACACCTTAAGTGCAGGAAAAGCGACAAGTGTTATTTATAAGTTGCGGCTCGGTTCTCAGGATAAATACGTTCACGTGCAAACAAACTCTAAACTTTTTAAAGCTAATCCCCATTCAAACACTGACATCGATTTTATGATGGCAACACATTCAATCATAGGGTAAGTTTCTCTTTTTCCTTGCATTGATTAGTTTTACGAATTTGTTTGTGTATAGGGAGCATGATGCAACAAATTCAGACCCAGGCGTTGGAGGACCATTAATGACGAGCGTTCTGAATGGTACACGAAATGGAGCACCTGCCAATTCAGCCAATGACGTCTCGAATACTTCTGCCAACAACACTAATCTTCTTACTACTAATTCGTCATTTACAACTTTTCCTTTAGAGAGTGACTTCAGTTTCGACCTTTTTCCCACATCTACGTGGGAAGTAGACACATCTTCGAATTGGAACGAAAATAGGCCAGAATCTAGACAAAGTGTTACTCCTGTATCAACACCCACTCCTCGTCCTCCTAGTGCTCCTGCGTATAGTCCCGCCGCGACCGTTGCCCAAAGTCCTCTTGCCCAATTTGTACCACAACCAAGTCCCACAACTGTACCTAATCCTCCTACACCTGCTAATCCTTACAGTAGTAGTTTTCCTTTTAGTCCAATAACAGATAACTTCCAAATGGAAGATCAGAAAGATACCAAAGCTAACGTTTTAGAAGAAGCATCGACCATGATTAGTATGGCTGATTCTGGTAGGTTAAGGAATTTATTAACAAAACCATCAAATTCTATGGATTCATCTAACGATTCGGATAATAAGAACAAAGATAGGATATTAAAAGGTTTGTTGAATAGACCTGATGAAGACGAGAATAAAACGGATAGCAGAAGTAGTCCTAGGGGCTTGGGTGGTCGGGGAGCTATGTTAGTGTCTACCGATTCAGCTAAAGCATCGGCTGCTGGAGGAAATGACATGCTGCGACAGGTAGGTTTATTGTACGACTTTTATTTAACAGTATCTGATTTTATGGTGTTCAAGAATATAAATTCATAAACTCTAAAACTTTCAAGATTTATTGCTTTCAATGCCTTTTTTGCAAAAATAGAGAACATTCTGTTACATATTGTATCCAAAAATTTAGATATTACTGTGGCCTTGAATTTATGGTAAATAACTAACGATATCATATAAATTATTATAATGAATTATATGTAAAAGTATAAATATATTAAGCTTTTAGATTAGAAGTTTTTGTTATTGTCAGTTTTTATAGCAGAAACTATTCTTAAAAATATTTTGACAGTGTTATTGGATGGTACAAAGCTCAAATGCTTTTGTTCCTGTAGAAGAAATCTATAAATGAGAAGCAGTCAGTAACATACTGTTCAAATTGATTAATCATTGTTTGGTCATCATTATGATCTAAATTGGGAAGTATTACAATCAAATTCTCTATCTGTATGCTTTAAGTAGCAGCTTTTATAAAGAACTTTTTCTATGGCTCGCTCTTTCTCTCAGTCATGACTTTTGAATATATGCACTTATTTTTGACCTATTTTTTGTCTGTTTCCACGCCACTCGTTTACAACCCAAAAATTAAAAGCCCGCCCCCATGTACAAACTCATCTTTTACATAGCCCAAATAGAATCAAAGTCTCAGTAAATATTGCAGTTCAAAAACCTTTGAAGAGGGGTTTCTGGTGAAAACTATTTTTGGTCAACGTAAACCCATCATTGGATAGATCTTTATGAGTAGATGTTAGAAAATAAAAAAAAGAACTTGTTGCAAAAATCGAATTCATTCCATGTTTGGCCATTGGTTCATCCTTGTTCGTGCGCATTTGAAAGCGTTTCGAATACTAAGCCATCAAAATAGCGTCGATTTTTGTAAACATGTCGGAATCGGAGAATGAACGGTCTATAATGTCAGAAGGTTTATATAAGTTGGCAAACATTACGCCGAAAACGTTAAGTCAAGTTCTTGCGCCTATTGCGGTTTACCTTTTTGGCGCATTTTCGAACACTTTACCATCCAACAAAACTTCGCCACTTTCTGTTTCCGCACAATGCGCTATGAAACATGGCGGAATCGGCGCAGATGCTTGACATAATATCTTGGGTACAATTTCTATCTGCTAATAAAAATCTATTGACGTAGCACCATTATATGCATCTGTTCTGTAAAGTTGTTATTTTATTCTGGGAACGTTAGCTGGCGAAAATTGCGCCAATGACAGTTCAAGCGCCGATTTCGTCAGGATTTCTCGCGTGTTGTGCGCAAACAGAAATGGGTGTAACTTTGGTGGCTGGTAAAGCTTTCAAATGGGCCCAAAAAAGAATGGCTCAATGGCCAAAAACCTTTTTGCAAACAAGTGTTGCCATAATAGCAAATCTCAGATAAAAACAGATGCATCCTTTGTTTGTTTTTCAGTTTAAACATCCTTATCAAACAATTTTAAGTGAATGCCAAAAAAGAGAAAATTATGAATACTTCCTTTCTCCCACAAACTGGTTTGATACTTGACCAAATGATAACAACTTTTACAAATTGCTGCTACTAAGATTTTTTTTCGATTTGGTAACTTAACAGTAGCAGAAGATTATGACTGCCTCTGAAAATTATCAAATTGTAAATTATTTTCAATCCATTGTGTAAAGTTTTTGAAAAAATTGTAAATTATTACCCTTGGAAGTCGATGCTCTAGATGTTTCACCACACACCATACATTCTGGAACAGTTACTGAGTCACAGTAGATTTTGGAAAAACAATTTTAAAAACTTGCAACGTCTTTTAATATAAAAGTAAATCATTAATCATAGTGAACTGCATATTTTTACCTGCTGATTAATTGAAATTCATGTAAATAAATAGGTTTCAGAAAACCGTGTACTGAGTTGGGCCTTATAAGTCTTAATCTTACTTACCCCTGTTTGCCAAGCTTTAAAAGGTGGTTTAAATTGTAATTCTTCAACATAAAAACTCTGTTGTAATAGGATGTTCTTCATCGTGTAGATTGTAATATTATATTCAGACAAGACATGATTGCCAATAACCGCAAAATGTTCATATAGATGGGATTTTTTTGTATGTTATAAAAACTCTGCTTAATTTTAAAAAGCTATATAAATAAAGTGACCCCAATACACAACTTCATTGTGTCTGTGTAATTTTCTTATCTGCTAGTTACATGTTAGTTGAGGGATGCGTGCTGCACAATCTGCAATTCTTCATGCACAATTATGGAGAATTTCTTTATTAAAGATAGAAATTAAGATTGCTGTAATTTTTAAATTTTTAAGTTATTTGTTATATTTTTTACCACTGCTTTATATGTTGTTGCTGAATGAATCTGTAATATTCTTCTAACAGTTTTTCGTTTTAAGTTTTTCGTGAAATTTTAAAGACGCCATTTGTTCACTAGACTGAAATTAATTTTATTATATTGAAAGCTTTTTTCGAAATAGCTTTAAATTAATGACTTCCTTGTGTTCGATGCACTATAGCGAGCCGTTAAGATTTTTGGTAAATCTGCAGAATAAATTAACGTGGCAACATTGTTGAAGTGTGAGCAAAGCAGCGCCGTTTGGCTAATATATCATCGAATATGACAGCGCAAGACCGTAAAAGAAAAGGAACCCCAAAATCACAGCCCTTCTTAAATTTGCCAGATTTTTCGTTTCAGCAGTTGCAGTTTGTGCAGTGCAAAGCACGAGCAGTATTTTACAATAAACAAGAATTCTTTCCTCGGTTCAATCATTCTCCTTGTACTGTTAAAACTAGTTTTGTTTAAAATAGATAAATTCAAAATATGTAGTGCGGAGTGGGTATGACGTCGTTTTTGATAAAGAATTCTGGAAAAATAACGACGTTAATTATAATGACATGAATCTACCCGTAGGAAACATTATTGTTGTGAACTGTGGTATTTAAGTTGTGTTTGTTAATATATTTACGTAGCGCTACCGATTTTCTCGATATAGTGCAGTAGTGAGCTATATTACAATCATGTATGACGTGTGTTCGCGAATATTTAATTGTATTTTTTAGATTATTTCAAGTTTTATAAGGGGGGATAAAATCTTAAAAATAAGTGCAGGTGGCTGGTGTACAATTTACTCTGCCCTTTGTACCACCCTTAACCTACCCTAAATCCTTAGGGTAGCCCAGCCAATAACTACCTGTTTTGCAGCAACATTTCAGGTAGTAGAAGCCAAAATTCAATATTCGAACGCGCGTATATATACAAAATATTGACCTCTCTTTCTAAAAACTTTCCCATTTTGTACTTGTTGTTATCAGAAAGTGCTTCAAGAAATCAGTTGGCAATACGTATTCCGAACTTACTTAGAGATAAGCCATACCTGCGCTTTTGTTGTATGAGATGAGTCATTTTGTGACTTCTCTCTGCAGCGTGAACGTCTGCCTTTATTTGAATCGAGTTTGTGGAAACATGGAATGCATTTAATAATTTATTAACGTGTTATTATTATTTTGTGAAAAAAAAAAAACAACTGAAGTAAATTGTATCCGGTCGTAACCTCAGGCAAAAGCCATACCGTCATGGTGAGTTTAATATTCCATATTTTGTTGTATTATATTAGATTTATTTTTAGAATAAATGTATTTTGAACTTGAATTTATTGTGAATATAAGACATTTTATATTTATCTATCATTTAGGAATTCCAAGTTCATGTTTATATCATAAATAAATAATTTGTCGAGAGATACGGGCAGAGAAATTAGTGGAGCTGCGATTAGTACTTCAAAAATATGTAATTATTTAATAATAATTGTTTCAAAATGGATGCAACCAACCATTTGATGCAGACTATGCAAAAATAATGCAAGCGTTACTTCACCATAGTTATCCTCATCATCAAATAGTTCCAGTTTATTACTGTAAACACTAATAACATTGAGGCCTTGCACTTGCGAAATCTGACCTTGAAAATAGTTATAGCTTTCAAGGTTCTAAAGTTTCGGTCGAGAAAGATAGGGGATTGTTTATGATTTATTTAATGATGACCAAACATGATTAATTAGAAATAAATGCGTTGTAATTAATTTAGAATAGTTTCAATAAACCTAAAGAAAGATTTTAAATGACGATAACGGTGACGTCAATCGGCATTATTCCCGAGAATGCAAAACTTAAATAGTATGAAGAGCGATTGGCGAATGTAGTTAGTTGCACTATCTATTGAAAAATATGTAAATAATGAGTACAGCTGACCTAAGATTTTGTATTCATATTATCTTTTGTTTTTTAGCAATATTTTCTCAACGCGCTAATTTTTATATCGATCAATTAAAGTAGGCCATTTCCATATGATCCATATCAGAACCTTCTATAATTTTGAAATCTGTGAATAATACTAGATATGTAGAACTTTCATAAATTACAAGAAGGCCTTACAAATTGTCAGTCAAAATAACTTTTTTGCCAAACAAAACCTTTCATTCATACCCCTATTTGGTGGAGTCATTGCATCATTTTCTTGTCAATTGTGTAAATCTTTCTCATGCATTATCTCTTATCTTATATCAAGGTCCGTAGATGCAAAGCAAGTTTAGAAATATTTCAAAGCTTGCTTTGCATCTACGGACCTTGATCTTATATGTGACGTAAGAGTGAAAAAAGGCCTTTTAAATTTCGTGCGATAAAGTGCGTCAGCGCTCGAATTTTCAAGTGTTCAGATTTTGACTTTTGACACTTGAATCAAAACATTTCAAATTAAACTAGAGTTTATGTTTTCCTATTCAAAAATCAATTTTCATTTTTACAGGAGATCTAATTAATGCCCTCTCGAAAAATGAAACATTGAAACCATAAATTTCTTTTAACATTTAAATTGATCCATAAACAGCATAAGTATAGATTAATCATTCCTAGTTTTTAATTTTTCAGTTACTCAACGAAAAGAACGACGATGATGATCTCGAAGCGCGTGTAGGTCTAAAAAAGCAAAGCGAACTTCTCTCGCAACTCCTAAAACCAAATGAACCAAATGACGAGCCAAAACAAGAGCCTTCAGCACACGACGACTCGTTACTTCGTAGTCTGGGCTTTACAAATTCGCCGTCGCCACCCGGCGAGCCTGCACGTGCTAGGAAACGACCAAGTGATGATCGAGATGACAACCCATCAAAGCGAACTACAGAAGCTGTATCCTCTTCGGGCGTAACTTCTGGTAGTAAACTATGCGAAAGAAATAAAATGTTAGCCTCTTTGTTAGCAAAACAGCCTGCCAATAATCACCTGCCTATACCTCCAGTACCTGCAAGTGTGATATCCGCAACGCCGCAGGAAGTTTTACCCAAAGTAGCAGATTTAAATAAAACAACTACCACAAACGCTAGGTTAGGAACAAATTTACAACAAACAAATATGATTACAAATGCCACAAGAGCACCACGCATGCCTGGTCCTGGTCGGCCACCAAATACAAGCTACCTCAATCAAATATTGACACCTGGAGATAACATGCAACGAACACAAAATCACCAATTCAACCAAATAGATTCGGGCCAATATGTTGCTGCTACCACCGCCAATAATGATATATGGGATATGCAGTCATCTTCAGATCCACTGCTTTCAGATATTTTAGATCAAGTTATTGATATAGATCCAGATGCTGTGTGTAATACGGAATTGTTTAACTTTTTGGGCAGTGTCGATACGACAACTAACAACAATTTCCCTCATAATAGAGGAGAAACTGCTAAAGTTGTCATTAATAGGATACAAAAATCTCTTATGCAATTTGAAGCAGATGTTAACAAAAGTCTTTCTTCGCCTACTATATCATTACCTGCCACTCCACCTGCCTATTCATCAGCAACGGTAAGAACTATAATTATTAGTGTTATTCTTTACAAATATGTATTTGTCTTACAGATGACAACCCAAGCAAGCCAAACTGGAGGTTTTCCACAGCCACCTCCTACATATCCAAGAACTGGATTTCACAACCAGAGGGCCCCAGTTAGAGCGGGGACCCCACAGTATGCGATGGCTGGCGGTACGATAACAACACAGCAGCAGTTACTGCTACAGCAAAGAAAGCTAATACAGCAACAACAGGAACACAAGAGGCGGCTGCTGCAGCAACAACAACAGCAACAATTGCTTATCCCGTCCAATGCTGCAGCAGCCGAAATTAGTTCTGGCTTACAAAACATAGATAGCTTGTTAAATAATACAGTAGCACCAAATGTTTCTTTACAACGTTCTGCTAGTGTGCCTGAGTCACAGCTATCACCGAACTACGGTGGCCAAATCAGCCAGCAAAATCAAAGGCTCAATAACCAGCAACCGTTTTCGCCACACTCGCAATTGGCGTCTCCCATTGGACAACAGGCGAGTTTTCCTCAGACGACAACGGTTAATAATTACCAGCAGGGAGGTGCAAGGCTCTCACCACATCCACCGTTTAATCAACAGTTGTCACCTAGGCAGGGTTATCCACAAACTAATGCACAGAATGCTAATTGGCAACAAACACAACCTAGATTAAGTGTGCAACAGCAACAGAATCCTATGCTCAATGCACAACTCACAGTAAGTAAACAGAATAAAATGACAATAATAATTGTGTTGCGATCTTAGAACTTCAAAATGAAATTTTTCTTAAATCTTATTTAGTAGACATAACAAAAGTTCTTATGTTGTCTTTCTAAATGAAAATTTACCTACAATTGTGTGAAAGTATAGTATAACTTGCCCAAATTAAATCTACTCTATTAAAGCAATAATTTGAAATTAACAGTGTATAGTCTCGTGTGTTTGAGATACGATGATTTAAAAAGTTTATAGAATATATCAAACTAAAATTTAAAATATAAAATTTCATATTACGGTAGAACTCAATTATTTGAACTGAAATAACCAAAAGTGATATCGCAGCCAAAAGATGCCGAGAAAAAAATTCTAACAAAAATATCAGACTTATTTTTAAAGCAATTAATAACTTAAAATATACTGGGTGTCCCAAAATGCTGTTTACACGCAATATCTACCTTATTTGAAAAGATAAAGAAATCAATTGTGAATGATTCAAAATGGTCCTTCAGAAAACATCACAACGCTCATGCCAACTTGATGAATTTTTCAAATTACACCCTCTGTTTATTTTCGTAACTATCTAATGTGCATTTAGGGGTTTTAAAAATATTTGTTGTAAATTGAATTTATCTTAAACTTAAAGCAAATGCTCAAAATGCCCTCCTGTGGTCTCTCCACAGGCATCAAAGCGCCTCAGTAGTTCCCTTGTAGACAGGGCTCTAATCGTAATACTTTTTGAATAAATAATTTAGTTAGTAAATATAAACAATGAATGTGTACAATTTATAAAAAATATTTTTTTCTACGACCCTGTATAAAAAGATTTGATTTCCGTCGCTAGTGAGAGAAAATCCCATAACGTTAACTTTAAAATTACCTACTAATTTTAACCTCCGTAATTATTAAATCACGTTAGTTTATGCTAGTCGTAGCTTTATCATGATTTCTGATTCAGACAGTGACTAAGATCTCTCCAATATTCCACCATAAATAGTAAATCAAGTTGGGAAAACCTCTTATGGTGGACTTATTGCCAGAAAAATCGAAAAAGAGGTATGAAGAAATCTATGCAAGATTCATGGAATTACTGATAATCACGTAAATTCATATTCGGAAACTGTGCTGCTTGCATATTTTGCAAAATTTGTTTGAAAATTTCAAGCCATCGACCTTATGGTCTACATATTCTACATGGTCTACATTAAACTATTCTCTCGCTTAAAAAAAATGTTACTTTCGTCACTCATTACACAACATACTATTTTCAACCCCTAAATGTACATTAGATAATTACGCAAGGCATACTATCGTATGCAGAATGAAGTGAAGAATACATTTCCGTGAAAAAAAAAACAGAAGGTGCAATTTGAAAAATTAATCAAGTTGGCATGATCTCTTAAACATTGCTATGCAACTAGAGTTTAAGGATGTTTTCTGAAGGGCCATTTTGAGTAGTCATTCACAACAGTTTTTGGTTGATTTCTTTATCTTTTCAAATAAGGGAGATATTGCATGTAAACAGCATTTTGGCACACCCGGTATAGTACTTGTAATTGATGTATGTTTTTGATTGTCAAATTAGTATTACCTAAAGATGCTTTTGAATTAATGTTGTAGTTTCTTTACACCTTTCGATAGAAAATAGAATTTCCAAATTCTCCAAAGTTTCATTTTAAAATCGGCTCTTCCCATTTTATTTCAAATAATCGAGGTTCTATTGTAGGGTCAGTAAGCCAGTAATTGACCATCACCCAGTAGTTGACCAAATTTCACTTTAAAAGAAAAAAATAAGATACCTGTACATCTTTATGAATATTTTATGTTTCACACGCTATTATTGCACCTCTAATTACTATATGGTGCCACATTGCTGCATTATCTTGGTCAAACGGTTGTCTAAATACATGTGGAATTTGTATTCGTTTATTTGACAGCTAAATTTGTGCTTTTACAGTAAGCATGGCAAGTAAACAACTCTATTGAAATCTGCAATCATCCGGGATTTTAATGAAAATCGATATATTATACATATTGTGCAAGTAATAGAATGGTCGAACTAATAAATTTTTGTTACATATATTTTTTTAATTGACACTTTTTTTGCAAAAAAATGTGGTAGACAATTACAGAATTCGAAATCTTATCAGTTTTCCAGTAGTTGACCAACCACTAGTTTTATGCAAAATAAAGAATTTTGTTTTTTTTGTCACCCCTACAAGATCAGTAAGTTACTCTTGTTCCTGTTTTCTTAATAAAATTTCAAATAAATAGCTGTTTCCAGTATTTGTTCGCACAAAACTACCGCTCAACCACTGGCTTCGTAAAGTGGTCAACTACTGGTAATTTTTCTTTCCATTTTTGTTTTTAGCAAAATGTCATCAAAAATAATATACATATATTTTGATATTTTTTAAGAATGTTTGTTTTTCTTTATGCAATACATACTATGTGGCTCTATAATAATACAGGGAGATCAAGATTGAATGTCCTGATCCTACACTACTTTTCACGAGCTTGATATCAATATTTACATCCATCATCTGAGAGTCAGGACAAAAGCAGTGGCGTGCGGATGACGTTCAAAAAAACTAACCTCCAAAGTAATGTACAAAAACTTAGAAACACTTTGGTTTGTATGAAATTAAAAACATGAAAAACAAGTTCGTTTCTAATTAAAAAATATATTGAAATGGTTATAAGGATTGTTTATTTTCTCTCATTTGAACTATGCAAAAGTTTATCCTTTTCATACAAAATAAACATCAGGAATTTAAAAGAATTACTGAATGCTAATTGAAATATTTTACTGTTTTATGTGTTACCATTGATAACAGAAATAACAAGACGTGTCAATTTCACTTGCCATAGTATTGGTAACCAATACTATTATTATCAATTATTATCATTAAGATCAATTACGATCAAAAATAAGAAGTAAATACAAAAGATTTCATTTAATAAACAATTAAAATTACACAAATTAACACAATTAAACAATTTTGAAATTAAAATTATTACAATAGATTTATAGTACGTGTTCAAAATGACCTCCATGTACAGCCAGACAAGTATCTACTCGTTTTTTTATATTTTCGAATATGTTTACCAATTGCTCAGGTGTAATGCTTCGTACTGCCACAGTAATAGCTTCCTTCTTGAAAAACGTGTGGATTTTCTGCAGACCATACTCGATAATTTTGTGAATTAATGTATCTGGACAAATAAAACCACGATTCATCGGAAAAGAATGTGAGATCCAATAAATCATCATTGCGAAGATTTGCATTAAACCAGTTACAATATTGAATTTGTCTTTCATAATCAGGGGGAAGTAACTCTTGCACGACAGTAACTTTATATGGATGGAAGTGTAGTATTTTCTTTACTGCCTTGTGAGCTGTACCATATGATAAACCTACAATAATTTTCATTTAATATTTCAAAGTAATTTTCATATAACTGTTACGATTACCTGTTTGTTGAGCAAGTTGGCGTAATGGTTTGTTTGGACTACGTTCTACACGAGTACGCACATCTGCAACAACATCTTCCGTAAGTACAGTACCACGACCACTTGACTTCCCCTTACTAACACTCCCTGTTTCACGAAAACGGTGCACAATCCGGTGTATATGTCGAATTAAAGTTTCTTCATCAATTTCCATATCAGGGAAGCGATTTATCCATTCTTCTGCACAAAGCGTTGGAGAATATTTCCATTCTGCATTACCATCTCGTTCACCGTTGCGAAAATAAGCTTCTATAATAAATTTCTCTTGTTCAAGAGAAAAGGGCATTTTGATAGAGGTTATTGACCTGTAATTTCACAATTTCTACATAAAATGACACTATAACAATAAAAATATTTTTTATTTACCTTGCACTCAATATAATCCTTCAGTGGTAGTCTTGAAAAAGACTTTTATGTATAGAAATAATTAAACAACGAAAAGAATAAAGAAATAAACGGAACTAACAACACACGGCAATGAGTTAACAACAAAAACAATTTTGACAGATTGACATCTAGGAACATCTAATAAATTCCCCAGAATTCTTTATATCACTAGTTTTATTTATAAATTGGATGTAAATATTGATATCAAGGTGATGGAAAGTAGTGTAGGATCAGGACAATCAATCTTGATCTCACTGTATATAATAAAATAATAAAAAACTGATGTTTTATTCGTTATATTATAACCAGAGACGAGAATTAAAAGCTGATAAAGAAATAAATGTAAAATAATGCAATGGGTGTCCAAAGCAGCGATTTATTTATAAATGGAATAAACACATGTAAATAATAATTTAAATGTGAAATTTTATACATCCCTAATGTTGTTTTGTAAATCAAGTGGCAAATATCAAGAAATGAAGCATTTAGATAGTCATCCAAACAATTTTATATGTAATAAATAAAGATTATTAAAAGTTTCACAGTTTTATTAAAATACAACCTGACAATATTGTCATATTGTCAACATATTGTCAGGTTGTATTTTAATAAAACTGTGAAACTTTTAATAATCTTTATTTGTTTCATGATTATGGAGTTTCACAAAATAAGGCTGGAAACAATAAACAATTTTATATGTTGATGTTCATTTAATTTATAAAGAAACCGGATGACTTCCCATGTGTTCCACTGCTACACATGTTCATTTTGAATTTCTCATTATCAACTACACGATACATTAAAATTAAGACAGTGGCGTGGAGCTTTTATATAACATCTTCTTCATGTATGAATCTATCACAAAATTGAGTAATATTGACTGATAAAATATTGTGATGATTGTGAGTTGAATTATTTTTTATATAACACTTTTATTCCATCTAAATCACATAAAGAAACATTACTAGACAAGATTATTGGTACTCCGATGATCCGACGTATTGCACAAGCTTATCAGCAAATCTTTCTCGTCTCTGATTATAACACTGGTCAATTACTGGGAAAAATTTGGTCAAACACTGGGTTGTTTGTGGTTAACTACTGGAAAATTCTAACTTTTTTACTCTTATATTTTTTTTCTATGAAACAAAATGTTTTTTAATTTGTGTATTATTAATATTTAGAGTCTTAATTAGACTATAACTGCACTTTATACCATTTTTTATTTTGTTTAAAAAAAATATATTACAAAGTTATAAATTTATATTTCTGAAAAATCTCTTAAGTGGTCAATTACTGGCATATTGACCCTATTCTGGAAAAGTGACACTCTATAATGTAATCCTATTTAAAGTAAAAGTTCCTATTTGTAATTCATGTAAATCATAGGGCAATTACGTGTCTGGGCCCAATGGTAGGAACTTTCCTGTACAAAGAACCCCTCAACAACAACAGAGAGCAATGGGAAGTCCAGGAGCAGCAACGGCAACGAGGCAGTCACCATTTCCCGCTGACTCGTTTCCTCCACCCGCTTCACCCAACTCCGCCTTTAATCAGAATCAGTACCTGAGGTTGCAGCGCACGAACAGTGCGCCAACTGCCACTACACAACTGCCAGGTATGTACAAGAGGTCTATAATTATAACAATTAATCCGAATTAATAAAGTAGGGAGTTTGATTTTTTAAGCAATAGAAAAAGGTTTCTCGCAGTTTAAAATTTTCTGCTCGTGTGGTGTCATTTTTCTATATTTTTTTGATACTTAACAGATTGGTTGAGGTGATTAATTTTGTGTATGATATTATATTATACATTTTCACTTAATTTCTTACTTAATTACACCTGCGACACTTTTTCGGCATGGTTTGAATTTTGCAACTTAGTAGGCCATGCATCTGTAGAGGTTTAGGTTTGTGCAGTGGTGATTATTGATTACATGCATGGTAGTCTGTCACATTTTTTTAAAACTTATTAATTTTCTCAATGGAAGTGCATAGTGTATTAATCCAAAAGTAATATTCTCATTTCATTTGTGTTACGATCTATGTACTTTCATTGTTTAGCACTTACAATATTATATTAGTATAAATAGGTGAGTAATACGTAACATGTCAGGACTATGCATAAGAGTAGCAGAATTAGATGATAGAATCCCTTCTGAGCGTGGCGTGTGTTACAGGTGGCCTGGGATCCCCCCGGCCATACGGCAGGGACCACCCTACACCACACCCTTATCCCCCCATTCCTCCCCATCACCCTATGATGTACCAACAAGACTCCCAGTACTGTTACGATCAGACGGGTTTACAGTTAGTGTACAATGGCGCAGACAGGGGTCGTGCACCCCCACACCTTCCAGCCGGTAAGTCGACGGCTAATCAGGGGCACTCTCAACACGTACAGCAGTTTCTAGAATGGCCTTGCTATTGAATCACGTCACTCATCATATTTCATTTAGAGTAACTAATGACGATTTTTTTATAAATTTTGACAAGGAAATTATAAAAGATGTAAGCGATATGAATTTGGTTAGAATTAGAAGATTTTGTCAAGCTAAAACGTGTAGCAAATTCATATCGTATTAAAATGTTAATTGTATGATAAGAAATTGTTAGTTATGTTAAAATAAGAATTTTCGATATTTTCTTTATATGTATGTTCTTCACATAAACAATGATTCTGAATTGTATAACAGTCAAAACATAACCACCAATTCTTTATAGAGGTTAGTATATTGTTTTGCGTAAGTTACCAATGTTCTTTTGTTATAGTCACATTTAGTTGGGATTTTGGTTTGTAAGTGCTTACATAAGTACATCAAATTAACTTATGCTTGATGAGTGCTGTCCCAGCTAAAAGTGGCCACTATATCAAACCCATACAGTTGATACTTAGTGCCTTAGGTTAACAGTGATATTAAGTGCAATGGGTCATACATAAAAAATTGCCTTTTAAAGTAAACTGTATTGGTTAAATTTTAACAAATCAATGTATACTACTTTATTTTATTGTAAATATCAGTAGAGGGAAATAATTTTGTTTTGTTATAATCACACATAATATTCTGATATCTTTAATAAATTTAAAAATATTTTGGTTATTTTCTTTTTTTTATACCAAAGAATCCATACATCTAAATTTTGTTTAAAGTGTTATTTAACAAGCGACATTTGTTGAGTTGGTAGTACTAAATGTCAAGCAGTTTATCACTTTGCAAAAAAAACGAGTTGTTCATGGCTGATTTTTATAAAAGTAATTTTTATTATTTTATGGTTGTAAAACCTGTGGAAGCAATTTTTTAAGCAGTGTTGTCAAATTATTATGATTTATAAAAATAAAAAATTAAGAAGCTTGTAACTGATAGTTTATCTGCTTTATTCCATAATAAAAATACAAATAAAATATAATCTAAGGATATGACACTGATGTTTTGCTGCCATATGATTAACAAAATACCTAACTTTACAATTTGTATGTATGTATATTTACAATATGCAGAATGAAATCTTTCGAAAAGTCATGGCCAACTGTCTGCTTTTTGCAAAGGATGGATAAATTATGAGTACTATCGATTTCAAAAAAAATCTATGTTTTAAATTATTTTTATTGTCACTTTTGATAAGTTAGAAGTGTCGATCCATCTGTCAATGAAATTCTTATTTTCAAACATAACTTATATAAAAAAAGACATCGAAAATGGAAGATTCAAAAGTAGTATTTTTTCAATTCAAAAAGGCAAATTGTAAAAACAATCTGACACTAAAATTAACAAATAACTTTCGAGTGATTAAATTTTGATTCATAGTTGCACAGGTATGCTAATGACTACTTATAAATATAAATCTTCTATAGTTCAGTTGTTTTATATTTCAATTGTTTATAAGTGTGATTAATTATCATGCCATATGAAGTTATTCATGTCTAAGTTATGCAGTTTAATTGAAATAATCTCTAAAAAAATGAATAACTTGGCACTGGTGTCATTTGCAGTTAGTAATATATACAATGATAAGCAAAATAATCTACAAATTTCTTTATAATAAGTGTTATCTTTCATTGTTATCTAAATGATACTAACTTTGGACAGGAAATAAAATTTAAAACAAAAAAAAGGTCATTCTAGGAACTGAATTTTATAGTCATCTCACCAGCACTCATATTGGCACATCGCCCTGTGTCTAACAACACTCATACATTACATGTGCTCGCCTCATGGCTGTGCTAAAACCACTGGGGATCTCTTACCTTTTTATATATACACCTATTACCTATTATTGTCCCATCTATTCCTTCCATGTATCGCCATGTTATCATTTGACATGTTGTCCATAAAATTTATGTTGCTTTTGTGTGTGTTTTTTGTTTATCGCTTCTTTTATATTAAATGTTATGTTTTCCATAAGTACTTTTGTTTTTCTTTTGTTCATAAATTTGCAATTTTTATAACCATTAATGTCATTGTCGGTTGGTACAAAAAGTATTCAGTACTATTGTATTAGTAAGTAGGTAAGCTTTCGATATAAAAACAGTTTTCTTCTTTATGAATATGGGCTTTTGCTTCAACTCTGTTAACGATTTTATATTACTAATATTGTTAGTGTACAAAACAGAATCTTCAATGTTTAATGGTTATAATATTTAATACATGTAAAGTTCTAACATGTTATCTTTTATGGCATGGTAGATATTTTGCATGCTCGTCGTTGATTATTACATTTTCAAGTATCCACAAAATGTACTTTTAATGTTTAATTTCTTGCTTGAAATTGTCTGTAAGCATTAATTATTACTCTCCGTATTTTACTCTTTATGCAATTGTAGTTTTTTTTAGATATCTACAATTAACTTAATAAAAAATATATTTTTATTAATTTTTTTTAAGGTTATATTTAATAGCGTTATATGCTAGACTACTTTTGGGGTAGATTTGCGTTCAATTGCTTTACTGCAATTGCACCTTCTTGAGTTTTGCAGCAAAGTTGCCGCGAGTTCTTTCAGTTGATCTGACTCACAAGACAAAGTAATTAACGATACAGATTTTACACAAACAACAAAGAATAATGACTGAAACTAGAGTCCCTGAATACATAACCTCAAAACTGAAATATTAAGAGTAGGGGTAAGGATGTTCAATTTCATCTCTTTTTAGATCAAAATTGTGTTATATGCAACAGGGATACATTTTTTATTTCTTTTTATTCTAGTAACAAAATCCAATACTGAACATTAAATCAAAATATTATAATCTATTCGTTTGCAGGAAGAGTAACTAGAGCAATCAGATTTAATGATTTTTCTAGCGTAATAGTACTGATAATAGTACTCAGAACATGCAAAGTAGTGTGAATTGCACCAACACCTACTTTGCAATACATTCTACACAACGTCAAAGCTGAAGATAGAATATCTACATAAATAGCAAGTTTATGATGCTTGAATGGTGATTTATTTTGAAATATTGTGTGAAACGGGCGCAAATTATAATTTTTCTTACCTTTAGATATCAGTTTGTACTTCAACTCTTTCCATTTCTGATATATGTATAATATAAGTTTTTGATAATTAAGTATTTTTTTCTTGTCTAGATAACGTTTCTATGCAGGAAAATTTCAAACAACACCAATGTAATGACAATTTCACAAAATTAAGAAAAGTTTTAAAAGGTCAGTTTTACAAAACATTACACATCAAAATACCCTAACAGTTACTTAAATGAAAACTTTAACTGTGATATTTTAGAGTTAGGACACAGATGTCAAAATCTATCTCTTTCTAGCCCAAAACTAAGCTGTCTGAAGCAGAGATACTTTTGACAATATTCGGCAGCTGTCAATAATAAATTTTAGGTTATGCTGTCATGTTTATTTTTACGCCATGACTACAGGCACGCTAACGTGCCGCGCGTTAACACACTAGAGGCACGTGAAGTGCGTCATCACTGCGGGACGCGCGTACGTCACCACTTGACGTGCCTCTTATTTTATTTTCAAAGGCACGTGAAAATCTTGTAAAACTGTACCAGTGTACCGTAAGCTGTACTTGAAGGATATTGCAATAATTAAGATACCCCGATATCTCAAGACTAATATTTTTCACTCTTCTTTTAATAAATTCTCAAAAAAACCTATAGCAACCGATTGATGTGTAACAATGCGATGCTGTTTTTTTTCGCACTTTTATTCATGTTAAAATAGCTATTTACACTCGAATGCGGTAAGTCGAACTTTACAGGGCGACAACTTTGTTTAAGGCACGAGCCCGTAGGGCGAGTGCCTTATTAGTTGGAGCCCTGTAAAATGACTTGACGCATGAGATTTGTATAAGATTTTTTGGCCGACAAGTTTTATAGAAAATAAAAAAAAATAATTCAAAACATGCACATAATAGTGTGCTCTTGGATGACATTTGTAGTTTCCAAACGTACAATAGATGGCGCTGCGGCGATTTAAATTAATTAAATTTTAATTTTTTCTATTAAAGCCCGAAATATTTTTAATAATAACTTAGGTAACATGTATTTTATTACATAAACTTAATTATTACAAGAATAGTTGGTTTCTTAAATATCTCTAATTGCCCAGAGTTTTTTAGTATTTTTACCACATTCGCTTGTCATTTTACGACATCATGCGTAAATATGAAGCTACAGTTGACGTAAACAAAATTGAAACAAACGTTTTAAAATACAGGAGGCCAAAAAAATCTTTCTAAATACTTGAATTGTTGCAATTATTTAAATTCGCTAATGGTAACTAATTACTATGCCGATAAACTAGTTCTGTTTACCTATGATTATTTAACTATCGCCTATAAAGAATATAGGATCTTGGTCAATTTTACATTAATAAGAACTAAGAACTTGATGAGCGCTTTTTTATTGAGGAGCAAAAAAAATTACATTGAAAGTTAAACTCAATTTCATTTAAAAAAATTTACAGCATTAAAACCTAAATATGTAACACTCTTGCAGTCGATCGTCATAAACTACTCAAAGTGGTGGCACATCTGCAAGGCTTTGGGCCGTATTTAGTTTACTGATTCGCGCACGGGGTGAGGCGTGTTCACTGTCGAATAGGCAATTTAATTTTAAATGTATCTCACCCATTGGGTGTGGATGTGAATGCATTGAGGAAGCTTTTTTGATTTATTTCGATTTTAAGGGTTGTTTAGGGTATTTACTACTACCACTAATATGTAAGCGGGGCCAAAACACATCACCAACACTTATTTCCGTTTGTTCTTTGCAATTTTTGGCTTTGTAGATAATTAGTTAAATTCATTTTGTCCATCGCTACTATGTACCTAATTTACACTATTCATCTGGTCGATTGTAATTTGAAGGTTTGGAATGTGAATCTGAATCTAAATCTGATGCTAACTTCAGCCACCCCTAAAATGGCATAAACAGTGTATGTACGTACCTTTATTAGTAATGTCACTAATTTTATCCATTATTAACTAAATTACTTTATATTTCACATAGCTCAAACAATCTCCAACGAACAAAACGAGCAGGGAAGAACGAGGTTAGAAGTTATTAGAATCATATTAGAATACGTTTGCGTTTTGCATAGGCGTTTTGCGTGCCGTTGAAAATAAAATAAGAGGCACGTCAAGTGGTGACGTACGTGCAGTGATGACGCACTTTACGTGCCTCTAGTGTTTTAAAGCGTGGCACGTTAGCGTGCCTGTAGTCATAGCGTTATTTTTATGCATATAAATTTTTTTATTGTTTTATATAATTGTCATATTAACAGTTTAATTTATTAAACCAATTTTCATGATTACCAACCTTCTAATAAATAGTTTTAAAATATGAAATGTCGCTAGGAAGATTTGACATGTTTGACTTAACTCTAAATAACACAGCGCTCAGTTCATATTTAGAAACTCTAGTTTATGTGTCCTGCTATTTATCACTTTATAGAAACTTTTGTTAACAGAATAAAAAATGTTGTACAATAATACAAAAAGTAAATATCATAACAAACGAGACAAGGTTTTTAACTTGTTTTTAAAATCGATATTACATTTGATCAATTGTAAATGTTGACATATTAACATTGTATTATTTTATAATAATGTTTCTTTGTTTTTGGGGTTTTTACTAAAATTCTTATATTTCATTCACTAATGGGAAGAGTAATTGTTAGGGACTTTTATCTCGCTTAAGAATGTTATTTATATAGAAAACAAATATTTAATTGCCGAATATTTATTTAGATATTAAAAATGAAGTAAAAATTGTTATTTAAAAATAAAAACAATGTATTCAAAGTTTTGCAGAAATTTTTGGAATTATTGTTACCTGTGTACTTTTCATAGCTATTTACACAATATTTTAAAACAAATCAGCATTAAAGCATCCAAAGATTCAATCTTTTTATCCTCTTATAGCTTTACTGACAGTTAATTGTTATCGATACAATTGTAGAAACAATTACAATCATTACGATTATCCACTTATTAAAATAGGAAAATGAAAAGACCGAGCCTAAGTGTGATATTTGTGTAGGTATTCTATCTTCACCCTTAACGTTAGGCAGATCGTGAACAAAATTAATAAATTTCACTAGGTTTTCAACGTTTTAACATCAAGCAAAAGTTTGACAGAAATCAACATAACCTAGATATTATTTTTGATAACGTAAATAAAATCAGTATTGGTGCAATTAACACTATAACAATTTCTGAGCACTGTTATTAGTCTTACTACACCAGAAAAGTCATTAAGGGCCGATATTATAAAACTTTTTATTTCCTAGATAAAATTTACTTTGAGAATAAATTTATTTATTCTGTCAATTTAATATGCAAATTAATTCCTGTAAACTAATAGATTTTACATTCTATTGACAGCATACCGCTCATTCGAAAGAACACTGATACATTTCAAAAAACGAATGTTTTCAGTAGACAGATTTCGAAATTTTGAGTATCATTATAGGAATTCTTACATTAATGATGTGTTTAACCGTGTTAGAAATTTTCTTTTTTCCTGATTCATCTAATAACCTCACAAATTTGCAAACATTCATTACTTTTCCATATTTGATTGTTTTTCGTCGCATGATGTAAATGCATAATTTTTTAGATTTTACACTCTGGGAGCAAATCGATAGTATTAAATAGAAAACGCTATAAGGTTAACTTGATTTTAATAACCTCAAAAAAGTTTTCAAAATTAAAGCATTTTTGTACAAAGTTAATAATTAATGTTTACACAGTGTTATATGGCATTCTTTAAAATTGTTATTCTGTACTTGTAGTAGAAGATTTGATTTTTAAAAATTATACATATTCCTTATGGTGGCCGTTATTTTGTAAAAGTTAGCATTTTTTTGGTCTCCCCCTCCTAGATCTCTTTAAAATGTCAAAAAAATGGGCTGTACAAGATTTCAGCCGATTTGGTTAATATTAACCCGTGCCACTGAGATGTTAAAAGTTTAAATGGGATTTAACATGGATTTGGTGCATTTCTGCAGACTTTGTGGCGTAACTTTTTATCTTTCTATGTTTTAACTTGAAAATTTATATACTTATGTTGTAGAAACTACTGAACACGAATATGATAAAATTCAAACTGTCAAAAACTTTTGACAGTTTACAGCTGTCAAAAAAGCGGTCAACTTCACCAAAATTAGCATTTTCGCAGAACTGCCAAAGTTTTTTTGGCTTCAGATTCGTGTTAAGCAACTTTAACAACATAAGTATACAAAATTTCACGTTAAAACATAGAAAGATAAAAAAGTTATGACATAAAGTTTCTGGCAGTGACCAATATTGACCAAATGGGCTGAAATTTTTCACAGCTCATTTTTTTACATTTTAAAGAGATCTAGTAGGGGGGACCTAAAAAATTTTAACTTTTGCAAAATAACGGTCACCTTAATATATCTAATTTGGTTAAATAGTAAAATGTTAGGTTATGTTTAAATATATCAAAATTGATGTTGCGTTATAAAACAAGAGAAAATAAATAAAAAATAAAATAAATCTTTATTTATTCTACTTTGTAATTTACATATTTGGAATACATATTTCAATTGTAGAATGGGATAGGATTCAGCTTTGCTGATCTTCCATCCTACCCCAGCCGAGCAGGTAGATCCAAGCTGTAACGAGCCACCCATCCAACTTCTGACCGCGTTTGGCTCTACTTTACCCACATGATCATCGTGTGGTCGATAGCTACACTACACTACCTGCTCGGATAGAAGCTTAAATTTCGTAATTGTTTTTAACTTTACTAGTCTTAATGAAATTAAGAGTAACTTTTTATTTATTAATCTCAAACGTTGATTCATGTTGAGTTACAATTTTTGGGAGTATTTTTATCAGTGGCAGATGGTGCATATGAAAACTCGGACTAGAGACAATGCATGGTATCTATCTCATGCGCGTACTCACACAGACCTTATTCAAATGTAATATATATTTCATATTAGCAACATGCTTTCATATGCAGTAGCCGCTGCTGATTTTCATAATCGAAACTATAGCATATAAGTAGTTGCATAACCTTGATAAAGAATGCCACCATCTTAGCTTGTGGAAATAAATTAGTAGAGGTATTACTTATAAAATGTATGTCTGCAATGTGTGTCTGTTTGTTTTTTAATGCTTGTAACTAACCATTCATAATAGAGATAACTATAGTAGTTTTATGTATATACTAAGTACAAGTTATAAATCATAAGTGGTAATAGATATAACAAATTATGGCAAAAAGGTACCTTTATCTAATTTCTTTAAATCGATACATCATCACTGTGGTTAATGTTTTCACTTAAGAAAATCTTCACTTAAGAAAATTATAATTTTTGATTTTAAAATTTTCCCATATCTAAATTTGCCAGTTTGTAATTTTATACCATTGTTACTACAAGATTATCAACATAAATTATTGCATGCCCGAATGATGCATTAGAGCTCTGGCTTAGCTTTAATTTATATAAGTAACTTCTTTTAAGTTTGTCTTGTTTTTAGCTCTCTAATTTTTCTATCTTTGATATTATTACTACATTCTATTATGACATTTTACAAAACAGTTTCGTTGAGCTAATCTAAGACATTCTTAAAAGATTATAATAGCTAAATGTGTTTGTTGGGAGCAATGTTGTTAGCGGGATCTGTGACAGGTGTGTCGGGCAGTGGTACCACATCTGAGTATGTAAGACAAGAGTTACGAGCAGTAGTGGGAGCACGTACGGGGCAAACTCAGCAGCAACAACAACAACAACAACAGCAGCAGCAGCAGCAACAGCAACAGACCACTGCGAGATCTTCAACACAATTATTAAATACACAACAAGTCAGCGCTTCTGATCTCGAAGCCTTAGGTCTTTCATTCGAAATGCCTCCATCTGGTAAGTAGGCTGATTTTGAATACTTTTTGTATTTTTTTTAAATTTTTGTAAAGAGGCTTTTATATTGTTATGTTAATTATGATGATTAGGGAATTTGAATTATGTTTGTACATAAAAAGAGTGCTTTGTAAATGCAGAATAATTTTTATTAAAGCGTCATAAAATGAGAATGCACTCGGTGGAATGGAATCTTTTAATTAAATATTTTTTGTTGTGTGAAATTATAATTCTGAATTGTTTTCCAGTCATTATTCTGCATTTACTTTTTATGACATGGGTTAAAAAAATTGGGTTTGTCTTTTTTATATGTTCTACTATATATTATTTATTGGGTATTCATGTGTTTTTAACTTTTTTTTTATAAATCTTGTTGGGTTTTTGTACAGTTTTTGAATTTGTTAATTTAACCTAGTTTTTTCGCACAAGACTTTTGTATAAATAAAAGAATGATTTTTTGAAAAGAGGGGAAATTTAATTTATACAATATTATTAGTCCATCTTTTTGTACATTCCATTTAATAGTGTGCCTATGTGTATTACTAAACAAAATAAAGGGGCAGAATGTACGCATGTTGTCTTTATACGATTAAAATCAGCGCAGAAGTAGCCGATTTGAAATGGCAGAATCGAAAGTAAATACTGAACGAATAATCTTTTATCAATTTTTACTTTATTTAGTATATTTTTAAAATTAATTATTATCAGTGACTTAATTTTGTCTACTTTTCAAACATTTAATGTTTAAGAATAATAAAATGAGATTTGCAGATGTGATCAAATACATAATGAATGGTGATATAGTCTTTCGAAAATAAAATATTTTAAAGCAATTTTTTATACATCAAAGAACTATATTGCTTTCCACAAAATCATGCTTTACATTTCATTATATCGTCCATAAATGACGGCACCATCATCTCATTGTATATTAATAATTATAGTTTGTAAACCTATAGGTTATTCCACTTCGGAGTTTTAATAGAGGTAATGGTAGATCTTGTATTCTTTGAGTACAAATTAGTATTATCAGACAAATTTAAAAAACAAAAGCACCTTCCGAGATTCAAAGCTGAATAACCTATAGTAGCAACTTTAAATTCAGAAAAGTTACACATATTCTTTGTTTTATTTTGCATGATTATTCCGATTTGAAGGGAATAACTGGTTTCGTTAAATGTTGCTTATGTCTATATTGAACAAAATAATAATAATAATAAGTTCAGTGGTACACTTTGGTAGATGCATTGTTAATTGTTTGTTGGATTCTCGCAGGGAAGGTTTTTCATAAAAAATAAAAATAACAAAACAACCCTTTAAATGCTATACTGTAATGTCAAGTGAAAATTTTAAATGTACAGTTAGTGACAGAATAGATACACTTAGAAGTTTTGCACATGTTTTGAACAAACCTGGTAGTATATATTTAGCTTTATCAACGAACTTAAAAGCTCATTACTGAAATCATGTGGTTTTTTGGAATTTAATAATTTAAATAAATTAGTCGACTATTGAAAAAGAGTGTGCAACTCTTAAGTTCGTTCTCACAATGCAGCTTACACTCTCAATTGATTTATTTTCTGCATTATTGTCACTTACTCTACATCAATCACTCTAGGTTATTCTGCAATTAACTTTTTCAAGAGGTGAGAATTTATACTCAGCCACTGTAAGTCCTCGGAAAGCAATTAAAGGGTTTCATTTGAACATCTGCAGATCACATTCAATTTTCGTAAAGATCAGAAATCATCTCTTGAAGGATATTTTCATAATTTTGATCCAGGTTGACTTGATGCTAATCCAATACTAGAACAGATTTCATTTGTCAGTATAACTTCAAATTCTTAGCTGTTATGAAAATTTGAAAAAACTTTAAATTATTAGTGATGCACCGAAGTGGTTACTAGCCGAATACCGAATATTCAGCCATTAAAATTTTGCCGAAGCGCCGAATATTCGGCGAAAGCAAAATAGAAATTTGAGTTTTGATTAATTTTATTGAATACAAAACTATGCAACAAAATGAAAACATAGATGTTTGAAAAATACATTTCCTACTTACGCATTTTGCTTTAATAAAATAATATAAAACATTATATTATTATAACTAAACAAAATTAATAAAAAGTGGACAGTATCGGATTATAAAAAATTTGATGTCAAAAACTTAATTAAAAAACGCTTATTAAAAAACTACAACGTAATATAATTATACAATAGCATTAAAAAACATTTCAGTATTTAAAATTAAATTTAGGAAGATTGTGGTGGAGAAAAACTAGTCGGCATTTTCCGTGAGCAATCTATTTTTCTTGTGTACTTGCATTTTTATTTAAATTTTCAGTCTGCTGTTTTTCAAACACATCCTTATGTTTACGTATGATACGGTTTTCATTCAGGTTTATTCTGTAAGCAATCATATCAATTGTTACACTCCGATTGATTGTTATGGGACAACCATAACAAGCGATTTTGCAAAAGTGGTATTATCTAAGCACTTTCTGTATCAATCGATTGCTATGTCATAACAATAAATTGAAGAGCCATATCAATTGTTATCCGGTCGTTGTTATGTACTCACCACAAAACTTTATTGTGTTTTATTTTTACAAAAACGTTAATATTTCTATAAAAAGTCTTTTATGTGAGTAGAAAACCATTGTATTTGTAAAATAAATCTCAAGAAAAGTAATTTCGCAAACGTTTATGTTAAAAACCGGTTCCTCTAACCTCACTTTTTGGTAGTCGTAGTTTGTTAATAAGCAGGTAAATCTCAACACTACGAACACCCAAACGCCTGGCGGGTGCCGGGTTCGGCATGGATCCGTGTCGTTACAAACTGTTTGTTTTGTTTAACCTGAACTGATATATATTTATAAAAATTAATGCATCATGCGCACGTGATTTTTACTGTGTTTCCTTTTACTTTTTACACATGTTTCCAACTGTCAACATCGTTCTTTCAGGTCGTAACTTGTTATTAGGATTAAAATAAATGACTATTAAGAAATCCTTAGGAATATTTAACATATTCCTATCACATGTTGGTCACAGTTTTCCCATAATTAACAATTTACTGTTGCTCATACAATCTAATAACAAATTAAACTGTTTTTCACTAGTTTTCCGCAGCTTTTATATCTTTACTACTAATTTTTAAAAAGTTGGGAATTCCCGCGGGTGTCAAATATATCAAAATGTCAAGTACCGCGAGACCGATGGTAGATGGCGACAGTGTGCAGTTATCTCCATAGATAATATAATAATATACTACATATATAGAATGCAAACTGAATACAATCAAAATTTTATGAGCTTAGCACCAAAAATACAGATGGCACCTATAATGCGGTCTACCATGACCATCTCCATTAATAAAGCCTAGACCCGATGCAACTGGCCATGGACCTACTAGACCTACAGCTTGCTCTATAATTTAGTGACAAACCGTATCAATGCTGTTTACATAATATCTGTACAGTGTAATTGAAATGAAAGGTTAAACGACTAGCGCATTTTCAGCGCTTGCGTATTGTTGATTGCATTTGAAATGATTATTTTAATTTGCTTTTGCAATATAGTACGCATATTACATTTTAATTTAATAGCACTGTATAATATAATCACGTGGGCTGTATCGTATAAATTCAGTTTTTTGTTTTAAAATTGAAACTGACATTTCTCAAAAATGAAATACTCCAAAATATAATTGTGCCGTTTTAAGTTTTCGCTACAAAAATTTATTTGCCATCGATTTTTAAATTCTACAAAGGACCTGACGACATTCTTTAAATGGAAGAACTTTTGTCAACACTCTTACATTGAAAAACTAATTGAGAAGAAATTTAACAATTACCGTATTTGTGATAGGTATAACTAGCACCGGAAAATTAGTTAATAGTGCCTGTTCTAAAGGTAAGGCATTTAATGCTGATAACTTGTAAAGCAGACCGAGTAAATGTTTCGTCGAATTTCTTTAAATAAATTAATTATAATTTTATTATTGTAGCGCAGGAAGAATTTAGAGATGTTATAAAGTATTGCTGGAAACCCATACATCAATTTCGAAGACACCGCATGTTCCGAGGATACAATTTCAAATTTTAAGTCAGGCCAACCAAAAACAAAACAGTGTCGAAAAGCAAAAAAAGTTATATCAGAAAGTTAACAAGTTAAAACAAACAATCAATAGACAATTTATTATACGTTTTGTAAAAAAATCAGGGACATTTTCTTGTAGTCATAAAGCTAGTTTAAAAGATAGCATTGTTTGCAAGATAGTTGGTTTAAACAACAATAATAAGGCAAATGTAGTAGAAATTGTAAATACAATCTGAACTATTTAACCAATCAAGAAAAATGTAGGTATTTGTTACGATGTAAGAATAAATTAATTTAAATAATTACTTGGATTTCTTTCTAAGCCAAAAGGAAAAAATAATTTAAATTCTTAAATATGAAACCGTACAGGTAAAATGCATTTAAGATACTTAGCCCCAAAAATACAGATGGCGCACGAATTATTCATCGAACAATGCTTGGAGTTTGCATTCTATATACGTAGTATATTATTATATTATCTATGGTTATCTCCGAAGTTCTCAACCAGTGGCATTTCAATTGCTACGTTTTCTCTTCAATCGGCGTGTAACAATTGACGTTACAGAATACCAAAACCAGCTTGAATTGTTATGAGTTCACATCAATTTGTTTCTCTTCAATAATTGCTATGCGTAACAATTGATATGAAATGGTTTTTACAGAATACATGTCATGATTGCAAGTTTTAAATAAGCCAGATTGTGACGGAAAAAATAAAAAAATCCGCTTTGGCTGGGCCGCATACCGAATCTTTAGATAGACACAAAAGTTCAATTCAACAAATTTCCAAGGCAGAAGTGATTTATTAATTTGATGTGGCTGCGACAACTTGGAAGTGTTTATAATGAAATTTAAATGTATACTGGGTTTGAAAACTCTTCTACCTATATAGCTATTACACGATTAGAGTGAAGTCAGAGTTAAGCTGCAGTCGACAACAGAGATACCAGACTGGGTGCTCAGGCCTGTGCAATTCATAGTAAGTTGTTTGCTTCGACTGTAATCATGTATTGCTATGTTCGAAAAAGTGATTTTAAACCCTGTAAATACTGTCCATTACGTACATCGTATTAAATGTAGTTTAGTAAGTACCAAAATGGCTAGTCCAATCAAAACCGAATTTGCTAAAAAAGGCCAAAGCAATATTTCTGATTTGATGGTAAAACGGTAGATGTTGCAAAATTTACACTTCTCCCAGAAGTAATACCAGGATTTTTCCTGTGTAAGAATTCTCAGATGATTTTGACTGCACACTGAAATTCTGCAAAATAATGATGCGGAAGATTGATGAAGCTGAACAATATGTTGACAGAATTGTATTGATGATGACTGATGAAGCCACTTTTATACTTAATGGCAGCATTAACTAACACAATGCAAAATATTGGAGTGATGAGAACTAACACGCACTGTATGCGTGAGCAAGCACAGAAAGTTAATGTGTGGACTGGAATTGATGGAACCACTACCATCATACATCTTCCAGTTGCTACTATAAGAATCATTGTGAATTGCAATTTTCAAAATCTATAGCTACAACAGGATGGAGTACCACCACATTTTGGAAAGGACATTTGGAAATACAGTAGCGCAGAAAACCTTAACCAGATCTGCCGGTAATAGGAGTTGAACCTGGTCTGCTTGGGTGAAAGTCCAGCACGCTAGACATTACACTACCAAGGCTGTCATAAAGGAAAGATTATTGCTGAAATGCTGTTCATATCTGCTTTTATTAAAAGCAATTGATAGATTGAAAACGTTCTGCACATTAGCTATAAGTTTTGTTCACAGGTTTTTAAAATCAGTGTTTTACTGTTTTTGTGGGTGTTTGATTAGATTTTCAGAGCTATTGAATTGACATTGTAAAAGTTTTGAATATCTTACAGAATAAAAGATTACATTTTTGTGTTTCTTTTAAATGAATACTCATTCTGCTAGTTTAAATAGTTTTTTAACATAGCCATTTCAATGATTTTGCTACACATTTTGCTGAAAGGTGAGATACTATACCGTATGTTTTTTGGTGTGCTGAAAAGGAATCCGGGGTGAGAATTGACCCATCACCCAAGGATTTTTTTAGATGTATTTTTATAAATTTTTTCAGGTGCTTTTGAAGTTATGTCGAAATCCTTGGGTGATGGGTCAATTCTGACCCCGGATTCGTTGTCAGCACACTAAAAAGCATATGGTATGGTACCTCACCTTTCAAAAAACTACTAGACTTTTTTTTCTTTTTGTGGGCCTGTCACAAACTCACAAAAAAGAAAAAGGTTTTGTAGCTGAAAGGTGAGGTACCATACCGTATATTTTTTGGAGTGCTACAAAAACAAATCCGGGGTCAGTATTGACCCATCATCCAAAGATTTTTTTTTTAAATGTATTTTTATATTTTTTTTGAGGTGCCTTTTCAAGTGTTTTTTGAGGTTATGTCGAAATCCTTGGGTAATGGGTCAATTCTGATCTTGGATTCGTTTTCAGCACACCAAAAAACATACGGTATGGTACCTCACCTTCCAACTACAAGACTTTTTTTTTCTTTTGTGCCCCTGTGTTATCGAGGATTCTCTGTGAGATCTTTGATTTTAATCTTTCCACCATTTTCTATAAAGCTATTCATTGTATAAACTGATAAATTGAAAGTTCTGTGATGCTTATTAGCACAAAGTAAGTTGTAGTTGTATAAAATGATTAATTGTACATAATCAAGTAAAAAAATGTTTTATTTGTTCTGAAATTATTTGATTCACTCATAAGGAAAAGATTCTGTCAAAAAAAAAATTATAACAGCTATAAAATTTAAAAAAATAAAGACAGCAAGCGTAATTCTGCAGGGAGTGCGTACAATGATGTCATTGTTGCGTGCAGGTGCGAGTGAGAGCCCGAAACTTTGGGGTACGATGGGGTCAGATATGGGCTCAATGTCTCCGCAGCCAGCGACCTCCAGGGTAAGCTACACACCTGTCCACTCACGCTGGCCCCGCTTGCTGATACTAACCTTGCTTGCATGCTGTGCTATATATTTTTTTATATTACGTTAATATCTTTAATATTAATAATTATTACTTTAATTTTATAAATGCTACAAATACTTCCATTTCAAATGTTAATTATATTTCAGAGTTCTATGGAGGAGGTCCGGCAAGGTGATCACAAGTCCTCTCTGCTGCAAAAGCTGCTGTCGGAGTGACCGCATGTACATAAATAAGTTATCTTTATATATATATAAATATATATTATATATACATAATACTACTAGGTACCTCAACGGTTAAGTACCGCAGGCTGTAATCTAGACAGGTTAGCTGTATCAAGTGCATTACTACGTTGCTTGTTCGTTTCGTTAGGGTAGTGCGGAGCGAGGGAAGGCGCAGGGTCTGAGTGCAATTGTAAATAGATTGGGACTTGTTTATATTTATATATTTTATTATATTGGACTTGTTTAAATTCAGATTACGTAAGCGCTCCGGCGCCTGTTATTATTTGAATGTGTTTAGTGTTGTCTTCCTTTCAGTGAGTGTTCATGCTACGCATTACCAAAAAAAAATAGTAACTGTTAATATTTTATATATAATTTAAATCACGTTATTGGAGAGCTCGTTTTGTTGGACATTGTGATAGGCGATCGCCATGTTACTGTTGCTAGGAGCGTTCCTAGACCTTATATTAGTGCTAGCATTCATACTTGATTATTGTCAATTACACCCAGCCACTAAATTAAAAAAAAGATGAACAAATTGACAGACAAAACATTATTTAATTACACAGATATTTTTTGTACATTATTGGAGTTTTGAAATATATCTATATATTACAATAAAACATTATTTCTGTGTTTTTTATTGTTTTTTCCATAATATTAGTTGAACTTTGTAATTTTATCCCAACCTACTACCTATCATTAATTTATCCTGTCTGTACAAAACTGTTTGTATTTTTAAGTCTGTATGATACCAAGAATTGCTTGAAGAGGAGACATGGGGTAAGTGTTTTATATACATTAAAGGGGGTGTAGTACAAAAAAATAAATTCTAGAATAAAAAAAATCTAAGAACAACAGTGAAAACCGTACATTTCTAAGATAACTAATAACCGAGATAGAGCCGCTAGAAGTTTGTCAGAGTTCGTTCGTGACGTCACACAGGCTCAATTAAGGCAAATAAAGGAATACAAAAAAAGAGATGATGAAAATCAATCGAATATTACAAGATTAAACAATCTACATTGGTGCAAATGCAATAATTGTATGCTTATGTCAACTGTAAGAGGATGCATTTGCTGCAAGGAAAATGCTCTTGAAAATGGAGTAAGTGAAGAAAACGCGCATTATTCTTCACGAATCATTTGTTCATATTGTTTTACACTTAGCTAGTTTAAATATGATAAGGCACAGCTTACTTTTAAAGTGTAAAACGGAAGAAGAAAGACAACGATACTATAATTGTTGCGACATTTAGCTTGCTGCAATTTTGTCTGTTGCAACCAAATCTTAACAAACGCTTTTCTTTTGGTTAATTGGTTTAGTTGGATTTCAGTTTCAGTAGTACGATTTATTTTCATATCTGTCTTTGAAATGCCAAACGTCATTTATCACTGAAAATGTTCCTAATTTTAATAATAAAAATGCGGAAACAAAAAAACGATCTTTGATGAGCGATTTCCACCAAAAAACATTTTTTTTTGTTATTGCACTTTTATTGTTAAAATTCGGAACATTTTTTAAAGAAAATAATGTCTACATATGAAAAGTGTTAATTTAACGAAAACAATTTGATGCTATCTTCATTAATAAACAAGAACGCATAGTTCACTATTTTTTCATATAAATCTTAACTAAAACACTTTTTTGTGCGAAAATTAATAGGATAACAACCGTAAGGCTTCTTTCTAACCCCTACAAAAATCTCATAGATATATGAGATATACTTTCTGAGAAAAAAATATTTAACTTTCAATGAAATTATCCCAAAAAATGGGTAGCTTTTATTATGTATCGTCCGATAAAAATAAAAGTATATCAGTTAGAAATATGATATTTTACTGTTGCATGTAGAAATAAATTTACTATTTGGTCGTTTTTAAAATATTTAATTTGGTTCAGTAGTTCTGGAGCAATAAGGTATCAAAGTCAGAGGACTCTAGGAAAAAATTGATAGTAGTCGAGGCAGTCGTGTTGGTGTGACGTCACACACCAAACTCACTATACTTTAGAAGCCGATATCTACGAAACTACTATCACTAGAAAAGTGCGGTTTTCATTTTTATTCTTAGAATTTTTTATTCTAGATGATATTAAAAAATAATTTTTTGCGCTACACCCCCTTTAAGGCATGGGCTAAGTGTTCAATATATATTAAAGTATGGAGTAAGTGTTCTTATAATATGGGTCATTCCATAGTTACGGAAATGACGTTTGTACACATTAATTTACCTGTAAACTGACAAAAGATTTTTCTGTAATACATACATAGACATTATTTTGAACTGTCCATACATAAGTAATGTAATAAACTAAATTTATACAAGAATTAGGAAATTTAGCTATTTTAAAAATAATCTTATAGCCTTTTAAAGTAGAGTTATGGAAATGACTTCAAATGGAAGTAAGAAGTAGCCATATAAAAAGTAATGTAACATTTATTAATTACAAAAAACTGATAGATTACAAACATTTAGAAGTGAAAAAGATTTTGATGCGAGTGTACAGGGTTGGTTTTATTAATGTAAACCTTCCTTTATTATTTTAGTTTTTGACTGATCCAAAAAATTTAAAAACTTTTCTTATGTGATTTTTGATGTAGATTCCACTCATGCTAACAGTAGACTTCGACTCCTTGAGTTATTTTGATAACGTACATACAGGGTGTTCCGGATAAGTATGCAATGCTTTAAGGGGGTGATAGGTAACCATATAGGGACCCCAAAACTCATAAAATAAAAATAAAGAATTTTAGGATTTTTCCGTATTTTTTGCAAGACACAAGTCGACTATGGATTGTTTGTAAGATCTTAACCATGAATTACTGATAAAGCAAATATTGATCTCACATCTGCACTACTAAATTAATAACTGACCTCCGCTACGTACTTATCAAGTTATAGAAACAACAGAATTGAATTTCAGCAGCGGTTGCCGAGTGACTCCCTACATTGATGATTTGATCATTTATTAAGGTCGGTAAATAAAATGTAACATACGTTCATTGGCCTAATTGTGATGCAAATTTCATTGCCTGATTTTTATTTTACGAATGTCATTTTAATAAAATGAGTAAAACTTACCGTTTAGATGCAAACAATCTTTATAACATGTGTTCAAATAAATCGCCGTTCGTCTGTACACACAAGTTTATGCTAGCAAACATATCGGCATTTGCGGAATGTATTCTGAAGCGATTTCAATGCGTGCGCATAGCTCTTCCTCGGTATTCAGTTCTGTCCTGTACACTAACGTTTTAAAATATCCCCAAATACAAAAATCGAGGGGAGTCAAGTCTGGTGATCTCACAGGCCAGGCGATGGGTTCTTCATGTCCTATCCACCGGAAGGTCTGTGTGTGCGTGCGTGCGTGTGTGTGTGCGTGCGTGCGTGCGTGTGTGTATATATATCAAGCACTTTAACTGCAAGCAGTTATGTCTGCTTTTAAGCTTTCATAATCCGATATTTGGGACGGATTAGCACCCATTTATCTTGTTCTTTTATTCTAATAGTTTTCTGCTGGTCTTAACTTCTTCTGCGATTTTTGACCATTCTCTTCTGTTATGACATTTGACTTTACAATTTTATATTTCTAACTTTTTTAAATCCTCCACTACATCATCCATCCATCTAATCTTCGGTCTGCCTCGCCTTCTATTTTCTGTTGGTGTCCATTCTGTTACTATTCTTATTGTTTTTGTCTTATCTGCTCTCATTACATGACCTAACCATTTTATTCGTTGAGATTTTATGTAGTTGACGATATCTTCTCCCTGCATTTTTTCTCTTATCTCGAAATTCATTCGTGTTCTAAATTCATTCTCTCCTATCTGAATTGGTCCTAAGATACGTCTTATTATTTTTCTCTCAAAAATTCTTAAATCTTCTTCTTTTTTTGTCATTGTCCATGTCTCTGTCACATATACTACTACTGGTCTTATTAGGGTTTTATAAATTTGTAGCTTTGCCTTTATGCTTAAGTATTTGCTGTCGATGTGTTTTTTATTTGCGTAATAAGTTCTATATCCTTCCTGTATTCTTTGTTTTGTTTTCTCATTTCTCTTATTCTTTTTGTTGTATATTATTGAGCCTAAATATTTAAATTTCTGTACCTTTTCTATTTTGTACTTTCCTATATTTATAAATTCATCATTGCTACTGTCGGTATATTTTAAATATTTTGTTTTCTTCTTGTTAATTTCCAATCCAGTTTTTTTTGTTTCTTCTTCTATTCTTGTAGCAGCTTCTATCATTCCTTCTTTTGTTCTGCTTATAATTGTCACATCGTCTGCGTAAGCGATAATTTGTACATTTCTAACATTTATTGTACCCTCTACTTTTGCTCTTCTAATTGCATTTTCTAGCACTATATTGAATAATAATGCTGATAGTGTATCTCCTTGTTTAACCCCTTGTTTTATTTTAAAACTGTCTGTTGTTATATTTCCCACTTTCACTACTGCAGTTGTATCTTCTATTGTCATTTTAGTTGGATTTATTATTTTTGTGGTATCTTCATACACCTCATTTCCTTTAGTATGTTAGCACGTATCACCTTATCGAAAGCTTGTTTGAAATCTGTGAATAATATATGTAGTGTTATGTCGTATTCATTGGCTTTTTCTAATATTTGCTTTACAGCAAATATTAGATTATTATCTATATTAGACAAATATAGATACATATATTACTATGTATCGCATCTGTGGTTGATCTACCTGGGCGAAAACCATGCTGATAATCTCCTATCTTGACTTCAGTATATTCTTGTAGTTTATTTTTGATTAATTTTGAAAGGACTTTATAAGTTACATTTAACAGTTGTATACCACGATAATTCGAACATTGTTCCATATCTCCTGTTTTGTGTATTGTAATTATTATACCTTTTCTCCCTTCTTCTGGCATATATTCGTCTTTCCATATCTGACATATCAATTCGTGTATCTTTTCATGAAGCCTTTCCCCTCCATATTTAATGTGTTCTGCAATTATATCATCACATCCAGATGCTTTATTATTTTTTAAGTTTTCTATTACTTGTTTTACTTCCCCCAATGTTGGTTCAGGTATTATTGGATCTAATGTTGTTGCATTTACTGGTATATTTATCTCTGTTTGTGTTTCGCCATTGAATAATTTTTCAAAATAGTTGCCCCCATATTTGTTGTATTTCAGTTTGTGTATATTTTGTATTTCCTTTTTGTAACCTCTAGTTTTTATTTTATAGCTTCTCTTCTCTTGCTTTATTTTTTGATAGAACTTCCTTGTGTTTCTATTTCTATTCTCTATTTGTATGTCCTTTAATTTATTTTCGTTCCATTCTCTTTTCTTGCTTTTGCATATGTTTCTTGCATTGGTATTTGCTTCCTTGTATAATTGTCTGTTCTCTTCGGTCTTTGTATCCATTTTATCCATCTTTGGTTTTTTATTGTGCATGTCTCTACAGAAAGAAATGATAACTGAATTAATAAAAACAAAAATTTTTTAAAAAACATTTTTTGGACGGATGAGTCTTTTTTCTCTACACACTAAAAAATACACACTATTGAGCAACACAAAACCCACATGTCATGGCTCAAGTGATATAGCAAGGGTGTAGAACTGTGAACTGTTAGCGTGGAATTAATAAAGCTAATGATTAATGGTTCTTTTTTGTAATGGTGAGAAATGAACAAGCCAGGCTTACCTGAACATTCTACAAACCAATGTTGAAGATTATTTAGATAAGTTACCAATATTGGATATGATGAGGGCTTTTTGGCAGCAAGATGGTACTCTACCTCATAATACTCGAGAAGTGCAAGACTTCTTAAATGGTAAATATCGTCTCTGTATAGGGAAAAATGATCCTATTCGCTAGCAAGTACACAGTCCAGACTTGAGTCCTCTCAATTTCTTTTTATGGAGAACTCTCAAAGAAAAAGTTTACAGTGAACCCGTAGAAAATATTGAGCAATTAAAACATCAAATTGAAGAGAACATTTGCTAAATTTGGATGTAACACTGTTTCAAAAAAATCTGTTCTAACTTTATAAAAAGTTGTTTAAAATGCATTGAAGCTAACGGTGGTTATGTTGAAAATGTCATGTAATTTATTTTAATTAATATATTTTGTTTTGTTTGTTGATTTACTTCATTTGATAATTATGATAAGGTTATCACAAAAATTTTAGTTATAAAATAACGCTTGCTCAAATGTATTCACAATCAACTCTTCAATAATAATTGAATGGTCGGCCGTAACAACAGTGTACCTATGTAACATTTTGCTGAAATGAGTTATTGCCGTAAAAACAACAATAGTATATCCCTATTGGAAGGTGTTGGCGTCATAGAGATACAAAATATTCTTAAACAGATTTCCAGAAGGCTAGTTTTTAAAGCTTGAATTTGTAGTATGCCGTTTAACAACGTTGTATGTCTGTTGTCAGTTCGTGTTGTTATTAAGTTTTTTGGTACATACAACGTTGTTACGACCAACTCTTCAATTGACGAATAACACAAAGAGCAGAAAGCAATTATACAATATGCATATTGTTATCAAATATATGTTTATTATCAGAATGACTCAAGGAATCGAAATTTGTCAAAATATACAGGATGTTCAATTTAAATAGAGCATGCTTTTTTTTGGGCGCCCTGTATATATAAAATGCTACTGCAAAAACTGTTAGCATCAGTGGACTCTACATAAGAAAACCAAATGAGAAAAGTTTCTAAATTTTTTGAATCGGTCAAAAATTAAAATAATAACGGGGGGGGGGGGGGGGTTACATTAATAAAACTAACCCTGTACAAAGAAGACTATTTCTATCTTGGAACAAACGGAACATTCACTAAAAAAGGGAGGGGGGTTCATTTAAAACGATCGTCAGGAAGAGAAGGGGTTAAAATAATGCGAAGGTTTGTTTTGTTCTCTGATCATTTAAAACTAATCCACTTGGGTTTTAAAATCAAAACAAGCATTTGTAAGTATGTTTCGTAAATACTTAAAATAGGAATAATATTCTCTTAATCTTGTATTTTCAGATTTGAATATACAAAAGATTCAGGGTTTTTCCAATAGGAATAAACAAAAATATAAGAAAAATCTGTTAAATTACTGAATTATCATTTACTCATCTTTTTGTAAAGCCAAAAATCTCATTATTCCCATTGAGAAAACGCAATGTTTTGAGCAGGTTTTGATAGTGAAATAAGGTTCATCTACTAAAATGAAATTTTTTGTCTATATTAACAAGGAATCAAAAAATCATAACTATGATATCTATATACAGTGTGGGATTAAAGTATGGAACATTAAAAAAAATCAAAAAAAATAACTCGAACGGTTTTTTTAAAAACGCTGAAACACGTCGATTTTATTTTTCAAAAATACACATTAATATGTACAATTCACCTTTCGACTTTCATTGGTTTGTTAGTTATGACGTCATCACAAAAAAATTTAAATGACAATATAGATTTTTAGTAGTGGAATCTGATAGTGATTTATCTTCCCTTTATGATCAAATCATAACATTGCATAACAAAAAATCTGAGGGCCGATCTATTTACCTCCTTTTAAATTTATCTGTAAGCTAGTTGCTATAGTTACAATTGTTTCCACAATGGTATCCATGACAATTAACTAGCAGATAAATACTTTGTTCACAATGCTTCTGACTTAACTTTAAAATCGTAAGTTATTTTTTTATCATTCATTCTCAGAATTGGATAGTTAGGTTATCTTGTGCAATGTATGGTTTCTACAAAAAGTCACTATGTATATCTAAAATCTAAATGAAAACTCCTAAACTTAAAGATATGTACTTAGTATAAATTCGTTAACTATATTCCCCAAATTAATGATAATTATAATAAAGAGGCTACAACCTCGATGCTAAATGCGCTTTCTGACAAACATGCAGCAAATGAAAAATTTAAGAAAAAATCACGGATAACTGTTATGCTCTCATACCCTCAATTTAGTTACAACTTAAGTAAAATGTATGTGAATCGTGTGAATGACAAAGTGGTTGTGGACAAGCACTGACGTGCTGGTTTTTCACATGTATAATCTTCCCTCTTATCCGTTGCCAGTCTCTTATGTGTTTGGTGAGAGTGGTGTCTAGTGTTATTTCCCTATTGTTATTATTGTCAGCTATAGCATTGTAAGGTGTTGACTGCAGTTTCTTGAAGCAATTGAATTTATGAAGAAAAAAATTAGTGTACATTAGATTTACTTTTTGTAATAGTCTAGATATCCTAAGTAAAAAAAAGTTGGTACTTTACCATGCATCGCTGGAACAAGTTAATGGACTAACCGATCGTAATTAATTACTTACATGTTTCTTGACCAAAATGTAGAAAACTTTTTGAAAAATACTTAAAAAATAATTAAAGTTGGAATCAAATACAAGAAATGTTGAATGTAGAAACAACACCACCCAAGTTTGCTGTATTTCTAATCCCTAAAGTAAGAAACTTTGAGCAAAATATTTTCGAGATTGTGAAGACGTTTCATACTTTATGGATGCAGTGTATAATAATGATTAATACGCTGCCAATTCGGAGGTACGAAGCTCTGTAGGAAGTGTCTTAACTTGGCCTCCTTCAACTCAAAGATGCAAAAATTGTTTGAAAAATTTAAATATAATGCGTGCTGAACAGTTAAATGCTACTATTAACCCCCCCCCAGCCTTATTTTGCAACCCTAAGAACAGCATAAAACCCATTTTTTGCACGTCTGTAAGTTATTCTATCCAGGGTGGTCCGGATAAATATGCAATGATTTAAGGGGGTGAAAGGTGACCATATAGAGACCCCAAAACTCATAAAATAAAAATTAAAAAAAATTCGGATTTTTCCGTATTTTTTACAAGTCACGAGTCGACTATGGATTGTTTGTAAGATTCTGACCCTGAATTACTGATAAAGCAAACAATGATCTTGCATATGCAGTACTAAATTAATAACTGACCTGCGCTACGTACGTATCAATTTACAGAAACAACAGAATTGAATTTCAGCAGCGGTTGCCGAGTTACTCACTACCTTGATGACTTGATCATTTATTAAGGTCGGTAAATAAAATGTAACATACGTTCGTTGACCTAATTGTGATGGAAACATTGCCTGTTTTTCATTTTACGAATGTCATTTTAACAAAATGAGTAAAACTTGCCGTTTACGATTAAAACATTTTGTGCAAACTGGGGATTTTCCTGTTTGCGTTCCAATAGCCATTGGCAAAATTGCACTCGCGGTATAAGTGTACTTTTTGAAAATGGTTGATTTAAAAAGTTCCGTTCATTCAGCAGGCGTGTTTGGTTCTGCCATAATTTAAACAGTAACTAAATACACTTAAATAAACTACTTATCTGTAGGGATACGAGAATGAATAAGCCCTTTATATTTCTACCATTGGTTATTTTTAATTCACGCTTACTAATGTTGGGTCTTGCTGTTCGTTATATGAACCTATATTGTAATATGATATTTTTCTGTAAAACATGTGAAACGTTCTGATTTTATACATAACTTTTAAGGGTCGTAAATGCTTAATGATGCTGAACGTCTGCCATGTAACGGCAAGACGATTATTAAAAGAAAGGGAAGTTTTAGTTATTAATTAAGACTGGTCGAATTCGGTCCATGTATTGATACATTTTTATATTAAATATTAAAGATTGGATTATCGGCTTTTGATTTACTTGGCTAATTATCTTACATATCACTAAAACAAACACTTAACACTACCTAATGCAAGTTATTAATTCTAAAACGTGTATTAATCGAAACTCAAGTTTACCACCACCTAACACAAAGAAAGTTGACGACAAACTGCATACTGCAGTTACAAATCGCAAAGATCTGAGTCAGTAACAGTTATTACAGATGTTCAAAATGAGTGTTATTTATTTAGTTAAAAACGTTTTAAAAGCACGTACTGCTATTTGGTGTTGATTACAATCTTCAAAGAATTTATATTTATCCTGCTACCTGCTTGGGTTAGTTTATGGATCATTTGTCCATGACCTTTAAAAGTATGTACTAGTAGACACAATTTTCTTTTCATACATTTTATCTACTATTTTGCAGTGGCGTGCCTATTATTCTTATAAGGGGGGTGTGTCATTTCAAAGGGGCATTTCAGGAAATTGTTAGTAAGATGTTACTCTACACATGTTTCTCTATTGCCCTTTAACGGGAAAGGCATCTTATCCAAAACACCCTGTATACATACAATATTTTTCTATGTATACTGCTATTTCTTCTATGATTCCAAGTATTAGAAAATATGATGGTAAATATATTCTTATGAATTTTAGACAAATGTCATTAAAGAAAATTAAAAATCGTTATGTTCTTGATTTACTAAAATAAATGATAATAATTATTGTTTATTAGTTATAGCACTTTTGTATATAAATCGTATGTTTACTTTATTTCGCTAGTAAAATAATAGTAATTTGGATCACTAGGCCAGAAACTATACGATTGCATATAAGGAAGCGATTGCAAATAACGAGTATTTGCAATGTAACGAGTGATTATAAACTGTCGACATCTTGGTTGCTGTGAAAAAAAGAACGTAGGTACTTTACATTTATTTACAATTTATTAGACATTAAAAAAAAATTTAAAAAAAAGGGAAAGTAGAAGATTTTTTGTATTAACTGTAATTATTATTATTAAAACGTAACGAATTATTTTAACGATAACTAGCTACAACTTAATAGGATTCAGGAATGTATATGCATTATGGTGGTTCTTATTTGGGTTGGAATTTCGGTTTTGCCAGGTGCCCATTTGATTAAAAAAAAACATGATTTTAAGACCAATACGAACTTCCTATCTCTCTTCTAATCAGTCGCTGTAACGGGGAGAAGTTTCTCATTTAAAATACATGGGTTTTTTCAGTTTTTACGCATATATTTGAACACTGGGACAAATTGTTGAAAAAAATTTTAAAATTGATTTTTTTGGAATAAACAGTGTTTGATACTACTTTTAGGTACAGAAAGAATTATATGGAGCATTCGATTTTTTTCCAATGATTTACAAATAAATTTAAAAAATGCACCGTTCAATTAGTGTTGAAGTGGTGTAGATATCCCATATATTTTCTTTTCTCCTAAAAGTAGCATCGATGCCCGCTAATTCTATAAAATCATTTTTTAAATTTTTTTCAAAAATTTCAAAAAGTTCAAATTTTAAATAAATTCAAAAAATGCACCCGTTCAATTAGTGTTGAAGTGATGTAGAATGTCCCATATAATCTTTTTTTTACTTAAAAGTAACGTCGATGCTCGTTAATTCCATAAAATCATTTTTTAAATTTTAAAAATTTTTGTCCCAGTGGTCAAATACAGGGTGTTTTGGACAAGATGCCTTTCCCGTTAAAGGGCAATAGAGAAACATGTGTAGAGTAACATCTTACTAACAATTTCCTGAAATGCCCCTTTGAAATGACAACCCCCCTTATAAAAATAATAGGCACGCCACTGCAAAGTAGTAGATAAAATTGTATGAAAATTATGCCTATTAAATAGTGCATACTTTTAAAAGTCATCAAAAAATAATCATAATAAACCCAAGCCGGATAAATGAATTCTTCGAGCTTTTAAAACGTTTTAGCTAAATAATAAACAAGTCATTTTGACCATCTGTAAATAACTGTTAATGACTCAGATCTTTGAAGCTTGTAATTTGCAGTATGCAGTTTGTTCTCAACTTTCTTTGTGTTAAGGTGGTCGTGAACTTTAGTTTCGATTACGTATTGATATGTTTTAGAATTAATAACCTGAGCGAGGTGGTGTTAAGTAGTTTAATTAATCGTAGTTAGTTACTGTTTAATTTACGGCAGAATCAAACACGCCTGCTGAATGAATGAAAACTTTTTAAATCAACTATTTTCAGAAAGTACACTCCATATACCGCGAGTGCAATTTTGTCAATGGCTATTGGAACGCAAACAGGAAAATCCCTAGTTTGCACAAAATGTTTTACTCGGGCGGGTGTTTTTAATTCACACAACAGTCACATAAGACCTTTTATTCTGCTCCAACGATGACTGGCGCCTACATTTTCAGGTCAATGAAGTGTTGATGTGTGTGAAGATTGTTTGCATCTAAACGGTAAGTTTTACTAATTTTGTTAAAATGACATTCGTAAAATGAAAAACAGGCAATGTTTCCATCACAATTAGGTCAACGAACGTATGTTACATTTTATTTACCGACCTTAATAAATGATCAAGTCATCAAGGTAGTGAGTCACTCGGCAACCGCTGCTGAAATTCAATTCTGTTGTTTCTGTAAATTGATATGTACGTAGCGGAGGTCAGTTATTAATTTAGTAGTGCAGTTGTGACATCATTGTTTGCTTTATCAGTAATTCAGGGTCAAGATCTTACAAACAATCCATAGTCGACTCGTGACTTGTAAAAAATACGGAAAAATCCGAAATTTTTTTTTATTTTTTATTTTATGAGTTTTGGGGTCTCTATATGGTCACCTTTCACCCCCTTAAAGCATTACATATTTGTCCGGAACACCCTGTATATGCAAAGAATTGAAAAAACTCATGTATTTTAAATGGGAAAGTTCTCCTCGTTACAGCGAATGATAAGAATAGAGATAGGAAGTTCGTATTGGTCTTAAAATCTTCAGTTTTTTTTAATCAAATGGGCACTCGGCAAAACCGAAATTCCAACATGACCCAAGTAAGAACCACCCTAATATGCATGTTACCATGAATTATAAATTTATTATTAAAAACAGATTTTTAAGTTTTAATCAAAATTACTCTTAACATATTATTCGGATGTTCCTGTGTTCACCAGTTGAAATCCATTGATCTTAGTAGAACGTCATTTTTTTAGATCTATGGTTTAGAACTGTCACCACAGCTGTCACTGTCAAGTTTCATCATTCTGTTGATTAGATTTTAAAAATTTAATTTTCTTAAAAGAAAACATCTCAAAAATATGCTACTATCCTTAAGAAACGATCATAAAGAACATTTAAGTTTATTATTTAACCAAACACCGCAAGGTAAGAATTAACCACTTTGTTTTATTTTGCATGTGAACATAACCTAAAATATAAAGTAGGTTTTCTTAACTTTTCAAATTTATATTCTTTTATAATTAATCATAATGTTGTAAAATTTATTCAGCAATAACATTAGAAATCTGCAGACTTTAATTAGAAATGTTAACAATCAACTATAGTTATTTAATGTCTTGCCCGCATTCTTCTAGTTTCTTCTAAAAGAATATCTGCCAGCAATGATGTATAGGTATATGTAATAAGATTCATTAGTTATTATTCATATTACTTTTTTTTAGTGGTAGTAGACTTCTGTAAATTAGCCATTGACTTTCTACAGAATGGCCCAAATCTAAAGGTTTATAATAACGCAGCTCAAAAATTAGAAGTCGGTGCTGAAGATGTTCAGAACTGTGTGTATGGTTTAGTAAATTTACTTTTAGAAAGCTGTAAACACAAGGTATATTCTCAATCTTAATACAAATTTCACATCAGTAACAATATTAATTTCTCCTTAAGTTAAACGAAGTTGACTTTCGTGATTCTGTACTCACAGTAGGATTTACTCTAGAACAACAGAATATATTAAGTAAATTCTATTTATCAAAACGGAAAGATATATCAGATATATTGGCAAAATTAGTGGTGGACGAACCACATTATCATGATCTACAATGGCGTTTTGAAGTTCAGGTAGGTTACCACAAAAATTATCTTTTGATCGATTACTTCTTAATTAATGTTATTATGTGATACATTAGGTGGCTTCACGTTCCTTATTACAACAAGTAACTCCATTAATAAGCATGGATTTAGTTTTAAAAAATGAAAATGAAACATCAGAGAATAAAGAGTCTGAGAAGCACATACTTTTACAAACTGATCCATCTAATCTATTGCATATAACTGGATTGTTAGAAAAAGCATTAATTGAGTCAAGGAGTCGACATTCCCGTAGGATACAAAGAGCATTTAATAATCAGCAATAGAATGTAAATAATTTATTGGATTTTTTATTATGTACTATATATACTTTTTATTAATTTAGTTTTATTTAATAATTATAAAAAATAAAGGTATATATAATATTTTATTGATGTTTTTCACCAGCAGTTTGAATAACCCGATTTCCAAGAACTAGCTTTCTTTGCTTCAACAGGTGTACGTAGATTCGAAGCAGTACTGAAAATAAAACAAATGATTTACTATCTTTAATTGGTCGTTTGTACTAAATTGTACATATATAAACATTACATCTAACTCTATATGTTACTATTTATTTAATTGTTTTTCTGCAATACTTACTGGGAACAGACACAATCCATAAAATATACAAAATGTATTGATTAAGCAAGGTGATATAGTGCAGTTTGAATATTCGGATATGCCAAGATCCGTTCATCATAACATGTACAAGTGCTGCAAATAAAGACAGATATTCTCCGATTCCTCCAAGTGGTATTGCTACAATAAATACTGAATATCTGAAAATAATAATTGTGTATATTCAATATCTAAACTTGATAATTAAAAATGTTTGAAAAATATATTACTCATGTTCAGCTTAAAATCTAAACCATAAAACTGTAAAGTTTCACAGTATTCCTTGTACTTGTGTTTTTTAAAGACACTTAATATCATTGCACAAAATTTGATGGAATCTTGTTAAGCTATTTTTGAGATAATGTCTGTACAAGCTAATTACAGACTTTAATCTATATGTACAAGAGAAGAACTCGACACACAAATAGGGCACTCTAGAATTTCTCAGTATTTCCAGTGACCAGGGATATTAGGAAAAAATCAGGACAGTACAGGGATTTAGTAGTCATTCTCAAAAACATTGCCCTAGGTGTGCATCCGTGCATGAGAGAGCTCCGTGAAGAGTTTCATGGTCCTTTCGGTGAAAACTGCTCGTCTTCACGGAAGGCCGTCTTGGAAAGTGGCTCTCTAGCCAGAAAACACGTTCAAACTTGGACAGTTCATCATATTTACAGATTTCTCACTTATTTTGCTGTCTCATTTTTCTGCCAAATGAAAACATAAGATGTGCCGTGGAGCTGGAAATGCATGACATACCGCATGCCATACATCACTAAAGTGAGTGACATCTTTAAACGACAGTGCTGTTAGTAACTCATGCACAAATTCCCTCTAGCGGTAGCTTTTCAACTAGAAAAGTTCCTCTTTGTTTTGATGCTTAGGATTTCCAGGAATATACATATTATTTAGAGTAGTTAGACTGATGGCAAAGCATTTATGACTGAAGTGGCACATCTAGAGCAAGACATGTGCACTAGCGATGTCTAAATGCGGCTACCAGCTGTGTGTCCTTTAAATTTTTTAATACCGAACAAGAAGCATTTTGAAAGCAAATAGTTTAGGATAATCATTTAATAATCGAAATCATCGTATTTGTTTTGGACAAATTTACTGTGGTGCTTTGTTAAGCTGAATACCTACTGGAAGTCGTCAAGGGCATCGTTAAGTGCTACCAGACCATAAAGTTGTATCTATGGGACATGTTGGAAAGATAGTAGCTAGAGCCGCTAGCTACTAGCTTTTAGGAGAATTTTACTTTTACCAGTTGCTGGTTGATCTGGGTCGCGATTTAGTTGATCTGGAAGTCACTGACAGTCAGGTTATGAAAATTTAGCGAAGTTTGCCTGCACTTTGAATCAAAGGCTGCAGCTGTTGTTTAAATTTAATTTAAAAGATGGACTTCTTTAAAGCTATAAAGTATTATGGTATGTTAAGATTTGATGAAATCTTGTTAAAAGCATTTTCATGTCTGTGCAGAATTAGCTAATTACAGATTTGGATCCATATGCAGTATATGAGATAGTAACTCACTGCACTTTGCGTATTTTTGTAAACCCTTATGCTTAAAATTGCCAAGATCTATATAGTTTCTCCATCTGACCACCAAAAAGACAAAAGGATCATTACAAAGTTACAATGCTTTATAATAAACAGTCAGTCAAATAGTAAAGCCCCGATTAGTATGAATTTGAATAGTATGAAATCTGACTTAGTACAAATTAGTGATGGGAACTTGGGTGTCGAGTGTCGTGATAATATTCATGGTCGCGACACTTGAAGTGTCACGACTCTTAGTATCGAACAGTATCACTCTTATTAGAGTGTAATTCGAAGTTGCTTGATCATTCTTACAAAGAAATTAAAGGCAGATTTGTTGAACTGGCCAACAATCATTGAATGAGACGTACATATAAAAATATTTTGTTGTGGATTTTTTTCTTTTGTATTAGTATAATATTGACGGTGATAATTTTATCTTGGGTTTTCAGCAAAATAAATTAAAATCAATAATTGCAGTTGAATAAGTTCCTCATGTACCTAATTATTATTTCAGCTTCTTATATTTATACCTTATAATGTATTTTGAAGAAAGACTACTGTCGAAACACGTGTAAATAAATATAATGATCATTAATTTTAATTAATTCAATTTATTTTGCTGAAAACCCAAAATAAAAGTATCATCTTCAATCTTAACAAAAACACGTTCTCGACTAAAGACCAACGTCGTCAGCGAAATTACATTTTTAAATAGTTTTTATAATAAATCCAATGAATAGACTTGAATTACTAGCTATTTATGTAACAAATATATACTGTAGGACTTTATAGACAAGCCCAGTTTACGGCAGAGCGAGCGAAGTGAGCAAGGCCTATAAAAAGGGCGAGTCTATAAGGTCCGATTATGTAAGAGTTGCATACAAAGCTTTATGTTCGATTCCTAAAATTGGGTAATTATCAAAAGAAAATCAGTTTATAAATTTGACATCTATTCTTGACAGAAGAAAATGTGACATGTAATATACAGCTGTCATACTTTATTTTACTACTACCACTTTATTTTACGAGTACAATAATAAGCCAGTTCACTGCCGCAAAACAATACAATAAACAGTACTTTATAATGCAATCGGACATAAAAGTTATTTATAGAATTTGTTTCTTTTCTTTACATTTCTGTTTCATAATATGTACAGTAGAAACTCTTTAATCCGAACTTATAAATGCAAGAGTAATTCATATTAGCGAGGAATTCGGATTACTGGATGTACAAATATAAATATTGCTTTATGCCATGCCACTTTATTATAAAGAACTTAACTTATGTAATTTACTAATTTTGTTACAAAACTTTTATTTCTAATTAAGAAAATCAGTAATTCTTTTGCTTTTAGTTTTCTCTTTCTCCTTTTATAGCGTTGTGCTCTCATTTTGTGATCTAAACTTCAGTATTTCTCTATTTTCTGTACCTTTGTCAGCAGATGAGACATATTCTAGGATTTTAGTTTTGTTTTTCTTTATATCGCTGGCTGTCTATTTACCAACATCATATTTTAAACTAATCGTTAAACACTAACCCAACATTTAATTACTGAATTTCTATGACAGTTTTAATAATATTTGCTTACGTTTTGACATTTTTAATTGAATTTTGAACGCCACGAATACAAATTGTGTAATAACAAAATTGTGAGAAAAAAGGTAGATGATGTCATTATACAAACAATTGCGGCAAAACTGCAACGTCAAAACATTTAGGGCGCCTTTGTGATGCTATGATTACTATATAGCTTATTTTCGACGAACAAAAAGTTCGTCTCTGAATTCGTGAAGTCTGTCTGTCTGTCTGTCGCTTTTTACCCTGTTGACTTTTCTGAATTTTTCTTTTTGGAATCTTATAGTACATCGAATTCTAAGAAACTTTTGGCTGAAAAACATTTTTGTATCTCTTCGGGAAAGTGGTTAAAATGACCACCGAAAATTTCGGTAAATTTTTGAAAAATGAAAAATTTTGTATTTTTTAAAAATTTACGAAAAAATAAACATTTTTAGCAACTTTTTTTTGTTTTACGAAAAATTTTAGACAGAATTTTAGTTTTTATGACAACTAATGTGTTACGTCAACATTAGTTTTCAAAAATAAATTAGTTTATTAAGTATACAGTTGTTTTTGTTCGTCATGGCAATGCTAGCTCTGCGCAGTCTCACTAGTTTACATCTGTAGCCTTCAGGGTTTTTATTACTCTTTATATTAATAACAAAAGCGTTTGCTGATTTTCATAGAATTTGTTTACACATGTCGGGTCGTAACAGTATCAGCCAAAAACTGCATCAGCAATCTGCTATAATCCCATTTATAATTAATATTTACCTTCCAAGAACTTACATATTCAATTTTCGTATGTATATAGAATTTTCTTGTTCGAATTAAAGAGATTTGTTCGAATAAAAGAGGAGATCGGATTAAAGAGGTTTGTTCGGATTATAGCTTGTAAATGTTGCTGTTCGGATTACTGGATGTTCGGAGTACAGTGTGTTCGGATTATGGAGTTCCTACTGTATTTGCTTTTGTAAATAATTTAATGTCTTTTAATGTACTTAATGCATAAATATATAACCATAACAGAATTTACTCGTATAATTGTTTTTTAATCCATAGTTTGCTTATGATTTATGTAGCTATGAATCTTGACTGCTTCTCGTTTCAATTGGATTACATTTACACTAGCGCATGCATGATGTAAAGGCGAAGTGTCGTTAAACTATCATGAAGAGTCGACACTTCTCACGCCATATTGTTTCGATTCTCAAGTGTCGCGACACTCGGGTAGTATCGAGACCCCATCACTAGTACAAATTATAAAATGATACAAGATCTCAGTATGAAATGTGCGCTAAAGATTAAAAAATACCAAATAGCTTCACGAAGATACACTTCTATATCTCAGCCAGGGCCGGCGCGAGGCGGTTCAGCGTGTTCCCTAGAACCCGGCCCCGCGCTTTAGATGGCCCCGCGTTTTTATAAGGCTCAGCGTTATAACTTACAAATACGGACGCTTTCTATGCTGATGTAGTCATACCGATGTTTCTGTGTCACTTGACGACTGGCAAAACAAACTCCCACCATTTCACCACTTTCAAAATGACATTTTGCAAATGTAGCAGTTAAACGCAAACTAAGTGTTCGCGCACTAGTGCTTCTAAAAGGTGCAAAAAGCACTGTCTTTTTTAGACTCTCTAACAATAATTTGATTTGATAATAATAAAATTTGAAACAATTAAAGAATTCCCCCACCAAACATTTTTTTGACCAGATTGTCATTTTGATAGAAAATTTATGCTGATTTCGAATATGTAAATAATTTTTGGGGCAAACGCCCCTAAGCCTCCAAAATTGGTTACTACCAACGTAAACGCCACTACCTAACTAAAACTTTGCAGAAGCAGATTCGATTTTTTTCAACCTAACATGATTTAGCCTAACCTAAACCTAACCTTACCTAACCAAAACCTAATCTAACCTAACCTTGCCTAACCTAACTATATTGTGTAATTATAAATTGTGTCAATGCGATGTTTAGCACGATAAAAATCCCTGCTGGGGGTGGAATTCCCACAGATTCGGCTAAATTCTAGTAGGGTCGGCCAAATGATCATAGCAATCGGTGCCATGAGGTACGAAGGATACTCCACCATCCCGATTCCTTGCCCAAAAATAAATAAATAAATAGCCATTTAAGAATCCCGCTTTCATGCAAATACCTCTCTCAATCTTCTATTCATGCCTGCCTTTTTCATGCATCCATTTGCAGCTGTCTGTTCAATTTGATCTATCCATCTTATCTTTGGTCATCCTCTTTTTCTTTTTGCTAGCACCGGCGTCCACGTAGTGGTGTTTTTCATCTTGGAGGAAATTATTTAGTTACAGCATGTAAGTGATTGATATGGTATGATTTTCTGAAGCCTGCCTGTTTATAAAGTTGGTTTCTGTCTAAAGTTGTCTATCAGTTGTCATCCCACAATGCAACTGTTTTCTGTTTTTCTCAGTGCATTGTTTATCAAACTTCAAAAAAACCTCCAGAAATGTAAAAGTGCATATATAACTTTTATATCATGCACTTTTTTGATAAACTGCTTAGTTTTCAAAATATGAGTGATAGCAAGTGCAAGAAAAACAATTCCACTGTACTGCAAGGATCATAGTAAAAGGTGTGGCACCTTCCATGCAGACACCGGGCTGCCTCTACTCTATTCTAGTATTGATTATGTTAGTAAATACATTGTAGATATTTAAAATAAGGCCAATAAGTCTGCAATTTGAGATTTTCTTCAGTATCTCCTTTCTTCTGTGAATGTATGATAACTGATTTGCACTATTGTTGGGGAATGTGTTCTTCATCTAGTATTTTGTTGAATAAACATTGCATTGGTTGACTATTTTTCGAGTTCTAAACTTCAGCACAACTCTGTAATATTGTCTTCGCCTGGACTCTTTTCGTATTTGAGTTTTAATATTGCCTTTTGCATTTCATATTTAACATACTTAATTTTGATACCTGTTTCTTTTCTTTTGGTATCTATTTTACTGTATCTACAGTAGTGGAATGTTCTTCATCAAATTTATCAATAATATTTTCAAAACAGTCAAAACATAAATTTTGCGTAATATCATTTTCAATAAACATTACTGATAAATTTTTTAAATGAGTTTGTCCAAGATTATTTTTTAAATAAGTTTTTACACGTTTAAGAACGGAGATAAATCGTTCTCCAGTTGCATTACAAATCGGTAATGTTAAGATTTTTTTTAAAATTATTTCAACAGTGGGAAATGTTGACAATTGACAAATGACATTAAGGAATTTCACCCATTCGAAAGCATGGTACAGTTTCCCTTCCGCGAATGTAAGTCGGAAGATTGCGCAGAGATTGCTAGAAGGCAAGCCATTCGGAGCGACAGAGATGATACATTACTTGCAGGTCTGCTGCGAAACTGTATATTCCGTTCCAAAATTTTACCTATCACTCTGAATGCTTGTCTTTTCGCACGAAACTCTATTGCGTCGACCGTACACCTTTTTACCCGCCTGTACACGATATGAACTGTTGTTCTCACATGTTTCACTATTCTCGACAATGTGAGTTCCTATGCCAATAATTTTATTTATCGCATGCCCACTGCGATCCTGGGCAAGGGTCCTCTGCGGAGTCCCCTGACTTGTGGGGCCTGGAGCGACCGCTTCCACCACTTGTGCGTAAATCCGCCACTGTTTACCGAATTAGTCATCATAGTAGTCGATGACCGCGCTGATTGTGTGAGAAGACCAGCATTCGGATCGTCAGAGGATACATTCCTCGCAGGTCTGCTGTGGAACAGTATACTCCGTTACTTCCGTATATTTTACCTATAGCTCTGAGTGCCGCTTGCCTTTTCGTACGAAACTCTAATGCGTCAACCGTAGACTTTCTTTACCAGCCTGTACTCGATATGATCTGTTTCTTGTTTCACTTTTTGCTAGAAAGTGTCCAGTACGGTCCTTGGCAGAAGGCTTTTGCGGGGCCCCCTGACTTGTGGGGCCTGAAGCGGTCGCTTGCAACGCTTGTGCCTAAATCCGCCACTGTCTGAACGCAAAGAATTATTTGATATGTGATTAGCACTTTATTCAAATCTCAAACTAAAGGAAAATATTTGGAAATGAATTACGGAAAAATTGAAAGTGACGCGTAAGTATTTCATTGTCATTCATTTTTTATTATTATATTAAAAACGACACTCAATTTTGAGTGAATACTTAATAAACTAGAACTATTTAATCAACTCAATAGCACTTAGACTTTACTATTTATTAAATATTATTAAACATTTATAAAAAAAAGAAAGTAATGTATTCAGATACTTGTTATATAGGGTGTCACATTTTTGATGGGTTTAATGAATGAATGAAAAGCTGTATATAAGTACATATAGTATAATGCTTCAATGACCTTTATAAAATATGAGACTATGTATTAAGGGAATAGGCCAATTGCTTTTTAATTATACAGTTTATTCAAGCTGCCAATATTTCGCAGACTTTTTTCTGCATTTTCAAGGCTCTATCACATATTTATTATATGATATTAACTGCTACTAAACATTTTTAGTATTTGTTATATTCGTTATTATACTTTAAAACCCGCATGCATGTCTATGAATGCCTGCACTTCAAAACCGCTTCCGTTTAATTACCGCGTGCAGTATGGATGCCCCAAACGGCTACAGCTCAGAAACGGCTCCGACACCGCTACGCTACCACCGCCAGTCTGAATCAACCTATATTTGTTGTTTCAAGCCTATACTGTCTGTTATAATTTGTTATCTTTGAAAATAAGCTGCATTAGAACAAGTGCAGACACGTTTCCTTGTTTTGGTTTTACTTTCACTCGAAAACTGTTAAACAATTTATCTTGAACAATTTAAATCTACTTGCCTAATGTTGAGTGATTAAGTAAAGTGCCAAATTATTATTTTTTAAATTATGGATTTCAAAACCTAGGTTATACATCTTTGTCAGTTCAATCCCAGTGGTAAACCTGATAACCTACCTTAGCCATTTCAGAAAATGTGGAGCAATCTTCATACTATGTAAACTATAATAGCTGTAGCGCCATACATCTGCAAAAGCCCACGCATGTACAACTAGACGAAATCCAATACTATGTTGAGCAACATGAGCTACAACACATGCAACGTATGTCCTTAAGGATATCTGCAAGACTGTCATCTTTAAGTTCGATGGCACAATATTTACAATTGCATGAATAACTTCTAAAAATGTTAAGAGATGAGTAATAGTAAGAGGATATATTATACTTTCAAATAATGAAGTGTTCTTTCCATTCAACATTTTAAAGTCGTCTACCAATAGTCGTTGAATTATTACCAACCAACTGAAAGAAAAAATATTGGAATATTTCAGAATTGAATGAATGTGTTGTCTGTGCGTAGGTAATTATTCTAAATTTTAATTTTGTACCATGGTTTGCAACATTTAATATTGTCTAAAGTGTTTTTTTTAATTGATTCAAAAATGGAAAAAAATGCATAAATTAAGTTAGAAATTTATTAAAAAAATAAACTGCCTTACCAAATAGTTTGTACTAGACTATACATCATTAAATAGGTTTTAACAAAACCAAGATCTTGACTTTTTAAATTAACTTCTTTCTGATTCATTTTCTTAATTTTTTTTTCTGATAATGTAAGAAACTAAACTTCTGAGTAGGTAAACCTATTAGCTATGCAGTCCGGTAGGTCAGTATTGATATACGACAAAAGAATTTTAATGAGGCCACCAAACTATACCAGTAATTGATATAACTACTTTTACTATCTATAACAACTAACTTATTAGTTTTGTAACTAGCAAACTGGGTATTTAACTATACATAAGATAATGTAATGACCTTTGCATACTTGAAAAAATGCAATTACGGAGTACATAATAATACTGTATTGAAACATTTCAACTATGTATATTTTGTTAGTTTATAACAGGTCTATAAATAAAATACATGATATGGTATTTAATAATTAACATTTTTACTGTTGTTAGTAAAACTAAATATACATTATTGTCAAAAATTTACTATAGCGAGTAAACAGTGCACAGTGGGGATAATAAAATCTATCAGTTAGAGTACCTAATAATAGTTATTTTCATTACAAGTGTGTTGTCATGTCAATGTTTAGGCTCCAGTGGAGTGCTTTAAAGGAGGGCAAGACCCTGAGAATTGACATCGCACCATTATCGAACAATATTTCTTGTATTTGTTTACGCAAAATTGTAAAAAGATTAATTTATTGTAAACCTTGAGGTTAACTAATTAGGTACTACAGCAGCCAAGAAAACGGAACACTAATTGTTCTAATAATTAGTGTTATTCTTAGTAATTATTCTAATTAATAGAAAAGATAATTAGTTAGTTTGTGCATGTAATCACACTGTATATGTAGTTTTTAAAGTTTTATATGGAATCATTGAGATGGCGCACTGCGTATTGTAATAAATTCACGCAGGTGTTCAGATAAAACATTTGAAGAAAATTTAAATAACATATGATTTTTCAGAATAGTACAAATATTCTTATAGTGCACATCGTGCTTCGTGTTTAGTTATGTCTCATATAGTGTTTTTCTATTCTCCAATTAATTTCAAATTATTAAGTTCAATTAATTAAAGTTCAAATTATAGTTTAGACTCAATCTCATGAAATGGTGATGAGAGTCTAACTTTATTTTAAGGTGGTTTCCTTTCTCTTTATCGTATTTTCTCGCCGCCAACTACATAAGAAGAGAGAATCACCGTTTTATGGGTAAGCACTCAAAATTTTATGATTTGATCTTTTGTGCACAATATACTCATTATAATTAGCTATTATTATTATTATTATCAATTAGCTCATTATCAAAAGGAAAAAAATTCAAATAATATTTTATCAATATAAATTCCACCTATGGATTTCAAATAGTAATCATACAGAAAACATTTGGTCACTTCTCACCGCATTTTTGGTTAACACCAGCTGGTGAGTTTATGTTGATAAAAACTGGTTTTATAGATTTTATTACCTAGAAAAATTAGAAAAATCATACATTTTATGTAGTAGATTAAATAGCAATTTTACATTTTCTGTCTGATAAAATATTGATAAATAGTGTGCATTTATACGCAAGTAATATACAGTGTGTCCATCTCAAGTGTTATTTAGTGGTTATTTGCGCACACTAAATTTAATATGGATGTAGATTAAATTTCTTTGTTGCTATATTAGCGTACTATTTAGAATCTGCATTTTACTAGTTATATGTTGTTCAGTGTTGTTACAACACTTCAATTATTGATTTCGCTGTTAGGTTTTATATTTCATATAAATATAGGTTATATAACGTTGAATTAATCATGTCGGTTGCCCAGGAAGAGAAACTAGTTGCGTCAATTTCAAAAGACGAAAAACGATGAGCAGTTCTTGAGGCTAGAAAGGAAACATTGGTTACGCGTTTGCAGCGGATTTATGACGTTAGTAGAGATGTTAGTAGCGAAAAAAAGTTAGCACACTTCAAAATTCGTTGTCGGACGCTGGAACAAACTAAAGAAGAATTTTATTTTCTTTTATGGTAAAGATAGGTATGGTTTATATTTTGTATATCTTCACTGTGCTTTTGCCGAAGTCTGTTCCATTGTGTGTACTCGCAATTATTAATTTTAATAATTTATCAATTTTCAATCATCTTCATTTATTTGGACCTTTCCTAAATAATTATTTGATAATTATAGATAAGAGTCTATAGGTTAACCTTTCTAAATGTAAAGGCTTAGAAACATAGGGCATAGTTTTGTGACTATATAAGCGATATTTTGATTTTTGAGACACGGTGTTTTGAAGATTCAGTGTTTACGTTTTGGTTGTTATTTCAGTTAGATTAACTAACGTGGATTTATTTATTGTTTTAGTTTCCGTCAGGACAGTAACATTACATGGTCAATTAGACTAGGTTGTACTATTCTCATTAGAAATACAGAATATCTTTTTAACCAACAATGATTGCATCCAACATAATTATGTTTGAATATTGTTCAAATCCAGTACATAAGTACATTTTCTAACAAAATACACATCACTGGTGTACTTTGATATACAGTGTGATATGGATGTATCCTGTAGCTCCATTTTGTTGAAACAGCTTTCAAGAAAATGTATAGTATTTCCTCGTAGCATGAAGAAAAAAATAATTCCTACGAAAACAGGATATACATTGGTGAAGCTTGTTTCCCAAACTAGTTACATGTGGCAACCTGGGACAGAAGTGGATATTGCAGACTGTCTCTTTGAATATCATTGCTTCATTCTATTTATCACACCTTTTTATATGACTACCGGTATTTTCTTAGATTTTGCAATTTCTGGGACCTGACGCATAGGTTCTCAGTATTCTATCCTGATTTTTGGGAAACAAGGCAGAACATTAATCACATGACAAAAACGCATTGAGGAACTGAAGCAATTGTGTATCCTCCCCATCATTGTAGTAGCTGGGTAGTATACCTGATCTACATGGTGTAAGTAAATCATTTTTTACTGAAAGAGCATCAATAAGATTTTAAATGTTTTCAATAATAGCATCTTAAAAATATTGAAAAATGATTTTTAACCTTAAGTAACCAAGTAGCAGAAGCAAACTGAAAATGATTTATTGAATGATTATGAAGACCATGATTTATAGCAATATATTACAGGGGTTACAGTTTTTCTTACATTAGTGAAATTGCCAATATTGTCAAACTTAAGGCAATTTTCACAACCATTAAACTTATTTCAAGAGAAATAGCACTTTAAACGGTAAATCAGGCTGACTGATATACAGACAAAACTTAGAGAAGCTTATGATTTTCAGATCAAACGGTCATGAGAGATCATGTCGACAAGTGTCGTTGAATTGCCCTTTAAATGGACTCTTGATTGCATACCCAACATGATTCATATCAATTTTTGCATTTTACATTTTTACGATTTACTTTTAGATCACATGGTCACGACAGCTCATGTTAACGTGTGTCTTTGAAATGCCCTTTAAGTGGGCTCTTCAATGTTACCCTACGTGACCCCCTGCTTTGTCGAGTTGAATTGCAAACAAAAGTTGCAGCTATACATGACCCTTTATACAATCTTGTTCAATTAGATTTCAAACTGGTTATTAGCTTTCGAGATCTAGGGTATCTGCAGATAGACAGGTGATTGAGAAGATGAAGTAGTGCTTCTGGTATTTAATAGTGATGATAATTTACTGCCAATCCATTTTTTTGATACATCTTGATTTAACGCAACACGAATTTTGTAAATTAGCGATTTTCAGCAAATACCAATAACAATCAGTAGGTAGTTTTTATATTCATTTTTTATAAATTTTTATTATTAAACTTTCAATAATCTTTTGAAAAGTCTCTGCAAGTAATGTGCCAGTTTAACAAATGACACATTGTGGAATGTTTTTACAAACTTGGCAATAGATGTGGTACACGCTTATACAGGATATCCATCACTATAGTATGGCGAAAGCCCCACAGCTCTAGGAAAAGGTTTGAAGGTTATCAAAGTTAAGAATCCACACTGATTGTGTACAGCATTATCGTTAGAAAATATTTCGGAACCAAACTTTGCTTACTAATGATATATGTAATTATAATAAATGTAATTAATTATAAATTATTATCTTTGTTTTGGATGAAGGAAGATTATATAGAATAAATAAAAATAATTTATTATAAAAGTTAATCTGGGTGTATAAAAAAGAACAATATATATTTATGAATTATTTTTATTATGCTGTTTTCTTCGGGGTATCCTATCCACTGGTACTTAAGTATAAGGTGCTTATTTACAGAATTATAGTTTAAGTCAAAAAGGTGTATTAAACGTTACTACACTTTTACTATAATTGAGAGACTTATAGAACAGAAGGGGTGTAAGTGCAGATAAATATATACAAAGCTTATTTTAATAAAAGTTAGTAAAAGTTATTGTACATTTAGACTTATAATAATTTTCTTGTTTATATTTACACCCTTTTTATTCTACATAAGATCTTAGACTATATTATACAATATATATTTCATTTGCTCTTCATAGTAGCTGAAACATCTTCATAGTTAAGAACTTTTCCTCTTTGCTTCAACATATGTCTATACAGTTTGAATAATACTGAAACAAACAAGAAATAGAAAATTATTATTTATTATCTACTGGATTTGGAAACCGGTGTTTCATTTAATTACAAGTATTTTCCATTCATATATCTCGCTAATCCTTTTGAAAATGAAATATCGTTTGATCAAAAAGTCTTTGGATCGCAATAGCCATGGAATGTAAAAACCATCTATAGAATTATTTACTTCTACTGCCCGTAGTTTTTGTAACTGTACTAACTCTACAGAGTAGCGCCAATATATCTTGAGTAGCACTAATGGAGACACAGCCTCCTGTGTCAAGAAAATACGACGCGCTGACGCCGCTAAACAGAGCCCCATAGTATACAGAAAATGTTAGGTTAGCGTACGCTATTATTATTTCTTGCGCTTGTAGATTTTAAGTATTACTTAATAAAATTTATAAAAAGAACACTGAATGGAATTTATTTGAACTATTATCTATTGGCATGACAGTTGTTAAGTAAATGTCAAAAATAATAGAAATAAATAATTTCATAGATAGCTTGTTAATTTCATGGCAACCCTGATCCAAAGACTTTTTGATCATACTATATATTGATAAATTAGAATCACACACTTAATGGTATGACCTTCAGCCTATACTACAACAAGATCTAATTAAATCGTGCAAACTTTATATTGACAGTGGCAAATCGACATGTAAGTGAAATGAATGCTTGGGGGGATACGTTAAAACAGTCTTATCTAAGTTTGGTATATTAGACTGGTATGTAGGTTTAAAGTTCGTTTAGAAATATATGAAAATAACTTTTGGGTCGTTTACTATTTAACTTAAGATCCTGCAGTGCACTAGGTGCTTTTCAGATCCGTAAATCACAAAACGGAATTATAACAATAAAATAAGTTTTAAGTTGACTACTACTGCATCTTAGAGGTACAGGAAACGGAATACCGACCTTATTCTTCGTTCATTTAAATGACCCAGCCGCTTAACCATTGTGTTTATTTATTATAGGTAAGTACGTTCTTAAAGGTAGATTGCAAATTCCAAGTTTGGTAAAACAAGAAAATATCATAAATATGTAAAAAACATGAGTCTTAGAATAAAAGAATGTGAATATGAAGAAAATGAAATTGGAAAATAAGAAGAAATCAATTTAATAGAAACTAGGCACATGATAAAGGATTTGTACCATACGCCAAGACAAAAGAAAATCGGTTGGGAGGTAGTTAAGAATTTCATAGTCAAGGCCGGCGTAAGCTTTTGCCTTTTTCTAAATAAATTATTATAAACATATTACATATTACAATAGGATCGTAAAGTATCATTACAGTTATTTGCGAAGTACGTAAGTCTTTATTTGCGCATTTCTTAAGGAGCGAGTGATTTTTTGGCGCGAATGCTTGAAGATGACTTCGCGTATCGACTTTTGCACAAAGGACCCCGCACGTTTCTTATGGAAATTGGATCCCGGTCTGAAATTTTGATATGTTGTAGTTTATATCATCCTGGTCAAAAGTTTCCAAAGCCACGAAGCTCTAAAATTAATAGTTTCGGAGTTACAGAGCACGAAAGGTAGGAAAAATTCATACTTCGGTTTATGGATTTTTAACACGTACAGCCTCGGTAACGTCATTTTTTGTGTATATTTTTATTTTTGTTTTGATTAGCACAGGTAATTATTTTGTTTTGCTTTTGGGTGAATTATGTGAAATTATACCAGGTGTCCCCATTATATTTATCCGTATTTATAAACCTATGTACCTTTTGAACTTATTGAGATAATGAAATGCGGTGTTCACTAGTATTCTTATTTTTTAAGGTTTTTTTGAATATCTGTATTTTTCTCTAACTTCCTGTTTAATCGGAAATGACACGGCGTTTTACGGGGATTGGGCAACTTTGTGATTTCAAGTGGAACACCCTGTATATTTTTCACAGTTGGAAAGCTCATTGTTTCCCCTTTCCGAAAGTGCAATACCCGTAATGGTTATTACATAGGGTGATGGTTTTATAAGTTCTTAAAATGAATACTACATGTTATTGAAATGCTACGAAAAAAGATATGTCTTTAACAGCATTACCGCCGATGTGTTAAATAGAAGCTTTGGAATCTTGATAAAGCGAATAAATAAATGTATCCAAGTTGATGGGCGGCATTTTGAGCATCTTTTATAACTAACTAATGTTTAATGATTTGTTTATTTCTTAATTGATTATTGTTTAATAAGTATCCTGTTACCCTTTGTTAGATCTAGTTTCATATGCATTTTGAATATCAGCAATTGATGGCCAATAGATGGCGCAAACACATTTGTCAGTGTAGAGTCACTACATCTAGTCGCCTAGGCCGCGCTGGTCGATCAGAATACCGCAAAACGCCACCATATTGGGGCAGAGAAGGGTGATTTTTTTAATAATGGACAAATTAAAACCACGTTTTATGTATTTCACATATTAGAGGTTTGATCTTTCAGAATAAAAAAAACCCTTTAAAGATGCATCGTTAGGGTACTTACCTCTTATTAAACTATGTCCTTTGCCAAGTCAGTAGTAATAAAATTTTATGGTGGGCGAAATGTTTAGTCCAAACACTATGTAAACCTTCACCTGCGTCTGCGGTTTTACACATTATTATTAAGGAGACTACTATCCATTTTTTTGTAGAGTCCTCTGACTTTGAAAGCGTATTGCTCGGCAACTACTGAACCAAATTAAATATTTTAAAAACGAGCAAATAGTAAACTTATTTCTACATACAACAGTAATAGTATATTACGTTATAAGTCCGGTAAACCCAAGTTTACAGTAGCGAGTTGAAAACGTTTCGGGACGAGGCGACGAAGGAGCCGAGTCTCGAATGTTGAAACGAGCTACTGTAATGGTTTACCGGAAGTATGACGTAAGGCGTTTTATTTCATACTGCCTCACATTGTTCATTTTTTAAAAAAATGCATTTAAAATTTTCAGTCCGGTAAAATTTTTTACCGGACTCAAATTAGATTTTCAGTCCGGTAAAATTTTGTACCGGACTCAAATTGGATTTTCAGTCCGGTAAAAATTTTTACCGGCCTTGTAACGTAATAATTCATTTACCGGACTCAAATGAGTCCGGTAAATACCCTTTTACCGGACAGTATGAAATAAAATATTATATTTCTAAGTGGTATACTTTTGTTTTATCGTACGATACGCAATAAAAGGTACCTATTTTTAGGAACAATTTCATTGAAAGTAAGTTCACTAATTGTTTTCTCAGAAGGTATATGTCATATATCTATGAGATTCTTGTAGGGGTTAGAAAGAGTTCTTATGCTATTAATTTTCAGATAACAAAGCGTTTTATTTAGGATTTATGTGAAAAAATAGCGAACTATGCGTTCTTGTTTATTAATAGAGATAGCGTCAAAATTGTTTCGCTAAATCAACACTTTTCATGTGTGGACATTATTCTTTTCAAACAAATGTTCCTAATCTTAATAATGAAAATGCGGAAACAAAAAATCGATTTTTGATGACAAGCGGTTTCGACACAAAACGGTTTTTTTGTTATTACACTTTTATTGTTAAAATTCTGAACATTTTTTAAAGAATATAATGTCTACGTATGAAAAGTGTTACTTTAGCGAAAAAAAAGTTTAACATTATCTCCATTAATAAACGAGAACGCATAGTTGGCTATTTTTTCATATATATCTTAAATGAAGCACTTTTTTGTACGAAAATTAATAGTGTAACAACCGCAAGGTTTCTTTCTAACCCCTACAAAAATCTCATAGATATATGAGATATACTTTCTGAGAAAAAAAAAATATTTAACTTTCAATAAAATTGTCCCTAAAAATGGGTACCTTTTATTATGTATCGTCCGATAAAAATAAAAGTACAACAGTTAGAAATAGAAATAGAAATTAGGTATTTTACTGTTGCATGTAGAAATAAATTTACTATTTGCTCGTTTTTAAAATATTTAATTTGGTTCAGTAGTTTTCGAGCAATACGGTATCAAAGTCAGAGGACTCTAGAAAAAAAAATGGATAGTAGTACGCGTCCTGTTAGGTACTAGAGGTAAATTTTCCAAGAATTTTCGCAACTCTTTTAACAGTGAAAAGTAATTTGGTATTTTTCATTTGGAAAATTATTACTATAAATTGTGACTAAAATTTATTATTGGTATTACTTTCAAGTAGACTTTGTTATTCCAAAATTAACAAAATCTTATCAGTCTTATAATCCTCGAAAAAAGACCAAGAGTCACCCTATTTACTCCAAGACTTCAAGATTAAATATAAAAATGTGAGTATACTTACTTGGAATTAGGGCACCCATTACACCAAGTATAACAATCTGTTCAACTTTCTTGAGAAAATCTATGGAAACTATCGTATTGGCTTGATGATTGATTGATTTCATTAACTCTTGTTGTGTTGCATACAGACAAAGAAGTTCGCCAGTTGCTCCAACTGGATATGCAATCATAAATATCGAATACCTAAAGAACAAGATGCATGTAGAAATATATATTATTTCAACTAATGTAATGATTACCTAAGCCATTTAAGAAAATATGGCACAGCTTTCATTTGGTTCAATGTGTAAAAGCTATATCGAGCTACTTCCGTAGCAGTCCATGCATACATAGCTATAGGAAATCCAATGCTACTATGACCACTGGAGGTTGGCATAATCAGAACAGTAATAAAAAGTCTCAAGAATACTTGTGTTGACGTATTGATGAGATTTGAAGGCACAATTTTCTTGACAACATGAATAATTTCTAGCACTGCCATTATTTGGGAAATTAGAAGTGGCCATTTTATAATTCCAAACAAGGTGTTGCTTGTGTTTGCAATATTGTACTTGATTAAGTGGAGTAATATTCTGGTCCAGCTGGAATTGTTAAATAAATTGCTATAATACAAATATCATGCAAGAAAAGCAATCGTAACATATATTACAGTAACTCTTCTGATAACTATTATACGAAGCGTATTTTAAAGTAAAACCGTATTTTAAAGTAAGTACCGTTTGGCGATTAAAAGAAAACAAAATAGTATTTTGAAAAAGTAAAATGTTTATTAGGTTTCCCATACTTTAAAACATTTTTGTACATAGTTAACGTCCTAAGGCATTTTTCGTATCGTAGCACTAGCTTTTGTACGCCCTCTTCAGAAAAGTCAGCCGCCTGTGTAGATAGCCACGTTTTCATTGCTTATATGACGCTAGCATCATCGTCGAAACGTTGACTGGCAAGAAATCTCTTCAGATGCAGGGACAGATGAAAATCGCTGAGTGCTAATTGCGAACTCTGAAGTCCGGAATTCCGGAGGGTGGGTCATTTGTTCTCAGCGAAATGACGAGATTAGAGTTTGTGTTTGCGATGCAGAATGAGGGCGAGCATTGTCATGGAGTAACACTATATTCGAGTAAGCATCCCACTCCTTTTGATTTGGATTGCACGTCGCAGTTTCTTGAGGGTCTCACAATAGGATGCTGAGTTTATTGTTGTGCCTTGAGGCAAACATTCAACCAGCAAAACACCTTGCCTGCCCCAAAACACCGTGCACATGATCTTGCGGGTTGAAATTGTTTGTTTGAATTTTTTTCTATTCGGCGATGAAGTGTGTCTCCACTCCATGTACCGCTGTTTAGATTCTGGAGTTACATGGGATACCCACGTTTCATCACCTGTGACGATACGACTCAAAAACTGGTCGCTTTATTCGTTGTAGCGAGTCAGAAAAGTTAACGCAGCCCTAGCACGCCTAGTGTCCGCACAACTTTCTCAACTTCTGTCACAATATTCTACAGAACAGAACTAAGCGCTGAAATTGTGAACCGTCTATCCTAATGATTGCTCATGATGTCTATCCTCAACCATTTTCTAACCGTTCCAATAGTCATAGCATTCTTACTGCCGACTTCACAAATCTGACAAATGTCTGATAAATGTCGTTTTCACATTTCTAGCATTAAAAAAACGGATAATTGACCGTATTTCATCGTCGGCGGGGCGCTCTATTTTCTTAAGCATCTTAAACGCATAGAACAATACGTTAACACATCCTGAACTTGTAAAAATGTCCTCTCTGGACGCTCTGTATTGCTAATGAATGACAGCAGCCAATTGACTTACGTGCAATAACGATCGCAGCGCGGCATCGGAACTACCGAAAACGGTACTTACTTTAAAAATACCACGACCTTCTAGATTTCACGAGACGAAGTCTCTTATCCGGCCTGCGCACTCCATTAGTTCAAGTGTTTCTCCGCTGGCGCCACCAAACACGAAAATGCGGAAACGGATATATAACACGTAAACGCCAATTTCAAAATACGCTAACTTCGCGCGCTTTTATACTTTTTGTCGGTTTTGCGCGTATCGTCAATAAATTATATTTTCCTAATCTTTTAAGGCAGTTTTCTTTATTTTTTAATATAATTACGTTATTTCCTTATTTGTTTAAATTTTCGTAGTTTTGTTGCTGTTTTTTCGTTCACTTTAGTAATGGCAAACACTAGCAGAAAAAAGTATAACTGCCGCAATGCAATGTGTAATAGTACTGATCCTACAATATCATTTCATGAATTTCCTTCAAATTATACCTACCTTACGAGAAAAATGGTTTAAAATCTTACGTTGGGGTTATGGACACCAACACTCAACAGCAAAATAATATATACTTCTTTATTTCGACAGATCAACAATTACAGATACCCGAAAGAGTCAATTTCTACATCGAACTTCCTAAAAATATAACAGAATTAATAAAAGAACTCCAAACCTTATCTATGCATCTCGATTGCGAATTCTTTCAGCATCTGTAGCCCTTCTGTCAGGATACATTGCAAAAAAACTGAAGAAAGGATTGAATGTCAATAGCCTATTAGATTCTCTGTTAGCTGCCTCGTGTTCAAATTCACTGATAGGATTTGTAAATCTTCAAAACAGACGTGCCTTAAAATACTCCACTAGAAGATTTACACTTTTAATCAACCAAATAATCGAACTTGTAATACATATTGTAGAACATTTACCTGGAGAATGTAATCCGTCTAATATTCTAACATCACTAGGTATTTCTAACTCCAATTGCTTTTTCGCAGTTTTTGGTTTGCCACGACCACAAGCAGGAACTTAGTAATATAATTCTTTAAAAATGGCTAAAACCTTGTTTGGCAAACAGAAACATTGCAAAAACGTGAACAGATAATGTACTTACTGCTCACTATCTCTATATCCTAAATCCAGCTCACGGGAAGTTATAAAATTGTAATTTCAATAATGTCATTGAACTTGTAAATTAATTTTAATAACATAATTAATTTACTTATATAAATTTATTTAATTAATTCGCAAAATATTTAGGTAAACATGCAATGCTTGACATTTGTAAGGGTTATCTAACCTATATATCTTCAAGTGACAAATAAACATCAGCGTGTCAGCTAGCGCCGAAACGGCGAAATTTTGCGTTTTCTCAGAAACAAAGTTTATATGGGAAATCGTAAAAGTGCCCAGGCCGGATAAGAGACTTCGTCTCGTGAAATCTAGAAGGTCGTGAAAAATACGCATCGTATATAAAAATATGGAATGTTATTAAATAATAGTCATAATAGTCAAGTTAAAGAGAAATTAATGCCAAATGAATTGGCCCTTTTTCCTTTTGATCTTTATATATTCTATGATTTCAAGATTCCTTAATAAAGTTAGGCTAGAAAACAAAAGCAATTCTAACTACAAGTCAGATTTATTTAATATAAATCATTTAAAATAAATGAAAGTCATCTGGGGCTGTTTTACAACATTTGGGAGAAGGGGGGTGGTAATAAAAAATTATAGTGCAAGTTCATTGTGTTAACTCATTTTGAGTTGCATTACTGTTGTGAGTGGGTCGAGACCCTTAATCTTCTAAGTGATGTTTCAATTTATTATCCCCACTATACTAGCCACTCGAAAACGTAATAATTCCCTAAAATTACCCTTATTTGCACTATTTTCAATCTTATGGTTATCTTCATTCATATCTTCGCTTAAATTAGGAGTCTCGTCTTCAAAATCTAAATTCAAAGAAACCGCCCGAGCTCACGATGACCTCGCCAACCAATATTTTGCCACCCCAAAAATATTATGGATTCTGCAATTGGTTATAGTCTTTCTCGATTGTCTTCTATTTGTGCTTTACGTGTTGAATGTAATCGGTTTATAATCTCGGTTTCAGGATTCTCAAAGGTTTTTACAAAAATTATGTACTGGTATTTGCATAGTAAACCCCTCAATTATATCGAATATGTTAACCCAGCGTTCCGCAACCTTTTTTATCTAGCAACCCAAAAATATCAATGAAAATATAAGGCGACATATACGAGAGGGAGAAGGGGGGGTTAAAATTACAGGATCTTATAGCTTATGTTTTTACATGAACCTAAATGATATAATAAGAATAAATATTTAAGCGACCCATTTTTAAACTTTCGCGACCCAAAATTGGGTTGCTGATCCTTTTTACAACACAACTTTTACAATACAATTTTATGAGATCAATTTTTAGATGAATTAAGAAAAGGATATTGGTGTAGGTCAAGTCATTGTAAACGTTGACGTGAAATTCGGCTGACATTAAATCTGGAGAGATTAAGACAGTGGGTGGCCACGTGTTAAAGTAGCGGCTTTATAAGCGGTTGGCCTACGTTCGATGTAATAACTAGTAGTTGTTAAAAGGATTCGAAATTAATCACATTTTGTAACACTAATTTTAACATGACAAATAGCGTTTCATCTTAAATCATATGTCGAACTTATTTCAAATTGTTCGAATATGCCGCGAGAATATTCTAGTTTGAATCGGTTCATTACTAGGGGAATTCGTTTCCAAGTTGGTGGGTAAAACTGGGTTTTTTAAAGTGGGTTTTACCCAAAAAAACCCACGTGGGTTTCTTTGGGTGGGTAAAATATGAACAACCCTGGATTAAATACAGAAACACCTAATTCTTTATTTTGGATTTGCTTTTATTAAAAAAAAGAATTTTTGAAATTGGCGACACGTCAGCTGTAAGATCCCCGTAAGTAAACTCACCAAATTAATATCTAATGTTATAAAGTTATAGTTTACATAGGCATAGGAAAAATGTCGAATCAATACAAGTTGTACTGATCAAAACTTGCTTGAATTGAGAAGTTGAAATATCCGACAAGTAAACATCATTGCAATAAAATATTTTTAAAGGCAACATGGTTATAATTTTTCATGGTGAACACAGTTTTTAACCTCTTGGGCGGTTAACTACTTAAGGCGAGTATTTTTGTGATAAGATTAATATTTGCAAGAATGTTAAAATATACAGACCAGCTATGATAGTACTAGACATATGTATGAGTGGTTATTCCTGAATTATTAAAAATATTTCTAGCTATATTTACATTATTATTATGTTAATTATTTTGCAAATTTTGTTATTCAAATGTAAGATACTAGGTAATTGTTTTAACATATAAAATAGATAAGAACAGGTGTAACAGAATAAATCCGAGAAAGATAAATATTCGGGCCAGTCTGACCGTCGCGCGCACTCTGACCGGCGAGCGCAGTGCGGTGCTGCGACGACTGTCTCATTCTGGCATCATCTTTCTCTGTTTGCGCTGTATAACCACTCGTAAATATTTCTATATCGTGCAAGTAGCTATTCGGTGTTGTAGATATCCAAATTATATCAACGAATTTTATATTACGTTAAAAAACCTGATCGTGCACATGGAAAGAAAAACCAAAAAATAAAAAAATATAAAGTACTGCGGTGAACCCCAACAAATATTTTTTGTTTTTCTCAGCTAGCTCAGGTTCGTTCGGTAAAACATAAATTATTCGAATTGCGAGACTCTTATATACTGTTATGCCTGGAAACAAGAAAAAACTTATTCTGTAAGCACTTTTGCTTCTGCAAGCTGGACAACTGCAACTGTAATCTGAATTTGAAAGAGAATAATGCTGTATGCTTGTATTAGCATCAATTAAACACATATGTTAATTGAAAATACAAAAACTTTATTCAACAAACAAAATTAAATTCAGAAAAGAAAAGTCAAAGAAAAAGAAAATATAATTCACAATGTTACAATTAAAATTGAGAATGAATTCTCAAGCTTGCTCAAACGTTATGAATAGTCGTCACAATCTGACATAGGATTAAGACAGTTATTCGTTTGAGCAAACCAACACAAATAATGTTTAATTATAAATAGAATGTTTTCAAAAATAAAAATAAATCTTTATTAAATGAAATTTGATTGTTTTCTTTAATTTGAAAGAAAGTAAATTATTGAAAAGAATTGAATAAGTTAAATCAAATAGATTTTTATGACCTAAGATGAACTTTACAAATCAAGTTATTATTCTTTTTAATTTATGAGAATCAATTATTTTCTTAACCAACCTGGTATATTATGGAATAAATTTCCTTTTTAAAATAAAATCCAATTGGTAATCCTGCTGTACAAATAAACAGCTGATTGTTGTTTATATAATATAATCGACACGTAGATCGATAAACACAAATTAAATTCACTTGTATTTAATTAAAACGAGAAGCAGTTTTACTTTTATTTAATCGTAGCGCAATAATAAAATCTTCATTAAATCCTCGAAGATAATTCAGGTAAACACCTTTAATTTTATTTTAAATAACTTTGTTTATAAAAATGACACTTGTCAAACGTATGATTGGTACATATAATCTCAAATTTGCAGATTTTTAATCTGGAGCCGACCGTGGATTCTCTCAACGCATTTTATCGACTAATGCGAGTGATACAATTGTTTTCACATTTTGGTTTCACATACAAATCAATACAAACATGTTTTTTTATAGTACAAACATCGATGGACACCAAAAGATGCTTACACAAACCCCAGCTTCAAAATAACATTTACGTCAACACACATTAATCAATTTATACACAAAATGTCCAGTGTGCAGTGCCCTAAGAACACATATAAAAACAATGACAAGTAAAACCAGGATAAAGCCTACAAAAGTCTGTTTTCGCGAACGAGAGGAATACAAATACCTCCAGTAATTGAAATGACCAGAATTGTATTAAATGAATTCAAAAATTAATGATGTTATATCAATCATAACAAGATTGATCTACTTAAACTATTTACAGGAAATCAACTATGTAAACTTGAGCTGGCCTCCAGGAAAATCAAAGAATTATGTCTAACGCTGAACATCGTAACTGAATATTTAAATATGAAAATGAATTTCCCCAAGCAAGAGGAAAACCGACCTAAAGTGTAACTTAGGTTGCCTATACATGATTGTGATAAAACAGTCTAGCTAAATCATGTCCTTTTTATTTAAAAATGTAATTTATTTGTTTATGCATGAAAAACTAAGAAAGTTAGGTTACGTTTGCATGAAACCTTTTATTTTAAGTTTTTAGTTTAAACATTAATGAATCTAACTAAGATCCTAACTATAGCCTTTATTGATAATGTAACCAAGACATAACATGCCCCACATTTAATTTAAAAACCGATACAAAATATTCGTTTTACGTTTACGAACATCGTTCAATAAAAATTTTCAAAACGGTGATATTACATCACCTCAGTACATATTAAAGGAATTGACCCAACTTCAGTTTATCATTCGCAAAGTAATTTAGTAGAACTATTAGATTGGCTTATTACATTGATTAATTAATATAAATGATTTTTTAATGAAAACATTTTTTAGAATTTGTCAGCATTATGAATATTATTTTCTTAAATGACGTAGATGCTATCCAATATCCACTTTCCGACAAGAATTCGTCAATCTGTATAATAAAATAAGTATATACAATTATTTTTTAAATAACACCAATAAAAAAATACGACTCATTCTTGGAAATTTTAATTTGAAAATGTACAATAATAATTATATTTCTTTAATAACAGATATACTTATAAATATTTTTTTCTTAAATATAAAATAAAACATGTACAATTAATTTTAAAAGTACATACAATAAGAAAGTAGAAAGTAAGATATTGTGCATGCAAATATCGTGTTTTGGAACTGCTCTATCTAAAAAATTGTCTGCAATACTTTGTTTTGGCCATAAGATTAAAAGTACTAAATTATAACTTTTATGACCAGGTCCATAAAGGTAATTTTCGTGCAGTAGGTACTACTCTTTCAGTTCGCTTTGCATTCGGATTCATTTTTGAAGTGCTTTGGCACTTTTACTACTTATCTGACTTCACTCTCTGAAAATCTTATAGAAAAGTCTCGGGGAAAGGACGCACCAACGCGATGAAACAGAACTCTTCCTCTTGGTGAAACGAGTCGATAAATTAGCTTCTCATTTAAGTAAAGTTATTATCTTAAATGGGGAAAGTAGTGATCATACTTGAATACTAATAGTAGTAATTGGTAAGAGTAATTATATAGTTAATGATTTGTGATCATGATTGATGCTTATCATCAACCTTATTTCTAATTTCTTTTTAGCATCATTTCGCTGACGTTAAAAAGGAAATTAAAAAAATTATTGTAAATATTACTAAAGGATATTAAAAACAAGGTGACCGAATATTGCAGTTGCAGTTATTAAAAAAAGTTTTTTATGCATGGTCGATAAATAGATACAGGGTATCCATTTAGTGCGCAATTATGTAGTTGATATTTCCTAAACTGTTAAATATCGATAAAAACTTTCCATACAAAAGTTTCTTGGTTGGCAAAGATGCATACTTTAATCAGGGCCGTAGCTAGAGCACGGCATGCGGGGCTCGTGCCCACGGCGAAATTTTCACAAGGCGCAAAGTAAAACACATGAGGCAGCCTGGAGTTGCTCGGTTGCACGCAGTTACACGTATTCGCCTTTAAGCAAATTCGTTCGTGCGTCGCAGTGGTCGCAGCCAATCGCGGTGCTAGATGTAGAGTGTACACATTCTTCCAGAAATACATATACGTACCGCCAACACGGCACGTGTCGAATTCGTCTAGTGTACGCGAGTACACGCTGACACACAGTATTGACGTTGGTGTTCGTTGGCCAGTGTTAGCTAGTAAACGCAGCTTGACTCTCAGCGTGCGGGACTCGCATAGACATCGTACAATGTCGGGCGTCATCGGCTGACTGAAAGCTCAAAGTATTGAGACCGCTCGACTCTTGCGCGCCGAGGCCTGAGAATAAAGTTGCGTTCTTCTTAATTTTGTAAACTACTACTTATTTTTTGTTTAAAATACAATTAAGTTTTAAACAATTGAATAATTTTATTTTACCAATGCAAATAATATAATTTACATTTTAAATAAACTTATTCGAAAATTGAGGGGGGGGGGGCGCAGAAAATGTCCCTTGCCCACGATGCAATATTCGCTAGCTACGGCCCTGACTCTAATAGACCAGGAACCCACCGACCACTAATTGTGTATAGTATGTTTACTGCAAAGATGCTTGGCTTGGCGTTAATTTGAAGTCGTAGAGCACAGAAATGCCCATGCTAGTTCTTTTCTCTGCAGGGATGTCGGACATACCCATAGATGTGCAGAAAGATTCCTTGTGAAAGTATAATATGTTTAGGAATGGGGTTTGTGTGATTCGATAAATAATGAAAAAATAATCCGTCGAACACGCTCGCCAGCAGTGAATTCTTCCGGCACACTGACCCGCTAGAGGGGCCAAACTTTGTAAAACTTTGTTTTTCATTATTTATCGAATACCGCAAACCCCATTCCTAAACATATTACACTTTTACAAGAATTATTTTTACACATTTAGTGGTATGCCCAACATCCCTTCACCAAAAAAAGCTGGCATGGGCATTTCTCTGCTCTACGACTTCAAATTAACACCATGCGAAGCATCTTTGGAGTAAACATATTATATACAATTATGTGTCGTAGGTGGTCGATGGACTGCTAGTCTAAAAATATCTACAACAATACAGGATGTTTTTTACAAATTCGGGACAAATGGAACTACACTTTTCTTAAATGGGACATCATATATATTTTACAAGGAATTAATTGTTCTCAGTTGTTTATATAACAGTAGATTCTTTTTTAATCCGTTGCGGCGTTGCCAATGTATAAATTATTTTCGTATTTTTTCAGTTTTTTAAGGTCATAATAAATAAGTCAGTTTATAAGTACAGTTTATTCATTTATTTGAATTTTAAAAACATTTTTTGCAGACAGTATGGTCCTACGAACACTTAGAATGTTTTCAAGTTTTGTTTTTGTACAGGGTGTTCAAATTATACTTTCAAATTTTGATCAAATCAAATTTACTCAGTTTTTTCTAATGCAACACTCTATATGTTTTGCCAACGTAGAGTTCTCTCTTTCGTAGATTATTGATCGATATTTCAATTATTTACAAATTGAACAAAAATATAACAAATTGACTTCGAATTTACCCTTCGAAGTTTTAAATAATCATATAGCGATTTTATCATAACCCCACCTCGTCGATAACCTTAAAAACTGCGATTAAAAACGACCTTACTCCTAACGTAAACTCCTAGACGGTTTAGTCAAGTCAAGTTCTTTTACTTTACCATTGGATAAAGTAAAAAAAACCTACCAACTGACATAAAAAACACTGTCAGCAGACTTGAACCTTACTGAGGCCCATCTTAAGGAATTTCCACTGGCCAAATTGCCAAACTACTTAAAGATTCATGCAGTAAATCTTTGTAATCTCCCTTTGTCAACCTTTGTGGAAAGACAGGCTCTTCAGTTAGGGCTAAGGCAAGAAAGTTGAATCTTGACCGGTTATACTTTTTAGAAAAACATTTGGAACAGCTTGTGGGGACCGGCCGGTGTTTTTGATCATTCACTAACTGGTCGGCTAAAGACTAAAACTAAAAGACTAAAAACTAAAAACGGCTAGACGATATATGTTTTCTAGATTAGCCCACAGTGGGCTTCTCATAAATTTTGAAAAATGTGTTTTTGGTGTGTCAGAACTCAAAAGAACAATACTGACGCATGTTTACCAGGCGAGTGTCGTCAACTCGAATATCTTCTCATTTTACCAGTGACATTCGACAACTTCAAAGACAATAACCATCGTGGACGCATGGATGCATGGATACTTTCCAGATAAATATGCTACCACGGATCATGCTCAAAATTCTAACACTTCACAGGTTTAGGGTTTCAACATTTGAAAGTATAGGATTAATATTGATCAATACTGACCTCGAAATTAGGGTCGTGAACTCTTACCTCACTAGTAGAAGTATGAAACAGATGAAAAAAGATATTCAAATGATTTGGAAATGATCCGTCATTCAGTGAGTGCTTTAACGTAATCTTAATTATCTATTCGAGTCCTTTAAGGGAGGAAGTGACTGTATAAAAACACGCAATGCAGAGCCTCTGAATTTCATTATTTTAAGGAAGCATATATCATAGATTGTGTATCCAACATTAGAATCTTGTAGATAAAAGTATGATCTATACTTTCACAAAAGAATTACTAAAATTTGTTCGAAAATAACTAAGTAAACATAAAAACTGTAACCATAAGTATAAATATTTTTTCTTTCTTAAAACTAAAATATCTCCCTATAATAATTTGAAAATACTCGAATAGTCTATAGATCAACAAATATAATTGATAAGAGTTTATTTATAACAACAACAATCATGTTACAGTTTTGGTTACCATTATTATCATTTTTAGGCAGTTTTGGTGGACAATAGTTCAAATATTCTGAAAGGGATGGCGCTGTAGCTGCAGCATGTTTTTACTATATTTTAGTGTTATTTTTAATTTTAATTCGCAGCAGTAGTTATTAATCTTCGAAGGCACATTAAAGTTTATAAATTGGTTTATATTTAAACGTATACATTACCATAACTAGGTTACATAGATAACTTTAAATATCTGTAAATAAATTATGTAATGCAAAACATAATAATATCTCTAGTATTTTTTCATAAATTCTAACTAAATATGTAAAAATTATAGCGATCGGCCTTGTAGTTTATTCTAAAATTGTGGCGATACTGACGTTTTAATATGAATTCTGTAATAATTATACAAAATTTTTATTATTAGTACAAATCATTGTACTTCCGACACTAGGGTCATCTTAGGTTTGGTAGTATAATCTTAAAGGTCTGAAACTGAACTAAATTAATTCATGTTTTGTACCAGTAGCGACGCCAACGGGAATTTTTCCGAAGTTTGTCAATTTTCAACCTTAACTATAAAATGTTATTAATTCTTGTTGAGCCATTCTTCCAAGATGGCCGCGCCGACGGCACAATAACAATAACAATAAATGTAGGGTGGAATTGTTTTGAATCTTTATTCTGGACCTCGAAATACCCACATTCAGCACTTTTCCAGAACTACCTCACTTAATGTTAAGTAGAAACACCTACTAACTGGACTAGAAATGGTTTTTTATTTTACTGATAGAAAATATTTAATTAATTTATAAAATGTAACGATAACCTTCTATCAAGGCCTTTAAACGTTTTAGTACTGCTTCCTACGGAATGGGACCGTTCATCGTTATCGATTCGCCGTCGAACCGTTTTGTCGTCTTCAATCACAATTTTATTTGGCATTTTCTCTTTTAGGTAGCGATATATTCATCTGCTGTGTTAAGCAGCAGTGGCCCATTCAGCGTTGCCAGATGATTTTTTATTATAGCGGTAGAAGAGTACGTAAAATAGCGGTAGAAAACGGTAGATTGAAAAAACGAGCGTCGGGTCAAGAAATTGGTTAGGTAAGATTTCTTTTTACTTAAAAGCCTTTTAAGAATATGATGGAATCCCATATCTAGGGAATGGTCAAGTTTTATTACAGGTTTCTGTTCCTACTCTATTTTTAGTACTAGAGTAGTCTGCTCCTAGACCGCGGTGGCAGCAAACAGCAGCTGTCGGTCATTCAAGTTAAACTTTACATGGTGATATTTTTTGTCATTTATTGGTAAATTTATTGACCAAATTTTTCAGCAAGAAAAAAAAGTTTTTTTGCTATAAATACAAAAAACGGTAGATCGGCATGCTAAAACGGGAGAACGGTAGATGGCAAGTGAAAGCGGTAGAAATACCGCTAAAGCGGTAGGTCTGGCAACACTGGGCCCATTTAGGGGGCTATCGGGCTAGAGATCCCCCCACTCCCGAATTTTTGTAACAGTATAGGTCGTTTATGTGCCGAGATTTCTTGTAAAAACTCGAAAATTTAAGAGAGAAAAATTCCTAAAAACGGCACTGTTATGCAAAAATATTGAAAAGGTATCCCAAGAACTTCTAAAACTTATTATGCCTTTAAATAGTCTATGTTACTTAATTACAGTGAGACCGTTAGTGATATGCTGCTTTTTATATTGAAAAGAGTTCGGAGGTATTCTGGAATTTATGTAGGGTTTCTATAATGTTACTTTTCTCTTTGGAAATAAAGTGCATAAAAACCCACTAGAAGAGGTAAATACCTCCAAATATTTAAATTGGTTAAACGATTAAGAAATCCACTGTGATTTTGGCAGCATATATCGACATATACATAAAATATTTTTTGTTCAACCTTTGATCAATAAAAGCTATAATAAAAATGGAAGAATGCTTTCCAGATGCGAATATTAACGACGTTTCTTAGTCCAATATATGAGAAAACATTTGGGTACAATGGGACTTCTTAGGGAATACAACAATACGATCTAGAATTTGATATGTGTCAGGTGTAACGGTATTTTTTTATCAGTCCTGAATAAATGTAGTTTTGTCTACATATTTACTGAGAAATCTGGATTCCGGTCCTGTGAATTTACGTTTTTCTTGCAATTTAAAATCATGTTAGGATTTGGTACCAATAAACCTATAAATATTATTTTAAAAGGTTGTGTTTCAAACCTTCATAGAATTGTACGGACATTTGAGCAATAAATTATTTCTTTCTGTGTCTTATTTACTCACGTGTGCGTTAGTTAAAATGGCTTCGTTGTTAAAACCTTGAAGGTTAATAAACATAGTTCGTGGTAAACCTAAGTTTATAACCTTCCCCAAAGATATTGCAGTTTTGCGTTCCTTGAAAATATTATAAAAAAAATCTCCTTCATTTTAAAATCTAATATTGGAATTAAGAAAACTTCCCTTATTATCAACACGTGGACTATATAACCCTGATTGGTCTAGGCTAAATCACGCGACTTTGCCATTGGATGCATCTTTTGAAACATTCCGAAACAGTAAAGAGAACCCAGCGTTTTAAAAAACAGAAGACACTTGACTTCAGTTGCTGATTCGAGAGAGTGCAGTTTAAAAAATTCAGTCAAGGTTCTGAATTCAGTACAGTTTATAGATAACGGCCGGGTATCGGATGCCTGTGCCTAGTTAATTGAAAATTTGCAGTTAATAAAAGTACCGTTGCGTAATTAGTTTTCCGGACGTTAATTAAGAATTTGCGGTTAGCAAAAGTACCGTTGTGCAGTTAAATATTTTTCCGGATGTTTGTGTTCTTAAAGAATGGGAAATCTAGTTTTCCTATTAAAAAGTGTAATGGTTTTAATACAGTTTACCGATGGAAATAAATATCGTATCGTATATCGATAAAAATAGTTCTCGTACCGAAATACCGATAAAAATCAATAACTACAGACTTTATCTTCAGTGATCGAAATCTCGGATCAATAATGAAATCCGAGTTATGTGCTTTATAAATTCAGTTCGGATTTAAATAATAAATGGGCTGTTTTAAGAAAAATAACGAACATTTGCCGATGGTTTTTAAAATTAATTCAATAACCAAAGTTTATAGAAGTTTTATGATTGCATTTAGTTACTTTATTTTGGGTGAATTTGTGAATAATAGTTCACCTCATACAGGCATTACGAGGGTTAATTCATTGCATATTTGTATAATGTGAAAGCAGAAATCTACGGACATTCCAGTTTCCATTCGTCCAGCAGTAATTGTTTTGGTGTGTGCAGGAGCCATTTTTGTGCAATTTAGCGTTAATTTGGTTTGCGAATTACCGATACCTACAGGTACTGTGAATTATGAATTCTTTTTTTTGAATGTTAAAGATTTATGTGAATTTTTTTGGATCTTTGTAATATTTCTATAGTCTGTTTTTTATTTATACGTAATTAGTATATAATTTTTATTCGTTAACAAATTTTAATAGTCGAGAGCTCTTAGGTAGGGAATTATTACTTGAACTTTTGAGTTCAGAAATTTGTAATTTTTTTATATTTTCTCTTCTTGTGTTTTCTAAGATAAATATGATTTTAAAGTTAATTAAAACCAGTAAGACTGAACCATATAATTATGAAAGTTTTTATTCATATCATCATTAAACTAAATTTTGACGTTCTTGAAATTAACTAATATTTTGCACTAAATTTATATCGGTCTGATTTCATTTTCTGATTAGTGATTTCAGACAGATTCATTAGATTTATTTGATCTATTTCATCTATTTATTTATTGTTATTAAGCTTTATTATCAGATGGCGCCCTTCTAGTGTATGTTATTGCGTTTTGAAACCTTTATCCATCCCTTAATAATTAGACAACTGCACAACCAATACCTACGACCTGAAATTCAAATTTGTAAGAAAGAGCTAAATCTCAAGCCGGCAACTTTGAGCATTTTATATACAGTAAGTATCGTATTTTGTGTTCTAAACTAGTTTAAGTAATGTGAACTTTTCGTTTGAAAGTTTAAGCTTTGTCTGTTTTATCGAGTAGAAAACCTTTGTTTCACTGTCGCCCAATCGCGGGGCCTTTTTTTATTGTTTATTATAGTGTAAGAAAAACGTTAGTTTCACTGGCGTCCACCCTTTTTCTACTGTTATGATTTTGTACAGAAACTTTTGACGTTATACAGGATGGTAATTGCTTTAGCCTTTGTACCTATTACAAAGTTAGACAAAGCTATTGATGTTCTCGCAAATGCTTTACCTTCAGAGTTCCAACCATTGGTTCCAAGATAATTTTGTATTTCATTTGCTCCAAATTGAGCGTGTTGTTAATTATTTGTAACTTTCTGCTTTGGGTGCTTGCGATGATAGCGCTAATGGTAAATTTGCCGACATCGAATTTTCCGACGGAAAATAGGCAATATCCTGTAAAGGTACCCTTCATTCTATCTGGGAATTTCTATGATGCTTAATAATAATGAATAAGTCTCCTATTGTCCGTGTCACGTTGGGCCTACAGCGAAGGAAAGATAGCCAATGTATTTCTTATGGGAGTTTGTGCTTCGTTGTTGCCACCTATTTCACTGTATGAATCTATAGAAATGTGGATTAAGATTCCAGAAACCTTTGAAAACAGTAACCGAAAAAGTGTAATCGTAACCATACAAAAGGAGAATTTAAAAGAAAGTCTTATTAACATGTATTTGTTATTTTATTAAACATTACTTGGGATTGTAAGCCAAACGCAAAGAAAATGTCACCCCTATAAACTCGGGTCTCTACCGCCGTAATGAGTTTATGGCATATTGTAAATTATAACCGAGCGAGTTTCACATTCAGCTACCTACATTTTTTCGGTGTTTTTGAAAGGTTTTTTTTGTAAGAAATAATAATATGCTTAAAATAGTATATTATTACCCAAGGTTTAGACATACGCTATTATAGCCCTAGCGTTGATTTTAAATCCCGAGGCGCGTAGCGCCGAGGGATTTAAGACGCGTGGGCTATAATTGCGTGTCTAAACCGCGGTTAATATACAATTTTTTCCATTACTAACATGTAAGTTATCCTGATCATTAAATTATTTTAAAAAATGTTGACCGGTTAATTCTTCAGCGAGTAAAGCTGGCAACGTCGCTTGGAGTTTGAGATGTCAAACGTGTAATTGGTTTTAGTCACATCTTCTGTTTTCAACAGTAGAATTCTTGTTTTACGACCGTTATTAAAATACAATTTAACTATTAACAAATCAACATTCTTTTAATTAATACACAGGAAACACACACTACTTCCTCAGGAATTGTAAATAACATAAACTATAACAACTGTACAATTAACTATTATTTTGCTTCTAATTAATAAGCTTTTGTTTTTTCATTATATATACTATTTACTTTCCGATACTAAATATAATATATCTTAAGTTCAAAATAATAAGTTCAAGTAATCATTTATTAAAAATACACCCTTCATACAAAAAATTAGGTTATGTTAGAAATGTAATTTTTATGTGTTATAATATTTATTTTAATAGAAGGCATAGACTTTGACAGGTGGTTTAGCATTGTTTTCATTATTAACCTAGGTCAATAATATATATAATAGAGGTTTCTGGCAAGGGGTTAAGAAAATCAATTTCTGCACTAAACAACTCAAAGAGACACTAGAACATCGTACTCTTAGCCCCTGGGCTTTTATGAATGAGCAACGTTAAAATTTCCTGTATCTTTTTGGCGGTAGAATAAGGAGTTTTCCAGGAATATTACATGCTTACTCATAATCTAGGAAACAGCCAGTTCATTGTTGTCTTAAAGTAGGTAAAATTTTCTCAGAATACCTAATCCTTTTTAAGACGAGAGCTTCAAAGGAGAATTTTAATCTCACATATTCTAAACTACGGAAAAAAATCTTTGTGTGAGTCAAGTTACTGTTAATGTATCTACTGATCTACTCAAAAAATTTCTTTAAATAAAAATTAGTGCAAAAGTCAACGTACAAATTTTTTGGTTGTTTTAACAATATTCTTGAAATTTAATGGTCACATGATGAAAGTTTTACTTGTCCTAAGTATTTCATCTAAAGTTCTGTCTACCTAGAAATAACTCGCTCGGTTATAATTTACAATATGCCATAAACTCATTACGGCGGTAGAGACCCGAGTTTATAGGGGTGACAATGGTGACATTTTCTTTGCGTTTGAGTGTACATGTATCTAAATATTCGATATTTTATTACTTATACTTTTTTGTTTAATTCTTTCGTCTTCAATTTTTTTAAAAATAAAAATAACGACTGGTTTTCTTCTGTATGACCTTTTTAATCTTTTAATTCACAAGTAAATAAAGGAAGTCCCAAACGCAATTTTAACGGTAAAATGATTCATCATGATAAAATCATTCATTTGTTCAACTTGTTTCAAAAGAAACTTGCAAAAATGGCAATTTAGGATTAGCAGCAAATGCAAAGGATTTTAGTAAACAATAAACCCTTTTGGTTTTTTCTACTTTTACTTCGTGGAACTACATAATACATTATTTGTCACCGAATGCATATAAGCAAATTTCTTAATACAGAAACAATTATTTGGTTTCAAATTTTGATAGCTTGTGCGTCTATAGATCTTCGCTTAGTTGTTTGGCTTTGGCTTTTATCGTTTGTACTTATTGTTAACATTGTCGTGTTGTTTGTTGTAACTATTCGTATTGTAGTATTACGTATTTGATCTTAGCATTACATTATCTTTCCAAATCCATCATAAAAAACTAGGGTTTCCATTTAAAAAAATCTTCGTTATCGTCATAACTCGGAAACAAAAGACGATCTACAAATAACGATTGCACTAAAATATGTCTCCTTTAAGATAAAAATCGACGTGTTCGAGGATTTTTCTCAAAAATAGTTAATAGAAGATTTATTTCGATAGTTCCAGACTTTATACGCGCACTATATGAACAGCAAGTTTTGAAATTTTGTTTTACTACCGCTGTCAGAAGAAGTGACTACCTGCAATATAACTTGCTCGAACAATAGGGATTATTATAAAGGTTTATGCAGTTACAACTACAATATTTAGAAAGTGTTTTTAAAAGTCGCTTGCAAGATGTTTGGCAACCTTGTTGTCCATAAAAACACACACTGTAACGTGAGACGACCAATAGACGCAGTAAAGCTGAATAAACATTTTTCCAGTAAGAACAATTATCCGCATCGACTGGTGTCCTTATGGACAACTAATCAAGAAGGTTTATGTTGTTTTCAATAGAGTGGTAGCGCAGTTGCCAAAACTTTTAAAAAGAAAATATAATGATTCTGTAATCTTCACTTGTGATTACTTCACGAAAATAGTGGATTAAATTCTACAGTCGATGATGATATATCATTCGTGTTGGAAAATGCTCGAGCATTTATTTTTGGAGAATATTCCTGGAGCACAAACGAGAATAAACCCTCAAAATGCTGAAAATTCTCGAATGTTCTCAAATTTTCCTTTAATTTGACTGTTGGTAGGTAATATGTTGAAAAATAATGCAATAATAAAGAATTGGAAATATTAAACTCGTTGGGCCATATTTAAATCTCACTATTAAGTTAATATGTTTAATTGCCATGGTGACCAATTCTAATATTTTCCCAACTATTAGAATGAGATAAAGCTATATTTTTCTTGTTGATTTTAATTAGAACTTTAGTTAGAGACACCTTAATTTATGGCATGTGAATATGTCCCATTATGTTTAGATTATAAGGTCAGGTATGCACCTTAACGGCTACCGGATACAACGCTGACCGCGGACACTACGCCGACCCTTAAAATAAATTTTGCTACTGGACACATTGCCGACCGTGGATAATACGGTGACCGCGCAAGGTGTCCATTGCTTGCGATCGACGTAGTGTCTACGGTCGGCAAAGTGTCCAAAATCGCCAGTCGATGTAGGGTCCACGGCCGGTATCCAGTACCCAGCCAGCGCATGCACAAGTAATACATATTAAAAACTTTAAAAACATTTGTCACTATTTGTATAAACAAAATATAACAAATTTAAATAAAAAGTTCATATATAACGAAAACCAAAACAGGTGCTTCCGGGCGGTAACCCAAATTTCTCGTCAATGATGCTTTCAAAGTCATAAATTGTGCAAACTATGCTTATAAAACTGTCTGTCTTTTGAACACCCGACGCCGACAGCAGCTGCGAGTAACACGTGTGCATTTTGCGTGGGCATGCGGTTTAGGTTCTGTTAGTTTCGGTTTTATTCCCGATTTTTAATGTTCTTGTTTATGCTCGTTTGTGCTGTATTATTCTGAAAGTTCTCGCGAATTATTATGAGAACGTTCGCGAACGTGCTTGATTATGCTCTCCAAGAGAACATTCTTTTGATATGGTTTTATCATGCGCGAATGTTCGCGAACGTTCTCATCAGCATTTTCAGAACGTTCTTTCATTTACAACACTATATATCATTAAATATAACTAAATCATTTATCAATTTTCCACCAGAAAGAGCATACTAACTATTATGCGTTTAATATTAATATTTTTTTTAAATTGTAAATTGCGGCATCAACGTCTATGGTTATTAGCCGCATTTGAACATATATTAAAAACTCTTGCGTTCTTGTTTCCTTCTTGTTTTATACAAAGAAATTTCGATTACGGACATTTATAAACATATGATCTAATAAAATAATACATGTGTATATAGACATACTTTTCGGGAAAGGTCTTACGAGGAGGCACAGATAAGTATATTAATTTAATAACAACTTCAAAGAAAAATTTATGACGATAGGAAACAAATGGATAAAGAAGGGATTGCGAGACGAAGACAATAAAATGTTTGTATATATAAAATTGTAAAATTAAGTAATAAATAAATAAATATAGATATGTGTATAAAATAAATAAATAAATAAATATCAGGACTCTGTATCACAAACAAAATATCACAGTAAAAGGAGACTCTTCTATTTGGTTCATTACAAGCTATATCTTGCAATACAAATTTGTTGTTTTTAAGAACATGATTAATTTTTTAATGGACTCGAGATTATTCTCTAGGCATTCTGTTATATTATGCGAGAGTTGGAGATTTGCACGATGGTTTGCGTATTGTGGACAGTCTATGAGCACATGACGTACATCAAGTGTGCCCCCACAGGTGTCACAGACAATCGGTTGCCTACCTGCCAGTAAGTGTATATTGGTTAGGCGCATGTGTCCTATTTTTAACCTGCAGACTACCACCTGTTCTCGTCTTGTTAACTCCGATGGGTATCGCAACTTGCCCACTCTCGGTTTAACCACTTTTAGTTTTGAGTGGTGGTTAGACCACATGTTCTGCCAAAGAGAAACTATTTGTTGCTTAAAATGGCAGGATACGTCAATATGTCGAATTCGAATACCCTGATCCGTCGCATCACTATCTGCAGCCTGACGGGCTGCCTCGTCGGCTTTTTCATTCCCAGCGATGCCTATATGACTAGGTATCCACACGAAAGCAACTTTTTTTCTTATGTTTTCTAGATCCACTTTATAAGATTGACGATGTTCTGTACTAGGGGGTCAGTAGTAAAACTATCCGTTACACCATCTATACAACTTTTGGAGTCTGTCCATATTAATACCTCCGTGTATGCAGACATATCAAAATACCTCAAAGCCTGCCAGATGGCATATAGTTCAGCGCTGTAGATGCTGGAGGCTTTAGGTAATGACCAGGAGTAGGAATTACCCTGAACGTAAATGGCAGATCCTACTCCCAGATTATTAAGCCTTATTTGCGTGCGGAAGAATATACAAAAGATCCATAGTCTAGCTTAGAGAGTATTGTTGCTCGATATATGTTAAGAAACGCTTCTCTATCACTTCCCCAGTGAATATTCGACAGAACTCTCATAACGTTTAGGGATTTTTGACATTTTGCACGTAGACTGACGATATGTTCTTTCCAATTCAGCTAGGAATCAAATGTAAGGCCCAAATACCGGCTCGATTCTGAAAACTGAATTGGAAGGTCGTAAAGAGTAAGGCGTGGATTGCCTTGGCAAGACCGCAGACGACAGAAATGTACGCAGGATGTTTTTTGCGCCGAGAATTTAAAACCTATGCTACTAGCCGCAACAGAGATTTGGTCTACTGCGGTTTGCAGGTCTCTGGATGTCTTCCAATGCCACGGCCGATGTGTATATACACAAGTCATCTACGTACAAAGTCTTTCCTGTAGAATCTCCGACTGCATCTAAAAGTTTATTCATGGCTATTTATTCATTGCCTTTAGGCCATCCTTTCTTTTTTATTTTTGACGACACAAGTTTTATAGTCGGCGATTCAGAATTCGACGATGGGTTCCGGGATAGAGTTGTATTTCGGTTAGGGTCTGGAAAGATGGATAAAGGAGATTTTTGTCCGTTGTGGGTTGGGACATCTGGGTTGTTTCGGTGGATATAACAAAAGGAGGAATGTTTTGGGATATGGATAGGGTTGGGTAAGGTATGATAGCAGGTGGTTTGGGCTGAATAATCTTATAGTTCTCAATTGTAGTTCTGACTGCCTCCACAATCATCTTTTTTATTTCTGGCAACAATTCTGAGACTAAAGGTTGTTGTTTTTGTTGAACTACTCTCGCGTACGAGACCTGTTGAACAGGCGGAGACATCCTCAAATATTCTTGCTTTGCTTTTATATATATTATTATTAAAGTAGCTCAAGCGTTTCAGAGTTTTTATTTTTTGAATGGCAATCTCCTGCTTATATACAGGGCAATTAAATGATCTGGCCGAGTGCTCACCCTCACAATCAAGACATTTTAAGGGAACTTCGCAGGGTCTTCCTTGATACTCCGGCTTGCCGCATACACATACAGGATCTCTTCTGCAATTCATCGAGTATGCCCAAACCTCTGGCAACGAAAGCATGTAAGAGGAGCTGGAATGTAAGCTCGAACAGGTAATGAGTAGAATGCCACTTTAATTCTTTCAGGTAGGTGACTACCCATAAAAGTCAAAAGGTATGATGACGTATTTTGGACCTCACCCTGTCGTCTAACTGTAAGTTGTTTAACATCTACTACTTTCTGGGTTTTTAACTCGCTTTTAATTTCGTCTACCGAACAGTTATTCAAATCTTTGCAGGTAATGATTGCTTTAACAAATAACGCATCGTCTGCTCTTTATCAGTTAGTTCAACTAACAGACCTTCCTTTATCTTCCTAACATTCCTTACTTCACCTACTAAATTCTTCAGCGTGCGAGATATAATGAAAGGACTTACACTCGAAAAATCTCTACCATCTTCTCTTTCAACTACAAGATAGTTTATTTTTGAATAGCTTATACCTACTTTCATACGAGCTGGCTCCACAATCACAGGCGATAAATTGCCTTTTTTTCTCTTAGTCGAAGGACTATTATTGGGGACGTTGTTGGGTTTGTCACCACTAAAACTTGGTTGGGGATTCATAGAGTTTGATGGATCATCAATCAAAAGGGACATCTGAGTAGGAAAGGGGTCGGAAAAGGTTAAAGGGTTGTTTGGAGGATTGGTTGTAGGGATGGAGCCGGGAAGCTCCGATTGCGTAGAAAGGGGCACTTTTGGTACGTTATCTATATTATCGTCGATCACCATAATTATTGTTAATTTGGGTGTAAAATATATGTGTAAGCATTAAGTGTATGGTTTTCATTCCTTTTCATGTTTGACAGCTTGAGGAACCAGCAACAGCCAAAGGATTCCTATGAACCCGACTCTGGTGGCCTTGATGGAGCCCCCCGCATTATACCGCAAGGTTCCCGGTCCAGGCGCCACCTGGCATTACGGCATAAGCGAGGTTTTCGCAAGTTGATAGGGCAGCCAGGTCATGTTGGCTAGACCGACCCGGGCCCCTGTACTACCTTGCAGCCTGGGAGTGCACACCCCGGAACCCAGTTTTATCCGCTGTACCCTCCAGCAGGCGAGCCCAAGTCCCAGACTGCTACTAGTTCCCCACCCTGCCAAATAAGGAAAGAGTGTACGTGTTTGTGACCTGCCCGTATGCAGTGTATATGTATTCAGTGTAGGTGTGTTTGGAATAATTTAGAAAAACTGTGTGTATATGGTTGTGTGTACGGGCAGGTATGTGTGTTGGAACGAGGTGTACTGAGCTGGTACCCTGGGGGCGCTACTCCCCAATGGCTGCCCACTTTCAGCCACCCTGCGGGGTTAATATTTATTGTAGTACATTCTGTTATCGATCAATTAAAAGGATTTCACAGTAATAATAGTAATGTTATATATTATTTTCTTGTTAATCTTTGTTTTTACGAAAACGTGAACAAGCAGTGACTCTCTTAAAAAACGCAATAAATTTTCTTAACTGGGATATACTATTACATGTAACTTCAGGTTTTCTGGAAACACGCAATACAATAAATTGTAAACTACAAGTGAATAAAGAATAAGATAAGAGATAAATTGTATCATACATATATTAAAAGTTGTCAAAGAAGGTAATGATTTTTAAGGGGTCTGTGGAAACTATCACTGAGATGCTTAACATAAATGACGAGTATTTCTGAAGCATACTTCTATTTTGGACGAAAATTGCTCAAACTTTCTAAATAGTTTTTGCCATTTATTCAAACTTCATAAAATTTCCAGTTCGTAAATCTCCAAGGATATTTTTACATACAAACATACGTACTTATATGATACTGATTCGCATGCACATTAATCATCGATTATTATTTAAATTTATTGCAAAAAAGTTGTAATGAGATCAAGAAAGTAATGCAGTGGATCTTAAACTGTGGCTTACAGATCAACTTATTGAGCATTTCTTTTAAATTGTTTTAAACTAGTCTTAACTTTGTATGCATATATTTTTAGATCTAAGCAGTTACAAATATCTGATTTCTTCTATTTTATAAAGATATCTTCGTAAATCATGTCCATGCTATAAATTAATTTGAGAATCACTGAAATCGACTATAATACCTAATGAGCTAAGCTGATTAACATAATTACCGGTGATGTTGTTGATATTGCGTATGTATTGAAACTGCGTAAAGTTTCTTTTCTATTCCTGACGTTGAGCAAATGATCACTATTGATATAGACTTAGACAACGGTAAATAATATTCATCATTCCCTTAGGGACGCAAATAACTTATAGATATCAATTATATGTATAAACCGTTACAAATAAAAACCATGCTTTGGTTGACAAATGTAGGATATTTAATCAAATGTCAAAAAATTACTTTGAAATAGATTTTATTTATGTATTGTAAATGAACCTGATACTTGCCGGTAGCAAAAAAGATATATACACCTCGTGTGATGTCTGCAGTCTCTGGAGGTTTTCCGAACCTCGTCTAGCGGTAGTATAGTATTAAAGTGATTAATATAATATTGTTATTTATTTCACTAGGCAAAATGTAGCAGATTTACTGCATTAGCTAATTTCACAATCGAAGTTATGGATGCAACCAAGGCACTAAATCTATTTAATAAAAATTTAACATTCTCATAACCATAACATGAAATAATTTAAATACATTTTTGCCCTAAAATATTCACGAAGATTGCTTTAAATAACAAACATTATAAAGTTGCTCATAGTAATGAAATTGCTACTTGTTAAGTTATCTCATCTTAATATTAATTTAATAAAAAAAAAACTTTACTTACCAGACAGCTTGTATCAAGTTATAAATAATTAAATAAATTTTAATAATGCTATTGTCTACTTCTTTTTGATTAGCTTCTTTCTCGGTCATTTTGTTCTAACAATCTCGTGTCACCAACTGAAAAGTAAAACCAACAATAGTAACCACACTTCCTCGGTGCGATGTTATTCCTTCAGGGTCAGGAGTTGACAATACTTTATTTACATACGGTGCAAACGTTAATTAGATTATCGGTTTTTGTAGTAAGTAAAGTAATCAACAAGTGCGTAAATCATTTAATTATTCTTGAATTTGGTTTTTATATCAAAATTGTGTCGATGCAGACTATGACGTATTTTATATTATTATCGTCTTATTACTCATTTACTGCAGCGAAAATGTATTTCATCATGTGTAGTTGATATGCAAAAAAGTAATTAACGTTAATTATACAGCAATAAAGTACAATAAATATGTAATATTGTAAACAATTTTTCGAAAGCGTATGAAACATTTCCTTCTACTAATAATCTGTGATATGTGCCACTTAAATTGGAGACTCCTGAAGATCGTAAAATATCTTGAAATTAAAATAGCAGGGAGTAGGGATTACTAAACAAAAATCCATAGATTTCCCCCCTAGGGTCTGCTATTTAATTACCATATTAAAAAATGAATTGCTCTTTTAGTTACAAGAATATGAGGGTTTTGCCAGCTTGATGTCAAGCTAGAAAAATCATATCGCAAACACGTTTTAATTAAAATTAACGTTTAAAATAGCTTAAACATAACAGAAAAACTAATTGTTAATAAATTGTCACATTGAAATATAGAAATAGACATAAAAAGTTAATTTAATAAAAACATTTATTTTTCAACTTAAAAAAAAGAATTTTGTCAGCTTAAAATCGGTTTTGCTGGGGTTCTAATAGAACAATTAAATTGAAAGAAAGGCTACCATATCTTGCGATATAACTGCTACTTAATTACCACATTAGAAGATTAATTGCTAATATAGTAATAGAAGGATAATGCTAATAATACAAAGATAATGCATTACGATTAATCGAAAACATCGCGCATCTATCATAATTCTATTACTATATGAGCAATTAAGTTTCGAATGTAACTGACTAATTAGTTAATTAGGTAATTAATTAGCAATTAAATCGCAAAATATGGTTACCTTTGTTTCAATTTAATTGCTCTATTAGTACTCGAGCAAAATATATTTAAAGGTGTCAAAATCATTTAAATTGAAAATTAAAATTTTTCTATTACTACTACATATATTGGCAATTAATTTTCGAACGTAGTAATCAATTAGGAATTAAATCGCAAGATATGGTAACCTTTGTTTCAATTTAATTGCCCTATTAGAACTCGAACAAAATATATTTAAAGGTGGCAAAGCCCTTTAATTTGAAAATTAAAATTTTTCTATTACTACTATATTAGCAATTAATTTTCGAATGTGGTAATCCATTAGCAATTAAATCGCAAAATATGGTTACCTTTGTTTCAATTTAATTGCTCTATTAGAACTCGAGCAAAATCTATTTAAAGGTGGCAAAACCCTTTAATTTGAAAATTAAAATTTTTCTATTACTACTATATTGGCAATTAATTTTCGAATGTGGTAATCCATTAGCAATTAAATCGCAAAATATGGTTACCTTTGTTTCAATTTAATTGCTCTATTAGAACTCGAGCAAAATCTATTTAAAGGTGGCAAAACCCTTTAATTTGAGAATTAAAATTTTTCTATTACTACTATATTGGCAATTAATTTTCGAATGTGGTAATTCATTAGCAATTAAATCGCAAGCTGTGGTAACCTTCGTTTTCAAAATCGATTTAAAGGTGGCAAAACCCTTTAATTTGAAAATTAAAATTTCTCTATTACTACTATATTGGCAATTAATTTTCGAACGTAGTAATCAATTAGGAATTAAATCGCAACATATGTTAACCTTTGTTTCAATTTAATTGCTGTATTAGAACTCGAGCAAAATATATCTAAAGATGGCAAAACCCTTTAATTTGAAAATTAAAATTTTTCTATTACTACTATATTAACAATTAATTCTCGAACGTAGTAATCAATTAGTAATTAAATCGCAAGATATGGTAACCTTTGTTTCAATTTAATTGCTCTATTAGAACTCGAGCAAAATATATCTAAAGATGGCAAAACCCTTTAATTTGCAAATTAAAATTTTTCTATTACTACTATATTAGCAATTAATTTTCGAATATGGTAATTCATTAGCAATTAAATCGCAAGCTATGGTAACCTTCGTTTTAAAAATCGATTTAAAGGTGGCAAAACCCTTTAATTTGAAAATTAAAATTTTTCTATTACTACTATATTGGCAATTAATTTTCGAATGTGGTAATCCATTAGCAATTAAATCGCAAAATATGGTTACCTTTGTTTCAATTTAATTGCTCTATTAGAACTCGAGCAAAATCTATTTAAAGGTGGCAAAACCCTTTAATTTGAGAATTAAAATTTTTCTATTACTACTATATTGGCAATTAATTTTCGAATGTGGTAATTCATTAGCAATTAAATCGCAAGCTGTGGTAACCTTCGTTTTCAAAATCGATTTAAAGGTGGCAAAACCCTTTAATTTGAAAATTAAAATTTCTCTATTACTACTATATTGGCAATTAATTTTCGAACGTAGTAATCAATTAGGAATTAAATCGCAACATATGTTAACCTTTGTTTCAATTTAATTGCTGTATTAGAACTCGAGCAAAATATATCTAAAGATGGCAAAACCCTTTAATTTGAAAATTAAAATTTTTCTATTACTACTATATTAACAATTAATTCTCGAACGTAGTAATCAATTAGTAATTAAATCGCAAGATATGGTAACCTTTGTTTCAATTTAATTGCTCTATTAGAACTCGAGCAAAATATATCTAAAGATGGCAAAACCCTTTAATTTGCAAATTAAAATTTTTCTATTACTACTATATTAGCAATTAATTTTCGAATATGGTAATTCATTAGCAATTAAATCGCAAGCTATGGTAACCTTCGTTTTAAAAATCGATTTAAAGGTGGCAAAACCCTTTAATTTGAAAATTAAAATTTTTCTATTACTACTATATTGGCAATTAATTTTCGAATGTGGTAATTCATTAGCAATTAAATCGCAAGATATGGTAACCTTTGTTTCAATTTAATTGCTCTATTAGAACTCGGACAAAATATATTTAAAGGTGGCAAAACCCTTTAATTTGAAAATTAAAATTTTTCTATTACTACTATATTGGCAATTAATTTTCGAACGTAGTAATCAATTAGGAATTAAATCGCAGGATACGGTAACCTTTGTTTCAATTTAATTGCTCTATTAGAACTCGAACAAAATATATTTAAAGGTGGCAAAACCCTTTAATTTGAAAATTAAAATTTTTCTATTACTACTATATTAGCAATTAATTTTCGAATGTGTTAATTCATTAGCAATTAAATCGCAAGATATGGTAACCTGTGTCTCAATTTAATTTCTCTATTAGAACTCGAACAAAATATATTTAAAGGTGGCAAAACCCTTTAATTTGAAAATTAAAATTTTTCTATTACTACTATATTAGCAATTAATTTTCGAACGTAGTAATCAATTAGGAATTAAATCGCAAGATATGGTAACCTTTGTTTCAATTTAATTGCTCTATTAGAACTCGAGCAAAATATATCTAAAGATGGCAAAACCATTTAATTTGAAAATTAAAATTTTTCTATTACTACTATATTGGCAATTAATTTTCGAATGTGGTAATTCATTAGCAATTAAATCGCAAAATATGGTAACCTTTGTCTCAATTTAATTGCTTTATTAGAACTCGAGCAAAATATATTTAAAGATGGCAAAACCCTTTAATTTGAAAATTAAGATTTTTCTATTACTACTATATTAGCAGTTAATTTTCGAATGTGGTAATTCATTAGCAATTAAATCGCAAGATATGGTAACCTTTGTTTCAATTTAATTGCTCTATTAGAACTCGGACAAAATATATTTAAAGGTGGCAAACCCTTTAATTTGAAAATTAAAATTTTTCTATTACTACTATATTGGCAATTAATTTTCGAATGTGGTAATTCATTAGCAATTAAATCGCAAAATATGGTAACCTTTGTCTCAATTTAATTGCTTTATTAGAACTCGAGCAAAATCTATTTAAAGATGGCAAAACCCTTTAATTTGAAAATTAAGATTTTTCTATTACTACTATATTAGCAATTAATTTTCGAATGTGGTAATTCATTAGCAATTAAATCGCAAGATATGGTAACCTTTGTTTCAATTTAATTGCTCTATTAGAACTCGGACAAAATATATTTAAAGGTGGCAAACCCTTTAATTTGAAAATTAAGATTTTTCTATTACTACTATATTAGCAATTAATTTTCGAATGTGGTAATTCATTAGCAATTAAATCGCAAGATATGGTAACCTTTGTTTCAATTTAATTGCTCTATTAGAACTCGGACAAAATATATTTAAAGGTGGCAAACCCTTTAATTTGAAAATTAAAATTTTTCTATTACTACTATATTGGCAATTAATTTTCGAATGTGGTAATTCATTAGCAATTAAATCGCAAAATATGGTAACCTTTGTCTCAATTTAATTGCTTTATTAGAACTCGAGCAAAATCTATTTAAAGATGTCAAAACCCTTTAATTTGAAAATTAAGATTTTTCTATTACTACTATATTAGCAATTAATTTTCGAATGTGGTAATTCATTAGCAATTAAATCGCAAGATATGGTAACCTTTGTTTCAATTTAATTGCTCTATTAGAACTCGGACAAAATATATTTAAAGGTGGCAAACCCTTTAATTTGAAAATTAAAATTTTTCTATTACTACTATATTGGCAATTAATTTTCGAATGTGGTAATTCATTAGCAATTAAATCGCAAGCTATGGTAACCTTCGTTTTAAAAATCGATTTAAAGGTGGCAAAACCCTTTAATTTGAAAATTAAAATTTTTCTATTACTACTATATTGGCAATTAATTTTCGAATGTGGTAATTCATTAGCAATTAAATCGCAAAATATGGTAACCTTTGTCTCAATTTAATTGCTTTATTAGAACTCGAGCAAAATCTATTTAAAGATGGCAAAACCCTTTAATTTGAAAATTAAGATTTTTCTATTACTACTATATTAGCAATTAATTTTCGAATGTGGTAATTCATTAGCAATTAAATCGCAAGATATGGTAACCTTTGTTTCAATTTAATTGCTCTATTAGAACTCGGACAAAATATATTTAAAGGTGGCAAAACCCTTTAATTTGAAAATTAAGATTTTTCTATTACTACTATATTAGCAATTAATTTTCGAATGTGGTAATTCATTAGCAATTAAATCGCAAGATATGGTAACCTTTGTTTTAATTTAATTGCTCTATTAGAACTCGGACAAAATATATTTAAAGGTGGCAAAACCCTTTAATTTGAAAATTAAAATTTTTCTATTACTACTATATTAGCAATTAATTTTCGAACTTAGTAATCAATTAGGAATTAAATCGCAAAATATGGTAACCTTTGTTTCAATTTAATTGCTCTATTAGAACTCGAGCAAAATATATCTAAAGATGGCAAAACCCTTTAATTTGAAAATTAAAATTTTTCTATTGCTACTATATTAGCCATTAATTTTCGAGATTACATTTTTAAATTTTTTCTGTTACAATCTGATTTATTTATTGCATTTTAACTGCAAAATTAATTATTTAGCGTTTAACCAAAAGAAATTCTATGTTTATAAAATATGTATCAGCATATATTTAATACCTACAATCGCAAACGTAAATATAAACGTAAAGTCCTGTATAGACAGACGGTGACGCAACGGGAGCGTAGATATATATTGTCCCGACTAGTATGCGCGATAATAACTATAACAATAATTAATAAAAATATTTAATAGGTATTTCTTTAAGAACAACAACGAGAAATATTCAAGTGCATAATTTGTAAGGGGCAGAATAGGAAAACTTTCAACCGTGACATCAACGAAAAACCATATCATACGTAAACATAAGGATGAATTTGAAAAACAGTTTGATGAGTTTGATCAGGATAATAAGGGCTATCTTTCTGACTTTTTTAGTGTTGAGTTTTTTTATGATTTTTATAATCGTAATTTGAGTATATTGTATTTCAAAGGTCTGAAATTTGAAATAAAAACGCAAGTACGCAAGAGAAATAGATTGCTCCCGGAAAATGCCGAAACCTACTTTTTATCCACCACAATCTTCCTAAATTAAATTTTAAATGCTTTAATGTTTTTGACATCAAATTTTTTATAATCCGATACTGTTCATTTTTTAACTAAATTTATTTAGTTATATGTATTATTTATTATTTTAAGTTATTTTTTTAAAGCAAAATGCGTAGTAGGAAACGCATTTTTCTCATCAATGTTTTCATTTTGTGACATAATTTTGTATTCAATAAAATTAATCAAAATTCCAATTTCTATTTTGCTTCGGCCGAATATAAGGCGCTTTGGCATATTTTAACGGCCGTATATTCGGTATTCGGTCATTCGGCCAAAAGCAGCTTCGATGCATCACTAATGAGTAATGATAATGTTTAAACACATGGGCGCACACAGAAAGTTTTGTTGGGAGGAGGGGGTGTGAAAAATTTGTGTATGTGTTACATACAAATTTAATAAACGATATTTTGATATTATGCTTCTTCACTAAAAAACAGATGTAAAAAATATACTTTCAATGCGGTCGCAGAAAAAATTGCTATGGAGGTATCGATATTGATAAGTATTTTTTATACTACCACAGTTGACAAATTTGACCATACCTTTGGCATCTCCATTACTTAAGCTATGTGAAAAGGTTATATTTTATTTATTAGAAGGCTTAAGACGAGGAGCAAACCGCTTTAACAATATGGTGTATTCCGTAATCAGCAATATTTAAAAATCCAACAATATCTTGAACATTTTGGACAATATCTCACAATCTTCCTTTATTCTCAAAAATACTGACAATCCCACAATATTATACAATATTGCATAAATATCGTAGAGTTGTAACAATCTTAACAACATTATAGAAGAGTTAACAGTATTATACAAAGTGTACACAAAGTATTAGCAATGTTTTACTATATTGACAATCTTGGCTATATCAACGATGTTTAATAATCCAACAATACTTTGAACAGTTTGCACACTATCTCACAATCTTCCTCCATTTTCAACAATATTGACAAGCCCACAATATTTTGTGACAATCCCTGAATATTATACAATATTGTAACAACATTGTGGAGTTTAAAAGCAGCAATACTGCTTTCCAGATTGTTACAATCTTACAACATTATAGAAGACTTAACAATCTACAATTTGATAACTACTTCTATTAACAAAACACTTGTTTACTTTACTTTGTTGTTATAATATTGTGTAAAACAAATTCCATAATAAATTTAGGTTTAATAGATTTTAATTTTTTGGATTTTGAGATCGCTATTGACCAATAGTGATGTTTACTTACAATATTAAGTATTTGTATTAAGTTTTATAGGGCGTACTTTCTCTAAGTTTGAAGTTTCCTGTAGCACCAACGGTTTATCCGTGTAGTACATAATTGTTTGCCAAGTAAGGCTTATCAAACCTTTAGTCATCAGTCAAATTGTTTGTTAATTGACTTTGTTCGGTAAAAAACACAATTATTTTAAATACTTACTTTAATTACTGAGTAAATTGACCCTGTACTAGGTACAGTACGCAGTAAATGAATAATAAAGCTAATGAGAGACTGGATATATGTCCTTCGACTATCAACACCCAAGAACACGAGTAATACACGTTGGCGAAATTGTTGTTCATATTCCCAACTACGTAATTGTGATAGTAAAAGTTACGATTGTAGTAACTAGGAATATTGCCCCGCTCATGTTAAACAATTTTAATAAATCATTTGGGCATGGGTAATGGTACAGCAAAAAGAGTCTTTCGTTTTTATCTCTTGGACGAAGGACATAAACGGGACATTTCAGTTTCTTTCTGACCAAAATTGATAAAATATAAAAAAAATACATTTACAACTAAATCAACAGTAATAAGGCTATGCTTGTACGTAGTACACTGCAATCGCCTAATAAGTTCGCAAATCTATAATAAAAATGCGGGAAAACTCGAAAGTTGAGAGTGATAATTGCTAAAAATAGTAAAATCGCTTTTTAGTACTTTTGCAGACATTATCTGGTTTTAGTAGGGATACTTTCGTAGAGGGCGACGATATCGGTTTAAAAAGGTTTTCTTTAGTTCCAACTGCAGTATGAACCAACAAGCAATTAATCGCAATCACCTACAGACGGAAAACGGCTTGTCTTTGACTAAGTTAGTTCAGGATTGACAACTACTGTTTAATCGATGACGTTGTTTGTAAATCCACAGAGACGACGATTAATTACTTTTTGGCATTACTCGATTTAGTGCATCAAAAGATATTGTTTATTAATTTTTTTTAATCTTTTAATACCACATCTAATACATCACTTTTCAAATAATTCATCTTTTGTCAAGCCGCAAGGCAGGGCGACTATAACTCTCTTTCGGTCTAGGACATTTGGGCGCGGCCGTTTCGGCGCGAGGACAGTTTGTCGCTGGACAGTTCGGTGCAAGGTCAGTTCGGCGCAGGCACACTTAGGCGCAAGCACACTTCGACTAAAAGCAGTTCGGAGCATGTACATTTTTCCGCGGCAAATTAGGGTAAAACTTTCGGAGATCTTTAAATAAAGTGTCGAAATTGCCGAAGTGTCCCTGCGCCTAAGTGCTCCGCGCCAAAGTGTCCCTTCGCCGAAGTGTCCTCGCGCCAAAGTGTCCCGCAGCGAAACGGCCGCGCCCAAATGTCCAACTCCGCTCTCTTTTATGACTGATCCGATTCCGGGCTCCCATCCTTTAGTTTGTGAATGGGTGGCTGAAGATCAAGGCTGGACTTTACTACGGGGAAACTAGGTATATATTTACAACAAGTGTATGACATAAAAATGTTTATCCAACACCTCTTTATTATGACGTTATAAAAATGATGTTTTTGATTGAATTATGGGGTCTATAAAACACAAGTGGTTTTATGAATCAATAATAAAACTGTTTTTATATAATTCAACAGTTTACAGAAAATAGAACAATTTATTGAACATCAAAAAATACAATACATAAAATTACAATTATAAGAAACAGGAATCTCAGATGAAATCATTTGTTGAGATTTACGTTAACATTTATATTAAAAGATATAACTTTATTTGCTTCATTTTTTGTCACTTCAATGTTGTTTCCACATTCATTCGATTTTTGCTTCTCAGTATTCACAATAACATTGCCTTCTGTTTCCGAATTTCCACCCAGTATCTTCTTAGCAATGTCTATTTTGCTCGAAATTGACTCTTCGACATACGCTTGTGCCACGGTTGTCGACTTCCATCGGCCATGACGTTGGACCATACCAAGATCGGCTCCAGCGTTGGACAATAAACTCGCTGATGTGCGTCTCATGCTGTGTCCTGTGTAAGACTCTGATTCTGGTAATTTCAAAAAATCAGCTAGTACTGATGGTATTTTGGATAGACTATTTATTCCCACTGGCTGTACTGTGCATTTCTCATTTCTATAGCACAAAAACAACCTGTTGTGAGAAATATTCTTAGGTCGGAGAGACATATATTTTCTACAAATATCCAGCACATTAACTGCAAATCCTTCTTCCATAATCGTAAAGCTACGTGAAACATATGTTTTTGTATCTGGTACATATACCAACATATAGGATCCTTTATCTTCTACGTTATCGATTGACATGTTCAATAATTCACAACATCGACACCCACCTGACACACCAAAAATTAGTGCGACCTGTAATGTAAAAAAATTAGATTTCATTCTCTAATAACAAAATCGACCTACCTTCAACATCAAATATTTTTTATTGGGTGCTTCTGCTAGATACTGTTGAATATGCTCTCTTTCAAGAACTTTTGATTTCTTGCACTTGTAATTTTTTGTTACGTTCTTCAAAAAAGCGATTAACTTGCCATATTGTGAAATATCTGTATTTTCGTGAAGCTTTAATGTCGATCTTAACATGCTGTATTTCGTCCGCATTGAAGAGGCCGCGAATCTTTTTTTGGCGTTGAAGAAGTAACCCAACAGCACGTCTTCGCTTACCCCACAAACATCGTTTTCCTGTTTCCAGTTATTGAAATCACTCAATTCTTTGTAATAAGCGTCCCTGGATTTCTTGGGTAGCAAACTCGATGTGACTTCTTCAACATCTTTCGCAATTTTTTCAGGAAGAGAACTATTTCTTTTCATTTCCAACAATGTTACAAGCGCCGAAACAGTTTGTTTGCAAAATTTTTCTCAAATAATAAATTTGTTGTCAACAACAACATGGCAACCAAATCATAGACTACTACTAATCTTTGTAGATATAAAATTTTTGGGTTTTGATGATTTTTTAAGAACTCTTACATAGAGAGGTGTTGGATAAAACTATGTATTGTACTCGTGTCTTAATAGCAAATAAGTCACTCAAGAAAAATTAGGCCACTCGAGCAAGCTCTCGTGGCTAAACATTTCTTTCGTGACTTATTTGCCTTATAAGACACTTGTATAATAAATAGCTATTTGTAAATGTTTAAGAGACTATTTATTGCAAAATTGTTTTTATACCATTACAGAATACTTAAATAGTGGTTAAATTATTAATTTGTTAAATTGCTAATTGCTAATTTGACTGTTCACATCTTTGTAAGACTATAGTATCTTCGTAGAAAAAATTAACCCTGAAACCTCATCTTTTCCTGGGAAAGAGTCACCCTAAAAAGTGAGAATTTTGCAGAAAAGGTGTTAAACTTCAGGCTTAAATTGCACCCATAAAGAAGCATGTTACAAAACTTATGTTTAGAACAAGAAATGTAGCTCGGAGTGTGAACAATACAACGGTTTTTACCACACGTCTCTACGACCATCCGTTCTTGAGATATCGAGATTTTCGTTTCAATAGAAAACTGCAAGAAACGTCGTGCATCACGAAACAAATATGGCTGCCATATTTAAACCAAAAGTAACAAAATAAATTAATAGCGGTTTCGAACTACCAATACATGGGTGTGATAACACACAAAAAATTATCCTGTTCTGAGATGGTCGAGCAACCAGTACTGGACTTCTTGGAATTTTTTTAGGTTATTCGAGTTTCGCCGCATTTTCCGATCTGAGCGTCAATTTCTAATTTATAAAGGTTTTAGTATTTTATATTTACAAGATTTTAAAAAAAGAATCATGAAAGTCCGAGTAGCTTTAACCGGTTCCGAGATAACGCACTTTTTTGCCTAACACTCCTCCACTATATGGCGTATATTCGAAACAGTCGTCTTATGGAGTTTATTAGTTAAAACGGCTGAAAAAAATAGTATGTTTAATTCATACAAAAAATGGTTTTTTTTTGCTAACAACTTTCTTATTCGTTCCAAAAACATTAATTTTTTGTACTAATTAAACAAATAACTATTGACGAATAGACCATATACTTACTATTTTTCTGTACTACACTCCATCATTGCGTCAATAAAAATAAAATGACTGTTATTCATTGTTAATATACTGTCATTCATATTGAGTAGGTTACATAAAACGCAGCTAATAATAATCAAACGTAAACACAAGGCACTATTAAATTGAAACAGAGCTTTAATCGTTGGTTTTTGCTTATAAGGGAAACTGATAAAGTATGTAGTAGCGGAATCATAGTTTCGCGGTGGTTCTGTTCCGCAATATGGCAATGCAAGTTTAAGGATTACAAAGAGATGCCACTAATGTTTTCTCTCGTATTTAATGTTAATTAGTTTCTGGTATAAATATTCTTCTTTCAACAGTTAAATCATTTACTCTCTCCTAAACTGCAAGAAAGAGTGAGAGTACACATATCAAATTTTTGGAATCCAGCATCGTGCTACGCATGTACTAAATTGCTGGATGTGTAAATTCGTAATAACAGACTAGCGTCTAGCCCCCGAGCAGTGATGCCAGACCTACTGTTTTAGCAGGAGATCTACTGTTTTTACCCTCGATCTACTGTTCTACTGTTTTCACTCCGAAATCTACTGTTAAAGTTATTGAGTACAAAATTAATAAATTGTTGTGTACTATGTTTTTAACATTATTCTTAATTTACTGTCCTTGCTGCATTCCCCTGCAAATGTTGAGCGAATATTCTCGCAAAAGAATTTCCTAAAAACCAATCAACGTAATAGGCTTTCTACTGCTAGTATTGTAGGGTTGCTCCATAGTAATAGTATTTAACATTACTAGCATGGTAAAAGGGTTTTTACTGGCGAATGGAGGATATAACTGACGAGTGGAAGACGGAGTCAGTTACCTCCTTGAGCCAGTAAAACTCGTTACCAGCGTATAGTAATAAGAAGTACGGACAGTTGCTACCGGCGTCTTTGATGTTCATGTACCCAATTTCAATGGCCTTCAAAGGCTTTGGCGTGTAGGTTCAGCTAGCAGTAAAAGATGTCGCTGTAACTTTTTTCTCGCTACTTTTTTCTATCAATTTAGTTTTCAGCAAATTTAAATTTTCAGCACGTAGAATGTTTTTTTCGCGATTTATAATTTTTAAATAATTAAATTAATTAAATACTTTTTTATAATTTGTCATTATTTAAAGCTAAAAGTAAAATTTTGCTCTGCTTTTACGAATGATTACAGCGACATCTTTTACTGCTAGCTGAACCTACACGCCAAAGCGTTTGAAGGCTATTGAAATTGGGTACATGAAAAACGAATAACTGTCCGTACTTCTTATTACTATACGCTGTCGTTACCTTGCGTGTATTGTTGAATGTTTTATTTGTTCCACACTTGTAAATTATCTGTGCCATCTACTTCTACAGAGCATATATATAGTGCAAATACAAGTAGTAATGACTTAAAATCGTTCGAAAATTTCAGCATTAGTGGAAATAACGGCTGTACTATGATATTTAATGTATACGATAGTAATAAGATGCAATAATTCTCATATGTTAGTAACAATTAAATTACTGCTAAAGAGTTTGGCTTTCATTTCAAATTATATAATAGAAAATCTGAGGACGCGTGTAATAGTAGATTACTTACCGAGGCGGGAAGTAGAACATTACGCGGAGAGCAATGTTGCTGCCCGAGGCGCGAAGCGCCAAGGGCTGCAATTGCTCGACGCGTAATGTCTTCCCGCCGAGGTATGTATACTATTTTATTCACAATCGTACATAATTATGTTCTTACATTGATACCTTATACTTGATATATATATATAGGACACAACACCAGCGTTTTTATTCAGGTGGCGATAAAATGACAATTGCTGCAACAATTGTCAAAGTAAATTCGTGTCACTACTAAATCAAATTTAATTACATTGCTCCTAATTGCAATTTACACGATTTAAAATGTCTGATAGTAAAACTGATGTAAGTTGCACACCACCGAAATTGCGAGAAGTTGCTAAAACAGTGACTGACTGTTTGTTACCTGCTAAAAGTAAAGATAGATACGAAAACTTCTGCCATCTGTTGAGAATATTTAGAACGAGCAAAAGGTAAGTAAAGGTAATGGATATTACTAACCAAGAGAACTCATTACTAACCAAGAGAACTTATTATTGACTCTGATGTATAATAAACTACTTTCTAACTTTTTAAACGTCAGTAATGAACACATTATGTATCGATTGTGAATAAAATTTATTACATGCTAGCCAGTTATTTTTTTACACCCGTGCTCCAGTTATTAGACATTTTCAAGGGGAATACAGTGACTTGATAAATTGATGTTTACAAATTAGGAACAAATAAAAGTTATTTGCACTTAAAAGATGAGTTATGTTATTCTTTTGATTCTAAATCTAAAGAGTTGATTAAGCTACATAACTCGCAAATGTATAAACAAATATCAGAACTAACTGACTCAGAATCAGAATAAATTTTAATTTTATTTTAGACTTGATTATGTGGATTTTTTATTTGTGTTTTAGTGTCAGAGTTTAATTTTATTTTTATAGCTATGTGTTTTGTGAACTATATATTTCAATTTTTTTAATTTGTCTTATATGTTGTATATTTTATATAAAAAATACATTAATTAAAAATCTACTGTTCAGATGGGCATATCTACTGTTCATTTTTATCCTATCCTACTGTTGACAGAAATATCCATCTGGCATCACTGCCCCCGAGTATCACTCACACATCCTGGGCGTTTTGTGCAGTTGTCCGACTCTTCAATCTGATAGATTACGTGCAAATGAATATTAAATAATATTATTATTAATTGCAGTTCTGTTTAGGAGTAGGTACATACTTATCTTTTTTTAATAATGATTGTATATAGATTGTACACCTTAAAAAATACAAACGGACAAATATTAATTAATATTAAATTAACGGGTTTTCAAGGTAAAGTTGTAGCCACTACCTTTCTGTTTTAATAAAAAAAACTTTTAGTATACTTTAAAGTAAAGTAAATTATAATGAATAAAAGAGAATTTTTATTACTGCATGCTTTTACAGTAAGAAAATCGCATTCATCTATATACATTATATACGTTTTATTATAAGATTTGGATCTAATAATTTCTAAAGCCACATGTGTAGATATCCAAAACATCGCCCTGCAATTAACACTTAATAAAAATGATACCTAGCGAAGGCGATTTTCCCACTGTAAAAAGATTCAGTATTAAAAATTAAAAGTTTTTTATTCGTTATTCCATTTTCTAATAAATATTTAAAATTTGCTAAAGTTTTTTTTATTAAAACCAAAAGGTAATGACTATGATTTTGCTTGAAAACATGTTAATTTGGATTTGGCCGTTTGTTTTTTTAACTCGTACAATCTACATACAATCATTAATTAGAAAAAAAGGTAAGTATGTACCTACTCCTAAACAGAACTGTTGTAATTAATAATATATTTAATATTCATTTGCACCTAATCTATCGGATTGAAGAGTCGGACAACTGCACAAAACGCATGCATTAAGTCCAGGATGTGTGAGTGATACTCGGGGGCTACTAGTTAATAACAGCATTTTGTATCAGAATGAATGCTAGGGGTTTTATAGTGAATATACTACTTCAAACCATATATTTACTGCGCCATTCAATTCTTTTGAAGATTCATTTAACACTATTCAATATTTGTTATCAAAGTTAAGTTTATTTTTTATTATCAAAGATTAATACATATATTTTATTTAATTCTTGAATTAAAAGTAATTCAAACCTATACTGGTTTTCAAATACCTTAACAAGTTTTTGTATTAAGGTTTTACACTCCTTGTTAAAAATTTCAATTTGGTGTAAAGTTGCCTGCTTTTCAATTGTATTTATAAAGAGAATAACTGAACTGTAGACAGAGAGGGTTAAACATTTGGTAAGCATTACGTTAAGTAGCCGTTTACCTCACCTAAAGGTTCCACTTTCTAAGAAATCTTATGCCAGCAAAAGCTTGGTGATTTATAGTCGGACCCTTTAATGTGCCCAGATCTTACTGCAATAGGTAATTTAAACATTTGTAAACTTGGCGGAAAGATTAAGAAGGTGCTACTCTGCTACTATTGTTAACCATGGCGTTTTACCTGATATCTAGAATTAAGCAAGAGGACTAAACAGGATTTATTTCGTAAAATCCCGATGGTCAAACAATTACTATTAAAGGTTTAAATCAATTTCTTAGAAATGTGAGAAGAAACTAGCTTTTAAAAATTTACGACTAGAGAAATTCTGAAAGACCGTATTATATCTATATTTACTGCTTTGAACCTTTGCAAATTTGAGATAATATCATTTTTCGGTATCCCCTAATTGTTGGTTTTGTTATAAATATTTTTAAATTCCTTAAATTTCGTTATTTTTGTATTTATCAGTTTACTTTAGAATAATGTCGTATTTAGTAGATTAATGTAATTTAGGATACATTCCACGCCGATTCGACCAAAGTTGGCGCACTACCCTCATAGACTTTTTTTTTATATTTTGCTCATGTAATACCCTTACCAAGCCTTATATAAAGCTCAAATATTACTGCCCATAAATACATCGTTCGCGAGATATAGCGGTTTATTTTTTTCAGTTTTAAACGTACATCGCGATATTCAAATGCCATTTACTCGGCTTTCGTATTAGTTAGGAAAGTCGGGTTTTTGCATTTGCAAGAGAATGAAATGGACTATTTACGGTAATTTTTGTTTGTTTTTCCGACATTTGTAACATAGTATATTATCTGAGTTTTTAACAAATTTTGACTTTTCTCAAAATCGGTTCCATTAATTTTTCCAAAAAAAATCAGAAGGCATGATATGTCCTTATCATTGTAATAAAATTTCAACTTGGTATCTTAATGGAATCGGAAGTTGAGACATTTTTTCTATAGTCGTGCGTATACACTGTGCACACTGCAACAAGAATTATTATCCGAAGTCTACGGGACGCGGTTGCGAGCAAACCAATTGTAGGTACATGTACATATATTATATGATTCAAACTCGACTATTCAAACACGAAACAATAATTTGAAAATGAATAAGTTTTCCATACAACTTTTTCCGACACCAACAGGAAGAATAGAATGGAACTTTAGAGTTTCAGGAAGTCTTCTGGAGCGGATAAATCGCTGGTTCAAAAATCCTTCATGTGCTTTAAATTCAATTATAATTTTTAGCAAAATCACAAATCGCCGAAACTTATTTCAATTTCTAGTATCCAAAGTTCAATGTTGGTAAAGTTTGATATCTGCAGCTATTTGTGTTACCTTATTTTTTAGAAAAAGCATAGTATATCAGCTGACGAGTTTGTTCGTTGTCGTTCGTAATGCTGTACCAAAAAATTATATTTAGGATACTACTAATTCTTCGGCTAAATTCATTAAATAGTATTTACGTTTCCTTATTGTAAAAACGACAAACTGAAATGACAAATAGGGATTATCTTGTTATTGTCCAAAAAGTTAAGTAAAGGTAAACCGACTACCTGCTACTTCTATTGTTCCATATACCTATTCACTGTTCATATTTCCTACTTTCAAATAACAGTATGATGAAGTGTTGGTTGCCTATACTTTAATTAATACATCTCATTTATTCGCGAAGCTATCGATGAGGGAAAAATTTCGAAACGATACAGTGTTAAGAGCATTAAGAGCGCTATCTACGCGCCGTATCAGCAAATTACCTATCACATCGTTAAAAATTGAGATAGAAAGATGCGATTTTTAACAAAATGTTTTAAAAAATTTTCTTTATGTGGCAAAATATCTAAAGAAAATTTTTATTAAATTTTTGATTTTTATTTTGCTTATTTTTAAATATTTTTGACTTGATGACATTTTGCCACATGAAGGTATTCATTTTATAATTTTCGAGCGAAAAATTTTGATCAGAAACCTTTTAACAATTAAATAGCAAGTAATTCCCATAAATTTCTTAAGCGCTCAATAAAGTGGCGCCATCCTGTTATATTTTGAAACTAAACTCGGGTTAATTTTATGTGGCAACACTGGACATGAAGATTTGGCGTTGGCAGCTTAAGCGATAATTTAAATGTGGTTAGTTGCAGGATCACCTTTCATTAGTTAATTCATAACAGTTATATAAATGTAATATCAAACAATAACTGCAGTTTAAAGATTTTATTTAAAAACACCTAAGTATTTTGTTCCTGCTTTTACTTGCAATCATAATCTTTTTTAATTTAGACGCAAAAAACTCCTTTTTAGCCATAATTTTACGATCTCGGTACTTGAGCATAATATACGAATTAACTACTATTAACAGCAAATGAAAACATTTATTAAACGTAAAGCGAGAGTAAATTAATAGGGTCGAATAAAAGTATTTAGTCTCGTCTCCACGAAATATATTTAAAACAATAAATTTTAGAGTTGACTGCAGTTTCGGCTTACTTAAGATGAAGTCATTCCCAAAACATTTTAAAACCAAAATATTTATTAGGAACAAGAAACATTTTTTGAACAAACTATGTTTTGTTATTAGCAAGTTGTAGAAGACTTGCACTTCTCATGAATTTTCTTTAATTATAAAAATCATGAAAAAAAACTTTAAAAAGAGAAAGAAATACAAGATATCAGATTATTCTATTTCCTGATCATGTAGTAGTTTTAATTTTCTTTATATATTTAAACATGAATTGTTTAAAAAAATGTTTCTTCTTCCTAATAATACATATTTTTGCAGTCAACTTTAAAATTTATTATGTTTTAAATTATTTCGCGGAGAAGTTAAAAGCTTTTATTCAACCCTATTTATTAACATTCAACTCCATTAAAAGAAAACGATGGACACTTTCGAAGATTTAATAAAGCGATAAATTATAAGCCACTACCCACAAGGTGCAATGGATATTAGTTTATTTAAAAACTATAATTTTTCTACTCCTGGTGCCATCGTATAAGCAATTTACCTATAACATGGTTATAAATTGAGATAGAAACATGCGGTTTTCAACAAAATCTTTTAAAAAATGTTGTCTATGTCGCAGAATATCTAATACTTTTCTAAAATAATTTCTCGATTTTTATTTTCGATATTTTTAAGTATTTTTGACCAAAACATTTTACTGCAAGGAGGTATTATTTTACAAGTTTTAAATCTAAAAACCTGTCCATAAAACGATTAGCAATTAATAGTTATTTATGTATTAAGGGCATAAAGAAGCTTTTATGGCCAGAAGCGTTATTTCTAGCCCGAGGCGTTAAGGTAACTACCCACAGCATCGGATCCGCAGGCGGATGTCATACGATTGGACGGTTTGAGTCGATTTGACTCAAACTGACCAATCGTATGACATCCGCTGCTGTGAGTACTTACCTTTAGCCGAGGGCTAGGAAAAGGCTGTAGGGTCATAAAAGCAAGTTATGCCCTCTATACCTACACTATTTTATGCACAGATTAGGTTTTTATCTCAAATCTATTGTTGTGTAAAAAATATAATTAAATCAGTACGTAGGTACATCAAACCGCTGTGCGTATACTTACGTGCTTATACGAAGTACGTTACTATAGTTACTATTCCAAAATTTTTAATTTCAGTTTATTTTCATTGGTGATAAGTTTACAAATTATATTAAGAACCAATCAAGTTCTACAACAAACAGCTCTGACATGTAATTGACGTTTCTTTATTGACCGTCGGACCATAAAGATGCCCTTGGGCCATAAAGAGACGGTTATGTTTAGATGAGTCTAGCAATATTAGGCTAATTATAATGTATCTGTGCATAATAGTTATTTACGATACGAGTGCGGGAACACAATGTTCCCGCGTGAACGCAGTTTTGAAGCACGAGCGACCGAAGGGAGCGAGGGCCTTCATATGCGTGAACGCGGGAACATTGTTCACGCAAGAGAATTGTACAATACTTTTTGAAACGAACGTAGTCATTGTTATAAATGTCAAATAAAATTTTTATCTGATTTCACAACTTTTATTTAAAAAAATAAACCAAAGCAAGTCATGACTGCAATTGACAAATGCGACAGATTGTTTTTCGGCAGAAATTTTGCAGTAAAAAAGGTATTTAAATTTTGCAAGGGTTGGCAGTTGGCACCACTGAGTGTTTCCCGGTTTACTTAACCGGGAAACAAGTGTTCCCGGTTGACTAGACAGTGCGTCGAACACTGCTTTCTAGATAGTGAGTTCAAAATAGTTATTTATGTATTAAGGGCATAAAGAAGCTTTTATGTCCAGAAGCGTTATTTCTAGCCCGAGGCGTCAGCCGAGGGATAGGAAAAGGCTGTAGCGCCATAAAAGCAAGTTATGCCCGAAATGCATACACTATTTTATGCACAGATTGTTTTTATCTCAAATCTATTATTGTGTAAAAAATATAATTAAATGAGTACGTAGGTTACATCAAGCCGCTGTACGTATACTTATATGCATATATACGAAGTACGTTACTATAGTTACTATCTAAAATACTTAATTTCAGCTTAGTTTCATTGGTGATAAGTTTACAAATTATATTAAGAACCAATCAAGTTCTACAAATACAGCTCTGACATTTAATTGACGTTTCATTATTGCCCGTCGGATCATAAAGAGGCCCTTGGGGCATAAAGAGACAGTTATGTTTAGATAGATCTATCAATAATAGTCTAATTATAATGCATCTGTGCATAAACATATTAATTTCCCTTATATACTGATTATATGGAATCTATGATTTTGCTATGCTAATATATTAGTTTATGTTCTTCTATTCTGGTAGAACATAACATGAAGATTTTTTGAGAAGTTGAAGTGTTTCTCTTGAGACTTACTTTTATATAGGGTGTCTCTAAAAGGTCTGTACAAAATTCTAAGACATATTCCTGAGACCAAACTAGGACGATTTAACCAAACTTACCTCTATCCAAAAGTGCTTCGTTAATGCGCTATCGAATGTCAAAGATCTTGAAAAAATTTATATTTTTCTACATAACAAAATATTGCTTTTGCGCAAGATGAGAGTATGTACTGAAAAACTAGTTTTTTGACAACATTTTTTTAATAGTGGGTGTTACGTAAGATCATCTACATGTAAAGGAGCTCAAGTTTTTTTTAACGGTTTGGTCAATATTTTTCAAACTTTTTCTACAGATAGATATTCTAATTTCCAACATTTTTTGTCTGTTGTTCCATCTTGCTGTCTACCATAGTTTAGGCAAAAAGAATTAATTTGATTTGCTTGCTATTCACTGCTGCCATACATTATAGTTAGTTAAAACTTTGCCGAGATATGTTTCCATGCATGGTGGGGCACGCCTTCATTTCACATTTATTATCCGCAACCATCTAAATCAACTATATCCGAATAGATGGATCGGTAAGGGAAATCATGTTCTCGTAAACTGGCCACCTCGCTCTCCTGATATGATGTCTATGGATTATTTTTTATGGGGAGCTTTAAAACCCATGGTATTCTCCAGACCTGTAAATACGGAAGAGGAATTGTGGAGACGAATTCAAAATACGACACACTAAACGACTAAAAGACGATGCCGAAATGATGAAAGAGTATAGTTTAATTCTTTATGTCGTATTAATTTTTGTATGCATGTACATGGTAGCCACTCTGAACATTTTCTGTGTTTGCATTAGATTTACCAAGTAAGATAGTTATTGTTTTATTAACTTTTCTTGAACGCCAACACACTTTAAATTAGATACATTATGGCTGCAGTGCATGGCATGCAAACCAAATTAATCTTTCTTGCCTAAACTATGGCAGATAGCAAAATCCAACAACAGACAAAAAAATGTTAGAAATTAGAATATCCATCTGTAGAAAAAGTTTGAAAAATATTGACCAAACCGTTAAAAAATCTGAGCTTCTTTACATGTGGATGGCCCAATGTTTATAATTCAATTTTTTGAAGATCTTTGACGTTCAATAGCGCCTTTACGAAGCACTTTTGGATAGAGGTAAGTTTAGTTAAATCGTCCTATTTTGGTCTCAGGAATATGTGGTAGCGTCTTGCCAAGACCTTTTTTATAAGACAGTTGGTAATATTTAATAATAACTAACATGTAGGTGAAGCGATGAAGACAAGAGAGAAGCGACGAGATTCGAATATTGCAATGTATTTTGAAAAGAACTGTAGGATGTCATATAGTTGGACAGTAATTTTGAATTACCACTCAGTCACTGAGTCGCATTACCTGTTGAAAGTCCATTCCAGTTTGTAAAGCATATGTACTAAGGTTTACAATACAAATACTTTATTTTAGCATAAAATGTGTGACAGAAGTTGTGTACAAAATTATAAAAGTATTATTAAAAAATGTCAAGAAATAAGAAATGTCGATTTTAAGATTAAAGTCTTTTAGTGTTATCAACACAAAAACTCTAATGCCGAATATTTATGGCCATTTGCACTAGCTTCGGTTAATCCTAATCGAAGATTAATTACCATATAAGTAATATACGTTTATCAATACAATCATATCCATAATAATTAGGGCTAGCGTGCACTATGAACTTTTTTTCCTCTAACAGTTTAGTCGACCGAGTGAGATAGTTGCAACATACGGAGATGCGCACATTTACTCAACTTTCCTGTTGAATCTTGTCAGAAACCAGAATACGACTGAACTGTTGGCCGACACACACCTGGATTTGAATATCTCGTGTGCGCACTAGATGATTACATAGGCAAGGAACTTCGCTTGGACACATTATTACTGTGTTTGAAAATCTCTGCGAACATTGTGGAACAATGGGACTGGATCAAAAATGTATTTATTTATTGCTTATAGAAGATCCAGTAATGTTTAATACTTCGTCAAAACTTGTGATGCTCATTCTATGGAATCCCAAAAAACTCTCAACTCCTCGTAGAGTTGAAACTGACCCTCCAGTAAGCGTTGGCAGGTTATTGGATGAACCCAATATCTTCTGTTTTGATTTTCTCGGTGTCTAAAGCTAAAATCGCGAAGCAAACTACCTCTACCAAGTTCATTTTGAGAATGGAATACATGACACAACACAACAGTTTACCCGCATTTGTACCAACCACACACATAGTGTGCCCCCAGGTGCGGTACACAAGGGGAAAAACTTTTTTATTATTAATTTTATAACAAAGTCATTCTCTATGAAAATTTTTGCTTGATTTAAGATTACTAAAAAGTATAACGGAATTTTTATATTACTTATAATAAAATAAAAAATTTAAGAAAATGCATTTTTTCTAAGGAAAAAAACGACCAATGTAAGTCTGTATTTACTATATTTTTTATCATGATGTCTTGCTTGAATCAATGCAGTAACAATCAAATAGCAATATTAATAATATTGAGAAATATTACCTTATTTCATTTTACATACGATTTATTCAAGCAACGAGATTTTATTTTTTGAAGAATATTGAACTTAGTTGTCTTTTCTTTAAGAAATAATGCATTTTTTTATTTTCTACTTTATTCTAAGTACCTAATATTAAAATTTCGTTATACTTTTAAGTAGTTTTAAATCAAGCAAAAACTTTTATAAAGAATGTCTTTTTGTCATAAAATTAATAATAAAAGTTTTCCTCCTGAGAACCGCATTTGGGGACACACTGTATGTACTATTGGTTTCATAACTATCTATATCGAACAGCAAGGCTCATATGGTTATTTTTCTTTATTAGAAAAAAGGTTAAAAAATAGCATCATATTAGCATTGCTGTTCTAGATCATTATGATACCAGTTAGTGGCAATAGTACTCAAAATGCAGTTTCAGGATTAGTAAATATAAATAATAATAATTGTTGATTGGTCAATCAACATATAATCACTGTGAATAGAAACAATAATATTTCGACTGATAAGCTCATTATGGCTTTTGTACGAACATATTTTTTGTTTTAGTTTAAACGAGTTAAACAAATTTTTCATAATATGTGTTGTAGAATTTACAACTGTCAAATGATAATTACAAATTTTTTGTTTACGATTGATTTCAAAAAACTTGCCTACTATATAACCTTGTATATAACTAAAAGTAACCAAATAAAGTACATATATAGTAGTCCTTGATAGTCACTATAGTCACCTACAGCGAATTCGAACGAGATAAAGATGTAAAATAAAATAATATTCATTTAAATAGTTATAACAGTGCACCTAATTATGAAAGTCATAGTTTAAAGAAAAAGAGACTTTCATAACGTGCTGTACACGACACTTTTTTGCATAGGTATTGTAAGCTGAGAAATTAGTCTTAAAAGGATTTATGCAAAATTTAAAAAATCAGGAAAACATATTATTCTTTGACAATAATCTCCAAGGAGATTGAAGTTTGTTTTTTACAAACATAATTAAAAAAGGTGCTACTTTCATTAGGATTTTTCGTTAAAAAAACTTTCATAATCAATATGCAAAAAAGTTTTACTTTATGTTTAAAACTATGATTAAGAAAATGAGATTTCGTCATCAATATGCAAAAAAAAGATATTTTACAATACTTTTTGTTAGATGCTTATTACAACTTAAATAAAGTAGTATGTATTAAAAGGTTCTTTTTATAATTTGTCTGTTTTGCTTTTTCTATTTTTTCAATATTTTATTGTAACCTGGAAGAACTATTACCTAGCATTTTAATTCAATAAGGAGGATGCTGCCACCTAATGACCTAAAGTACATTTATGTATACTCGTATTAAAAATTGGTTAAAATCTCAAATCCGCAATACGACATCCACTAATAAAATAATTAGCATAAACCCAACAAGTTTAAAGTGTTACTGAAGTTTATCGAAGGATATAACGATATAAGATGCAGATTGCAGTCACGTGTTTGCGCTATTGCCGCTGTAACATTGACGGCCTTGCATCCGAACAAAGAAATTTAAACGTTACGCGTCTTCAGCACTCGATAATTTAAAGAGGAAGAAAGATGCCATAATACAGCAAACGTCTTTTCTTAATTATTGAGTTTGTGGATGGTGAGGGGTGTATTGGTGGCTTTCCATACCTTGATCAGCTGAGCTACAGCGCTCTTAAATTGTCTAACTGTTGCTTAATACCTTTAGTTTTTCAACATAAAAGCAACCTCATAATATTGCATAAACGTTTGAAGGTTTTTATTTAATTAGAGCAAATTCCTTCGTATTTTAGTTATTTGAACATGATGCCGAACTAAAGAATATTATAGAGAATGGATTTATCTATCGACATTTGTCTTAAAGCGAAGCCTAATCCTTCAATAATGTTTTTAAAAATCAGAATTTCTAATGGACTGCAGAAACGAGGATTGTAAAGCCTTAAGGGGGCAAGTGACTATAAAAATACGCTATGGCTATGCAGAGCCTCTGAATTTCACAACTTTTATTAATATTTGTTCTAAAATAACAAAATGAACATAAAAACTGTAATCATAGTAATATAGTATACTTTTTCTTTCTTAAAATGAAAATATTTCTCTCTATTAGCATGAAAGTACTTGAGTAGTTCACAAATTAAATTTAATTGATAAAAGTTTATAACGGCCAACAATCATGTTACATTATTATGATTTTTAGGCAGTTTTAGTGGACAATAGTTCAGTTACTCTGAAAAGGATGGTTTTTACTGGTTTTTAGTGCCGTTTACAAACAAATCTAAACATACAAAAATTAATGAGTGCAACAATGAAGACATAAACAATTTCGGTAGCAGAACAAAATAGAATGCAATCATGGCTAGGTAGATTTCTATCAACAACAAGCAAGTAAACAAACATATCTGACCCAAATAATGTTAAGTGAGGTTAAAATAATTATACGATATACTAGTATGTTACTAAATAAATTGCTTTTGTCATAAAAAATCAATTTTACAACAATTTGTCATTAGAATATTAGAAAGTTCAAAATGTATACGCAGGAAGAAAAAATTCAAATTATTAAATGGATTTATGATAGAAATTCAAAATTGCATAGCATATCGTGGTTTTAAACTGCACACTTTGAATACACGAATTACTTAAAACGATCAGCAATTTAACCTCAGTTTATGCTTTTAATGACAGATAAAATATTTATGACAGATGTTAAATTATGACAAATTACATGACCTTATAGCATATACTCTTAACATAACCTAAATGATTACAAAAATAAATATATCTATGTCAGATTGCATTATAAAGTACTGTTTATTGTATTGTTTTGCGGCAGTGAACTGGCTTATTATTGTACTCGTAAAATAAAGTGGTAGTAGTAAAATAAAGTATGACAACTGTATATTACATGTCAAATTTTCTTCTGTCAAGAATAGATGTCAAATTTATAAATTGATTTTTTTTATAATTACCCAATGTTAGGAATCGAACATAAAGTTTTGTATGCAACTCTTACACAATCGGATCTTATAGACTCGCCCTTTTTATAGGCATAAACTGGGCTTGTCTATACAGTTCTACATTATGTAGTTGTTACATAAATAGCTATTATGCGACCGATTTTTAAACTTTCGCAACCCAAAATTAGTAAGGTGCATGAATAAAAAGGGATGCATTAAGGCTGTTCTGCAGGGTAGGTAAAAGTACCCAAAAAATGTAATAGTTTTTAGAACTTGTTTTTATAAATTAAATTCCAGAAAATACAGTGAAGGACTCTTATATAAATATACAGTAGGCAGTTTCTATATTTTATGAAAATTTGGTTCACACAGTTAAAATAGGTTGATTTACAAAAAAGATTTTATAATAGTTTTTCTCAAAGGGTAATACAGCCAGGATTGTGGTTTAACTTTATTTTGCAAACATGTTATTTTTTGTACTAGGCTGTTTTTATGAATTTGTCTAAAAGTTAATAGTTATTAAAATAAAAAATGGAAAATAGGCAATACAATTAACAGAGGAGCTTCGAAATTATCTAACATTAGGGGTTAACAGTAGTATAATTCTCGGATATTTTAATCAGGCAGTCAGGCGACATTCCGTCGAGACAGTATCACTTACAAAATGCATGAAGGGAAATTCAATACGTTTTAAAAACTATAAAGAAATTGACTAGTAGTAAGAAATTCTTTATAAATTTGTTTAATATGCATTACCTTATATTAAATCTACCTCATGATATATGTATTTATAAGCACATAGTTTATTATAATTAATTAATTTATTTATAAACCTTGAGAAAACTAATTACTGTTCTTCTGTTGTGATATACATTTCAAGTGATAAATACTCGACAATAACACTCGCACAGAAATATTACTAATAGGTGCATTTTTTATTCGCATCGTGCGAAATAAAATGAATTAATTTAGAAAGAAAAATTAATTGAAATTACCGTAATAGAATAAGAACGTTACAAAAAGTATAAATTTATTTATGAAAATTAAACATTTGTGTGAATTACAACACAAAATTAAAATTAATAAAATATAGACGGTACAGTGCGCGTATAAAGTCTGGAACTATCGAAATAAACTAGTGATGGGAACTTGGGTGTCGAGTGTCGTGATACTGTTCGTGGTCGTGACACTTGAAGTGTCGCGACACTTCGTGTCGAACAGTATCGCTCTTATTAGAGTGTAATTCGAAGTTGCTTGATCATTCTTACAAAGAAATTAAAGGCAGATTTGTTGAACTGGCCAACAATCATTGAATAAGACGTACATATAAAACTATTTTGTTGTAGATTTTTTAGTTAAAATTATAAATTCATGAATTATTTGCAAAACATTAATTTAAAAGCCGAAACCTGAAAAGTTGACGCAACGCCTCCGTGGTTCGATGGCAAACCGTGGCTTGCTAAACTGCACGGGCTGGTAGAATGCACGATCGAACCCCGTTGCAAGCATAACTTTTTTTTAAATTTTATTTGTTATTATTCTTTTATTCGAAAAACGTACAAGAAATAATACATTACAAATAAAAAATAAAGATACCCAATTAATAAGACATTGTCTTATTAATTGGGTATCTTTATTTTTTATTTGTAATGTATTATTTCTTGTACGTTTTTCGAATAAAAGAATAATAACAAATTATTTAAATTGTTTTGCAACTATTAATCTCACCGACTTTTATTCGAGAACGAACTATTTGGCATATTTCAGATTTCCCATACTAGTTTTCTATAGCAAATGTTAGAACGAATGCGGTGTATAAATAATTTAATGTCTTTTAATGTACTTAATGCATAAATATATAACCATAACAGAATTTACTCATAAACCTAATTGTTTTTTAATCCCTAGTTTATGATTTACGTATTAGCTATGAATCTTGACTGCTCGTTTCAATTATATTATATGAACTAGCGCATGCATGATGTGTAAATGCGAAGTATCGTTAAAGAGTCGTGAAGGAGTCGACACTTCACACGGCTAATGGTTTCGATTCGCAAGTGTCGTGATACGCGGGTGGTATCGCGAACCCAACACTAAAATAAACCTTTTATAAATATTTTTGAAAAATCCTCGAACACGTCGATTTTTATCTTAAATGAGACATATTTTAGTGCAATTGTTATTTGTAGATCGTCTTTTGTTTCTGAGTATTGGCGATAGTGAAAATGTTTTTAAATGGAAACCCTAATTTTTTATGATGGATTTGGAAAGGTAATGCAATTCTAGGAACTCTGGATTGTTTTTTAATTTTTGTTTTAAAACTTTAAAAGCAATTATCTCGGAAATTTCTTAATACAGTATCATACTTTTTTAGCATATTTAGTCTTATAATTGCAGTATCTTTCCAAATCCATCATAAAAAATTAGGGTTTCCAATTAAAGAAATTTTCGCTATCGCTGTAACTCGGAAACAAAAGACCATCTACAAATAACAATTACATTAAAATAAACTCGGCAACAAAAAAAACGCACCACTTGAAAATACCCGAAAAAAACCGATCCTCGAACACGTCGATTTTTATCTTAAATGAGACATATTTTAGTGCAATTGTTATTTGTAGATCGTCTTTTGTTTCTGAGTATTAGCGATAGTGAAAATGTTTTTAAATGGAAACCCTAATTTTTTATGATGGATTTGGAAAGGTAATGCAATTCTAGGAACTCTGGATTGTTTTTTAATTTTTGTTTTAAAACTTTAAAAGCAATTATCTCGGAAATTTCTTAATACAGTATCATACTTTTTTAGCATATTTAGTCTTATAATTGCAGTATCTTTCCAAATCCATCATAAAATATTAGGGTTTCCAATTAAAGAAATTTTCGCTATCGCTGTAACTCGGAAACAAAAGACCATCTACAAATAACAATTACATTAAAATAAACTCGGCAACAAAAAAAACGCACCACTTGAAAATACCCGAAAAAAACCGATCCTCGAACACGTCGATTTTTATCTTAAATGAGACATATTTTAGTGCAATTGTTATTTGTAGATCGTCTTTTGTTTCTGAGTATTAGCGATAGTGAAAATGTTTTTAAATGGAAACCCTAATTTTTTATGATGGATTTGGAAAGGTAATGCAATTCTAGGAACTCTGGATTGTTTTTTAATTTTTGTTTTAAAACTTTAAAAGCAATTATCTCGGAAATTTCTTAATACAGTATCATACTTTTTTAGCATATTTAGTCTTATAATTGCAGTATCTTTCCAAATCCATCATAAAAAATTAGGGTTTCCAATTAAAGAAATTTTCGCTATCGCTGTAACTCGGAAACAAAAGACCATCTACAAATAACAATTACATTAAAATAAACTCGGCAACAAAAAACACGCACCACTTGAAAATACCCGAAAAAACCGATTTTTCAAACCGTCGTAACTTGGTTCAGTTTTTTCTTAAAGCATTCCTTTACTGGGTTATGTCCTTTCAGATTTAGGACTGAAAAATGGTTTTTTATTTTTGTTTGTTTTCAATAAAACCACGGCTTTGTCAATAAAATGCTTTTTTCGTCGCCAAGATCTCTCAAGACGCAATTCCAAGTCACTGGTATAAGGAATATTCGAGAGCAAGATTCATCCTATTTAAATGACCTAACATCGAGTAAAGAATTATTAACGAGAAATTAACGATTGGCGACTAAAAGTACAAAACTACTCAAAATCTTTTGGTTTGGGTAACGTTTGGGCAATCTAACGATGATCTTTAAATAACGAAAACGATAACCGTGTAAAAACCTTGTGCTTCCGTACCTTAGAGCAGGGCCCGGTCAAATAACCTTTGGACCCGAGGCCTTAAAAGTTCTCGGGCCCTTGAGAAACAGTAAATACCAGACAAATAGAGTTTATTTAATAAATAAATAGTTATTTATGTAACAAGTTATGAAAAGTGTTACATTACAGGATGAGTAGGCAGTTCCAGGGTGATAAGCCTACGGATTCTGTAAGACACTATAGTGATGTGTTATGTATAACATTTTTACAATTATTTTATATCATTTCATGAACAAAAAGAAAAACGGCGAACTAGTGCCGCGACCGCCCGAACTTAGAAAACAAAATATCCCGAAACCAAGTTCCAAATAGCTGAGAAAATGTGGATTTATCGGCTCTTAACTACACGGTGCCCGAGTACGGGCCTCTGCCAGCGACGCGCGCGCCTAATGTGCCTCATGGTTAATACGACACTACTTTAGAGCTAGTAACTTCATTCCTGGCTTCAGCAATTGTGTTTGGTCTTACCTATAACAAATAGTTATTAGTTATATTAGTAACACAAATTTGGTTAAGATCCAAATGACCGTTTAAAGGCTTTAAATACAAAATAATCTTTTAGCTCTAAATTTAAATGCCTGTAGCAGAACGTTGTAGGAAAAAAACAATATAAAGTACTGACCTTATTTTGACCCCATTTACACACTCCTGAATTATTAACACGAAGTCTAGGGAAACCCTGTATAGTTGTTTACAGTTCTGGCTTTATTTTTAGGGTAAAGGTTAGGTTAGGTTAAGTTTCCATAGGCTTAAAAATGGCGGTTTTGAAAAATTGTAATTTTTAAGGGTCATGTTATATAAAATTAATGTTACGTTAGTTCTTGACTAACTCAAGTCTACGTAAGAGAGTTGGGCGCCAGTTAAATAACTTAACATATTAGAAATAAATTTAATAAAGACGCCGATTGGTAGGGAATCAAAAACTAAATCCCATAAAATTTAAATTTGAAAAAAGTGAGGTTTTCCTGTTCAAAGATTTATATGTTTGGTATATCAGATTGAACACCCTGTATACTATTCAGTAATAAATTTATGCAGAATCGGGGATTTAGATATATATAAGCGTCGTCTATTATTATAATCGTTTAAATGTAACTTGCACTATGTAAATTTATTTTTTGAAAAAACTTGATTTTTGAAAAAATAACAGAAAAACTGAGTTTGCTCAGAAACTGTGCAGATTTTTGATAAATACATTAGGCAAACATACTTAAAATAAAGTGTAGAATCAAAAACAGTAAAAATATGCAGGGTGTTCTATTGAAGATAAAAAAGTTTATAGTAGCCACAGCAATATGAATCACCCTGTATATACAAAACTATTATAAAATTAAAATTTGTTTCACACCAACCAACTTTGATATTTAACATTTTTTCGTAACTCTTACAGTTTCCAAGATAAGGTACAGGATCATCTTGCGTGGGCCACCCGTACGGTTCTATTACAGTAGCGTTTTATAATTAGGAAGCTTTTTAAGTCTCCCTTTTTCCATCAGTCCAGGTCCGGGTGCCAGCCTGAAAGATCTAAGCGTCACAGCTGCCGAGCTGCCTGAAAATGGACACATGTATCACTAACAGTGCTGCCAACGCATAAAAAATTAATCTACTCGATAGATAAAATACAGCGCGCGAAATTTAAAAATTCTGGTTTCATTTTGATGATACCTCGTATATGTTAACCAAAAATGCTAACAATAAAGAGTAGAATCGAAAAATTGATTTGAAATAAAAAAGTTAATAGTAGCTGTAGTGATACGACTCACTCGGTATATACAAAAATATGATAAAATTTAAATTTGTTTTATACGTACCAACTCACCTGGTATTTAACTTTTTTGCATAACTTTTAAAGTTTCCAAAATAAGGTAAGGTACACTGGTACAGGGTCATCTTACATGAATAGGGTGATTCATTACATTTTCTGTAAAAATGATCGTATTAATACGATCATTTAAATACGGTACTATTGAAAGTACAGGAACTATAATTGGGAAAAACGTTTGATGAATAAAAAGCGAAGAGTTATAGTAATTAGAAAATATTTGCAGCGCGGACCACAAAACCTTATACCTTCCAATATTTTAAATAAATATAAATGGGCGGCTTCCTGCGAATACACTTCGAATTATATTTTCTCGAAAACTATACAAAATACGAAAATAATAGAACATAAAACTATGTATATCTTTAGGCCCTTAATACAAAATTAAAAGTTATACGAGTATAACAATATCGTCTATAATTTTGAAGATGCAAAAAATCTTACAAAACCAAAAAGCGAGTTTTTCAAAATCGTTAGAGCCGGTTTGACAAAAAACCAAAATAATCCGCCTGTAAACTACTCTCACCCCCTTAAACAATTTTAATTAAAAGTTTCGTGTCGTGTCTTAGATTCAACATGATGCTAGTTTTTTCACAGCCGTACATATTATAGATTTTCATAATTTTACCCAATCACACGCACACATGCAAGCACACATCTTACGCACGCACATATACAAACAGACAGACCATTTTAAGAAAATGATATGTTCGGATTCAGAGGATCTGAAAATGTCAATAATTGTCAAAATTTCGAGTTCGGTTTGCAGTTTCAATGTCGAATCCAATACTTTCCGCGAAGTTGTCGTAAGGGAAATGCTCTTTGTATTGATTTAAACTTATTGTTTAATTAGTTTACTTTTCTAGAAACAGTTCATATAATATTTTAGATTTTAATAATTTATGAAGTTTCTTTTGTTTAAATAAGTCCATTTTTTAATTGATTGTGAAAATTAAAGAATGTTGATTGTTGATATCTATGTAAGTAATTTAATTTTATTTCTTTGTTGGTCAGTTATGGACACGATATCAGAAGGACGGAACACACTCCGTACCTCTTAGAACCGATTTCTTAAATATAATGATCGCGGCCCATTTACTAGAATTTAAGGCGAACATGGGGAAAATCCATCCCTTATAACGATCTTTAAATCCTAATCGAAAAGGTATGTTTTGAATTTTACGAACTGAATACTATGTATGACTTTGCAAAATTAAAGAATGGAACAAGTTTTGAGAAATGAGATTCTAGTTTAAAATAATATTATTAATAATATCCAATAACTGCATTTGTTTTTGCATTAGCGGAAAAGTCCTAAGAAAAACGAATTATTATTACTTAATGTAAATTAATAGGAAAATATAATTATTTGATTATTTTCCGTAATACTTTTTCTAAATCTATTTAAAAGAAATTATACAGGCATTACGCAGAAAACAGAAACCGACGTGCGTAATTAATTTGAATAATTGCAGAGATGTGGTAAGCCTTGATCAAATTAGAAATCTTGCAATTTGTATTAATAGTTTAGTGCAATCTATATTCTATACGAAACCTGTCATTAATTTACAGAGAGTCAAAGACTGAAACTGTTGTGCATATTTACGTTTGTTAATATTGTAAGAAATATTTACGTACATAAAATATTAAAAGGTACGTATAAAAAAAAGTTTTATATTTTTAATAACTATTAAGTGTATGACTAATTTTAAGATAAAATAGTCATAGTTATTAGAACATTCATTAAATGAACAGTTTTTAAACCTGGTATGAAGTGCAATGAGGAGGAAACTGTATACCTACTAGATCTATGTTATTAACTATTTAGTAAGTGAAATAACGATATTTTTTTAAATAGTATATTATTATACGAATTGTATATTCGATATTGATATTGTAGACGGTCTATTGTAACACGAGTTGTTGGGACCCGACGAGAGAAACGACAAGTGTTTTAAAGGAACGAGTGCTACAATACGTCTAATAAAACAAGTATAATAATATACCATTTTTTTGTACTTTGCGCCATTAACTTTGTAGAAATGTGTAAATTCAAGCTATGAAAAACATTGCATTACAATCTAGCGATTTTGGCACGGAATATGTGGTAACACTATCAAATGACATTTCACGTTTTGTGAGGTTAGAATGTGTCAAATTTAAATGTGTTTATATGTAATATAAAACAAATGTTACCAATCTTACAAAACAAATAGTGTGGAAAAACGATTTAATAATAGCTACTAACCTCTATTATTAAATCATTTTCATTATCACAATGAGCATATTGTTAACGCAAAGTATGAAAAAGCTTTTATTTCATACTGTATCACATTTGTCAGTTTTACGTCAACCTTTTTAGTCCAGAACATGCGATTTTACGGTCTAGTATGCCTGTAAAAAATTTTACAGTCACTTATGACTGTAAAAAATTTTATTTCCCCCTTCTATGTAAATGCCACTTTACAGGCCTTTATGTAAATAAGTAAATGAGTAATTACAGCCACAGCCCTGTAAAATTTTACGGGCTCCTAAAAGAGAATTTTACAATGCTCATCAACAAAAAGCTATGGCAACTAATATGTTGCTTAACCACAACACCATGGCAACGCCTAGCTATAAATTGTGCTACCGCCTTTGATTCCAAAATGTCTTTTTATAAAAAATATACAATTCATACAAAAATGCTGGTGAAGGTGGAAATAAAAGTTTGTACGCGATACGCTTTGCAATTAATCGTTACTGGGCTCGTTGGATTATGAGGCTCGCTCCTTCGTCGCTTGCCCCACAAGCTTTCCAACTCGCCCGTAAAGATTAATTTACAAAGCTTGGCACGTAAATAACTATTACCGGACACAAATACAATCAATCACCTAGACAACGTTTTAGTACGTAATCAGTTACCATGGAAACTCGTTCTTCATAGATGTCCATATTTTGCATGCGGAAATTTATTTTATATAATTTTTTTTAAATTAAACCAATAATCCAATAATTGCACTATGAAATAAAACGCATTACGTCATACGTCCTGGAAATGGTCTTACAGTCTCGTTTCGTTGTTCCGGACTCGGCTCCTTCGTCGCCTTGTCCGTAACATTTTACTCGACTGTAAAATTCCATTTCCAGGACTTATAACGTAAATTACTATTATTTAAGCTGATTGTACCTTGTTTCGATATTCCAAGGTCAAGTGCTTAAGCTAAAAAATTTAACTTTTAGGAATTTAATGCTATTGGACTAACCCTCTCCCTACACTTAATAATGATTCTATAAAATAAATACAATTTGCAAGCCGTAAGAAACACTTGACTGGTTTTGCGGTAACAAATATAAACCACTCGTTTAAAAATTATTTCGCCAATGTTCTTACCATTAACAGTGGCGTAGCAGACAATCAAAGTGAGATTAACAATGCCAAAGAATTCCCTTTTTTAAGTAAAAACTTAATATACTTAAAACTTAATTTTAAATAACACGTAAAAAACTGTTTTTATTGAATTTTAATCCCATGAAATAATAATTGTCACGTCAGTGGAACTACATTGCAACTTAAATGTCCAAAATCCCCGAGAACTAACATAACCGAAACATTTACATTTTCTGAAATATATAAACTTTAGTGGAGCGTCAGTAGGCCGCGACCATACATACAGGGTGTCCCGGTACTTCGTGTCAATAATTCAGGATCACGTAGATGAGGTCAGAATAAGACCAGTACTTTATATCATTTTTTTTTTCTTAAAGCATTCCTTTACTGGGTTATGTCCTTTCAGATTTAGGACTGAAAAATTGTTTTTTATTTTTGTTTGTTTTCAATAAAACCACGGCTTTGTCAATAAAATGCTTTTTTCGTCGCCAAGATCTCCCAAGACGCAATTCCAAGTCACTGGTATAAGGAATATTCGAGAGCAAAATTCATCCTATTTAAATGACCTAACATCGAGTAAAGAATTATTAACGAGAAATTAATGATTGGCGACTAAAAGTACAAAACTACTCAAAATCTTTTGGTTTGGGTAACGTTTGGGCAATCTAACGATGATCTTTAAATAACGAAAACGATAACCGTGTAAAAACCTTGTGCTTCCGTACCTTAGAGCAGGGCCCGGTCAAATAACCTTTGGACCCGAGGCCTTAAAAGTTCTCGGGCCCTTGAGAAACTGTAAATACCAGACAAATAGAGTTTATTTAATAAATAAATAGTTATTTATGTAACAAGTTATGAAAAGTGTTACATTACAGGATGAGTAGGCAGTTCCAGGGTGATAAGCCTACGGATTCTGTAAGACACTATAGTGATGTGTTATGTATAACATTTTTACGATTATTTTATATCATTTCATGAACAAAAAGAAAAACGGCAAACTAGTGCCGCGACCGCCCGAACTTAGAAAACAAAATATCCCGAAACCAAGTCCCAAATAGCTGAGAAAATGTGGATTTATCGGCTCTTAACTACACGGTGCCCGAGCACGGGCCTCTGCCAGCGACGCGCGCGCCTAATGTGCCTCATGGTTAATACGACACTACTTTAGAGCTAGTAACTTCATTCCTGGCTTCAACGATTGTGTTTGGTCTTACCTATACCAAATAGTTATTAGTTATATTAGTAACACAAATTTGGTTAAGATCCAAATGACCGTTTAAAGGCTTTAAATACAAAATAATCTTTTAGCTCTAAATTTAAATGCCTGTAGCAGAACGCTGTAGGAAAAAAACAATATAAAGTACTGACCTTATTTTGACCCCATTTACACCCTCCTGAATTATTAACACGAAGTCGAGGGAAACCCTGTATAGTTGTTTACAGTTCTGGCTTTATTTTTAGGGTAAAGGTTAGGTTAGGTTAGGTTAAGTTTCCATAGGCTTAAAAATGGCGGTTTTGAAAAATTGTAATTTTTAAGGGTCATCACACCGGTTGTTGAATATGATGTCGGACTCGTTTCGCGTTTTTAAGGTTTTGCTTTTGATTTTGATAGCTTTCGAAATAAAAGCTTTAATTAATATTAGGTTTAAAAGCATTCAAAGAAAATTATTTAATATACCCAACACTATATTTTTAACATTTTTCTAAAGATGGAACATGTTTTCAGAAATAATGTTTCGCATGTTCGGGTTAGCCGTGAATATATGTATTAAAAAATAAGTTAAATTAGAAATTTCGATTTGGAAGTTTGTAAAATTGTGTAGTTTTAAAATGTAGTGTAAAAATTATATTAAAAAAATGTGTGTGAGTGTAAAATTTTTTAAAAAATTGTAAAATTGTTTTTTCGTACAAGAGTTTATTTCTTAATTAAAAAAACGAACAAACGAATTGTAACAGAAAATAGTAGAATATATATACCTTAGAAAAATATACCTTAGATATAGACTTACCTTATTACTTAGTTTCATTTATCTGAAGATGGAAATGATATTTTAAAATACCCGCCAACAATAATCTTATTTAGGAGCTTTTTGAGCAAGTTTGTCCCCGGTTGTCGGTACTATATGTTTAGTAGAGGGGCTATATAGAAATATAGAGTTACTACATCTAGTCATCTAGGCCGCGCTGGTCGATCAGAGTAACGTAAAAATCCGCCATATTGGGGCAGAGAAGGCTGATCTTTAATAATAGACAAATTTTATGTATTTGACATATTAGAGGTTTGAACTTTCAGAATAAGAAAAACCTTTTAAACTAAACGCGGATTTAATTAAACTCAATACAGATATAAGTACTTAATGAACAATTTCGTGCTTCTTTTGCACCAATATGGCAGTTTTGCTGTACTCTGACCGACCTGCGCAGCCTAGGTGACTAGATGTAGTGCATCTATAGAAATATAGAGTCACTGCATCTAGTTACCTAGACTGCGCAGGTCGGTCAGAGTACAGCAAAACTGCCATATTGATGCAAAAGAAGCACGAAATTGTTCATTAAGTATTTGTATCTGATTGCATTTAATTAAATCCACGTTTACTTTAACCCATTTCCAGCCAATGTTGCATTAACGCAACACTCCAGATGAATTTTTTTTAAGTACGTTGGGTCCAATTTATATCTGTTTTTATAACTTCTGTGGGATTTTATAGTATGAAATTAAATGTAGCATATTTTTTTCTATTTAAATTCAGCTTTTATTTTATCAAAATTACCACCTGAATTTATTGAATTTGGAATACTATTACATGGGTGACAGAAACGTCGTTAAAAAAATTACTCGTACAATTAAAATTTTTAATTTTTATCTAGAATCGCTCTGGAAAGATTAAAAAATGTTACTGTTGATTATAAAAAGTAAAAAACTTATATAGTTTCGAAAAAACGTGATTATAAACTAGAGCGTTGCGTTGGCTTGATGAGGGATACAAATGTACATATTCAGCATTGTTAAAAGTTCCTGCATTCTGGTGTTAAATGGTGAAATGGGTTAAATCTGTTGTGGTTACAGTGTTGTTTCTTGTGCTAGTAAATACTTGTACAAGAAGCAAATTTATATTCGAAAAAGGGTATAGGATACTACGCCGATCGGACACAACCCCCTACCGTGGACACTACGTCGCCCGCAAGCGGTGGACACTACGTCGCCCGCAAGCGGTGGACACTACGTCGCCCGCAAGCGGTGGACACTTTGCCAATCGTGGGCACTATGCTGACCGCAAGCGGTGGACACTATGTCGACTGCAAGCGGTAGACACTTTACCAATCGTCCACAACCTAAGGTCATATTGTAGAAAACATCTCTGAGATTATATTTGTGAAAACCGTATAAAAATTGACCAACAGGTTAATTAGTTTTAGCTTTTGTGGAACTTTATGTTTGTATTCACATCAGAATTGTAACTATGGATGGCTCTTAAGGGTCTCCCGTTTGTGGTCGGCGCTGTGTCGAGGATCGGCGAGATGTACAGCGATATTTATTTAAGGGGTTGGCGTCGTCTCCAAGTTCGTCAAAGTGTTCGTCGCTTGTGGTCGGCTTAGTATTGTCGCTCGACAAAGTGTTCAAAACCGCCAGTCAGCGTAGTATCTACGGTGGTCATTGTGTCCTCGGTCGGCGTTGTGCATTGGCGTAAGTGGTATTCTCCCAATGTTGCGTTTACGCAACGTTAAGTTTTTTTATGTTCTAATATATTATTTTATTTTTTTTTATTAAACAGCTTCAGTTAATGTTAATAAAATATCAAAGCACAAAAAAAATTAATTTGTAGTTTTTCTTTAGTAGTGGTTTTAAATGGGTTAAAAGGTTTTCCTTATTCTGTCAATATGTCAAATATGTTTTACGTATTTTAATTTGTCCATTATTAAAAATCACCCTTTTCTGCCCAATATAGCGGCGTTTTGCGCTACTCTGATCGAACAGCGCGACGTAGGTGATTAGATGCAGTGACTCTATAGAAATATAGAGACCCTTCAATTAGAGTATGGCCAATGCGCCACGGTGCCCGCCATTTGATTTTGACATCCTAATTTTAATGCTAAATAATGTTTTATATACACAAGCTACTATTTCGTGTTTTTTAATTAAGTCAAATACCGTTCACATGCGTACCAATATTTGGACGTGTAACCATTTCTATACTTTTCAAATTTGGTGCCACGATATAAAATGGCTGCCTTAGTCAGACTCTAATTGAAGGGACTCTATAGAAATACATACGTGAGCTCCATCTAGCGGAGATCCTCTAAAGTAAATCTTTTGTACCAATTTGAATTTATGTAAAAATTATTATCAATTCAACAAATTTGAATCTTGTGAGACTAAAATGAATACAAAAAAATTAAAAAGATCGGTTTTATTTAAATCGGTTTTATTTAAAATACACCAAAAAGTATTCTTGTGTTTTAGTTCTTCGTAAAACGTTAGACGTTAATTGACTCATTATTATGCAAACTATAATTATTTGTTATCAACATTCATATACGATTTATCAGGGGCGGTGCGAGGCGGGTTCAGCGTATTCCTCGGAACCCGGCCCCGCGCTTTTTAAGGCGCCGCGTTATTACAACTTACAAATACGCGCGCTTTCTCTGCTGCTGTAGTCGCACCGATGTGAGGTTTCCGTGTCACTTAACGATTGGCAAAGCAAACTCCAAAATTGGTTGCTACCAACCTAACCTCCACGAAAACACCACTACCTAACCAAAACGCTATGCAAAAGCAAATTCGTGTTTTTTTTCAGTCTAACCTAACTTCACTTAACTTAACCTAACCTAAACCTATCCTAACATAAACCTAACCTAATACAACTAAATTGTGTAATTATAAATTGCACAATTTGGCAAGCGTAGAAACTTAATATAATTATTATTCATATCCATACATATTAAATATTTTTTACTTTTGAATCCCAAATTTGGGGAATTCGCACCAGCAATGATTTACATACTCAGAATCAGCATTTTTTGGAGCAAATGCCCCTAAGCCTCCAAAATTGGTTGCTACCAGCGTAACCTTCACAAAAACGCCACTACCTAACTAAAACACTATGCAAAAGCAAACGAATTTTACCAACTTAACCTAATCTAAACCTAACATAACCTCACTAAATTGTGTAATTGAAAATGGCAATCATAGAAACTTAATATAATGGATTCATTTCCATGGAGATTAAGCATTTTTTACTTTTGATCTCCAAATTTGGGACCTCGCTGGGCTTGGGCGTTTGCCCCAAAAATGATTTTTGGGAACCAGTTTGTTCAAAAGATGTTTGGTGGGGGAATTCTTTAATTATACCTAAAATTTAATTTAGAAATTGCCGTTTTTCCTATTAGGGTATTAGAAATCACAAAAGAAAGATTAATAATCTATAATAATTCCATTGACAAATGTGCGAGCGGCATTCATTGGCAACATTAAATGCTATTGCCTACTTGGTCTTATGTTTACTTTGAAATTGAAACAGTATAACAGATTTTGGCTAATAAGTTTTTTTTTATTGTTAAAGTTGGTTTAAAAAAATTTTCCGCAAAACTCGATGTGCGAGGTCATCTTCGACGCATTCGCGCAAACAATGCACCACTTCGCGCACTTCGTAAATAACTGTAATGATAATGATACTTTAATGATCTTATTGTAATATGTAAATAATGTGTTTAATAAATAATTTATTTAGAAGTTGTTTTAGGCTAAGTGCATTTTTGAACCCAGCCCCACAAAAGCTTACACCGGCTCTCTGATTTATCGAAAAATATGTATAATATTGTTAATTAGTGCCTTACGCATGGAAATAATAGAAATTTATACTTTTTAAAGCATTTTTGAATAAGTACAAGATTCTTTATTTTGTAATACCTAAACTGCGAGGCGGTTTAGTTAATACAGTAGCCCCCCTCCTTTCAATCTAACCGATCTAAGTAGTCTAGAGCTGAATCATAGGCGGCGCCAGAAATTTTTATTAAGATGTGTACAAATGCAATAATAAAAGTTTCAGTTTAGAAAAATGCTCATTTAACGGGTTAAAAATAAAATTAAATTAAATTATTTCAACTTTCAAACGTTAATATATGAATAACAAATAATTTTATTTGTTACGGTTGTAAACCACCCCAACGTGATTAGTTGTATTGAATATTATTTCTGTCTAAATTTTTCCTTTAGATTAGACAACACAAAGTTCAAACTTTAATATATTTAAACAATCGACGATAGTGTGACTGTGGTCTTTCTCTTAGTTATTATTTATCATAGTATGTATACACGGTGAGTCATTACGGAGTAATCGGACTTTGCCAGTGGTTAGATAACCATTAAAGAAAGAAAATTCCTATATACCATTTTTCTCGTATTTCTATACTTTTGGAGAAAAACGGCATCGAAGTTCAGCCTAATGTTTTCAAATTTAATAGTATAAATGCACATGACACATATTTTAAAAGTTCAAGCAGATATTCAATACTACTAGAATGTGCAAGGATAGCGTAATAAAGTAATAAAAACGTCTTTATTTTGGCCAAGTGTTTCGTAGAATAACAACAGATAAACAGAATTAAATAAACAAAGCATGTTGAGAACGACCTCTCGATGGATATTGCTTCAAAAATGGTATTTTTGTTTTGTGTTGTTTCTGATGACTAAAACAATTTCAAATTCTTTTCATAGGCACATTAACCCCTATGTGTAATACAATACTGCAGGTTTGTGAATAAACACATCTTTTGAGGTCAAGATCAAGGAGATACCCGATACTATTTGGTTTCTCAAATGATAACAAATTGCAAACCCCTTACACTGCAGCTTTTAGTAATAAAACGTAACAGTACTTGTACTTGACTATGTAAACAAATCCATCAAGCATTCAGGGTCGTTGAATTAAAACAATACCTATTGATGGATAGATCAAATTAGCTAAACATGTCTTTACTTAATTAAAACTAATATCTGTTTATTAACGCATAACACATAGAAATTTAATGATATCATTGGATGGGTCTGTATTAAAATGATGTCATTTCTGTCTGCGTTTACTATTAGAATAGAGGGGAATCCCCCGGATTAATAGATCGTTTTGTTTTCTCATCTAAAATGGAAATGTGCGTCGTTTGCATTCTTGTTGTGCTTGTTTAAACAGATGTCACGTTTTTACTGATGGTGTCAATTTCTAAAGATCTTGCATTTATTTCTATTCGACTTAACAACACTGACCTGCATCAATTATACGTACTTTTCTGAAAACGTCGGTCAAAATTTTCGAAATTTTCAAGTTCATTTAATCAAAAAAAGTTACTAAGGTTTTATGTTTCTAATAACCAGAGAAGCTTATCCTCAAAGTCCGATCATTAAGTACTGTATCACCGTGTATAGTATCTCTTTTCTGCTATTAGCATTCACATATTCAAATAATTTTTTTAATGTTAATAACAACTATTTTGGTGTAAATCTTAAGGTTGTCTGATAAATAATCAATAAATTTTACAAATCAAAAGGGATGAACAACTCCAATTGTATTGCTTTTGAATATTATTACCACATTCATTATAAAAATACCAATATCAAGGTTATAGAATAAATTTTAAGTGAAACAATTGAAAAAAAAACAGCAAAATGATCGAACTTTAAAGGGTCTTGCAACCCTTTGACGAGAGATACAGTTTGTTACTTCTCATATAGTTTAGTAATATCCGAGGCTACAATTTAAAGGAGAAAAGAAACATAGGTTAAAAGAGGTCATTCACAAGAAAGTTTCTCTGTTCAGATTGCACTTATCTCAAATAAAAAAATTAAAAGACTATTTAAAGATCACTCTGTTTATAAAGGGCGAGAACAATGAATTAAAGCGTAGAGTAGAAATGACGAAGGAGTCTCCTTCTTCAAGCAATCAAGGTTTAACTTTGCAAGAATTTAATGCTAGTTTGTTTTCAGCTGTGTTCTTTCGTCTCCCTTGGTATTTCTGTTCATAGTAAGTGGAAACCAAAACTTCTGCAGTCGGCTATTTGCTAGTTGATTAGTCCAACGATTATTTGACTATGGAGTTTAAGCCAAGTTTATTTGATGCAAAATAACGAAAAGGATTAAGGTTAAGTACTTGGGTCTAATTTGATGTTGTCGTTAATAGGGACACAGTTACGGACTTACAGCCTCGCCACTGTAGAGAGAAAGAGAGAGCACTAGAGGTACGGAATGTTAAGAGGGTGGCAAACAAAGCTCCACTGCTTTATCATAATCATGGCAAAGTAGAACGTACCATTTTATGTTCACTTAAAGTCTGTGTTTGAGATAACTCATGTACTAGTTCTTTTGTCAATATAATACTTTGTTATGTTGGGATCTTGGTATATTCACTGTAAAGCACTTGTAACGTGGTGATATTTTTTTCCATCCATAGCTATTACTGTCGATGAAAGGACATTCTATCTCATACTAGCTCAGTGTTAACAATGTACGTATGCATGATGATCTCATTTTCAGTCGAATTCTCGTCATTGTTCGATGAGAAACAACCATTACATATCAGTAGTATTAAATACCATTGTATACAATTTTAGGAGCCGACCGCATTATAATAGAAAGTCAATGGGCCATTTAGAAGTGTAGCCTGCATAATAAGATTGCATCTCATAAAAGGATGAGTTGTACTGTCAAACTCAAGTCTTCTGAGGAAAGTTTAAAGTGAGTATGTATTAATACCATGGACAAGGTTAATACATTTTTTATTAGATGGTTATTGTTAGTTAAGTTATATAAGTTATACAAAGACTAATTAAGAAATATTGTATTTCATTTCATATTTATGACACTCTGTACATTTTTATTTTTATTGATGCTGGATTTTCTCTGTTGTCTACAACTAGAGTTGAAGTAAGAACCCGCCAACTTCAAATCTATCATTTAGTTAAAGAAAGTGAAACAGTAAATCTAAACTATTTTCTTCTAAAAAGATCAGTTTTAAACCCTTTTAAGTTAGCATAGCAAAGTATAACTTCTAATTCAAGATATTTCAAGATTTAGTGCCAATTTAGTGCTCAATTAAAAAATTGAATTCTCGGCGTTTTAATTAAAATAGATTTTGCTAGCTTAAATTAAAGTGAGCAGAGCATTTCTTTTTTGTTGTATATTAGAGTAAAAAAATTTATTGCTATTTTAGTGCTACTAAATTCGCTTAATAAAACATTTTTTCGTTTATGTATTTGTTTAACTTTTTTTTCTTTAATAATATAGTGCTAAGTGCCCAAATAAAAAATTTGATGCTTAATGTTTGATAAATTAAAGTTAGCATATATTTTTCAATATATAAATTAATGCAAAAATATAAACTGGAAAAGAATTTAGTGCTACTAAATTCGTGTAATAAAATAATTTTTTGTTTATTTATTTATTTGTTTAACTTATTTTTTCTTCAATAATACAGTGCTTTTTGAGTGCTACCTAGTGCCTGAATAAAATATTAGCTGCTTAATTAAAAAAAACATTTTGCTATCTTAAATTAAAGTTAGCATATATTTTTCAATATTATAAATTAATGCAAAAATATAAACTGGAAAAGAATTTAGTGCTACTAAATTCGTGTAATAAAATAATTTTTTGTTTATTTATTTATTTGTTTAACTTATTTCTTCTTCAATAATACAGTGCTTTTTGAGTGCTACCTAGTGCCTGAATAAAATATTAGCTGCTTAATTAAAAAAAACATTTTGCTAGCTTAAATTAAAGTTAGCATATATTTTTCAATATTATAAATTAATGCAAAAATATAAACTGGAAAAGAATTTAGTGCTACTAAATTCGTGTAATAAAATAATTTTTTGTTTATTTATTTATTTGTTTAACTTATTTTTTCTTCAATAATACAGTGCTTTTTGAGTGCTACCTAGTGCCTGAATAAAATATTAGCTGCTTAATTAAAAAAAACATTTTGCTAGCTTAAATTAAAGTTAGCATATATTTTTCAATATTATAAATTAATGCAAAAATATAAACTGGAAAAGAATTTAGTGCTACTAAATTCGTGTAATAAAATAATTTTTTGTTTATTTATTTATTTGTTTAACTTATTTCTTCTTCAATAATACAGTGCTTTTTGAGTGCTACCTAGTGCCTGAATAAAATATTAGCTGCTTAATTAAAAAAAACATTTTGCTAGCTTAAATTAAAGTTAGCATATATTTTTCAATATTATAAATTAATGCAAAAATATAAACTGGAAAAGAATTTAGTGCTACTAAATTCGTGTAATAAAATAATTTTTTGTTTATTTATTTATTTGTTTAACTTATTTCTTCTTCAATAATACAGTGCTTTTTGAGTGCTACCTAGTGCCTGAATAAAATATTAGCTGCTTAATTAAAAAAAACATTCTGCTAGCTTAAATTAAAGTTAACAGAGCATATACAGTTTGGGATTAAAGTATGGAATATTAAAAAAAAAGGGAACTCAACCGGTTTTTTAAAAAACGCTGAAACACGTCGATTTTGTTTTTTAAAAATGCTCATTAATATGTCCGATTCACCTTCCGACTTTCATTTGTTTCTAAGTTATGACGTCATCACAAAAAAATTTAAATGACAATATAGATTTTTAATAGTGAAATCCGATAGTGTTTTTTCTTCCCTTTATGATCATGCAAATAAATCATAAGGTTGCATAACAAAAATTCTGAGAAAAATCAAGCTGAACTTTGTAAATGTTTGTTAATTATGACGTCATCACAAAAAATGTAAATGACAATATAGATTTTTAGTAGTGGAATCCGATAGTGATTTCTCTTCCCTTTTGATCGTGCAAATAAATCATAAGGTTGCATAATAAAAATCCTGAGAAAAACCGATCTGATATATTGATATATTGATACCATAATATCAATAACATTAAATGTTCAGATCGATTTTTCTCACAATTTTTGTTATGCAACTTCATGATTTATTTGCATGATCATAAAGGGAAGAGAAATCACTGTCGGATTCCTCTACTAAAAATCTATATTGCCATTTAAATTTTTTGTGATGACGTCATAACTAACAAACATTTACAAAGTTCAGCTCGATTTTTTTCATAATTTTTGTTATGCAACCTTATGATTATTTGCATGATCATAAAGGGAAGAAAAATCACTATTGGATTCCACTATTAAAAATCTATATTGTTATTTAAATTTTTTTGTGATAACGTCATAACTTAGAAACAAATGAAAGTCGGAAGGTGAATCGCACATATTAATGTATATTTTTAAAAAACAAAATCGACGTGTTTCAGTGTTTTAAAAAAAAACGGTTGAGTTCGCTTTTTTTTTAATATTCCATACTTTAATCCTACCCTATATATTTTTTAATGTATAAAGTAATGCTAAAAATGCATAAACAGGAAAAGAATTTAGTGCTAGTAAATTCGCGTAATAAAACAATTTTTTGGTTTTTTTATTTAAATTTTTTCTTCAATAATATAGTGTTATTTAAGTGCTACCTTAGTGCCCAAATAAAAAATTGGGTGCTTAATGTTTAAAAAAAACATTTTGCTAGGTTAAAGTAAAGTTAGCAGAGCATATATCTTTTAATGTATAAATTAATGCAAAAAAATATAAACTGGAAACGAATTTAGTGCTACTAAATTCACCTACCTAATAAAACAGTTTGTTTGTTTATTTATTTATCTTTTTCTGCTTCATTAATATAGTGCTTTTTAAATGTACAGGGTAAAAATTTTTGTAGCACTAAATTGGCACTAAATTATTGTCAAGTTTATAAACTTTCTTACATTAATTTATAATAAAAGAATATAGTATGTACTATATGTTCTGTTCTGCTAACTTTAATTTACGATCGAAAAATGCTTCTTTTAGAAAAAACCGTTAAGGACCCAATTCTTTATTTGGGCACAAAGGTAGTAATTAAAGTACATAGCACTTAAGTAGCACTATATTATTGTAGAAAAAAAGTTAAATAAATAAATAAACAAACAAACAAAATTTAAGCGAATTTAGTAACACTAAATTTTTTGCATTAATTTATACATTAAGAAAATACATATACGAGGGAGGTCCCAGAAGTACCCGACCCAACAAAGAAAACACAAAAATTTTGGGAAAAGATTTATTTATTTTTCAACGTAATCTCCTTTCAGCTCTATACACTTTTCCCAGCGGTGTTCAAAAAGTTCGATACTCTTTTTATAATAAGAACTGTCTTGCTCCTCAAAATAGCCATTAACTTTTGACATCACTTCTTCATCGTTGGAAAATCTTTGACCGCTGAGCCCTTTTTTCAAGTTTGGGAACAGAAAATAATCCGAGGGGGCTAAATCTGGCGAATATGGTGCATGAGGTAGCAATTCAAACTTTAATTGATTAATTTTGGCCATTGCAATAACGGATTTGTAAGGTGGCGCGTTGTCGTGATGAAACAACACTTTCTTTTTAGCCAAATGCGGCCGTTTTTGCTTGATTTCTTCGCTCAAACGTTGCAATAAGTTTGCATAATACTGGCCGTTGATAGTTTTTCCTTTTTCGAGATAGTCAATAAAAATTATTCCACGCGCATCCCAAAAAACCGACGCCATAACCTTGCCTGCAGATGAAACGGTCTTCGCCTTCTTTGGAGCCGGTTCTTCCTTTTGAGTCCATTGTTTCGATTGTTCTTTTGTCTCGGGTGTGAAATGATGGACCCATGTTTCATCCATTGTTACGAAACGGCGCAAAAATTCTGCTTTGTTGCTGTGAAACTTCGCTAAACACTCAATTGAAACATTTTCACGACACTGTTTTTGCTCGAGTGTGAGCAAACGCGGCACCCATCTTGCACACAGCTTTCTCATGTCCACATTTTCAGATAATATGCGATGTACCGCACTTTTTGAAATGCCCGTAATGTCTGCTAGCCCGCGCACTTTCAGTCGACGATCATCAAGTACCGCTTTGTGGATTTTCTTCGCCATTTCTGGAGTCGTCACCTCATTTGGTCGACCACTGCGATGCTCGTCTTGGCAGCTCGTACGGCTTCGTTTAAATTCAGCTACCCAAAATTTAACTGTTGTAAACGCAGGAGCAGACTCACCCAGAGTAGAATGCAATTCAGCTTTTATATTGGTTGGGCTGAGGCCTTTCAAATAAAAGAATTGTATCACATAACGATGACCAATTTTCCATTTTCACAAATTCACTGACAACGTTCACTATTGATGGCTGCCAAACAAATACTGAACAACGTGGCGCTTTCAAACTTGAAACATATGCTTTATAGACTGCGTACTTTCCAATACAGTGATATTTCAAACAACTACCGCCACTTCTTGGTCAGGTCGGGTACTTCTGGGACCACCCTCGTATGCTCTGTTAACTTTATTTTAAGCTAGCAAAGTTTTGTTTTTAAATGTTAAGATTTCAATTTTTTAATTGGGCACTAAATTAGCACTAAATTTTGAAATATATTAGAAGTCGTTATGCTCACTTTGCATTAACCAAAAACTGTACGTTTTCTATTTTTATTTCAAAAATAATGGTAGTGTTGGTACCACATTTTTGCGAAGGCCTCATCTACAATAATAAATTTTTTTTAGTCAGAATTTGGAGAAACGGCTTTTATCGAATTGCCAAGACCTAGTCATTTAGTTATTAAATAATTACTAGTTTAATAGTATTCAGTTGCAATTTTTAATTTTTCTGAATGGTGTCTTCTCCCTAGAGTCTCCACTATTTTTGAAACACGGGCTTTTCATTCGTAAAAATAGTTTGCCTAAAGTTCTCTGCTCGTAATTTTAAGGCATTTTGACTGCAATAAACTGAAACAACAAATGGTACCTACTAATATGTAAATGAATAAGCGCAACATCGTAGAGTATAGATAGATGTTATTACTGTATTTTCTTGCTAATAATGTTAATTCATGGTCTTGTTAATTGCAGTTTTGAAGTATTGACTACCCACGAACTGACTCTAATCCAATTATTTTTGAATAGCTAAAATTTATATTTTACCAAAATGATGAACAATTTAAAACCAGGTCAGAACCTTGAATTTTAAAAACAAATGAGAATAACAGAGAATTAGAACACGGCATATCTCCCCAGTTCAGTCTCATAGCGTCAACTGTCAAATTTCTCAATCACCCAATAAATTTTAGTAGGTCAATGTTGAAGAGTATCAAAACGTCAAATATAATAAGGCTTGGAATGTACAGGGAATCTATTCCAGTCACAAGACTTTGAAGCAGAATTAATTATCCAGCGAGAATCAGATATAAGACGGGTTTTTTAGAAGCGGGTCTCACACACACATACACTTTAATTAATGTTTATAACGGGTGTTAGAAAAATTCGTCGTATCAAATGAAATGCGAGAATAAAATTCTTTTTGCTTAAGTCATAGACCACTTGAGAAGGGGAGTTTTCTTACAACTGTTATATCTAATATCATTATCTAAATTTTACATACTTGAAAAATCAAGGGCAATATATTTGGTTAGTTCATAAACTTTAATCAATTACACTATTATAGATATATTAAAGTAAACATTAATTATTACTAAGTCCGGGCACGACCTAGCTGATTGTGTAGTTTAGTAACAATTTCGTGTAGTTATACGTAAAATTTCGAAGAGCGAGTCATCACTCGTGGTTATTTTATAGATACGACCGCCGGAATAGTAAACAATCGACAAGCTTATGCCCTTTCAGGAGAAAAAATTACAGAAGAAGCTAGCTGTACACAAGTTTTAAGTGCATAAGCATTGCGTAGCTTTTACCCTTTCAAGTTTGAATTTTAAGTACAACATATATTCAGCTTTCTTTAGTTTGTATCATACTGAATATAACCATAAATTTGAAGTAGAACCTGTGGAACGATTAAAAATTAAATTACATACACAGTGGCGGATTTAACACTTAAGGGGCCTGAAGAAGCGTTACAAACTTTTGGGGCCCTATAGTATAAATCAATTACTACAATTTATATACCTTTTATTTTTTATCAAAAATTAAGTACATACAATTATTAATATCAGGTGCGAATTCACGGGGGGGGGGGAAATTTCCTCCCCAAGATTTTTTAAATAATTCAACTTTGTCTCATGCCGCACTCACAGAAGTGTGAAATTGACGTTTTTGTACGTGTTACACACTATATTTTATCTACGACCATATATTTAACCTAGAATATGATTTGAGATTGAGGTGCTGGATTGTCAAAAGTAGATAATGCCCCGTTTTCTGTGGAAAACAGGTGTTAGTTGTAAAAATTAAGAAATGCGTATAACTCAATGTAATAATCAGTTATTATTTAAAATTAATACTGAAATTTGAACAATTATTTAAATTAATAATAGTAGTTTTATTGATGTCTTTATGTTTTTAAATGTCATAGTCACATGTATTTTGGACGTCGTGTTGTTCCGCCGCTGTTTTTTGTTAATGTAAGTAAATCATAACCTCAATCTACAAATACATTGAATGCCTAATGCTTCATTTGAATGTAATTTGAAATAATAAATTCCCAAAACATTTTTAGATTTCCTTGTAATAGACCGGTTATTCTAAATGTATGTATTAAAGCCATCAGAAGGCTATATCGTTAAATCAATTTTACGTTAATTCAATAACAATTTTTGTAATAACCTTATATGGTAATAATAACTTTATATGCTGGTAGTCGACACAGTAGCTCAGAGGTAGAGATGTCGCTCAGAAAGTGGACGACCCAGGGTTTGATTTCTAGTTGGGGGTGATAGTTTTTTCTATATGGATTTGCATTCAAAATATAATTTAAAGTAAAACATTAATTAAACAAAATAAATTAATATAAATAAAATACAAAATGAACACGAACGTATTTTAATAAAGTGAGTTTTGTTGATGAACGACTATTATACTCACAATTTTATAGTGATATGTGTATAAATCACAGACGAGCTCCCTTAACTGAGGAGAACCAAAAGCTCGAAACAGCTGTCTTAAAGTGCCGTCTGTGATTTATACACATATCACTATAAAACTGTGACTATAATAGTCGGCCATTAACAATTTCTAAACTTTTAAATTTATTAAAAACTCATTTTATTAAAACACGTTTGTGTTCATTTTATATTTTATTTATATTAATTATACGGTCGGACGCTCGACCGGATTTTATTTTGTATATTCCTGTATTGGATAATCAAATTACGTCGTTTAGTGCGGTTTGATACCTACAGGAGACACCACAGTTATTTGATGGTGTTAATGTTATTTTCAAGTTAGTATATACGCTCAGGTGGTGTGTGTAGAACTCACATACGAGCTGCCCTAATTGAGGAGAGCCAAAAGCTCGAATCAGCTATCTTAGGATGCCGTCTTTGATTTATACACATATCACTATAAAAGTGTGAGTATAATAGTTATATACAATAGTCCATTAACAATTTTTAACTTTTAAAAATAAATTAATCTTTATATAAAAATTATAACTTTGTATATTTCAAATAATTAGAAATATTGCATGTGCTGACATCTATGGCATTTTAATAGAACCACTGAAAATTCGAAATCATTTCCCACGGTCATTTCCGTACAGTTTAAAGATTATGAATAATGAGTCATTTTCATAGTTACTAGACTGTGTGAAATGTGTAATTTTCTATAGTGGTCGTAGATAAATTAGTTATTAGTATACAAATAAAGTTGTACTCTTTTATCGCGAATATGGAGATTGTTGAACAACCATAATGAGTGATAAAAAATCAACTTTAGTGCTGAGGTTTTTTCTGAAATAGTGAAATTAAGAATTTAAAATACAAAATGGGCTTTTAATAACAGTAGAGTAGGCAACTAAGTCAACGTGACTGTGTGCGACATATGTCAAATACATGTGAAACAATGCAAATAAAAATGGCAGATGAGTCCTTAAAAGTCAGTTTTGACATATGTCATTGTGACAGCTGAGTCCATAAAAGTTCTACTATATTTTAGAAAAACATTTTATTCCTTAAAATCAGTTCATTTATAATGGAACTTTTCTGCTTTTAGAAGCATCAAATTTATCAATAATATTTTCAAAATAGTCAAAACATAAATTTGGGTAATGTCATTTTCAATAAACATTACTGATAAATTTTTTAAATGACTTTGTCCAAGATTATTTATTAAATAATTTTTTACACATTTAAGAACGGAGATCGATCTCCAGTTACATTACATATTAGTAATGTTAAGATTTTCCTTTTAATTGTTTCAACATTGGGAAATGTTGACAATTGACAAATGACATTAAGGAATTTCACCCATTCGAAAGCATGGTACAGTTCCCCTTCCCCGAATGTAAGTCGGACGACCGCACATAGTTTGCTTGAAGGCAAGCCATTCGGAGCGACAGAGATGATATATTCATTGCAGGTCTGCTGCGAAACTATATATTCCGTTATAAAATTTTACCTATCACTCTGAATGCTTGCCATTTCGCACGAAACTCTATTGCGTCGGCCGTACACCTCTTTTACCCGCCTGTACACGATACGAACTGTTGTTCTCACATATTTCACTATTCTCGACAAAGTTAGTTCCCATGCCAATAATTTTTATTTGTCGCATGTCCACTGCGATCCTCGGCAAGGAGCCTCTGCGAGGCCCCCTAATTTGTGGGGCTTAGAGCGACCGCTTCCATCGCTTGTGCGTAAATCCGCCACTGTTCACCGAATGTCTATCAGAAACCATTAATTCAAGAAATTAGTCATCATAGTAGTCGGATGACCGCGCTGATTGTGCGAGAAGACCAGCATTCGGACCGACAGAGATGATAGTTCAAGAAGTTTTTTCACAAAGTTTCGACAACCAAAAGACGTTTGATGAAAAAGTTCATAGTTTAATTATTTTTTTGGGTTCGTTGATTCATGAATTACCTGGCCCTAAACACCCTGCTAATCGGTATTATAAATTAAGGAAAGAAGGCAAAGCGTTTCCACAAAATAGGTCATATAAAGACTCAAAAAACCCAGAAAAGAAGTCCAAGAAAGAGAGAGAAAGAAGACGCGAAAAATTCCAATATGAGTTAACTCAGTACCTCTTCTATAATCAAAGAAGAAAAGCCGTAAGAATAGTTTCCGGCAAAAAACAAAAACCATGCCGTATAGACCTTGAGCAGATATACAATCACTACAGTAATCGTTTTGCAGTTGAGAACAATTGCATAAGACCTGAATATAAATGCAAATCAACTAACGAAGAATTATCACAGGTTAATATTAACTACAATCCTGTTATATCAGTTAAACAAATTTAGGAAAGTATAAAAACTATCAGGGTAGATACGGCATGCGGTGTTGATAAAATAATAGTCAGGGTGCTGAAAAATAAACCAGTTTATGAAATTCTCGCTAAATTGGCTACGGTAATGTTAGAAACAGGTTGGGTACCTAGCTGTTTTAAAAAAGCACGAACTGTTTTAATACATAAAAATGGAGATGACAAAGTCTTGGATAACTGGAGACCAATTACAATCTGTTCGGTGGTAAGAAGAGTTATTGAGAAGATATTTGATAAGCATTTAAAAAGCTATGTTAAATTTCATGAAAATCAAAAAGGTTTTACAGCTCTTCCTGGTGCTCAAATAAATTCATAAATTCTGAACGGTGTATTAAAAAATGCCAAAACGTCTAAACAAAATGTAACAATAATATTTCTTGACATAAGTAATGCCTATGATAACATTGGACATAAGCATTTAGTTGACAGTATCAAGTCTTCTTCTATACCAAAAAAACTTCAGGATATAATAATAAACCTTCAAATGGAGAATACAACTCAGATAGAAACAATCAGTGGTAGAACAAAACCTATAGATCTTCGAAGAGGTGTAATGCAAGGAGCTCCATTGTCTTCCGCTCTATATAATTTAGCAACTGACCACATTATTGAAGAGCTATCTGAACCAGAAGTTGTTGAACAATACGGCTATCGCTTACATCCAACTCTGCCACCTGTAAGTGTTTTGGGGTTTGCTGATGACACAGTTATCATAGGAAAAAATGAATCTAGTGCAATAACTCTTCTTGAAATGGCAAAGGAGAGGTTTCATGAAATTGGTTTGTCTTTAAATAACGAAAAATCTAAAATTATTAATGTCAGAAATTGTAGTTTAGCGCCAATGCAAAATAATAAATATCCAGTTGAATTTTTAAGAGAAAATGACACTGTAAAATATTTAGGAGTAACGTTCAAAACGAAATAATTCTTGATTCGGAAAATACTATGAAAAATCTCGGAACGAAACTCCGTAATATAATGACAACGCCTCTTCTAAAAGACCATCAAAAGTTTCAAGTGTTAACATTTTATATTTCGCCCATTGTGGTTTATTTATTTCAATCAACACCGTTAGAAAAAATCCCGTTATATTTTCTGCAAGATATAGATCGACTTATAAAATCTACACTTAAAGAAATATTACAGTTACCATCTGATACACCAGACAATATTTTGTATAGTTCCCCTAAAGTAAAAGGATTGGGTTTATTTAAAGCAGTTTGGGAAGCTTACATTCAAAGTTTTAACGCATGCAAACTATTAAAGTTAACAAATAATCCTTACTTATCTATTATAAGAAACTTTGAAGAAGAAAGTAACAATTGCCTAGCTAAGCTAAAAGTAAATCTAAATGAGCTAAACTTCACTAAATCGTCTCTGTCTGGGGAAAAAGATAAGAGAAATATTACGAGAGCGGGAATATAGCAGTTGGCAAAAATTACGACAAAAAGGATGTGGAGTTCAACTTTTCTCAGAATACACAGCTGCTAATTCTTGGATAAGAACACTAGACGGTCTTTCCGAATCGGAGTGGAAGGAGGCCATTAAGATGACGGGCAATGTCTGTAATATACGAGCTATACCCGGAAGATCTCAAGACGGCTACCAGTGCAGGCACTGCACTGAGATAGAAACATTGGCACACGTCTTGGGATATTGCGAGTATGGCTCGTTATTACGTAACCAACGTCACAATACTATCAGATCTATCATAGCTAACTCACTGTCTACGAACTATGAAATATTTGAAGAAGTCACATGTGTTGCTAACAGTGAGGAGCAACCGAAGAGTTGACATCTTAGCTATAGATAGAAAGAACGATTGTGCGTTTATATTAGACCCAACCATCCGATTTGAAAAAAGTAGTTCCCAACCAGTAGAAGTAGATGAAGAGAAAAAATCTATTTACAATCCTACTATTCCTTATTTTAGAGAGAAGTACAAAATTCGGGGAAACATCGAAGTTATTGGTTTGTTTGTGGGCTCGAGAGGGACCATATGTAAATTCTTTGTAAACTTCGCCAAACGATTTTGTATTTCAAAAGAGACTGTCAAGACCGTAGCGATGCAAACACTAAAATTTTCTGTTCAAATATTACGGCACCATCTATATTGTAAAAATCTAAATTAAAAGTAATCAGTTCATTGTAATACTTTTATAAATGTATTCTGTTGTTATATTATATTTTGTATATGTTGCAAGTTAATTTTAAGATATGTTCTTTTGTAATTTACATATTAAGTTCGTATTATTTAAGTAAGTATTGTCACGTTTATAATGTTATTTATGTTTAAGTATCCCTTGTTTATAACAAACCAAATTGTTGTTAGGGTGTTATTAATAATTAATAAATATATATCCTCGCAGGTCTGCGGTGAAACAGTATACTCCATTACAATATCGCTCTGTTTTTTTTGTATGAAACTCTAGTGCGTCAACCGTACACTTTTGTTGAGTTTTCCAAATGCAGACATATTACTACACTAATTTTATGTAACATATTTTGTATACTGAGTAGTGTTACTTAAGTTGCCTATAAAGTAGGCGTTCTAACAGGTTAGCATTCATCAATGACGTCACAACGTGTGCGGTCATTGGCATTTACAAATTTTTAGTATTGATAAAGTAGTTAATTAGGAGCGTTTAATGTTGTACAGTACTTATCTAACTGTAATATTTATTTTGTTAATTTTAGTGTTAATTATGGAGAATCTTGATGCTAGACGCAATGGTGTTTAATTTGGAAGTTTTTGAATAATTAATTATTTAATTGATTATTTCTACGAATCATTTTAAAATCATTAAATAGATAACTGAGGCATTCGAAAATTAACTAATTATTATAATACGTTTAATTATAAAATTATTTGATTTATATCAAAAGAACGATTTTAAATGCTTTATATCGAACAAATCAGATTTTTAATATTTAATTATTTAAAATCTTGATCAGAACAGCAGGTACAAACTTCAAGGTGTTTAGAACCTCGTGTTAAAGTCGGTAAATAAGATTTAACCAAAAAAACTTGTCATTCTTCGCACTTGAATCCTAGTCCTATAAAAATATATATTTTCTTTTGCAAGATTAAGAATTTATTTAATAAATGTTTACAAATCCCTTAAGATACGCCTATGCCTGTAAGAGTTAAGATTAAAAATAAAACAAATATATTAAAACTTTGTCGAGACAATTTTTGCCATAAACTACGTTCTATCCGCTGTCTAACATCATCAATTACGTCAGCTGTTTTCCACAGTTAAATGTCTAGTGGATTTTTGATTAACCAGGCAGTATTTTCAAAAAGCGTCGAACAAGATTATCGTGCAGTGTTGGCAATGAACTGTTGAACTGTGAACTGAAAATACGAGCAATTAGAGTAAACCGAATCCTCATTTTCATTTCTGAAGCCACTTCTAAAATCATCCATAACAATAAATATGTCAGATCCGACATAAAAATCCATTATCGTTAGTGTTTTATATAAATCCAATTAATTTTATAACTAATCGTATAGACACTGATAACAAAAAATGAGAATTTCTCGGTTGCAAATATTGAAGTACAATTCTTATCTGAAAAACCAATGATTCAGTTGTCTTAATCTAGCATCCAAACATATAAACTGTGAAACTACATAAACATTGGAATTTTGGAAATTTGTATTTATGAAAGCGTAGAAAAAATCTTTGAAATGTTGAAAACTTGAATTCCTCAAATTTTGACTTTAGCACTTTAAAACTTTAAAGCACTGTACTGAAAATGTCCAAACAAGTTCAGTAGATGCCATAAATGAAGTCGTTCGATCAAAACTGTAACCAATTAACTATACATACTGTAACACTTTGTTACAGCAAACTTCCGACTTTGTTGAACACCCGTTCTGAAGATGAGAAGGCCAGTTTTTGCTTTGACCGTTTTATTCTTCAGTGTTTATCTGAAATTGATTTTGGCATAGTTGCGATTGGCAGCAAATACCGCTAGGTGACTATTTATTGGCTCAAAACCAACGAGAATAAATTAAAACGCTACTGTAGATGTAACGTTGTGTGTAACTGATAACGTTAAAACCACACACGCAAGCTGTTTCTTTCCATAACGCCTGCCTCACTCCACTTCCTTTCAGAGCACAATAGACGTGTATTACCTAACCTGAAATCACAAGCCAACCTGTGTAACCCTACTCAACTACTAGAACTAATGAGAAAACCAGACCTTGAATTAGGCCATAATGAATCACATTCTGAAAATATATTGTAAACGTCCGCACCACAAGTTTGTAAAATGTTATTCAAAACTGTATGAGAGAAATTATGAAACTTCCCTCATTCTCCACCTCATTGTCACTATGTCCAAATTCAGGCTACAATTCATGGCGTGAGATATATTTGCTAGACTTAACTTCACCGTACCACTTTTTGGGCAAATTTTGGCATCAATGTATAGTTCTAGGACAACAGTGCCAGATTTTGGTGGGGAAAATACCTAGGCGAAAAGTTATGTAGGGTTAAAGTTTAACATGGAACTCTATGGGAAGCACATGTAAGTCTATTGACAATACAGGAAAGTCTAAGAAAAACACATGGACAATGTAAAAACCTAACCTAATCTAACCTTTTTTGGAAGTTTATAAGTGTCCGAGACCTTACTATCGCCTACGCTGACAAATATCAATGACACTGGGAGGCGAAGTCAGGTTAGTCTGCGTGGCGGCTTTTCCCCAGCAAACACAGCAACATATTATTTACGTAACTGAGAGTAACAATGCCTACTTTATTACGTAGCAGCTAAGAATTCAAGTCATCTGGAGAGCGTTATGTCCGCCTAATTATGCATCTGTTATTTACGTAAATGCTATGTCACTGTTAATACATACAGGGTGAGATTAAAGTATGGAATATTTAAAAAAAAAAGCGAACTCGACTGGTTTTTTAAAAACGCTGAAACACGTCGATTTTGTTTTTTAAAAATACACATTAATATGTGCGATTCACCTTCCGACTTTCATTTGTTTCTAAGTTATGACGTCATCACAAAAAATTTTAAATGACAATATAGATTTTTAATAGTGGAATCCGATAGTGATTTTTCTTCTCTTTATGATCATGCAAAAAAATCATAAGGTTGCATAACAAAAATTCTGAGAAAAATCGATCTGATATATTGATATATTGATACCATAATATCAATAACATTAAATGTTCAGTTCGATTTTTCTCAGAATTTTTGTTATGCAGCCTTATGATTTATTTGCATGATCATAAAGAAAAGAGTAATCACTATCGGGTTCCACTACTAAAAATCTATATTGCCATTTAAAATTTTTTGTGATGACGTCATAACTTAGAAACAAATGAAAGTCGCAAGGTGAATTACACATATATATATTAATGTGTATTTCTAAAAAACAAAATCGACGTGTTACAGTGTTTTTAAAAAAACCGGTTGAGTTCACTTTTTTTTTAATATTCCATACTTTAATCCTACCCTATATATTTTTTAATGTATAAAGTAATGCAAGAAATGCATAAACAAGAAAAGAATTTAGTACTAGTAAATTCGCGTAATAAAACAATTTTTTGGTTTTTTTATTTAAATTTTTTCTTCAATAATATAGTGTTTTTTAAGTGCTACCTTAGTGCCCAAATAAAAAATTGGGTGCTTAATGTTAAACATTTTGCTAGGTTAAAGTAAAGTTAGCAGAGCATATATCTTTTAATGTATAAATTAATGCAAAAAATATATAAACTGGAAACGAATTTAGTGCTACTAAATTCGTCTACCTAATAAAACAGTTTGTTTTGTTTATTTATTTGTCTTTTTTTTCTTCAATTATATAGTGCTTTTTAAATGTAGTTACAAAAAAATTATTTTAACAAAAGTTGTAGGGCTTTTTCTAAAGTTTTTAAATATGACATCCAAAAAACAATTGAAAAATAAATTTTTTTTTTAAATATTCCATACTTTAATCCCGCCCGTATATAAGATATGTAAATACAGTCTGTATTACAAACATATAAAAGCACCGTATATTTTACGTTTATTTGATTATCAGTATGTTCTATGTTGCTACTCCAAGTAAATTATTAGGCGGCGATCCACCTTTTTTTATAGGTTCATTCGAACGCGCTGCAAAGTTTTATCCACCACCACAAGCACGTTCAAATAAGCTCAAAAAAGTTGGGTCACGGCCAGAACTGACCTGCAATCCCTTTGTATAAGGATCTTTAAGTTAACATTTTTAAAATTTTCCACTTTGTGTAGGATAACTTATTTCTTTAAAATAGTAATAGATTCCTGTAATAGTAAAATTAGGGGAAAAAGAAAAGTCAGAACAAATTTGTATTTATTCTTTTATTAAAAAAAAGGAAAATATATAGTTATTAATTAATAACTTATTATAGAAAAAAAATCATTATTATATTATTACATAGCATGCAATATAATAAAATTTAAAAAATGAAAAGCTATGTATAAACAACATTAATATTCAAAATGCTAAAAGATCAAGATTCTTCGTGGTATTTTAAAAAATGCCATTCGGTTTTGGTATTTAACGGTATTTAATTTCACGATTCCTAGTAAATGTGACGCATGCATTGCTGAAATTTGCCGGATTTCTCTTTTTATGGTATTAGTTTACAGCCGCCTAACGTATTTTGCTTTAAAACTTAATAAACAATAAGTAGGAAGAGAAAATTTGAATTATTAAACATGTAGGTAATAGATTTAAATTTCATTGTAATAGAGTATAATATGGATGCTTTGCTAATGTAATAGATCTGTTACAATTGTAATAGACATAATATCATCCCTGATGCCAACTTTTCGATATGTTTGTATAAAAAATAGATACGCACTATCATTCACACGTTTTTATTTTTATTTCGTTTCATATCACTCGTCGCCATTTTAAAATACGTTTCACTTGGCGTACTAATAAAATATCAATTCACTAGAAATTAAATTTGTGACGGGTGTTTATTTTGTTTATCCCACTTTTTTATGTTTATCTCACCACAAATGTTACCGCCACAGAAATAAAACTGGTCATTGTATTTTAATATTTATATTCACCATATACAAAACAAACTAAATGGGCGACCACGATTGAACACGTCTGCACAGTCAGGTATTACGCGAGTTACTAATGTTTTCAACCCCGCAGCCCCCAAACAAATTAGTGGTTAAATAGTTATATATTTGACTAGTAAAAAGTGATATGTAAAAAACAAATCACGTTATTAATGTCGCATATATGTAAATTTGAAGACACCAGACTTATATTAGCAATGCTCTTCCTATTTTAGATCTAACATATATAGACGATGTTACATCGACAAATTTACATAAGAGATCTGTAAAACTATAAATATAGATAATTTTACCTGATTCTTACATAGCAGACAAGTAAATGTAACAGTTTTGTTTACTGGGTCCTAGGTGCGTAAGCGCCTCCGATAATGTTCTTTAGGATAGACGGATGGTAAGGTCCCGGACAGTCATAACCGTCCAAAAAAGGTTAGGTTATAAAGAAAGTGGCGCGGTAAACTAAAGGTCGTATCCATATGTTTAATTTCACTTTAAATCTTATCTACATTACAAATACATGTCTAAAAAACGTAATTTGGCCAAAAGTAAGCCACATAAAAAATCAGTCATTAATGATCATTTTGCAGTTTACGTACGAAATATTTCAACTGCCAATTCGCAATAAAAGCATTTTGTAGGCTTTATGAAAGTTTTTTGTTATTATTACGCGGATCTATTACTTCAACAAACAAAAATGTCAGTATTAAGTAAGATTAAATTCACTGTTAAGAAGTTACTTGTAAATATGATTAGATTTTGGCATATAAATCAAAATAATTTCAGACAATTTTACTGCCCTGGACAATACAACAACAGCTTATTGCTGAGTGCGACTGGACATTGTGTAGATGTCGTAACGGTCACTACCTAGGATTGATGTTAATTTGGCACTTGTATGTAAGTTCGTATGAGGTGTTTACAGTCAGGAGACAGAGTTATTGTAGTTAGTACTTTAGCACTAGATTAAGTATTGTTAGCTTTTATGGCATCTTATACTCAAGTATTTCTTTGGCAAATCTAATACGTACACAAATAATATTTTAATTTATTTACTGCATTCAGTGTTTGTTTCAACATACAAATTGGACTATTTTGCAAGTTCTTTATTCTGTAGAAGAAAATACAGACTTGGAGAAAGAAAGATAGAAAATGTATCAAATACTAAATCGAAATCATAAATCAAATTATTTTGAGTCTGAGTATGGTTTTAAGTTACATCTTGAGTGTTATTTTAAAATAATAGTTAATTACGTACGGTAAATGAGTTTTTACTGTACGAGTTTTAGATGAACTTTCCGAAGGAATACTGTGGAAAATCAATTACCGAGCGTATAACGTATATTATTTTATTTTCTACTATTGTTTGATCTTTGAATGAAGATCACTCCTTGTTTACATTAATTATTTCAGTAAAATAAACGCCACATTTCAATACATGTTGTTATAGCAACCCCTCACCGTACTGTAATGTCGCGTTTACTGCATTGAACCATTAATGTAAACAAAAAATGGGACCCAGTATGAAATAAAAAAAATTGTTTTAGCATAAACTAATCTGATTTATTTATTGTTAATACTAAATTGGCTTGTGAATTAATAATGACTTTTGTCTTGAAGTTAATTAGAGAAATAATTGATTTTTTTCTCCTTACAATCACAATGCTTATATAATTTCTTCATTTTTCTTGCAAAATATAATTTTTGCGCTGTAATTAATCTTTAAGAAGTTTGTGAAGAAACGTTAGAAATTAAACAATTTAAACATTTAAGAAATTTAACATACAAGTTTACATATATAGAAAAAATAAATCTAGAAAGGTATAATAAAATAAATACAACTTACAACGAGAAAATTTAATATAAATTCTGATATAACAACTGAAAGGATATTAGGAACAATAACGTTATGCTTTGCTTCTTTTATGCCTAGCTGCCTGAAAATGGCTTACAGCTGATTTTCTAACTACCTATATGAGTATTATTTAGTTTTTCTGACAGTTTACATACGTACACATAATCCATTCCCCTTTTACCGCATTTGCGGTGTCGGGGTTCCGCACAATTAGTTTTTCAAATACGTAGAATAGGCGTATTTGAAGGTTATGTTTGCAGGTTATTTGTTAATTGACAAAAATCCAAATATAATTTGAAAATTATTTTGAGTTGAGGGTGCTAATTTTGATTTGGGGGTGCTTAGCACCCCCCATTCTCCCCTTAGTTGCGCCTATGCATACATAAGTACTATACAACAAGCATATACATAAGACATTACAAGACAAGGGTATCGCATAATAATGCCAGCTTGAACTTTCCCGCAACTAATCTTTGTTTTATAATAAAAGGCAAATTGCTTCTCTTGTAGAGCATATTTCAGTTTACACCTTGACCCCCCCCCCCCTATTACATCTTTGTTATTTATAAACGAATTAGTTTCAAATTCTTATCAAGGTATAAAACCCTTTAGAAGGGGTTTGTGGGTAATTAGAAATCTCATTTATTATAAACCACCAGCCTATTACGATGAAAGATAAATTCAAATAATTAAAGAAACATAGTAGGCTTGGTTTGGTCGAAAAAGTCGTTATAGAAATTTGTTCTGGACCTCCTGAAAATCACAAAACCAAATTTTGGTTAAAAAGTCTTGAATAATAGTTGGTTTTGGGCCTTCCACATGATCCAGAACACATTTCCGTAACGACTTTTACAATTAAACTATTTGCATTTATTTTTGATCGTAGTAGGTCCATTATAGTAAATGATGTTTTTCTTTCTAATTACACACAATTCTCTTTTAAGGACTTCTACTTACCTGATACAAATTTGAAATTGATTGGACTATAAATAACAAAGACAGAGGGGTGTCAAGCTGTGAAGTGAAACACACTGTAGATACAGAATGATATAGTGACTACTGGCTGGCAAAACAAAATTCTACAGGTATACTGACAAAATAGTTGATTTAACAGTAGTTAAAACAATAATTATTATTGTTTGCTAAGCGTTTTCTTGAAATGCTTATTTCTAGAATTCTAACCAGCCGATTTTACCGTAACTACAGACGACTATTAGGGAAACACTACATCAAATGATAGAAAGATTGATACAGATATAGTGAATAAAGCAATATAGCAATAAAGCAACATAATAATTATGCTGTGCAGTCAACAAAACAGTGTTTGGAAAAGAAGCAATAGAGCAACAACTTAAGAAAAGAGCGTATTACTGCTTGTAAGTATGAATCATGGGCAATACAGAAAAACTTAAAAAGCAAAATAAATGCAATGGAAATGGAATTACTGTGGAATATCGCAGGAAATACTTAAAAGCTTGGTATAATTCATAAGAGAATGAATAAAACAAGAACCAATATAGACAAAACTTGACAAGAGGAGATTGGTTTGGTCACATTAAGAGAATAAACCAGATATATTAAATAGGGCGTTTAAAAGCTGGAATCGCAGAAAAGAGGAAGGTGGAAAAACATGGACCAAAAGGAATGGAGAACTAGATAATAGAAGAAAAGGAAATCTGTCTACATTAAAGCACTAGGATGACAGAATGGATAAGAAATCATGGAAAGTATGAACGAATATGCAAAGCACCAACTCCTAATCCGACGTCGAAAGGCGAAAGGAAAAGGAATAAGAAAGAAAAAAGTTAACTGCTAATAAACTTTTTTTAAGGATATTTCCCTATATTTTGTTAAAAGGGCTTCTTCTGATCCTGTATTCATATGGAACTTGCTTGCCATTTGCTCAAATAATTGATATTCCTCTGTATAAATTTTAATTTGCGTCAACTGACAAGATAACAACAAGTTTTTGTGCAAACCCCACCAGTAAATACTATTTCAATAAAAATAGATGCAACAGCTAGCATGTCAAGGTTCTTCTATAGTTCCAAAATTCCGTAAATTAGAAGCACAGTCTAGGACTAAAACATCATTTATAAATTATAAATAAGACACTTATTGTAGAAAATTATTCTTTGTAAAAATTTAATTATACTTTGTGTTGTATTAATAACCTACTGATCCAAAAGTCCACAAAACTCCATTGTGTAACTTGTAAGGTATATGTTTTAATATAAACTTAACTGTTTAATAATATCATCACAAAGAGCAAACAATGGTCTTTTCAAAAACACCAAAACCAACAAACTCAACCTCAATTTCAATACTATACTAATAACAAAACCTTCCCACTTTTATCATTTCTGATTATTGCGAATGGTTATACATGAAAAAAAAAAGTTCTCAAACCAGGCTCTTATTCATCTGTTTTATCGGTGTATTTTAATTCATTGATTGATTATCTGGATTCCCATTAATTAAAAAATCAGTTTAAAAGTACACGATATTCTTTTATGAATCATAAAAAAATAATATCACAATCCATACAATGATTTATACCAAATCGTACAGATCCTAGCTGATAATGTTATAACTTTCCATAACATCCACTTTCATCGGCTATAGGTAAATATAAACTAATTACCATGTATATCGATAAAATCAATCAGCATTTAACATTAAGCGTTAAAATTAACTTATTAGTACATCTGATGTTTTAGATAACAGAGCATTTTATTTTAATATTCAACATTTTTTGTCGACATCTGTTTATTGATTTTAAAAAACCAACTCAGCTAAAAGTGTTTCTAAATATATGGTGATGGTGCGTAAAGCTACCCACTTTATCACCCTTGGGTACCGAATCGTGTAATACCTTTAGTAGCCTATCCTACTATAACCCCGATTGACCCTCATGGCCAGGGCCGGCGTAAGATTTTGCGGGGCCGGGTTCAAATATGCGCTTGACCTAAAAAACTACTAAATAAATCATTTATTATAAACACATTATTACATATTACAATAGGATCATAGAGTATCATTATAGTTATTTACGAAGTTTGCGAAGTCTTTAGTCGTACACTTTTTAAAGCACGAGCGACGAAGGAGCGAGTGATTCATATGCGCGAATGCATCAGAGACACTTCGCCTATCGAGTTTTGCACAAAAATTGTTTAAACGAACTTTAATAATAATAAAACATAATTAACCAAAATCTGGAATACTGCTTCCAATTCAAAGTAAACATAAAACCAAGTAAGGCAATAAGCATTTTCGTGTTGCCAATAGGTGGCTGCAGATTTGTTAGTCAATCACTTAGAATACAGGGTGTTTTGGAAAAGATGCCTTTCCCGTTAAAGGGCAATAGAGAAACATGTGTAGAGTAACATCTTACTAACAGTTTCCTGAAATGCCCCTTTGAAATGACAACCACCCTTATAAAAATAATAGGCACGCCACTGCAACATAGTAGATAAAATTGTATGAAAATTACATACATACTTTTAAAAGTCATCAAAAAAATAATCATAATAAACCCAAGCCGGATAAATGAATTCTTCGAAATTGCAAGCAAAACAAAGGATTAGGACGTGCTTTTAAAACGTTTTAGCTAAATAATAAACAAGTCATTTTGACCATCTGTAAATAACTGTTGATGACTCGGATCTTTGAAGCTTGTAATTTGCAGTATGCAGTTTGTTGTCAACTTTCTTTGTGTTAAGGTGGTCGTGAACTTGAGTTTCGATTACGTATTAATACACGTTTTAAGTGGGTATTCCACACGATGTTTTGCCGCGCAGTTTCCCCATTTAGGACAAAACGGCGGGGAAACTGTCAAGAAAAGCTACCTAACGAATTGTTGGTTATATTACAGTTTATATTAGTTTAGAAAGGTTATTGGTTTTAAAATTCATTTACAGATCTTTTTAATCGAGTTGATAAATAAACCAATAATAATCAAGATATCTGATTCACGTTATTATTCTAAACATTTTATAACTGAAGTTATTGAAATGTATAAAGGTTTTCTGTGCTTATGGAAAGTCAAGAGTAGTGATTATAAAAACAGAAACATTAAATAATCGTCTATGCTGTTACTACTCACTAAGGCGGCTACTCCTACTAAACAAAATATGTATTATAAGTATAATAATAAGAGCTGTAGGAAAACTTGGAGAGAAGATGCGGCTAAAACAATACAACAAAACAACAAACCAAACAACAACATGTGGAATAGCAAATTTATTAAAAATCTTCCCCGGCTGCTTCCCTGCTTGGGAAACTGAACCTCTTCCCACGTGGCAAAACATCGTGTGGAATGCCCACTTTAGAATTAATAACTTGAGTGAGGTGGTGTTACGTTCTTTCGACAGGTACGGGAGTTTTTACTCATTTTGTTAAAATGACATTCGTAAAATGAAAAACAGGCAATGTTTCCATCACAATCAGGTCAACGAACGTATGTTACATTTTATTTACCGACCTTAATAAATGATCAAGTCATCAAGGTAGTGAGTCACTAGGCAATCGCTACTGAAATTCAATTCTGTTGTTTCTGTAAATTGATACGTACGTAGCGGAGGTCAGTTACTATTGTTTGCTTTATCAGTAATTCAGGGTCAACATCTTACAAACAATCCATAGTCGACTCGTGACTTGTAATAAATACGGAAAAATCCGAAATTTTTTTTATTTTTTATTTTTATTTTATGAGTTTTGGGGTCTCTATATGGTCACCTTTCACCCCCTTAAAGCATTGCATATTTGTCTGGAACACCCTGTATAAAACTTTAGGAAGGAGCACGTTTCCATTGGCGGTTCTCGCTGTCTCGAAATGTGCACATAAACTATATAACCTCAATTTTAAAACAGTATTTAAGCACTAGAAAATTTGGTTTATATGCATAGGCGCCGGTTGGGAGGGTGGCCGGAGGTTTTTGCGAGATATCGCCCCGAAAATCGACGGGTGTTCGTCCACGGCGGATCTGTTTACGGGAGCACCGAAAATATCTTTTCCGATTTACAGTGGTGTCGATAGAGGAGGGACCATTTCAAACTTTACAATTCCATAGCTCGGAAACTATAAAGCCTACGGAGACGCGGTTTACGACACGCGGCTTGCAATTTACATGTCCGTAACCCGATGGGCACCGCTTTTCGATAAAAAACAAAAAACTATCGTCCGTTGAAAAAGAGACGAGAATTGCCTGCAACGACTTTAAATTGCGGTACGTAGTATAAAATTAGTTCCTCTAACGATCAAGTCAGGTTTGGTTCTATTCGATTTTGTTTCTGTCCTTTTTCAACTTTTTCTCGGGAACGGCACGTCGCGTCGCACCGACATTTTCACTCTCGGATAGCGGTTATATAAAAGTTATATTTTAATAACTGGTACACGATTTTATGAATTTTCCAAATATCCAAATTCTCTAATCTCATAAGATTTACATTTACAGCGCTATTAAATTAAATTGCAATATGCACAGTTTCTCTATGTTGCATTTTATATGATTTAGTACATATATTGCATGGCAAATAAATAACACTGTATGTTATATAATAAAGTCGTTTGTTACTTTATGGTCCAGCAACAAAATTAATGGTAGTAGCTGGTAATAAATATATACAGTCTGTTTTTAGTAAACGATAATATAGGAAATCGAATTAACCTAAAAAATAGAGAATTTATCTGAAATACAAAAATCACTTCGCTGAAACAATTCTCTATGCTTAATATGTTTTCAAAATTGTAGTTAGCAGTGTAGAAACTAGCTCTAAAATTTTCCTACTATTTGGCGCTCAATTGCTCAAGATACACTGATTGTGAGTTCTGCTGAGCATGTGTGGGCTGATGGAGGCGCCAATTATTAACTACGCAATTACTTTAATTGAAAAGCCTATATTCAAATTGTACTAAAAAGCTTATGGAGCAACAGTTGTATTTAGCAAATACTGTAAACAAGGTTAAGAAACTTAATTTTTTTGTTAATTTTCAAGAGTTATACTTTTTAATTGATCAATGAACAAACATTCAGAGGTACCTCGTAACATAGTTTTAGTAACAAAAATGCATTTCACACAAATTAAGTAGTATTTAAGTTATAGGCACAAATTTAAATAACCACAGTGTAACTGTTTAATGAACGGTTGCAAAATTATTTCTACTTTTGTTTATTGATCGTACTTTGAAAGAATATAAGAAGATAATAGTGTGTGAATCTTGAGACTCGGTATCTCCATTATTGAAAGTACAACACACTTTTAAAGTTAACAAATTTTTCAGAAAACAATTGAATTCCGCCAATATGATTAGGTTTTAAAAGTACAAATGATTATTTTTTGTAATCTAGGTCTCAAGATTAATTATATGATGTAAGAATATACAGGGTGTTCCATTTTAAAATAATCTTTCTTCTGTCAGTGTTTTACATATAAAACACCCTGTATTATAAAAAAAGAATTTAGAACCTGTGTTGCAACACTAGAAGTGTAACTTATAATTTAATTCCAAATAAAGCAAGCTTCAATATCACTCTTAATTAGTGCCAAGGCTAGCATTGCAATCTTGCGAAGTAACTAGCTTTATTCAGATTTCAATAAAGAGTAATTTATAAGATAAAACATAGCTGGAATATTTGTTTAGCTCTGCTGGACTTTACGTTATTACATTTTAAAAATTTTTGTAGTTCTCAATATAAGCTCTCCGAAACCCAGAACGCGGAGTAACAAAACACTAACCAATACAATCTTACTATAATAAAACAGACAAAATCTTGTTTGTAGGTGCAGGCAAGACTACAGGCAAAGGCCTTTACTTATTACTTATCAATATAAAGATATTGATAATGTCACCAAGTGGTCACTTAGTGACATACAAAATGAGTCGCTCTTGCACTCAATCATTGACTGCGTTTGAATATTTACATTTGAGTTATACTAGTACTAAATCTCGACAACAAAAACTAATTATTGAAATAGTTATTTATATCGTGTTTGAATTGGCTACAAGAGTTTGTTTCATTTTAGTATGTTGTTTGGTAATTTGGTTAGTGTAAATTAGAATGAAAACTGTCAAACCTCCTATACCTCCCAAACATTAGAAGGTAAGAATGTTCATTCATGTACGGGTTTAGCGATGACGTTTCTGGGAGCTTTTGGTGGGTACTAATTACCCACATGAAAAAATTCCGTTACACAAATCAAAGTGATCAAGTGCTTTCTTCACAAAATTTCGAAAAATAATGAATCTATCCTTTCGGATTTCTTCTTTACTCTGTATATGTAAGATATTCTGGAAATTGTTTAGATTAATAGAAGCAAAAACAGTTTTTTCCCTGGGAAAATTAATAAATGAGTTTAGGCGACCAAAATCAGTGTTTCAATAGGATCTCATGTTTTATTCTCAACAGATAAATCACCAGCATTATAAACGACCCACTATGAAAGAATTTTCAGATTAAATGGAACCAAGGGGGCGATCGATTTCGACTTTAATTCCTCATGAGGTGTTTATTGGTAGTTAACCGAGTTATGTAAACTGTTTGTGGTAGACAATTTAAATGAGAAGTCTTGGCGATTATTGGGTTGTCTAAATCTATCAGGGCCGAACTTGGGAGCATTTATGATGAAATTCACTCAAATTCGCTCTTATTTTATTGTTTGTATTTATAGGGACAAACGAAAATAATCATTTACTGGAGTATGGATTAACAAGTACGGTTGGTAACAAACTTAATGGCCATACACTTTAAATCCGTTCATAAAAAACGGGGGTGGGGTTACGGGAGCTTAAGTTCTTTCGCGTTTTACATCCAATCAACGCCTACTGTAGATCTTGATGGTACGAGAAATAGTAGAGTAGAATAACACAAGGTCAACTTTTATATCTCTGTATAAAATAGTTTATACAGAGAATGTAATGATGTCATATTATTTTTTAATGTAACATATGCCAATTTGTTACCAAAAGTTTCTGGTGTTTAACTAAATTTTGAATAATTTGTAGCACTAAACCCCATTTACAGTGTGTAAAATTGTAAAATATCGTTAACTTGATTAATGCTGGTGTTTCCATTTTTTTGGCCGCCGCTGTACAATGGCGGCAATTTCCTAGTAATCAATTTTTCAAATAATTCTTTAAATAGAAATATTTATAAGTTACGGTACCAATATAAATCAAGCAATAATATTTATGGTACAGGCTTCTAATGTTTTCCAAACATAACGGTACTAGTTAAAAAAGTTAAAACGGTAAACGTTGCATAAATAACTACAAATAGAAACACAAATCTTACTACGCGAAACTACCAACATTGTGTAATTTTGTTTATCAAAATGAGATAAATTGTTTAAAGTCATTCAATGGCTGAGATGTGAAAATTTAAGTCAAAATAATCATTATACTCACACTTCAAGGATAAAGATTATTATAAATAGCTTTTTCTTATATTATCTGCCTTATCTATCTTTTGAATTTTCTTCCACAAAGTTCACTGCATCATACATGGGGGAGGTTATCATTTAAAAACATCTCAAATTGTGAAAGATCTTTCTTATCAAAGATTTCAACATATAATTTTGCATAGCTGTAATAAAATCGACATGACCCTGTATATTATGGAAAGAGCTTTCAAATTTACCAATACCAATAATGATCGTCGATAAATTAAAACTAAGAAATTTATATAGACATATCGAACTTATGAATTATTTAATTGCAAAAACATACAAATACACAGCATCCACAAACAAAACATAAAACTGTAAGATGAATGTAAAGAAAGATGTAACTATGTTCAAAGTAACAATTTGGCAGTATTTTTCTTAACCCTATCTTTTAGATTTTCAAAGTTGTGGTTTAGTTACTGGAAAATGCTCAATTTCTCTGTTACATAATTACCCGATTATAATTTTTTTTCTACCCAAATTATTTTTGTCCGTTCTATTTTCGTATATTTCCGTGCGTTCAATTTCCGTATATTTCCGTGCGTTCAATTTCGGCTAGTGAAAAGGCGGAGAAAATAGCGGTGCACCGTCTTGCTGAAACTAAATGCTTACTGTTGGGCCAAAATGGTTACTTGTTTCGACCGAGGAACATAGTTACTTATTAGTCTACTTGTTGAAGGTAGTTCTGTGTTCACTTTGAGATCAAGAAAGTCACTCAACTGGGTCTTGTTTATTCCTTGGTACTGGCAATTTTCTACTGCTTGTACACCCCTAATCAATCAAAATTCTAGTTTTTCTAATTTTTATTCTACAAAGAAACGGAACCGCTTTGGGTAAAAAATACGTTTTAGATACAAGCTGGATTTTTCTAGTAATCTCCCTGGGCAAGAAAGAAGTGAGTTACCATAGTGTTCTTTATTGTTTTTCAATGCATTCCACGGCTAAATTAAAAATAAGTTCTTTCTTGCTCTGCAAAGAACGTGAAAACCTCAGTTTTCGTCGGAAAATCTCCTCCTTCGCGGATTTCTTATTCAGGTTTCGGAATATGTAATAGTCATCGAGATCCAAGTTTGGGGTTTTGGAAGCCGCAGTCCCGAACTGCAGCTGATGCTTTGGCGAACTTGGGGTATTCTCTTGAAGCAGCAGAACTCAATTGGTGACTTTCCTATGCTCTTTTCCAACAATTTCAACTTCTTCAAAACACCTGGGTAGTACTCCCTTGTGATTGTCTTCTTGTCTTAAATATACTCAACCAAATCTATACCGGCTTTTATTCTCTATCACAGAGAATTGTATTTCCAGTACACATGGATTTTTGCTTGGTCTCGAGCTCTCGGAGACCCAATGGTGAATCCATGTTTCATCACCTGTTACTAATCTTGTCAAGAATTGATCTGGATTCTCGTTGAAAAAGAATAATTTTTCTTCTGAAATGCGTACGCAGGATTGCTGTAGAGGCATTGACCTTGAACATCCCCAAATTTCCAATTTCAATTTTTTCTTAAATGGAACAATCTATATTTTCTAGTCCCAAATGAAGCCTCCTTAGGTTCTGACTTTAATGCCTTTCGATGCGACGTTGCCAAGTTATGATTCTTTTTAGTATTTTATGGTCAATATCAATCTTTTCTTTAAATTTTAATATCTACGCCAATCTTTTGTTGATTTTTGTAAAACTTTGCATGAGGTCTTCATCATCATCATCATCGATCCTTTAGTTCCGGAGAAGTATAGGGCGCCCATACAGGCGTTTCAAGACAGTCATAAGAGTTAGTACAAGGATGTCAGTCTTGCACTGCATGAGGTTTTAGCTGAGATTAATTTATCCCAAGCAAATGTTAGAAGTAAATTTTATTTATACAGGGTGAGCAAAATAATTTTTTATTATATAATTAATATTATTAATTAATGCATATCGACATTTCGCAATTTTTTAAGTGTAACACTCTCTATAAAAAGGTCAGAATTTAATATAAAAAAATCATAGCCAACTTCTGTGGTCCTAAAGAGTAAAAAGCATCGTTTTTCTTTGAATCGCTATGTTTTCTAAAACTATTAAAGATAAAAGTAGACTTATAGGTATCAAAGTAAAGAAAACTAAATACTTTATTGGCAGATATTATAAAATTCAGACTTCTATTTAAAAAAAATGCAAAAAATGAATTTAAAAATGTCGATGTTTAAAAGATTATTTTGATCACCTTGTATAAAAATTTATTTCTAACACTGAATAAATAACTTGGGATAAATTGATCGTAGTTAAGACCCCATTCTAGACATTACAAAAAATCAACAAAGGATGGCGTAGATATTAAGATTTACGTTGCATCTAAGGGCAAAAAACATCCAGGGTTAAAGGCAGAACCTAACGAGGCTTCATTTGAAAACAGAAAGTGTAGTTTGTGTCATTTAGAAAAAATACACTTTTTTGCTCTACACGTTTTTGAAACACCCTGTATATGTGCTACTAATTTTCAAATTTGCCTTTTTTAACCTCATTAACATTCCCTCAATTGGATTTTTTTATCTGGGTAGGTAACGATAAATCTGAAATCGAAGAACGGAGTACTAATGGACACCCTGTATACACAATGGACAGCCTTTTCAGCAGCAGATCACAAATGCAGACTCTCTGTTTATTAAATTAAATTAAATAATTAAAAATTCGTTGTATTTAAAATTATTTTTAGTGCTATATACTATTTAAGTCGTTGAGAATCCCGTCCTTCATTGACAAAAAATGTGCTCCCCTGATAAAGATATGTCTAGCGCCGTCTACGTGCATACTGCGAATAATAGTAATATTTCCCGCAATTTACACAAAGCATAGAAATAGTTTAGTCGAGTATAGCATGTATGGAAAAAAGATGATAAAAATCTGCTGATTTTAGTATTGGAAGGTCAATGGAAAAATTATACTCCTATAGTATAGTTTTGCTCGTCTAATGGCGCCAAAGTCAAGGCTGCCCGCGGGGGATCGGGAATTTTTACCATGAAGCTTTCCGCAGGATTTTGTACCTCAACCCATAAACTTGTTTATACAGGGTGGATTCATTTTTTTCAGGAAACTTTACTAATGATTCAGATATCAGAAACAATTCAAATAAACACCGAAAATACACTATTTTCGAAATATAGGGTGGGGCCTGGTTTACAGGTTATGAGTTGTAGCAATTATTATTATTATATTATAAAGTTTTCAAAAATCGAATTAAAAAAATACTTATTTAATAAATTTAGCAGTATATAAATATTTCCATAACGTTAGTATTATAATTATTATCTAAGTAGATGTTCAAAATGAAATCCATCAACTTTGGATACATTTTCCACAATGACAAACTCAATGAATCGATTGAACTGGACATTTCATTTGCAGTGGACTTTACCTCATATCATTACGAGCTTCTTCAATTCGTAGAATTAATAGTTTTCATCGAGAGTGATCAGTATGTAACATACTATATAGATAACAAAAGGTTTCCTCATTTACTATCTGATTATTAGTTAAGTTTATTTATCATTCATTTTGTTTTTTTTTAATTCTTCTGTTAAATATCTAAATGCCTGTATCTCAAAAATGACGCCTTTTTGGGTACATATTTAAATCTTTATATAAACAATTTTCATTAGCTTGCTCAATAGAATACGCTTCTGGAATTTTCCAAAATAAAAATGAAGCACCCTGTATACAATATAATATGACCCCCTTATGAACGTGATTTAATTATACACTACAAAAGAATACAACTATGTAATTAATAATGATTAAGATGTTTAGAGGTCGTTCCTCTTCTTACTTCATGAGAGCAGCAGTGTTGCCAGCTTAGTATACCAGAAAGCTTCAGATGCTGTCAAAAAATCTCTTTTCAGCAAAGAAAATTCCTCAATCTGTGATAAATTTAAGTTTCAAAGGAAATTAGTAATATTAAAAACACACCAGAATAGTTGTTATGATAAATTATTTATCATAACAACATCATTTATTTAAATACGAATTAAACAAAAAATAAATTCTTAAAAAAAAATAAAAAATAGATCCACAAAATTATTATTTATCCTTGTTTTATATATATATTTTTATAACATTTATTTTTTTATATATAGATAATTTTATATATTAAAATAATTCTAATCTTTTTAGAATTCATACAAATAATCCGTTTATCCTCAAGGTTGACAAAATTTCTTAAAAGGTCATTTATCTCTTAAGTTGGCAACACTGGACATTGATTAATTGGCAACATACGAGTAGGAGTTTCACCCGTATAAAGAAAATTTTTTGGATAACATTTAATTCAAAAAATCCAGACGTCATAATCACTTATGGTACAAGAGCACCATAGGCGCCCGGAAGGGGGGCAAGGAGGGGCGCTTGCACCCCCCCCTGAAAGTTGAACATACATACATACAACTCTGCACTTCGAACGGAGTCAACTACTCTTGCAGCTTATTACCGGTAAATATACAATAGGCCGTGCTTGACGCCCAGATGTTCCGTCCTGTCTTATCTCTAAGACATGAATTGAGATACGCTCAATTAGCGCCCATCGCCTACACGTCATGATGCTACCAGTAGCTCACTGGTTGGACCGAGATTACTATCCATCCTCTACTAGCTCTCCAGGCTAGTACCGGAGTGATAAACATGCTCACCCGTCGGCTACCTCTCCTGGGAGAAATTACCTCATCCAGCTTTGGACTATCCCTCAACTTATTAGGTTGAGGACCACTACCCCATCGAATCCAACCTCAATTGCGGCAGGACTTGGTTTTTTAATGGTTTTTCCACCCCAATCTCCCAGTTTATAGGCCTGGTATGGCCTCGACAAAGCTTCGTTTTCAGGTCTACGCGTAATAGACCCCCGGTCTATTGCCTAGAAGGGGGGCAAGGCCCCCCTGGAAGTTTAACAATTTGAATTTTATTGAAAATTTTGTATATGTCATTTTTTTCTATGCTTGCTCCCCTAGACACTAGGAACAGACATAATCTTTTAACTCAATCTTACAGTTTGACCATTTAAAAACTACTGTCCTTACATTATCTTAATTTTTAGTATACAGAATATTTCCAGATTTGGTATTTACTTTTAACACACTTCACTTGCATAATTAAGGCTTTGAATTTTCACAGGTGAGCAAAGGAGAGACAGCGAATAGCAATACATCTGAAGAAGATATTTTTGCGTACTTACCAGGAAGGAAATTTTGTTTGTCATCTTAGCATATAAAGCTTATAAAGTATGTGATAATAACCATCGTTCTCAGATGAATTGCTATTATTTTTTTGTTTAAACAAGAAAATTCTATTCCAAACCAAATTTTACCAACACTGCATAAGTAAAAGAATAACAACATTTTTTAATTAACTATATTCAGTTGTCTCATTACAAAACAATAACAATAAAACGGAAACACGGATATGTGCAGTAAAGCTCACATCTCAACCAATTACATTTAAACAATAATAATCAAACTTCCCTGAACAATACTTCGATATTTCTATTTCTCAATCACTTTTTTTACTTCCACCTCCAAGTACTTTCTTTCTTTGCGTGAACATATGCATATAAAGTTGTGGGAAGACTAAAACCAATTGACAGAGGTAATTGTGTTAATTCTTAAATAATTTATAATTAACTTTATACTTACACGGAATATATAATGACATTACCATTAAAAGGTAATGGCTGTAATGGAAGCTGAAGTTTGCGAAATTTGGTAATGCAATCGTCCACATACCAGTGTTAACTACTTCTTGTTGAGCTGCATATAAACATAGTAACTCACCAGTTACCCCAATGGGGTATAACACAATAAATGTGGTGTACCTGAATAAAAAAAGAACATATTAAAGTCATTCTTATAATAATATAAACATGCCTTACGACTACTGATTACTTTTTAATTGTAATAATTATCTTACATAAAAAAATCTTTATCTACTTTTGTGTCCATCAAACAACAAAAAGCTTTTAAATTTTGATAAATGGTTCATAAAACAACCCATTGTTTCTTATAACATGCTTTAACGCAAAAAAGGCGTAAAAATTAAATAATACTGTCATTTTCACATAGAGGTGGTTTCACACAATTTATATATGTTATCGTAAGTTACACAACTTCATTAATAAAACTACAATCTTACCTCAACCAAACAAGAAGATGTGGAACGAGATTGACAAGATTTAAAGTGTAATATCCATATCGAATTATTTCTGTAATAGACCAAGCTAACACAGCCATAGGAAGTCCTATAGAATTTTTAGCAGCAAGTGTGGGTAAAATAACACCGCATACTAGCATTACCCTAGAATATACTTGCTGAAACGTAACTACAGGGTTTGAAGGAACTATTCTTGTGGCTGCGTGTAAAATTTCTAGTACTGCTGCATTTTGAAAAATTATAAGAGGCCACTTCAAATTTTCATAAAGCGTTTTATTTTCTGAATTTGGAAGAATATAATAACTAATTAATTGTAATAATATATACGTCCACCTAAAAAAAATTACGGTTAATTAAAAATTTAATTTAAAAATATCTTTATTGTAATTAAAATTCATTAATAATTAAAATTAACTCACCCAATTGTTTCTATTCCGTTATACGCAAGTAAATATATCTTCACTAATGGAGATTCCTGCTTTGATTTTGCATCTTTAACACCCATTATTATTTATTTATTACTATAAAACCGCTCTTTTGTAAAGTTATGCGCCCAGTATAATTTCTGACTGAAGTTCCAAACTGTTTACAGGTGTCGATTACCCTTCCTCCTTTTACACACCTGGTTAACATATCTAACCTTTGGACTTCTGGTCAATTAATGCATTATTTACAGAAATCATTACAGAAATAAAAACACAACACATCCTATTGAAATCGTCAGATTGAATAGCAAACCAATCAGAGTCCTCTATGAGGAGGATTATCGGTCAAGCGGTCAAGGCTGGATATAAAAACAATAGCTGTCTGAAGTTAGTCACGCAAATGGGTTTGTTGTAATTCGCGCCCTTTTACTATTTTTTATTTTTGTTGTACAGATTCTCTGATCTGGATGTTTCTATTTTTGATACCGGCAAAGTGAAAGCCAAGGTGAAAGCATAGCTTAAATAAACAAAGTTTTTCAGACTTCTATAAATATTATGTATAGAGTGTTTGTAAATTAATGTCCAAAAAGGACTAGAAATCTCGCCGTAAAAAACGATTAAACATTAGTCCGTTTCAGTATAAATACGAATCGAAAATATAATTTCGGCTGTTCTCTCTTCATTATTTTCTAGATTTTTTTTACCTTAAGTTCTTCATAAGAATATAATTGTTCGGAAAATAACAATTTTTATGTTAATAATTACAACAATGGCAGCTGGTCAAAATTGGAAAGGTGAGCAATATCCATCATAAATTACTTGAATAGAAAATATAACTATTTACTTGCTTATCATTGTTTGCCCAAAAATTAAAAAAAAAGTTTATTCAAGAAATTTTATTTCATAAACGTTTTTACCCGATCGGGCGTTTTGGTTCATTTACAAGCTTTGCTCTCAGGGCGGTAAGCAGGGCCTATTTTACCATTAGGCGCAGTAGGTGCGTTCCTAGGGCCCAACGGCAAGAGGGGCCCGAATTGTAAAACATAAAATCAATAAAATAAAAAAAAGCACAAAAAAATCAGGGTCTAGGACAATTGGCCGTCGCCGGTTAGCTAGGGTTGCCAACTGACCTTTTTTCGGAAGGACAGTCCTTCTTTCTAAGAGTGTGTCCTTCGTCCTTTCTTGTCATAGGAAAGGATGGGTTTTGTCCTTATTTAAAACAAACAAAAATCATTAAATATGCTATGAACTGTACTAAGTTAGGTAATTTAGTGCAATATTGTTACATATATATTGCATATATATAATATATATATAATATATTGTTATATATTGAACAAGGCTCGAACGGACCCCGATTCTCTGCGCTATACATAATTTGAATTCTATGTATGCTTCCTTAAACAGAAGAATATAAGTAATGTTGAAGAAGAGATGACATTTACAGCGACTGCTCGTGGTGTACTTAAACTTTAGATAACTAAACTTTAGAAACACTGAACTTCCGAGGGTTTGTAAATTTGAGAGTAAGACTATAAGTATGAAATGTAAGACTATATACACTTTCATATATTAAAATATAGAAATATTGAAACTTTCAAACATTGAACTGAGAATGAAATTTTACAGATTCTGACCACGTAAACATAACATGTTAACACTTTAAGGATAAGGATTCTTGATCTTAATCTTAAGGATTTTTAATCTTAGATATACATAGTTGTAATGATGAGACTGTGAGAAGCTTGCTACTCTTTTAGACCTATTTGATAAGCTTCTGATACTGATACCATGAGTTTTTGATACTTGATTTTTTTAACTTGAAATTTCGAAACTCTTGAAACTTTAAAGTTTGAAACTCTAATGCTTGATGCTCTAAATTCTGAAAGTTTTCAAATCCTCATTCAAACTACGTATGAAATTCTAGAATTTTAGAGCTCCAAAATGTTAAGTCTGTGAAAATCTCGAGTTTCTGAAAATTCAGAAATGATCAATTTAATAGAGGATGAATTTTATTGCTTTAATAATTCAAAATCTTAATATCAGAGACGGGAATTTTAACGCTTTAATCTAAATTGGGTTTGAAACTTATTTAAAACTTGCAATATCCAAAGCAGTTAATTATTCGACATTTTAGAAATTTATAATAATGAAACTGTAGAACCAATAAAAATACTTTTAAACACAACTACATTGAAATTTTGGAATTTTTAAAATATGAGACTGTAGAACTGCAAACTTTAAAATTTTGAAAATTTGCGTTTCTGGCACAACAAGTTCAACACTTTAAATCTTGAAGAAGTATACTAAAGTCCTTAATCTCTGCTGTACGTAACTGGAGATTTTGAATCTCGGAAAGATTTTTTAACTTTTTAAAATCTTATCTTCTTTTCTTCTAGACATTCGAAAACGTTGAATCTTTGAAGTTCCGAGGCTAGAAAAGTTTGAAACCTGGAACATCTAGATTCTGCAACTTACAAGGCTCCATTTTTTAAATAGAACTTTAGCATTTCAACGTATTACACATATCGTCGTCTAAAGGCCAGGCAGAATTCAATAATTTTATGACACTTAGTACATAATTTTTCTGATTAGTGACTTTAATTATTCTGATCTCTAGAGGACATTGAAAGGTTAAGTTCTGGATTTATTCTATTAGAATCATATTGAACTGTATGTTAACTATCAAAGCGCCACCATTGATTTAAAGAGTCGTTCTTTGAATTGTACTGTATGCACAAACAAATATTTATTTTTGCATAGCATCTTTACAGAATCCAAATAAAAATTACTGTTGTCACGTTAAAACCTATCGTTACATACACGCAAAACTCAATGGTGTATAATTATTCGAAATTCATCCATCACGAACATATTTAATTAATACTGACAAGAAGCATATTTCTGCACTACATGTCTATTTTTATAATAAGAAATGAATTATAAAATTATAAATAACGACAATTAATCTAAAATTATTAGGAGCGTGCAGGTGAACTCTTCATTTTGTGACAGGAGTACAGTAGCTCTTCATGTTTATCTCAACATTTTTGACATACTTTATTGAAACTAACATTAATAACAGCTCTAATGACTATACTATTTGCATTTTACCAATTAAATAGCATACACGTATTTTTATGTTTTTCAGACAAATCTAGGAAGTCAGTTCCAAAATGTCTGCATATGGATGATAAAGTTATAAGTTATTCTTTGTTTACACAGTCGATGCCTTTTTTAACATCTACCTGGTACGTAATATCGATATTTCATCAATTCTTCCACGTTTCTCTCATAGCTGGTTGCTTCAAGGACCACCTCTTCGCCGCTGTAATCGTTCGACAGTCCATGCAGGCTCCACCACTCTAAGATAACATAACCATACCTGACTAAAGAGTAGGTCTTTCTATAAAATAGCAGGAATCAGCTCTGTTCTTTGGGTACTTCTTGGGTACTTGCTCTGTGGGGTACGTTTGTGTGTTGGCCGCTGTCATTCAAGGGTATATCGAACGATTTCGCTAGAACAGAACAGTTTATAGGAAGGCACTTCGGCTGGACCACATGCATCCATCCGTGCAGGTGTGCGAAAAGCGTTTCTTGAAATACAAATGGACACCGTACAGGAACCCCTAATCTAGCTAGAACACCCATTTAACATTTCTTCAAAATGTTAAATGGTAATCTCGTAAATGTAATCTCGAGGTGTCCCTTTAGAATATCGGAACGCAAATCTTAATACCTACTCTTTTAACCCTAACACAAACATAAACACACACACATCACACTCCCTGGTATGTCGCACACTTCTCGAAGGTTACAGCTATCATCTTGGTAAACCTAAATCTGGTCGCGGAAACTTTTCGGAGGGTTCTACTCATGGCAACATAGGAGTACAACTTATTTCCTACACGGGTCGTGTCGCAAATATGGATTTTACAGGACGCGATTCACGAGGGATTAGATGTCTGTAGTCTCGTACCAGACACAGACAGTTGGGAGAGATGACTTATTAGAAACCCCTATTTTTGAATAAATTTGCACATTAAACCCTAAATCTCGTTATTTCTAATCGCCACTAACTTAGGTCAGGCATAAATCTTGCTTCATTTTTTTTTTACTTTCGGTGTTGCTTGGGTACGAATTTATATTCGCGCAAGGACCACGCAACATTTTATATACTTTCAACGTGATTCAGGGTGGGTCTTGGTATTGTTTTAGCAGTGTACAATTTAAATGGAATTATTTGTGAATAAACTTCATTGCTTACATTCGATTTTAATGAAGATCCTCACTTTAATTCTTAATAGAACTTTTATTATTTCACATGGTTTTTCCCAATTTTTTGCAGATTTAAATGCAATCTTTAATTTTTACGTACTTACTTATCTTTTATACGATACTTTATATAATCAAAAATAATAGCAAGACGTTTTATCATAAGGCGAAACTTTTCCTTAAGAAATTGGTTATCAAACTATTTATTACGTTACACTCTGTACATTTCGTGCTAACATAAATATTACACTGTTGGTAGTAGTCCTAACACGACGTATAACCTAACTTCAGAGTGCACATTTAAATGTTTTGAATAAACATAACCTATTTAACCTTGGGAAAAATCGTAGGGAAAAAGCAAAGGTTAAGTTCAAGAACTTTAAATATTTATACACCATTACTATTAAAAATTGAATGATGTAACCAACAAACACAATAATGGTTTTCTTCAACATGAATCAAATTAAATCTTCAACTATACAAAACGCCAAAACAAAAATCATTGTATTTGCTGCACTAACTCGTGTAATAGCAATACTAATACAAATTATAGCAAATCTAATAATTCCTGATCACGATGCAAATGTATTCACTTATCCAAAGTTTAACTTGACAAATTCGTTTTATGATAATGCAATAACTGTAGCACTTGGAGGATTCGTAAGATGGGACGCTCAATATTTTATGCATATCGCAAAGTATGGATACACATATGAGAATACTTTAGCATTCTTTCCATTGTATCCTTTATCAGTGAAAGCAATCTCATTCGTGTTGGGATACTTATTTATATTTTTAAATGAAGATTCAGTATTGTTACTTACATTTATTTTGTTCAATTGGTATTTATTTATCAAAACTGCTATAGCATTATACGAATTAAGTCTAATAATTTTAAATGATAATTTAGCTTATAAATCTGCAATTCTATTTTGTATTAATCCGGCGACAATATTTTTTGTAGCACCTTATAGTGAATGCTTATTTTGTTATTTAACATTTAAAGCAGCTTTATACTGCTTTTTAATATTTAATAAAAATTCTAAATGTGAAAATAATTTTAATTTTAAAAATTTAATTAAAATCATTATACCATTAAGTTTAAGCACGAGTGTTAGATCAAATGGTATTTTAAATGTTGGTTTTATATCGTATTTAACAATTCAACATCTTGTTGAGCATATTTATTTATCGAAAAGCTTGAAAAGCTTTAGAGATCAGTTTGTAGCTATCCTTAAATATGGTATCTTCTTGTTAGTTATAATTGCCATATGTTTAATACCTTTCACTCTTGTTCAAATATATGATTATTACCAATATTGTACCGATTACCCTAACAATCTTTCTGAAGATATAATCAATTTCGGTTTAGCTAATAACTTTGTATTGCCTGGACAAGTTTCCACAAATAAACAGAGTTGGTGCTTTAAGAAACTCCCTTTAGCTTATTCTTATGTACAGGATCACTACTGGAATGTTGGTTTCCTCAGATACTTTGAATTTAAGCAGATACCTAACTTTCTGTTGGCTTTTCCCGTTATTTACCTCATTATAGTAAATTCTATAACATTCTTTAAACTTCACAAAACTTATTGTTTGAATCTAGGTATATTTAGATTTTATAGCAGTTTTAATACAAAACAGAAAGGTAGTGATTATTTTAAGAAAGAAATGTTTGTTTTTATAGTCCACGCTTTGTTTCTTACAATATTTTGTACGTTAAGTATTCATGTTCAAGTAACTACAAGAATGATATGTTCAGCTAGTCCTATTGTTTATTGGTTTGCTGCCTACTATTTTGAAAATGTTAAAGAAGATGGTAGTAGTTTAAAGTATATGTTTTTATTTAGTAAAAATAGAAATAATTATGCTAGATATGTAACCTATTATTTTTTGATCTATTTCATTGTTGGAATTGTTATGTTTTGTAACTTTTTGCCTTGGACATGACCATAGTATGAACTATAAATAGATTGTTTTGTTAAATATTTTTAATGAGTTTTAAATAAAACGCTTAATGAATTTTAATATTAATATTCATATTAATTTGCCTGAAAAAAAAGAAGACTGAAAGAAAGACCTTTATTTATTCTACTAGAATTGCCATAAATTATTGCCACAGCTTTCCATTTTGTACAAACACACTACACTGCACACTTAAGGTTTCCGCTCTCTAGATCTGACCATTACAGGACCTACACCAGAGCAGCACATGCAGAAAAATATTCTTGATATAGACTTAAATTAGGTAATGCTCACAAGACTGTATGGTGATCGAACCGGGCCGTAGTGTTGCATGAACAACCCATTGCAGAATTCTCAGAGAGAATTTTTTGTCGGTGGTGAAACGTTTGTGACGGGCACGTAAAGTTGGCAAACCGGTAAGTGCTGGCAGCGCAACGTGTATGTGCCGAGTTTGTAATTATTTTACTCGTTGTTGTGTATTGTAGGCATTTTTACTTCATTGTTACATTTTTAAATATGAATGAAGAAAAATTAGTTGAGAATGTTAGAGAATACCAATTTTTGTATGATCCTAGTCATCCCAAGTATAGCGATTCAACTAAAAAAGCACAAGCTTGGAGGGAAATTAAAAAGTACCTTAGCTCGCTACAAACTTTCGAATAACAATAAGATGTTTAAAAAACAGTAGAGAACGCGCAATACTGGCAAACCTCATTTTGCCGTCTGCACTATATGTCGCAAATGGGTATTAGCCGGGGAGTGATGGCAACAATACTGTTACACTACGTTCTCCATCCTATGTAGTGAGTGTTGACTATAACTGGCTTGTCAAGTACGTGACTGCCACGGTCCGGTGTTGGTCCTATAACGGTCAGATTTAGTGAGCAGAGACCTTTAGAGTTTTTTTTGTATTTTTTCACTTATACCTCATGGACAAAGAGCAGACCTGTTTAGTCGATAGCTTAATTCAGTTGTACGTATTGCTATAATATTTTTATATGTGGGGGATAATTAATATTCAGACGCAGATACAATATATAATAAAGATGATAAAACACAACTCTCTATTTCCTTACCTTTAACTGAAATAAATGCTTCGGCTAAGTAAAATTGTTGTGAAAAGTCAACTCTCAAGAAATTGGGACTTTCAGGTGGGTCGCTTCATTGGAGAACTAAAATCTTACGTATTAGAAACACAGTAATATAAAAACAGATACACAAAGTAATATTTCAATAATAACAACTAGAGTTCCAAGCAAGTGCTCGGAAGGCAAGGTCATCAAAAAGAGAAAAAAAATATCAAATGAGCCTAATGAAAGGGTACATTGCTATTTAAAAAAATTAAAGTGTTATTCATTACTCATTTGTTTTCTGAAATAAAAACAATTGAACGTTATCTTATTATGGAAAATAAAATGTTAAACAACTTTTATATAACAATTTTTTTTATAAAGTCGATATTTACCAAGATATATACTATATTCCATACATAATGGGCACCCTGTATAATAGCTATTTATGTAACAAGTACATAATGTAGGACTTTATAGACAAGCCCAGTTTATAGCCGAGCGAGCAAGGCCTATAAAAAGGGCGAGTCTATAAGGTCCAATTATGTAAGAGTTGCATACATAGCTTTATGTTCGATTCTTAAAATTGTGTAATTATCAAAAGAAAATCAGTTTATAAATTTGACATCAATTCTTGACAGAAGAAAATTTGAGATGTAATATACAGTTGTCATACTTTATTTTACTACTACCACTTTATTTTACGAGTACAATAGTAAGCCAGTTCACTGCCGCAAAACAATACAATAAACAGTACTTTATAATGCAATCGGACATAAAATATTGCAACGTTCTTTTTAAAATAATAACAAAAATGCTGTTTAAATCGTCTATTCATAAGAGAAATATTAATTTACATACACTTAATTAAAAACACTATAACTATAAAACTATTTAACAAACTATTAAATGCTAGATATTTACAAATTTATTTGAGGACTACTTATCAAGGAAAGTGAACAAAAAGTAAATAAAATGTTTGTTGGATATAAAAATCTAGAAAGAGTGGAGATAGCTAATGGAGTATTTGCAGATGATGTGGTAATAACAGCGGAAAGCGAAAAGAAATTGCAAGAAAACTTAAACATATGGAAAGAAATAGTGGAAGAAGAAGGCATGAAAATAAACACAAATAAAACTAAAATAATGATAATAGGAGAAATATATATATATATATATATATATATATATATATATATATATATATATATATATATATATATATATATATATATATATATATATATATATTGCTGTGGATTTTGTATCCAAAATTTTGGAAATTTTGTAAAATTTCGTAAAATTTTAAAATCTTTGTTAAAAACTAACACTTTAGAAATATTTTATCAACTTTTCCAATTTAAATGTATTTTTTAAGTTATTTGCTTGTGTGTCATTGATTATACAATCAATGTGTATACTTTTTAATAAAGTTAAATAATACATGTTTCTTTATTTATTATCAAACAGTTTACTCACCAAATATTTAAGAATATGTAACATCCAGTTGTTCGAAATTTATTGTTATTATCTAATTCATTTATGATAAATTTTCAAATGAGTAATATCGACGGGTTATGTGATTCTTTTAAGGTTTTTGTTTATGTAAATAGATCATTATTATTGCAGTTGTTGTGCAATAAACTGTAATAGATTGAGTCAACTATTATAATTATATTTTAATCTGCTATTATGTCTTGTATAGTGTACAGTCATTGTATTAGATGGTAAGGTGACGTCAAATTGTGTAATGTAATGATGTAAATAGTAAGTAGTATATAAGCTTAGAAAATCATATTTTTAAGGCAGTTCATGATAAACGGCAGACAGATAGAGTCGTCAAGTTAATATAATGTAAAATGGACACTTCACTAAATAAAGCGACAGAGTAAAGTCGTGAGAAATATAATACAAATGTAAATAATTAGTCTTGCTTAGACAAGTCAAGTTGGTTGGTGTGTTAATATACGGCGAAAGTGTAGAAAGTTATAAATTGTAAAAGTGTATATAAGAGTATAAAAAACCACCTTTAAATTAAATTACTAGCTAAAGTTATTGTTAGTCAATAAACCTTCGTTAAAACCATAAACTGGTGTTTTATTTAATTAAACCAGATAAAACAATACCACAAATATTCTTCGAACAAGGGAAATAGTACCCGCAATTAATTAAAACAAAGTGTATTACCAAAAGCGTGTAACCAATAATCAAGTGTGTGAATCAGTGATGCAAACTTTTCTGGGACGAGGGACATTTGCTTCCCCTTCCATTCGTGTGGTGAAGCAACGCTCAGCGGCATTCGGTTTGCATCGATACTGGTCGGCTATATGTTACCGACCGCCTTAATTTTGCTTTCAAGCGGGAACGACAATTTTTCAAAATGTTTCAAATAATTATATTTAAAAATAAAAGAAAAAAAATATATATATATTAAAAAAAATAAAAAAAAAACTTTTACCAGGATTTGAACGGCAGATTCTCCAGTTAAAGACCAATGCGCTACCACTGAGCCATCGCACTCATGTCAGTGGAATGCCTATAAAATGATACAAGCTTGGCAAGATTACACCTACCTACATTTAATAATTAGTTTATGTATTATCGAGCATTGTAAACTATAAGTTTTGTATATTTGTTTTGGTGAAAATTTAATAAAATAGATATTACTTTGATTGATAATCTACTAATTTAAATAATGTAACAAAATAAAGATTTTTATTTATAGAATAGTGTACAAGTACGTATTACGAGACTTTAAGGTTTTAATGCAAAATCTCTCGAGTATAACACATAAACCTTAATTTAATTTTTATTATAATACATTTTTACGAATAATCTGAACATTTTAAAATGTTATTTTTATTTGTTTTTTGGTGCATTTTTTTGGCACTGCATTCAATTGTCATTCTCGCTTGAAAACAAAATTCAAGCGTCCGGTAACATATAGCCGACCAGTATCGTTGCGAACCGAATGCCGCCGAACGTTGTTTCACCATGAACTAAGGGGAAATGAGAGCCATGAGGGGTATGATTGGAAGGGGAAGCAAATGTCCCTCGTCCCAGAGGAGTTTGCATCACTGGTGTGAATGGTGTTATATTGCAAGTCAATCCAAAGGAAAGTCAACCGAAATTGGAATCCAGGATTGGATCAGCATAAATTAACATACGCTGCCAATGGTATTGGAGAAGACCAACTTTATAAAAAAGTAGGAAGTTATTTCCTTTCTGTATCTGTACCTGTGAAAGAAAAGACAATTTTGTGAGGTGTAGTTAAGTGAATTGAACAATTTAGTAATAGTTAAACTTAATTAAGATTTCAATTTTAAAAGTGATTTCAATTTCAATTTGTATATTTTTAAAACCACAAGAATTCACATTCGCCCTGAGATGAGTCTTTCTTATTAATTTAATTCAGTTATTTTAAGTTATTTAATTGGCGCCCAACTCTCTTATGTAATCTTAAGTTAGTCAAGAACTCACGTAACGTTATCTTTATATAACTATTGCATTATTTAAATCTATTAAAAGGTATTTTCTAATCATATAAGAATTTATAAAAGAGGGAAGTTGAAAAGCATTTCCAATAAAGTTCACAGTCATTTTAAAAATCAATTTAATTATAAAATAATTATCTACAATCTAACAGCAATTATTCGTTATTTGAAAGTATTTGATGAAATTGAAAATAATTAATTTTTATTTTTAATTAGCCAAATTCATCGCATATATTTATTTTGCTAGCCAACGTGAGGAGAAAAGTCAAATTTTTCTTTTTATGCGAATTCATCGCAATATATATATTACGACTAGAAGCGTAATAGATTTTAGTAGCCACTCAAGCATCGTGACGAGTGCATGAAAATGTCGCAGCCAACGAAAATTGAATATTGCGAAGTCATTAAATTTTTAACAAAAGAAGGCACACGCCTAATCAAATCAAACAACGTTTAGACGGCGTTTATGGTGATTTCTCTCTTTCATATTCCACTGTAAAAAAGTGGTCAAAATGTTTCCGTTTGGGGCAAGAATCTACCAAGGTCCGTAGATGTCTAAGTAAGCTTAGAAAAGTAGGTCGTCTCATTAGACGCCATTTTCATGCCCAGTGACATATCTTGTCAAAGCCGTCGTGATTGTTGTTTGACATTTCACGGTTACAATTTACAAGGTGACTTTTACAGAATGTCATCACAATAGTTTATTTTTGTGATTGTCTTTATTTTGTACGTTAAGAATGCCTGGGTGTGCAGCTATGAACTGCAGCAACCATTCCAGACATGGATTTAGAGTATTTATGTTCCCAGCCGACGAAAGGAAACGGTTTATTTGGGTGCAAAATTGTGAACGGCTAAACTGGCAACCAACGAAATTTCAACATTATGCGAAGTTCGTACACTGTCTACAATAAATAAACCTATTTAATATTAATTACCTATTAAATAAATATACATTTTAGATATGAGTCGTTTATCTACTACATTTTACAATGAGTTATTAAATTCTTATGTATATTCTAGAAACATTTTTTAGAAAGCCTGTTTGAAAGCAAAAAATGTTAAAAGAAAGTTAAAACCTAATGTTATTCCCACACTATTTAAAGCACCTAATTGCAATAGCACCACAAGAGCTCCTTTAAATGAACCAAATGTTAGCACAATTACATATTTTAGTTCAACAAAGTGTAGAAAGATCATTGGTTAAGTTAGGTTAGTCGAAAATATACTAACTTAAGCAATTTTTTTCTAAAACAGATTACATTTTGTAAAGATATTTATGCCGTAGGTACCTACAGAAAACCTATCTTAACAAATTGCTTTTTGTGCCGTGTCCCCTTAAGTATTATCACAGCATAAGAATTATATGCTGTGGTATTATGGTTAGTTTCTGCTGTTTGTACTTTATTAATAAAACAATACACTAAGGGAACTTGAAGATATTTTTTTCTTTCTATAACTAGAACTTTCCTTTAGTCGAATAAATTAGTCTGGCAAGTGAAAGTTCGACCTAAAGATTTTGCTTATTTTTATATTTCTTCTTAATAAAAACGAATCTTAGTATACTGTTCGGTATTTAGCATTTGCTTTAAGAATTATTATATTTTTTCGCTTGATATTAACAAAGCTTAAAAAACCATTGTCATAGCGTTTAGTGCAGGTCGATTTTAAATTTCCCGCCATTCGGCGCCATTTTCATGCCCAATCCATAGTGGAAATGTATGAGACGACCTACTTTTAGCCTACTTTAAGCTTACTTAGACATTTACGGAACTTGGAATCTACGAGCGTCTCGCGCCACATGCGATACGGTGTTTGTTTCACATCGCAGGATTTGACAATTTATTGGCTACCAAGGTCAAACACAAAATTAATGGCGCCAATTTTAAAATCTACTTGCCGATAGCTTTCAGAAAATAGCTACTTTAAATTCCCTGTAAAATAAATCTGTTTATGGATATAAATTAATAAATGCTTATAGAATAGTATATTATTGTACAACTATTATAGTTATGAAAGTCATACTTTTTTCACGTGTTTATCAAGCAGATGAGTGAAAAAAAAAGAGACTTTCTGCAATTGCAGAATCACTTCTAAGATATATTCCTGTAAATCCTTACAAGGAATTATACAATAATAAGGGCAGAAATGAAAGCCCCCTACAACAAATTTATAATCATGAGTACTAAATTTTGGTTAGCACTGAAAATGCTATAAAAACATTTACTTGTCAAAAGCATAATATTTCTACCCTTCAACAGATGTCGATACTATTTTTTTTAAAAGATGGTCATGTGTAAATTTAGAAATTGTCTTTTCTGGGCCTTTCTTTTCTTTTTTAACTAATCTCCCTGTTTTTCTGCACACATTGAAAAAATATTTTATTTTCTTTTGTAATATTATTGTTTTGTATATTATTGCTATCAAAATTATTAATAATTAAAGTATATTTTAATAATAATTAATAATTTTATCCGTTTATTATTTATTAAATTTTTCCGTTTATTGGAATCACAGAATCAGAATCAAATTCTATCTGCGTCGGTTTTACATCATTAAACAAAAAAATTAATAACATACAAAACTTCGTTTTTATTTACTAACAGTTTTTTTACTCTGTCATTCTTAGGGTTGGGAATCTCCATTTGCCTACAATACTTGAACGTGCCGCTTGAATGAATATAGGATTATAACCAAGGGCAACCACATAGTTGCTTAATGGGTAGTTAAGTGCACAATTTCGTGTAGTCGAATGTATACCTAACCGTACCGTAACCTACGTAATTTTATACCTATACATTCGACTACACGAAATTGTGCACCAACTACCCATTCAGCAACCATGTGGTTGCCCCTGAATAACGGATCTTTTCCCTTTCATTTATTTCCAGGAGAATCTTGTTTCGAAGAATCTGCTTAAATTTGGAAAATTTGAGTTCGAACATAAATACATACTGCCTAACCTATTAACTACTATGATTCATAAATTCGCAGAAACATACATTTTATACAAGGACCGCTTAATATATCGTCGCTTGATTGACTGAAAAACGCCGTGTTTGAACGATTTTAAGAAGCGGCGCACACTGTATAACAATTTGCAGTTTAGTTATTGTACCCTAAAAAGTGACTACCGTCCAAACCGACTATGGCACTCTTTTCTTTGCAAGGACAACTGTTATCCTTCTCAGAATCTTAGATCATTAGCAAATTTCTTCCAGTTTTGAATAGAATGTAGTGTGTCTTTAAGGGTATGGTAATTCACTTTCAGGTACAATTCCGATAGTTAGGGGTTAAATAAATTAACAGGTAGCAAATACATTATTGCGGTATTATTCAAAGGATTATAAGATCTTGAAAGTAGTTACTGGAATATTTAATTTTTAAAGGGAAAACAGTATTTGTAGGAGATAGATGGGTTATAAACAGCGTTTGTGTATTATTTTACACTACAGTATTACTGCAAGTACATAATCGAAGAATATTTTAGAAATTTTTAGTTTAGTAATTACTAATAGTTGATTCTTAATAATTATTAATTACTAGTAGTTGATTTTCTTATTAATTTGTGAGAAGACAACTAATTCTCTGTTGCCAAAACACACACAATATCACTTCAGTTCTAGTCTTATATAATTTTAAGTTGAAGTGTAGTTTTAAATCTTATTTTTAGATAAACAAGTACAATTTCTAGTTTCATTTTTTTTATTGTAAAAGATATATTTATACAGTTTTCACTTAACATCAATATACCGGGTACCACAAGGGAGTACAAATATGTACTATTGGTTTCATAATGATCTAGGACAGCAAGGCTAATATGATGATAGTTTTTATTATTTTATCCTATACATTTACATTGAGAAAAAATTTAAAAATAGCATCATATTAGCCATGCTGTCCTAGATCATTATGAAATCAATAGTACATATTTTAGGACCCGTTTTGTTTAGTCTATATATTAACGATGTTAGTAATGTCATTATAAATGTAAATTTCATTTTCTGACAACATGGTTGTGTACATTAGTGGGAGGGATAATATTGGTATTCAAAGGGAAATAAAACTAAATTGTTAATTATTGGTAAAGGGAGTGGATATCTAGAGGTTTTTAATAATCTTGGAGTTAATGGTAAGATCAGGTTAATGGTAGAAACAGTAGTCATAAATATTTGAGTATTATTATTGATAAAAAATTAAAATTTGATGAACACATTAATTACGTTTGTAAAAAGATTTAAAAGAAATGGGGTTTTGGGAAGATGTAGTGTTTTATTTATGGGAAATAAAGGGGATTTGAATAAATTACAACTTCTACAAAATAAAGCAATGAGAGTAATACTTAATTGTAATAGATATACTAGAGTGGAATACATGAGTACTAGGGCTGCAAGTTAAATCCGGATTTCCAGAAATCCGGATTCGCGGATAATATGACATTTCAAGTTCGGATATCCGGATTCTAAATGGAATCCGGATTTCAAATGAAATCCGGATTTCAAATGGAATTCGGATTCCAATTGAAATCCGGATTTCATACGAAATCCGAATTCCAAGTGGAATCCGGGTGCAATGCATATCTAATAGTGAAAAATGTATTTCAAGTTCAGATATACATTAAGGAGATGTCGAACCGATAGCCGATGTTGGATAACCAAAAACTATTCTATATATACAGGGTGTCCCATGACTCGATGGCCATAGCCTAAGAGCGTATTCTTTGGACAATTTTAAGTCGAAAGTGCCTTACACTCTTTTGTCCAAAACTTAATCGTTAAGGAGTTATGGGCAATGTAACATTAACCAGGAACTCAATCTGGTAGGCCATGTACTTGTTGTGTCATATTGTTATAGTGACATAGTTTATTCTTTGAGTATTTATTTTGCCGACTAATTTTTAACGGGCACCCTAATGACTAATCTTACTTTGTCAATGTGACGTATTATATGGATAACCAGCAACATCTATGCGGATTAATTATTTTTATCTTGATACTTGCTTTTATAGTACATAATAATAATTTTTGTGCATGTTAGAAATAAAAAAAAATGTCACTAATCTAGACTTAAACTAATCGATTTTTAAAAACATTTATGCAACATAAGGCTTTTTAAGATTTTATTGGAACAACTATATGTTTCTTTTGATTTTTGGCTTTTGGTAGGACTTAGCCAATTGCAATGACTATTTGTCAATTATTTATTGTTACCATAAATGGTAACTAATCTCACTAGAGACAAACTATTTTAATTTAAAAATGAAAACTGATGTTGTATATACCAAGTTCAAATCCGGTTTTCAAATCCGAACTTAAATCCGGTTTTCAAATCTGGACTTCAAATCCGGATATCAAATCCGAAGTATTCGGGTATCCGAACTTGAGATGTCGGATTTGTTAAATCCGGATTAACCGGATTTTTAAAATATCCGGATGTTTACAGCCCTAATGAGTACATTAGAGTGGGTTAACATTGTAACTTTTATTAAAATTCAGGTTGTTTTTGTACATAAAATGACATTAGGGTTATTACAATATTTGACTGATAATTTAATATTAGTAAATGATATTCACAGTCACAATACTAGGTTTAACAATAATTTTTATTTAAATCGAAGAAATCCATCAAAAGCGCAAAATTCAAGTTTTTATAATGGAATTATTCTTTATAATCAATTGCCTGAACACATCAAAGGATTAATTAAAAATGTTTAAAAGAAAAGTGAAAGAATTCTTTATATCTGTCATCTAGTCATATATACAACACATATGTATAACTTCCAAAAAGCAAATATCCCTCGATATCATATCTGTAAATTCGAAATATGCATTAACCTTCCGACGTTTTTCCTTCGTTCGTATCTTTCCTGTTTTGGTTGTTATTGCTGTACCTGCTGTTTTATAGCCCAAATAAATACTGGGAACCCAATCAGGATTTAAATTGTCTTCTAAATCAGCTGGTTTTCCTAGAAGAAAATTCAAATCAGAACATTTTTTAATTTTAGAAATGTTCTAAGTTTCAGAATCAAATATGTTATATGCATACCTGAAATAAAGTGCTTGAAACACACTCTTGTATATTTTGTATTATTTTCAGCTAAATCTCCTCGTTTAATAGCATTTAGCCATTGTCTTCTTCGTTCAACAGCTAAATCGTTTAGAAGTTGTTTATGTTTATATGCAGTAACAGCGAGAATTCTAAAAAATCTAACTACATCTCTGTTTGATCTATTGGTACACCCAACTACTGCGCAGAATGCGCAGAGCTAGCATTGCCATGACGAACAAAAACAACTGTATACTTAATAAACTAATTTATTTTTGAAAACTAATGTTGACCTAACACATTAGTTGTCATAAAAACTAGAATTCTAAAAAAGTCCTAAGACTTGTTGAAAAAAAATTGTTGCTAAAAATGTTTATTTTTTCGTAAATTCTTAAAAAATACAAAATTTTTCATTTTTCAAAAATTACCGAAATTTTCAGTGGTCATTTTGACCACTTTCCCGAAGAGATACAAAAAATGTTTCAACCAAAAGTTTCTTAGATGTTGATGTACTATAAGATTCCAAACAGAAAAATCCCAAAAAAAAAGTCAACATGGAAAAAGGCGACAGACAGACAGACTTCACAAATTCAGAGACGAACTTTTTGTTCGTCGATTATTTATGAGTTACTTCAATGCCATACACAACAAACCTTTTTAGGCGATGATTATAAAAAGGATGATTCTATGGCCCACTTTGACGCCATAAAGTTTTCGTTTTTTGTACTCATCTGTCAAATTTTGCTATTTTTGTACACATCTGTCATTTTTTTGGACTCGTCTGTCAAAAACCATTTCATGAACAAATTCTACCTATAATGTCAACCAACACCAGCCCATAATAATAGTTCGATAAAGTTTTATATTTCCTGTAGTTTGCTAGACCAATTGAATGTTGTAGTGCAGCCGTGGTTGCATAAGCGTTATATACGTAACCTTAACCTCAACCATCTGATCGCAATCGACCGAAAAATAAAATACTCATGTTATTTAAGTAATTTTATTCAAGATTAACAACAGAACGATCTAAATCAAAACTATTAATAAGTATCTATTTATATATTCATCACTCTTTCTTTTTGTCAATATTGTTGGTAATGTTGATAGTGAACGCACAGCTAGTACAATTTGCGAAGTGAACGCCGCTGGAAGAGCTTAAGGAAAGTGCCTGTTGGTTTGTTAAAGAATTGTTAAGGACTCTATTTTCAGTTATATGACTGATGTTGTCAACAGGAGCAGGAATGTACGAAGTAGATGTTGAAGGGCCATCCTTGCCTGTCAAAATTTTTTTTGAAATTTCTGTTTTGTTGGACAGAGAGTCTTCTATGTAGCCTTCAGCCACCGTTGAAGAAGTCCAGCCCCCATGGCGTTTCAACATAAGGATATCGCCTCCAGCTTCAACTAGTAACGAGGCTGAACTTCTTCGAAAACAATGACCCGTGTAATTACTAACGGTCGGTAATTGTAAATATTTTGCAATTAATGATGGAATCTTTCCGAAGGTATGCACTCCTATCACCTGTGTGGAGCATTTTCCATTACGATAATTGACAAAAAAAGTCTTATGCTGAGTATGTAATGGTCGTAGGTTCATATAATTCCTACAAAGCTGAAGGACATGCACACCTTCTAGAATTTCATCGGTGACTGTAAATATCCTTTTTTTTCCAGATTTTGTTTCTGGGATGGTGATTACTAGCATGTTTTCCTTATCTTGAATATCATCTATTGACATTTTTCTTAATTCATCACGTCTGCATGCGCCAGTCAACCCAATTATCAAGCAAACCTACCGAAATCAGTTAAGCAAAGCCAAATTAAAATGTAAACAACCTAATCATACTTTGCACATCAAATAGGTTACGTCAGGGGCCTCCAGCAAAAATTTCATAACATCATCTCTAGTAAATATTGCGGATTTTTTGGCAAGGTATCCCCTATTTTGTTGTTTTAAAAAAGAAATCAGTTTTGGAAATTTGCTGATGTCGATGTCGTTTTTCACAATTACCGTTGCCTTCACCATCGAATATAGGGACCACAAAGTTGACGCTTTGTATGTTTTGGCCTTTTCCGAAAAAAAGGCCAAAAAAACATTTTCAGACCAGTGCTTTATGTTCTTACTTTTGCACCACTCGACAAAACACTCGTACTGTTTTAAGTAAGTTTGTTGTGATTTAACTGGCAACAAATTTAAAGTCGCAACACTTGCCGCTTCCACAATTTCTTGGGGGGTATCGGAACTCTCGCTACCACTCATTTTGAATTGTTTTAAAATCACAGTGTAAAATCGTCGCGAAGGACGCTATTAAATTTGACATATGTTTCATTTGTTTTGTTTCCAAAGGTAACTCAATTTTTAAGAGAAATATTGGAAAAATTAGTTATGATCAAATTCTTTAATTCTGTTGTGATCATCGCCTAAAAAACGTTGTCTGCACCTCGGCCGAAGGTGCTTTTTTGGCGATCAAAAAAGATCACCTTTACGGCCTTGATACACAAATAACTATTGTTTTGCTGAGAATCAATTTAAATGAGTTGACATGAACTAGATATCAAGTAGGCATTCTGTAATGTTTATAAAAAAAAGTGTTATTAAAAAACAATCAGTGTTTTTGTATGTCACATGTAGATTTGATTTTTTCTCAATTTACAATAAAAATATATTCTTTCCAGTATTTTAGCATCATTATGTCTACATGTTATGAGACCCAGACACCAAACATAATACTTTAATTATTGTGGGTAAGCAAAATACTGGAAGAAGGAATGGAAGATTTGGAAATTCAAAAACTGTATCTTTTTGATGGAAGTAACTACAGCAATTGGAAATATCGGCTGGAAGTTCATTTAGATCGACATGATCTCCTAGAATATGCAACAATGAGTGTTCAGGAAATATTGGATGCTCGAGGAAAAGGAAAAGTACTTGCAGATGTAGGTCAGGAGGAATAAAGACAAAAGTTGATAGATATTCTCATAAAGAAAGAGAAGAAATCGAAGGGAATGATTGTTAGTAGAATAACTGACAGTCGTTTGGAATATGCTAAGGATACAAATTCTCCAAAGGAAATATTGTTAAGGTTAGAATCTGTTTTTCATAGAAAATCAATTGCTAGTCAACTGTTTTTAAGGAAAAGCTTCTGCAATTAAAATTTAGTGAAGGAGAGTCCATGGAAAATTTTCGATTACAATTTGACAAGACTGTGAGGGAATTAAAGTCTGTTGGTGCAAAAATAGAGGAAGAAACTCTGGTGTGTCAACTTTTGCTGTCACTACCAAAATCCTTTGAAGCCTTGATAACAGCCCTTGAAACCATTGAGCCCGAACAACTTACAGTTACAAAAATAAAAGGCAGACTTTTAGAAGAGGAAAGAAAACGAAAAGGAATGGAGGGAGAGCAAAGTGAGATTTACACTAAAAGTCAAAATGCAGTTTTTAATGTCAAATCTGAAAAAGCCAATAATGTAAACTATAAAGTGAAACCACAATTTAATTTTAAATGTTACCGATGTGGCAAGCATGGCCATCGTAGATCTGAATGCAGAGTAAATTTAAAAACAACCAAATATTAATGTAAATTTGGTTAATTCTGAAAAGGAAAAAGATGATGTTCTATTTCTTGCTGTTGGAGATTATAAGGAAGAGGATACTTTGCAAGCTATGACTGGAAAAGTGGAAACCTTTGAATGACTGGTTGATAGCGGAGCTTCAGACCATATGGTTAATTCTAATAAATACTTCTCATCTGTAAAAGACTTAGGAGCAAGTAAGAAAATTAATGTAGCCAAGGCTGGTGTGGTTCTTAGTGCAACTAAAAGTGGAACAATAAATATTTTATCTTGTATAAATAATCGACACATTCCCATTTCTGTTAGAAATGTATTGTATGTTCCATCTTTAAGTAACAACTTACTCTCAGTTAAACGGCTGGAAGAACAAGGGTTCAAGATTATTTTCTTGAATGGAAAAGTTCAAATATATAAAGGAAACAATCTAGTTGCTGATGGTTTCGGAAAAGGACGTCTGTATGTTTTAAATTTCTCTTTGAATGTAGGTCAAGCAAATAACTGAGGTACAAAAGAAGATTATTTAATTTGTGGCATAGACGTTAGGGTCATCTTAATTGTGATTCTCTGTTTCAGCTGAGTAAATCTAATGCAGTAAAAAAGGAATTCCTAGATTCAGTGGTGTACACAAAAATTTGTGTGTAGCATGTTTACAAGGAAAGCAGTGTCGTGCACCTTTTCAAAGTACAGGTGCTGAAAGATCAAGAAGAGTACTAGAACTCATACACAGTGATGTGTGCGGTCCAATTACGCCAAGTACTTGGGACGGTAAAAGGTACTTTTTAACTTTTATAGGCTATTATTCTAGATTTACCATTGTTTATGTAATAAGTAATAAAAGTGATTTACTAATTTGTTTCAAAAACTATGTAGCTAAAGTAACCTCTCAATTTAGTGTAAACGTTTCAATATTAAAATGTGATAATGGTGGGGAATATGTGTCAAAAGAATTTATAAAGTTTTGTAGTGAAGAAGGGATTCCCTTGGAATATACCAATCCGTATACACCTCAACAAAACTCAATTGCAGGACGCATGGACCGTACACTCTTGGAGAAATCCAGAGCAATGATTTTTGATACAAAACTGAATAAAGAACTTTGGGGTGAAGCAGTATATACCGCTGCTTTTCTGATAAACAGGAGTTTAACTAGAGGCCTTTTTGGTGATAAGCAAGGAAAGTCTCCAGCTGAAATTTGGTTAAGAGAAAAACCAGATTTATCCAGAATGAGAGTGCTTGGCTGTAAAGTTTATACGCATGTGCCTGATGCACTTCGAAGAAAGTTAGATTCCAAATCTGTAGAAGGTATTATGGTAGGATTCTCATCAAATGGTTTTAGAATATGGAATCCAGAAAAAAGAAGAATTTATTGCTCGGGGGATGTAATTTTTGATGAGACATCTAAGAAAAACAAAAGTACAGTTATAAGTTTAGATAGCTGGGAAGATAAACATGAAAATAAAGATGATAAGCAGGATGGTGATACAATTCCTAGAATAGAAGATGAGTCTGATACGAAAGAAGGTAGAATAAGAAGAAAACCGATGTGGATGGAAGATTATGACGTATCTTATTATGTACTATCAGCAGATGTAGATGTTGATGAACCGAAGAATATAAACGAAATTGCCAGTTCAGAAAAATGGAAATCAGCAATTGAAGAAGAAATCTCTTCTTTGGAAGAAAACAATACATGGGTACTTTGTCCACTACCTACAGGAAAGACGGCTCTGGAAAGCAAATGGGTATTTAAAATTAAACGAAATTCTGGTGGGGAAATTGAACGTTATAAAGCTCGACTTGTAGTGAAGGGTTACGCTTAAAAAGAAGGCTTAGATTATAAAGAAACGTTTGCTCCTGTTGCAAAAATGAATACTATCAGAACTGTACTTGCTGTAGCCAATTATAACGAAATGCACGTTCATCAAATGGATGTTAAGACAGCGCGTCTTCGGGGCAACTTGCAAGAAGAAATCTATTTACAATTACCAGATTGATACACTGTTGCAATAGAAGATAGAGGAAAAGTTTGTAAACTTCAACGACCCTTGTATGGACTTATTAAGCAGGCACTTAGAAATTGGAATATTCGATTTGATACATATGCAAAGAAGATTGGTTTTAAAAAAGATGTGAAAGTGATTATTGCCTGTATGTTGCTACAATTGATAAAGAAATAATTTATCTAGTATTATTTGTCGATGATTGCATATTAGCATGTAAGAATATAAGTATTATCAATGAAGTCAAACAAAAGCTTGGAGAAGAATTCAAAATGTCTGATATTGGAGAAATCAATACGTTTATTGGTATAAAAGTGGTAAATATTTTGAAAAAGGGGATCATGATATTGAGTCAACAGCATTATGCAGAAAATATTCTTAAGAAGTACAGAATGAAAGACTGTAATCCTGTTTCGACACCACTTGAAGCAAATTTAAAGATAAATGATGAATACAATCAAGAAACTAAATATCCTTTTAGGGAACTTGTGGGATCTTTAATGTATTTAATGTTAGGAACGCGCCGGAGTGCAGCAGTAAATTTGTTCAATCAATTCCAAAATAGAGCTACTGATACCCATTGGAAGCACCTGAAGCGAATTCTTCGTTATTTGAAAGGGACTCTTGATTTCGCTCTGGTTTATTGTAGAGAAGAAACTAAAGGTGTGCTACTTGGATTTGCCGATTCTGATTGGAGAAGTGATGTGACCGATCGACGTTCTACTTCTGGGTATTTGTTTAAGGTATATGGAAAAATAAGCAAATTAATTGAAGATGAAGTAATTGGTATTGAATTTGTTCCCACAGACAGGCAAATAGCTGACATATTAACGAAGGGGTTGCCATGTAAAAAAATTGTGTTATTAAGAGAATGTCTAGGTTTATTTAAATTGGGAAGGGGTGTTGAGAATCAATTTAAATGAGTTTACATGAACTAGATATCAAGTAGGCATTCTGTAATGTTTATTAAAAAAAAGTGGTTATTAAAAAAAGAATCAGTGTTTTTGTATGTCATATGCAAATTTGATTTTTCCTCAATTTACATTAAAAATATATTCTTTCCAGTATTTTAGCATCATTATGTCTACATGTTTGTCCTCCAGCAGCCCTATTGCATTTTATTTGACAGCTGGTTGGATTGCCATATTGTCAAATTCTGTGATGTCAAATAAAATAATGTATAAATATAGCCCCTCTATTTCAAATTGTAGCGACATTGTGGAGCAAACCTGACACAAACTTTAATAAACTAAAAATGACTACATGCATGCTGTTACGAAAATTTAATAAACAGTTGTTTAAAAATTAAAATTGCGTAGGTATACATTATAATACTATAATTGTTTTTACAGAACATGAATGTCCATTATCAAATTAATGTTGAAATGTGAATATCTTTGTGCATGAATACTATTAAACCAATAGATTTAAGATTTACCATCTTAAGATCATCAGATTAGACCATTAAGATTTATTGTAAGACGAAATATCAGATCTGCTAACATTCGCCAACATCGTTCTGGTGCTTTTGCTCCAGCGGCGAGTTCAATCGTTGTCGCTACTATTTGAGAATATAGGGGCTATACCAATAAATTGAATTTTGAATTTATATTAACAGCAATGTTTTACACCACTTTTATTATGGCAGTTAATTACACTATTAATTACTCGTTAAGGGGGCGTTATTGGCGCAAAATATTAGCGTCAAAATATAGCTCACGTTTTTCATTCAGTTTTCTTCTAATAACCGTTTTTTTAGGAAGATAACGTTTGATGTCGATTGCTAAACTGTTAAGGCAGTGTGGATCATAGTTTGTAAGGAGTAGATATCTAAAATAGATTTTATAATCGTAATCGAACATCGCCAATCTTGTAGAATTAACGTTTTCTAAAAAATAACCTTAATACAGTACACACTGTTTAATAGTAAAATCTATGACAATGGATAAATTTTTTTGCTTACTTATTTAGTATTGATTGAAATAAAATAGATGTACACGGTGCGGAAATTTAAATATGGCAGCACAAAAATCAGTCATTTTTAGTTGAATGCTTTCTGTACGAGGAAGCGTTGGGTGGTAATATTCGCGGGACATTTAAAGGTAATTTAACTTTCCTAATCTTTTAACTATTATTTAATAAATTCCCGAAGTAAACGTTGTTTTTCTTTATTTAAGAGCATGTGACGGTCAATTTTTGAATAAACTATTTCACTCTTAATTAGTCCTGATTAATTTGTTAAAACGAATATATATTTTCAATATTTTAATATAGTAATACTTTTCTTTTTCTTAAAACCAGCAAGAACAACTGATATTTTTAAAGATATTTAGCCGTTTTATATTCCCCTTTTTAATTTCAACTACCTTAATTTATTCCTTGGGATTTAAAAATTAAAAATTCCAGTTAAACTTAAAATATGTTGAAAGTTCTCGCATGTCTGGCAACACTGTGAGCAGAGAACTGCGATGCGATTAAATTAATTCCCTTTTGCAAGGTCCGTTGATGCATGCATATTGTATCCAAAGTAAAGGTTATCTCACCCATTTCCACTATTGGCTTTTGAAATGGGTACAAAAATGGCAATTTTTTGGCGGCAATTCGAAGTTGTCAGGAATTTGTCAAATCAAATATTTACATAACATACAGAAAAGGTTATGAATATTTTAATTAAAACAAATCAATAATACTATGTATTAACTTATTAACAAATAATATTTTTTGGCATTCGAATTATCTTCTGTTATTGAGTAATATTAACTACTACTACTACTACTGAATAAAACCACGATTACCACGAAACCATTAAAAAATGATAGTCTAAAATGGCGAAGATTTATTAGTTATATGAACAAAACAACAATAACAAATAAAGCGAATATTTTAACTGTGATACAACTAATTTATTAATGGTATCCCCTCAAACAGTATTTGAGTTTCTCTTTTTGTTACCCAAATATGGCAAAAAGCCATATAAAAGTCGTGGATGGAAATTTAACTTCTGTAAATGTCTGCACATAATGGAATATGATGCAAGTGGATGCTACAACATTTTTTTAAGCTTTTGTAACCTTTCCAATCAGCTAGAAATTAAGAATATATTAAGAAGGTAATTGAAAATTATCTTGCAAATCGTATTTGTACAGCCAGTTTCAAATCTCCAGCGGCCACATCGGTATTTTTTAAAACCTGAAATAAATAGTGTCTCTGTTCCTGTTAGTATCTGCATGAGAATGGGCTGTAGTAATATCTTTTAAAGTATATCGAGGCTCTTCTCTTTCAATCCTTCCACACACTTCAGTTATTTTAGGCTTTTCTTTAACATTCCAGTATTATTGATGAATGTTTTTGGACATTAGATGGCATGTTTCCTTTATTGCCTTTAAAAGTTTTAATTTTTTTTATTAATTGCAACTACATTTATCTCTTCATTTAATCTTTTACGTTTCTTATTCACTGTAACTATATTAAAAACGTTAAATAACATAGGAATTGCGTTTCATTTCAATATTTGCCATTCCTTCTCTTTTTGTTTCAAATTGCGTTTCTTCAAAATGGAACTAGGGGAAATGTAAAACACGGTAATAAAAGAGTGTGTAATCTAAAAACTATCCTTTCTCTATGCTTAAATAATTTATATTATTTCTATATGTAATTTTATTAAGACTTAAACTTGCTTACTTTACATAATCTTGAGTATTCAGGAATTCCCAATTCTGACTTCTACGCATATCTAACAAATGTCTTATTTTCGTATCTTTTGGAAAAAGAAAACAAACGTGCACCATTCCGAGAATTACTGGAACAGTTTGGTGCACTACAACCAGTCATTTTTTGGGGAAAAGACTTCGGCGTTTTACTTATGTTAGAAACTGACAGATCGAACTTGGGCTCAAATATGGCCGTCTAAACTTTGATGAGATGACCTATGTATGTGTACTAGGTATACATACACATGAATTGACCTTGCCCTTTTGCAGACTGTAGCGCCATCTTTAGGTGTTTATAGTTTCTGAAGCTTCCTAGTATTAACACTGGCGACGATAACGCGCCCTTAATAAGTAGAAGATATAGCCCGTAGAAGATATTTGAACTTGAAAATAAAGCATTTTTTCAAACTGACGGGTAATATAGGACTCTTAACTGTTACATTACCATCAACAGTGGGTCGTCTTTGGAACTGTGTGATGTAACGAAGTTTCATCCATTAAAGGACGCCAGTATTGCATTTTAAATTTAGTTAAATTTTCAAAGTTTCCAAAAATGAATTACTTAAAATTGGTAATTTTCTAATGCATTTATAACTAATATTCTAACTAATTTAGTAATGATGTTTATGAAAACGCAAGAATTTCCTCAATTGACGACATATGCGTTTTCCCTATTGTCCACACTTAGAGTTCCTGAATGAAAACTTTAACTGTGTTATTTTAGAATTAGGACACGGATGTTAAAGGCCAAAACTAAGCTGTCTGAAACAGAGATATTTTTTGTCTCTTTTTACGTTACCAGTGGCGGATTTAGGCACAAGCGCTTGAAGCGGCCGCTTCAGGCCCCGCAAGTCAGGGGGCCCCGCCGAGGCCTCCTGCCAAGGACTGCACTGGACACGCGATAAATAACAATTATTGGCGTGGAATTCACTTTCTCGCGAAAAGTGAAAAAAAAACGGATTATATCATTCATATCGGTTGACACATTATAGTTTTCTACGAAAAGGCAAGCATAAGTAAAATATTGTAACGGAGTATACTGTTTCACAACAGACTTGCGAGGAATGTATTATCTCTGTCGCTCCGAACACTTGCTTTCTCGCACAATCAGCATCAGCGCGGTCATCAGACTACTATGATGACTATAATTTCTTGAATTAATGGTTTCTGATAAGACGTTCGGTGAAGGGGAATTTTACAACGCTTTTCAACGGGTAAAATTCCTGAATGACTTTTGTCAATTGTTTTTGGTATAGTAAAAGTAGAAAAGTTCCATTGTAAAATAACTGATTGTAAAATAAATGTATTTATGTCCGATTGCATTATAAAGTACTGTTTATTGTATTGTATTGCGTCAGTAAACTGGCTTATTATTGTACTCGTAAAATAAAGTGGTAGTAGTAAAATAAAGTGGTAGTAGTAAAATAAAGTATATAGTAGTAAAATAAAGTATGACAACTGTATATTACATGTCAAATTTTCTTCTGTCAAGAATAGATGTCAAATAATTATTATTATTATTTATAAACTGATTTTCTTGATCATTAGCCAATTTTAGGAATCGAACATAAAGCTTTGTATGCAACTCTTACATAATCGGACCTTATAGACGCGCCCTTTTTATAGGCCATGCTCGCTTCGCTCGCTCGGCCATAAACGAGGCTTGTCTATAAAGTCCTACATTATGTACTTGTTACATAAATAGCTATTATGTCCTATTGCATTATAAAGTACTGTTTATTGTATTGTTTTGCGGCAGTAAACTGGCTTATTATTGTACTCGTAAAATAAAGTGGTAGTTGTAAAATAAAGTGTAGTATATTCAGTTTTCCAATGGCAACTGTATATTACATGTCAAATTTTCTTCTGTCAAGAATAGATGTCAAATTTATAAACTGATTTTTTTTTAATAATAAGCCAATTTTAGGAGTCGGACATAAAGCTTTGTATGCAACTCTTACATAATCGAACTTTATAGACTCGCCCTTTTTATAGGCCTCGCTCGCTTCGCTTGCTCGGCCATAAACTGAACTCATCTATAAAGTTCTACATTATGTACTTGTTACATAAATAACTATTATTTAATATTTATTAGTGCGTATAATGTTAATTAACGAATAATAAATCAGTTATACCAAAAAACTGAAATTATACGATTAAGTACTATGCCGGCAGAAAAATTTCACTCGATTTTCTTCACTTTGTAAACGGTCTTACATCCAGTGGCAAGTTTTACTTATGTCAAATTGTTATTTTTCTTTTAATGACATATGTCATAAAGTACAATTTAATAAAATACGTAGTTTCTAAATCAAAATGATGTGTCTTGATATAAATTCTTTTTTATATTAATAATAAAATCAGCCAATATTATTTTATTTCTATTGAAATAGATATTTTTGACGCGCCTATGATATTGTGTCATGTCATGAAAAGTCTTTGTTACTCGTCTAAAATTTAAGAAAAATCAGCCTACTTGATAAAAATCGTGCGAGATTTTCCTGTCAGAACAGTACATATGTCGCAGGAAGATAGTCAAATCCGGAAAACTAACTATCTACCTAGTCAATTACTAAGTGACGGGGCAGATAGTAAACCGAACATAAATCTATATGCCTTTTGATTTTGTTATATGCCTAGGTACTTACTAAATTAAACTAAATTTACTAAATTAGAACAGGCAGTTAGTAAATGGCTTAATGTGCTGTCGGCAAATTAGGTAATAACATGCACATTTCTTCGTAGAACATTTTTTTAGATGAACACTTGGAAAATCTTTACCCTTGCCTAAAGAATGTTCTGCAAAAAAATGTGCATGTTATTACCGTATTTGCCCACAGCACATGAAGTCATTTACTAACTGCCTGTTCTAAACAACGGCATTTAGTAACCTTCATTCAATGAACCCTCTTCATGCCTAGGCATGAAGCAAAATCGTATAGATTTATTCTCGTTTTACTGTCTGTCCCGTCACTTAGTAAATGACTAGGCAGATAATTATTTGCCGGATTTGACCACAGATTATACTTTACAGATGCGAAGCTCGCCTGGTCCCGCCAATCCAAATTTATATAAGCATGCGTGAATCCACCATTGTTTTAGTAGTATTTTAATCAACCTCACTTCTCTGCTTGTTTATATTTTGCGCGTGTGTTTTTGTTGCGTTCAGATATTTTGAATTATTTTGTTAGTACTTTATATATTTTTGCATTAATATTTGATTTGACATTGATATTATGGACATAATGTTACTTTTCTGCACTTACCAATTGATTTGTACAATACAGTATCCATATAAGTATAATTTATTATAATGTTAATAAAAAGTTTTCGATTTTGGTAAATTGTTTATTTTTTGATAGTTTATTATTTTTTGTTTTATAGACCTTAATTTATGTTAATCCTTGGGGGCCCCAAAAATTTGTAGCGCTTCAGGCCCCTCAAGTCTTAAATCCGCCACTGTACGTTACAGACACAATTCAACCGCTGTCAGTTATAAATTTTGAGGTTATGCTTTATGTAATGTTTATTTTCATGTATGTAAAAGTTTTTAATGTGCACATCTTTTATTTACTGTTTATAGAGAAGTTTTAAAACTACTATAGTATATCAATTTTAACATATATCTAGTAATTTACGACACCTTTGAATAAAGTATCAACTGTGCCCAATTTCAGATTTATATAATTGTCATATTGACAGTTTAATTTATTAAACCAATGTTCATGATTACCAACCTTCTAATAAATAATTTCAAAATATGAATTGTTACTAAGAAAATTTGACATGGTTGTCTTAACTCTAAATAACACAAAACTCAATTTATATTTAGGAACTCTATCCACACTTATGCAATAATTTCACAAATCCTTCCCTTTTGTGTCCCAATGAGAAAGTACACTTTGTACAACACGTTTTCTTTGTTCTGTCCTTGCTCCTTTCCCAATATAACTATAAATGACTGTAATTATCGGGATAGTACTGTTTTCATCTCAATCCATTAAGAGCAACGAAGTATCTTGTTGACTGTGTACTTTTCAGTAGAAGGCTAGAAATGTTCATGTACTCCTCAGCTAACAGGACCACGTCTTTATTACGTTATTTTTGGTCTTTTTTTTATCATCATGTATACAATGTACCATCGCGAGCATAAAAAACTAGGACAGGTTTCAGTGTAAAACGGATCTTGATGACGTTGAATTTTTTAAGGTGACCCGTTTTAGACTGAAACGTGTCCTATTATGGTAAGGTAATTACATTATAATTGGGATTTGGTGTGTTTTAATATCGATTATTCTAATATAGTTCCTACCTGTGCTATTTTTATTACTTATTCAAAAGGTAAGTACTTATTACAAAAAAGTTGTATACATAACAATTCAAGTTAAAATTACAATTATTAAGCAAGCTCTTTAAAGCCATTTAGTATACAACATAAAATATACTCCTATTAATTATTGTGCTTAAAGATTAAGCAGCACGTAACAACACGACATGGAGACTGCTGTTAATGACTGTTCGGTTCAGCCAGTTTGTTGTGAATTAAACAATCTCCAGCAGGTGAGCATTTATTAGTGGTGTAAACTAGGTATGGTAGGAGGACGGAAGGAGGACATACACAACCGATTTGAAGGCAATAAGCCCATCCTTGTATTTCCTAGTATGTCAATATAACGTGGCCAGGTTGACTAGGTCCTCATTCGAGCTATACCAGTGCATGATGGGAAACACCTTGGCAGCAGAAATACCACTTTCACAGTGGAAGGTAATAAACTCTTCTTGAAGTGTGCAAAGCCTTATAGTTCTTTTGACCAGCATACATATCATGTCATATGAAGATTTTCCATATGCTCAATGACTCGAAAAAGTCATTTGATGTTTTTGATTAGTGTGTGTCTGCAAGAGACAAAAATGAGTTAGAAATATTTTTTCTGAACGATCACTATTTACCAATTTTGTAAGGTATGTAATATTGTAATGCACGTTTGTAGCACCAGCAAAAAATTCCTTAAGGTTTCTTAAAGTTTGTCTTCGGCTGCAACTTGCCTGTGCTTTCATCTTGTTCCCGGTAGAGGAAGGTTGACAAAAGGTTACTGGACATGGAAGTATATTTGAACTTTTTAAGTCACACAGCAATGTTTTAATAAAATGCTTACTTTTCAAAATATAAGAAGTTAAATGAACAAATGTACATATTGCAACGTTTTTTTTTAAATAATAACAAAAATGCTGTTTAATCGTCTATTAACAAGAGAAATATTATTTACATACACTAATTACAAACACTATAATTATAAACTGTTAACGAACTTAAATGCTATATATTTACAAACTTATTTAAGGACTATTTATTTTTAATACAACATTCATTTATAAACATTTATTTATCCACTGATATTTGACTACTAATTACACAAAGCACATATTCAATTCACCGGTCGAACAATAATTGATTCCCTTCTGTGCGCGACGGCCGATTTTATATATCCCTACGGAAGTGTGTAGAATTCTCCAGAAAAGGCTGGATTAGACTGGTGTATTGTACCTCGCCTAGCGGCCGATGCGTCATATATGCGAACATTGTAGATGGGCCGGGAACCTTCTAGCTTGTTCGTCACCCGTGTAGGGGTTTTCCCATTCGTTACAATATATAAAATCCAAGATTTGTCTGTCTTTTCAGCGGTTTTCTTTGTACTTCTCGGTGACTTAGAAAATTTAAATTTGGCATGCAGTTTCCTGGGCACCTAAAAATAATGTGAAAAGTGTCCTAAACCTAGAAACTTCGAAAAGAAACCTGGCTTTGGTCCTAAAAAGGACGAGCGTCTCGCGCCACATGCGATCCGACGTTTATTTGACATCCATTTGACATCACAGGATTTGACAATAGAGCAATTCAACCAGCTGTCAAATAAAATTCAATATGGCTCCTGGAGGACAAACAAAGGTTTGTTGTGTATGGCATTGAAGTAACTTATAAATAATTTTAATTATATTTGTAGAACAAAAGAGTTTTAAAATGCCTTATGTAACGGTATGTTTTTATCAGCTCTGAATAAATGTAATTTGGTCCACATATTTACAAGAATCTTAAGTCCGGTTCTGCAAATTTACGTTCTTTTCATAATGTAAACTGTACCGTTTAATTAAGTTTCCGGATATTAATCGAGAATTGAGGTTGATAAAGTACCGTTATACAGTTAAATACTTTTCCGGATGTTTGTGCTTTTGAAGAATGGGAAATCTAGTCTTTTCCTATTAAAAGTGTAACAGCGTTAATACAGTTTACCGTATCGTACATTCGTTTAAACAATTCTCGTCCCGAAATACCGATAAAGAATATTAATAAATAATGACTTTCTCTTCAGTGATCGAAATTTCGATTAATAATAAAGTTTGAGTTATGTGCCTTATAAATCCAGTTCAGATTTAAATAATAAGTGGATTGTTTTTATGAAATAACGAACCTTTGCCGATGGTTATCAAAACTAAATTAATAACCAAATCTTATGAAAGTTTTATGGTTGCCTTCAGTTATTTTATTTTGGGGGTGAATTCGTAAATAATGGTTCACCATATACAGACATTATGAGGGTTAATTCATTGCATCCTTGAATAATGGAAGGAGAAATCTACTAACATTCCAGTTTCCGTCTGCTGTAACTGTTTGATTATGCAGTAGTCATATTTGTGCAGTTTAGCGTTGGTTTGGCTTGCGAATTATTGACAAATACAGGTACACTGATTTATGTATTTTTTGAGTGTTAAATAATTATGTAAACTTCTCTTTGAATCTCTGTAATATTTTTACAGTTCGTTTTTCATTTATATGTAATTTTGTATACAACTTTTATTCATTAAAACTTCATTAGTCAAGAGCTCTTAGGTAGGGAATTATTACTTGAACTTTTGAGTTTAAAATTTGTAATCTTTATTTATATTTTTTCTTGTGTTTTCTCAAATAAATATGATTTTAAAGTTAATTAAAACCAGTAAGACTGAACCATATAATTATGAATGTTTTTATTCATACCTTCATTAAACAAAATTTTTGACTTTATTGAAATTAACTAATATTTTGCACTAAATTTATATCGGTCTGATTTCATTTTCTGGTTAGTGATTTCAGACAGATTTATTAGATTCATTTTTAGATTTATTTTTTTAGAAAAACCAGCTGATTCAGGAGACAATTTAAATCCTGATTGGGTTCCCGGTATTTATCTGGGCTGTAAAACAGCAGGTACAGCAATAACAACCAAACAGGAAAAATACGAACGAAGGAAAAAGCGTCGGAAGGTTAATGGATATTTTGAATTTACAGATATGATATCGAGGGATATTTGCTTTTTGGAAGTTATACATATGTGTTGTATATATGACTAGATGACAGATATAAAGAATTCTTTCACTTTTAAACATTTTTAATTAATCCTTTGATGCGTTCAGGCAATTGATTATAAAGAATAATTCCATTATGAAAAGTTGAATTTTGTGCTTTTGATGGATTTCTTCGACTTAAATAAAAATTATTGTTAAACCTAGTATTGTAATTGTGAATATCATTTACTAATATTAAATTGTCATATTATACAAGACGATCGAAAATACTCGAGTATACGAGACATATTGCCTGCGTTTTTTTAGGCAATACGTGGAGTTTCGAGTATTTTTGATCGTCGAGTTGTATACAAGTAGACTATTTCATGAATAAAAAATATACTAACAACTTTAATATTTATTTATTATTTATATTGAACGTACAATTGCCGGTTTACTACTTTGAATTAGTTCATCGATATTTTCTGTAGAGTTTGTTCCACAACGATTCATTTTGCAACAAAAACAAAAACCAGTCTAAAACGCACAATTAGAAAAAAATTGCGTTGTTTGCTAATAAATTATTTGACTGTTATGGAGTTTTCATGGATATCTTGGAATTTAAGAATTGAGTCTCATGCGGGTGAATATACAAAGGTTTGTATTACAGCGAGAATATAATTCACGTGTCACATGGTACATTTTTTATTAATTTCATTGGTGAAAGTACAAAAACAAACTCGCAGAATAGGCTATCAAATCGATGATAATTCTATCACCGCATGTTGACTGTCACCTGTTTTTAATAAATAAAATTGTTTACTGTCAAAGTGACAGAAAGTTTCAGTGTTTATTTTCTTTCAACGTTCATTATATTCTCTCACCAAATATAACACGTGTTATGATTAATCAACGATGATACCACTCGTTAAAACCTTTAGAAAATTGAACTCGTGCTTCGCACTCGGTCAATTTTCGTCGGTTTTAACTCGGGCTATCACCGATGATAATCATAACACTAGTTATATTATCCCCGATTATACAACTCATAATAAAATTAGCCAATAGTAGTTGCGAATTATCCTAGTTACCACATATAGATAAGTGAATATACGCTTCACGACGTTGTATAATCGTTTCGGTATTTCCAAGCCTGCAACACTATTGGTTCAAGCAATCGTTGTCAGAGTAACAATTATTTTGAAGTCATCGACATACCTGTGCATGCAATAAATTAAATTAATCTGTCAAAAAAGCATCGCTTTTGAAAGCAAAAATAATAGTTGATTCTAAATTTTATTTGTTATATAATCGTATCGAATACCACTAGAGCAACCGAAAATAATCTTATACCTACCTCGCGACACGACGTATTCCTTAAAACACCACTCCAGCTACGCTGTCGTGGTGTTTCGCAGAATACGTCTCGTCGCTCGGTAGGTATAATCGATTATTTTCGTTTGCTCTCGTGGTATTAAAACTGATTATACAAAGATTCGTATATTCGATTCGTCATAGTTACCGCAATATAACCGTTGCGAATACGTGGTATCTAAGGAAAAGCGCATATTCTTATTGGTTAATAACGTTATGAATGAAATAGTCAGTCAGATATTGTAATAACCCTAATTCCATTTTATTTACAAAAACAATCTGAATTTTAATAAAAGTTTCAATGTTAACCCACCCTAATGTACTCATGTATTCCACTCTAGTATATCTATTGCAATTAAGTATTACTCTCATTGCTTTATTTTGTAGAAGTTGTAACTAAAGTCTCCTTTATTCCCCATAAATAAAACAGTAGCAGCAAAACAAAAATGTATTAGTATTAAAAACCAATATTTTTGATCAAGTTGACAAATAATCACTACATCTTCCCAAAATCCCATTTCTTTTAAATCTTTTTACAAATGTAATTAATGTGTTCATCAAATTTTAATTTTTTATCAATAATAATACTCAAATATTTATGACTCGAGTGTTTCTACGATCGTACTATTTACATTAACTCCAAAATTATTAAATACCTTTAGATATCCAGTCCCTTTACCAATAATTAACAATTTAGTTTTATTTCCCTTTAAATACCAATATTATCCCTCCCACTAATGTACACAACCATGTTATCAGCAAATGAAATTTACATTTATAATGACATCGTTAATATATAGACTAAACAAAAGGGTCCTAAAATACTTCCGTGTGGTACCCGGTATATTAATGTTAAGTGAAAGCTGTAAATATATCTTTTACAATAAAAAAAATGAAACTAGAAATTGTACTTGTTTATTTAAAAATAAGGTTTAAAACTACACTTCAACTTAAAATTATATTTAAATGTTCATATTCATTATTGTATAATTCCTTGTAAGGATTTACAGGAATATATCTTAGAAGTGATTCTGCAATCTCACTTGCAAAGGTTTCGTAACACGTTCCAGAACGGCATTACTTCCAGCATTGCGTATGTTCGAAAGTAGATTTATTATTTGGCTTTCGTTAAGAGGCACAATGTCTCCCACATTGACTGTAGCACTAGCAATACTTCTGCCAAAGTTAATGTCTCGAATTGAATGACTCAACTTTACTTGTTTGTACATTCCATAAAGATCTTACATCTGTACTAGAAGTTTAAGTGATGTTTAAATAAATATATTCTAGAGCATACAGCAGAGCTCCAACATGCCTACAGACGTCACTTGCACCTGCCATGCATGTACAATGTGGAGTATTAACGCCACCATCAGCAGCATTGCACATACACCATACTTTTAATGCAGGCTCGTTCATTCATTGTGAATGTTCTACCTAAAAATTCTAAACACTTTTACATCTGTTACTACTTACATTTGCAGTGACTATTTTTTCATTGATCTAGAATGACCCACATTTCAACACGAAGCCAGCCTCAAAATATTTATAAGATGTTAAGCTCTTATAGGCTTTCATTTGCTGATTGGTATAAAAACTTGTTAAAACAAGATAACTAACTATGTCAATACCTGACACAGGTGGTAAACTAGCAGCAGCGTAACTAACTTGATCTTCTCTTATAGTGTATGTATCAATTCCATTTATTAGAGAGATCTTTTGTAAATATCTATTTGCTACGTCTGGGGCTTCATTTTCCAGCTTTTTAAAATAGTTAGATACTCATCATACTGACTGAAATAATAATAAATTTTACTGTTAAATTAAAATTAATGACATAACATAATAAATACCTATCCTGTTTTCTTAAACATATTTTTGCCCTTGATGACAAAAGGGATGATAAATCTGATTTTTTGCATATTGATAATAATGAAAGTTGACTTTTCTTAAGCACTTTTTTTAATTTTTAAAAAACAAATTTCAATCTGCTCTGAGGTTATTATCAAAGGATACTACGTTTTTCAGATTTCTTTAATATTTTGCATAAATCCTTTTAGCCAGGACACATTTCTCAACTTACCATTAATTTATATACATAAAACAGATTTATTTTACAGGGAATTTAAAGTAGGTATTTTCTGGAAGCTATCAGCAAGTAAATTTTAAAATTGGCGCCATTAATTTTGTGTTTGACCTTGGTAGCAAACAAATTGTCAAATGTCAAATCCTGCGATGTCAAACAAACGCCAGATCGCATGTGGCGCGAGACGCTCGTTAAAAAGGTCCCTTGCTATTTGAATAAGCCAAAAAATGAAATTTGTTCAATTGCGCTGAAAATCAGTATTCGGGGGGATTTAATAGTGCTAAACACAGTCTTGTTGCTACTTTTTTCAAATTTGTATCAGCTGACCCTAAAGTACCCGAATGATATCTGAACGTTCGAAAATTGTTAGTTTTCGGTTAATTTCCACGAACTTTGGTATTTCGAACACAGGGTCGTGGTCAATTATAACAAAATTAAAATTACAAAAGTGTAAAGTCCGCGACTTTGTTAGTTTTTCAATATTTCTATCAGTTTATTATAAATTGGTAACTAAATATTGGTAGCTGAAAATTGTTATTTCCCAGTCAATCTCTACGAGATTCGGTATTCGGTGGTCCCTTGCCTATTATAACAAAAATTAACCAACTGATGGCATCATAGATCCATCCAGGAAATTAACTAGCTCCACCTCACCTGGCGAAGGCAGCCTTAACATTATTTAAGCATATTTAACATGCTATATTTTGAAAAGTAAGCATTTTATCAAAATATTGCTTTATATAAAAGTTGTACTACAGGCTCTTATAGTTCAGATGGTTGCCGACAAAAACGGGAATAATACACAGTGCACTGTAAAGATGAGGGTGGCTTACCCAGCAGCACTCATACGCCCTTTAAAATATGTGTATATCTCAAGCGCTTTATTTCATAGATATGTGATGTTCTATCTTAGTACTTTTTATACCTATTTTTATATTTTCCCATCTTGTTGTACGTCAGTAATCGAAAAACAACCAATGTTTGGGATTTAATCTAAATTAAAGATATACGACTAATTGTGCACCAAATTCCATAAATTGCACCATCTTGTTTTTCCAAAGTAGAACCCATTAGGATGTGTAGCCCCAGCCTACAATTCAAACCTAAGAAAAACATTACTTGACAATTTAAAGCACGTATTTTGTTTAAATGAATTGGTAACTGAAGTCGGTCACATCATTTCGAAGAGTTAAAAAAAACCTGTTAAGTTATGCTGACTTATTATGGTTCCCAGAAAAGAAAAAATTATTAAATGGTTACTTTGTTTACACCATATCAAATTTTCGTAAGATCTATTATACTATTAAAGGGATTCGAAGTAAATATTTAGTTAGTAGTCACGCCCCTTAGCGGAGGCATCACGGTAAGCGTCTGATTATTTTTTTATTGCAACATCGCAAAGTTTAAAGAATGGTCCAAGTAAAAATTGCGTGTATCAGCGTATCCGTTGAGCTTCGATATGCTTATGCTGTGTCAGTTCCTACAGGAATAAATTGAATACGCATGTTTTTAAAGTTGTAGATGAAGTGGTATCTGGATTCTAGAATGGCGTCGGCAGGCACTCCGCATAATTCTGTCTCTCCGAAGTTGCAAATAGTCCCGCCAAGATGATGTGCCAAGAGATAAACTACTATAGGAATTCCACAGCGTCATTAGGAAGATAATCTCAACTTTTGCACTGTAGTGGTGTAATGTACATTTCACTGTGGGCGTGTTCCGAGTATATACAAGATTCTGACCAGGACAGGTTGACAATTAATTAAAGTAGTTAACCGCTGTGTATTCCTGCTCTTTTCCCTAATCTGGACGTTGTATCATATCCATACGACCAGGAAAATTCTCGTGACTCCGTTGACAGGAAATAAACGGAAATAATTTTCCACACCAAATGTACCGTGATTGTGCGGTGCGCGTTCGGTGCCCACGTTCTACTGATGTATCTACATTTGGCATTAATTCATGCCTACGAATTTTTTTACAGTCCGGTGTAAGGGTAAGGCCATCTGGGTAGGACGAGACCATCACCAAAAAAACGTGTACCACAAATCCACCTGAGCCTCTGGAATGCCCTGGGAATTCCTGGAGCAGCTCATCTCTTGCCACATTATCACGGCGAGTCTATTAATAACCTCAGTGAATTCGTGTGTATGTAACCTCGACAGTCATTCAGAACTTTTACAGTGCTGGAATATAAGGGTGCTTGACGACGCCCCTGTATAATTCAGCGCAACATGGAAATTTAATTTATCCAACACCTCTATATAAATACCATGTTTACTATGGCCATTTTAAATAAGGAAAGTGATTGTTTACTCTTATGTTACATTATAACCTACGTTGCCCCTAGCAACGTGGGTTATTTTTAAAAAACTCACTCCTTCAAAGATAACAACCAATCACCAGCTTACGATACCTAATATTATTAAAATCCAGTCATCGTGCTCGAGTATTACCGTCAAAACTACAGACTAACTATACATTGCAAATTCGATGTTTAAACTTAAATAAGGAGGTGTTGGATAAAATTTTGTATGGCACGCGTGAGCTAAGGATATTATCCACTCAGAAAGATTAACCCTCTCGGGCCTGCCGGCCCTCGAGGGTAAATTTTTCGTTCGTGGATAATCTCTTACTTAACTCACTTGTACCATAAATAACTATTATTCAACCAAAAAAAACCTAGGAACCAACATTAAAACGATCATAGCAGCTTTGCGGATACACGCGCAATTCTTACTCAGTTCTTCTTTGAACTCTTCGCGACTGTATAAAAGTAATAATAATCAGGCACGTCCCGTGATGCCGTCATCCCGTAAGGGATACGATACGGATAATGAGATAACCTACTCTACAAGGTTCCTGACCCGGAGAAAAGGTCAAATCGTTTTTTGGCGTTGTGTGTTTTAATTAACAATTATCTATTATTATGGTGTAAAAGAGAAAAAATAGTTGGAACTCCAATGCGCAACAAATTGTCGGAACAGTGAAATGGATCCAGTCCGCCACTGGTAAATTCATACTGCATTAAAAATGAAATCAAGAATTCTATAATTATATTATTTAAAGCAGACTGAAGGCAGATCAGTGAATCTATGATAGGCAATAAATAAAAAGGGGCAAAATCTCCTTTCTTTACCGAGTGACAGGTGAAATATAAATGAGTTAATGACTTTCGCTTTCGTTCTCAAAACCAGTCGACGGCGGTCAATATTCTTTTTCCGTTTAATACAGATTTAAATTTATCACTCTTGACTTAATATATTTACAATATTGCATCAAATGGTAAGATTATATTTTATAGTATAATTAACAACAATTTGTGAATAAAAAATGTGGTCCTAAATTAAAAGTGAGATGTAATTTAAAATCTGGCGGAATGTTTCGAATTTCCAATACCTACCAACATTATGAAGCCAATATTCCTAGCAATGTCACTATATAGAATGTTATCTGCGAAAGAGGTTAGATTTACTTTCAGGGCTACAATAATAACAAAAAGTTTGTTTATGAAATTATAATTTATGGAGTTATTACCTTAATTTTAAAATGAGTGGCAACGACTATTCCTCTTATTCTCCTTACTATTCCCATTCCCAGAATTCTAATAATTATCAAGTTCCAGTAAGTATTAATTCCTATGGAAAAATATTAAATGTGTTTGTTTATTTCACATTTGTTTAGAATCCTAATCATTTATGGGGTAATTGGACCGTCCCTCCACCACCACCACCGCCACCACCATACGTACAGAATTATGGCAGAAACTCTTCATATAATTCGAATGCAACAAACCATCATAACAGAGATAGCAACCGTGATCGAGAAAACCACAATCAAAATCATAACACTCATGGCCCTAGCGCTCATAACACTCATGGCCCAAGTGCTCATAACACTCATGGCCCTAGCGCTCATAACACTCATGGACCTAATGCGCATGGTCCTAACAACCACATGCTGAATAATCACCATCCATATAATAGGCCACCTCCTCCTCATGGTTTTCATGATTCATCACGACTTGGACCTGGTAGATTATATTACAGAAAAAAGTATGCAATGTTTATTTTATAAAAGTGAAATAATATATTTATTTATGTATCAGTTTTTCTAGACCAAATACTATCAACAATCATCAATACCATGAAGGTCCTCTAAATGTAGAAAATCCACCACCTAATTGGCAACCCCGACATCAAAATAATTTTAAAAGGGCCAGGTTAGATTCTTCTGAAAACGAACCACAACTAAAAACGTCAAAAAAGAAGAAAAAGTCTTTATCACAAAATATTCCTAATAAAAAGGACTGGACGCTTGATGACGCTCAAGTTGCTCTTATGACTGAAAAGGAACACAACAAAAAATCGAAAAATGCCTTAATAATAAAGTTTCCAGATCAAGAATTAAATAAGGATATTGTTGCGCAATTTCATTCTGCTATTGAGAATGTCCATTTTCAGCAACCTTGTACGCCCAGGTTTTGTTTTGTCACATTACAGGTTTGTACCGTTTATTTGATGAAGCAGAATTCCTGTGCTCCACCCTCGGTTGATAACAAATCTACTCATGATAACAAATATATGTAAAAGGTTTGTTCATTTGTCTTGTTCGAAACTACTCTAATTAAAAACTTTCAAAATATGATGTCTCTTTGATACAGATTACTCGTTTGTCATCATTTGCACTTATGTAACGTTATTATTTTATTAATTTTAATTGATTTTAACTGCTTGAGGTGGAATGTTTGAGCTGAATGCTGTTGAAGACTGCGTTACTGAATGATTTATATGAATACTGTCGGAATGTTGTTTCATGAAACATAACCTTAAAACTACTCAATTTTTTTTTACAAACATTAATAATTTTGACATCCTACTCGTCAATGCTGTTGTACTGTCGTCACATACTATAGAAAATAAATGTTTTCCATGTGTTGCCTATACCACTACGGAACACAATTTTGCATCGGAGACCAGACTTGGTGATTTTTATAGATTTTTGTGCGTAGAATTCCAATTCCATTTTCCAAGATGGAGGCTCAAGCAAACCTTATTTAAATCGGGACTCATCAATTTTTTAACTAGTATGTATTCACCAACATCTATGCCAGTTTTCCTCCTCCATTAATCTATCCTATTAATTTTTTCCATTATTTGAATAATAGAAATTTATAGTGGGATTATGGTGTATACAAATTGCAGGTGATTATCCTGGACTGATGAGAGCAACTAAGCTTGAAACAGTCTGTATCGAGGTATCGTCTGTAATTTATACTCTCGTGGGAGAGTCATTAAAATAGTTTATTTAATTTTCCATTATTTGCTTAATTTTGATCCAATTTTGGTATATTTTTTTGTAATTGACCTTTTGATAGCCAATGTCTAGGATGAGTCATATGTGTCGTTGGAATATATAGTTTGGTTTTTAGAAATTGGTTTTTATGGCTCTGAGATTCAAATAGCGGCAGTAATACCTATTGTTAAAACATCTTAAACTCAATTACCGAAAGTAACACCTATTGTAAAAATATCTTTAGAAAGAGCATTCAATAACTGTTGTAATTCATGAAATGGACTTGCATTCAGGGCCGTCTTTTCGTTTTTGTTTTCTTTTTTGAGATAATCTAATTTAAGTATCACAAAATAGAAACAATTGATATATTTTTAGAATTTATATTACAATTTTATTATTATGCATATATAAACAGATACTAAATGGTACAAAGCAAGAAGGATTGTCTTTATAGGTCATCTTCACTATTTATATCACCATCTAACTCTATTTATGTCAAAATCTACTCTGATTATAAATTTTTGCATAACTTTCCTTTTATGTCGTAATAAATGGAGTTTTTAAAGATTTATGTTATACCTTAAAAAAATTCCTTAATACTTACCTGGTAACATTTGACAGCATAAACTGTACAACTCAGTATCGTTTTATTTATGGCTTTAAGCAGTAAGCCTATAACAGTGCTTTGTTGGAATAACTACTATTGTTGTCAAATACCGGCCATAAAAACTAATTTCTGCAGACCAAACTATACTTAAAATTACTTTTCAAATGATACATGATAGGTCGCATTTTTCATATGTTTCATTGGATATGTTTACAAGTCAGTTCACCACTTTGACCTCATTATATCTTTGTAATACCTTTCAATCAAATAAAACAACAATAAGAGAAAGTCATGGCCAAGATATTAAGGTTGGTAACACTTCTTTTGCGTACTGTGGTTTTATGCAGAAGCATTATCAACCGTCTGAAGAATTAAAAGAACTGTCAAAATCATAGGTGGTACTACAAGGTGTGCTAGTGCAATGGACCGCAACCATTAGGTCACGAAAGTTTAAAAATGGGTCGCCGCATAATTATTTATTTTTATTTATATTACCAAATTAGGTCATTTTAATTAATTTTAACAACCCCCCCTCACCTCTCATATTGTCTTATAATTTTATTGATATTTTTGGGCCGCTAGATAAAAAGGTTGTGGAATGCTGTGCTAGTGTATAGCCCTTCTATTTGCAAATGTCAACATCCTGGAGCAAACCTGACACAAACTTGAACAAAGAAAGAATAACTATATGCATGTTGTTACAGCAATTTCAACAATTTGGGTGTATATTAAATCAATTATAGACATAAATGTCTATTATCAAATTACACTACGGAACACGATTTTGCATCGGAGACCAGACTAGGTGATTTTTATAGATTTTGGTGCATATCACGTCATGATTTTGAGATATTCGCACTTAAAAGTGCAAAAAAGGCCTATTTTGACCATTTTCAGAAGGTTATAACGCAAAATATTTAATATAGGATTAAATTTGTCAGGATTAAATCATATGTATTTGAAAGTACCGACATTCAACTACAATTTAAGATATTTACTATTCTTGTGCACAAATTTTTCGCAGAGATATTTGTATGTGAATGACAGCATATCAAGCATTTTATGTATTGACGTTAATCTTTCTTTTAGTGAATCAATCGTTCTGAAAATTTACATTCAAATATTTTTCAAGTTATGCGAAATTAATAATTTATTTAAATTAAAGTGTGTATAAATATTTATATCATTATTTATTAAAAATCCCGTACTAATTTTCAAAAAATTTGCACCTAAATTTATAATTTTGTCCCCCATATTGGATCCGCCATCTTGATTTTGAAAAGTCTATCTCTAAATTAATTTCGCATAACTTGAAAAATATTTGAATTAATTTGTTAATGTTTTGTGTACTATACACCCCACTCCCGCTGCTGCTCTTGATTCTTCCTGGACCCCGCTGTAGATGTATGTATGGTTCTTTTCCATTTTAATCTGTCCCTTTCCTTTTTTCTTTGTTTCCGTTACAGCTAGTATATCTAATTTTGCTTCTTCGAATTCCTCTTCTAATTCTTTGTCTTTTCCTTGCAGACTTCTAATATTCCATGTTCCAATTTTCCATATTTTCTCATTTTCGTTTTCATTGATGTTTGTTCTTATTATCCGCTTTGTATTATTTTTATTTTTCCTTTCCGTTTTCTCCGTCCCCTTTTCAATTGCTTTTCTTTTCGCCTGTGGACTTTTTCCTACTTTTCTCTATAAATTCTATATTACTTTTGATCTCCCACAACTCTTTTCTGATTTCGCAGTTTCCTTGTTTTATCTTGTCATTCTCATCTTTCAGGCTCCTGTTTTCCTCTTTTAATTTATCAATCTCCGCTAAGAGATTCTTATGATTGTTATTCATCTGTTGTATTTCCTTTTTTACCTCCTTCATCTCCTCCCCCAAATTGAGCATCATCTCAATTACGGTATCTAGTTTATCTTTTATAGACATAAATGTCTATTATCAAATTACACTACGGAACACGATTTTGCATCGGAGACCAGACTAGGTGATTTTTATAGATTTTGGTGCATATCACGTCATGATTTTGAGATATTCGCACTTAAAAGTGCAAAAAAGGCCTATTTTGACCATTTTCAGAAGGTTATAACGCAAAATATTTAATATAGGATTAAATTTGTCAGGATTAAATCATATGTATTTGAAAGTACCGACATTCAACTACAATTTAAGATATTTACTATTCTTGTGCACAAATTTTTCGCAGAGATATTTGTATGTGAATGACAGCATATCAAGCATTTTATGTATTGACGTTAATCTTTCTTTTAGTGAATCAATCGTTCTGAAAATTTACATTCAAATATTTTTCAAGTTATGCGAAATTAATAATTTATTTAAATTAAAGTGTGTATAAATATTTATATCATTATTTATTAAAAATCCCGTACTAATTTTCAAAAAATTTGCACCTAAATTTATAATTTTGTGATAATTGTAATTGTAATATTGGATCCGCCATCTTGATTTTGAAAAGTCTATCTCTAAATTAATTTCGCATAACTTGAAAAATATTTGAATGTAAATTTTCAGAACAATTGATTCACTAAAAGAAAGATTAACATCAATACATAAAATGCTTGATATACTGTCATTCACATGCAAATCTCTCTGCGAAGAAAAATTTGTACACAAGAAAAGTAAATATCTTAAATTGTAGCTGAATGTTGGTACTTTCAAATGCATATGACAAAATTTAATCCTATATTAAATATTTTGCATTATAACCTTCTGAAGATGGTCAAAATAGGCCTTTTTTGCACTTTTAAGTGCGAATATCTCAAAATCATGACGTGATACTCAATTTTTTTTGACGTCATCGAATTCTAGGCACAAAGATCTATAAGCATCACCTAGTCTGGTCTCCGATGCAGAAACAAGTGCTATTTTTGATCCTTAGTTTTATTAATGTTAAAATTGTAAATATTTTTGTACATGATTATTATTAAACCTCACATTTATTATAAAGTGGAATGTCAAATCGGGTAACTTTCGATGTCGCCAAAAAAGGTCTGATGTCTGCTCCAGCTGCGAGATTAATCGTTCTTGCCACTATTTGAAAATACAGGGGTTATATGCTGGTGGAAATAAAAATGTCCAGCACAACTTGTGGTCAAAATTAATCTCTACAATTGACATTGGCAGGAAATTAGAAAAATATGAGATGTAGTGATATAGGATTTTTACAATAACAGTGCAGTTAAGTCTTATAAAACAAAAGCTGCACATTGCTGTAACGTTGTCAATAATATCAATATCAATCATTTTAAAAAGTAGTGGTCCACCTTCCATTTATATCCTGTTCAAGAAGAATTAATTTTAGCGTGAAACAGCAATCCACAATTTTCTAATCATTTCGGTACTGCAATTGTAATAATAATATGTTGTAATAAGCAAAGTAATATCATTTAAATTTTTAATTTTTGACCAAGGTTTCAGCTACCGTTAAAATTATTCTCTATAACATTTAAAATGCATTTGTAACTATTCTTCTTTATTATCATTTATCACATAGTACGAGAGCTGAGCGCAAAAATACATAGTGGTTTTATTCCAAAGGCTTAATGCCTTATGTCGAAAGTAGCCTTAATTGTTAACCAGAAACCGCTAGTCTGCCAGTCCTAAGTGGTAGCTTTTACCCGGGGGCGGCGTTCAAAAGTACAAATTTTTCATCAAATACATAGCGACTTTATGCCAGCGTAATTTTTTGGTTATGTGTGCTATTTAGTGCCTTCTTTAAAATTATGTTTTCAAAGCTCTGGCAGATGGCAGCGTTTTCCAAGCAGACGCTCCTGAAGTTGTCATAAATTCACTAAAAAAAATAGCGATTATATTCCAAGATGAAACTTATACCAAAAGATCAAGAAAAAATTGCAATTTTTATCAGCGTTAACAAAATTTCGGCAGACGGTCCCGTTACGTCAGCAGATGAAATTTTGTTTCGCTGAAGGCGACTATGAGCTTCTTGCTCTAACACATGCAGCGTTACGACAGTCAGAAGGAGAGACAAATACTTCCTTATTATTAAGTACAATAAAGATTTTAATGAACTGCATTGTGCATAAAATATTTTTTTATTTTATTACCAATCTTATAATGTTAGATTTTAATATCAGAAATGCACTACATACATACATACACGATATTTTTTATTTTTGTCATACTCAAATACAATAAACAAAACGGTATCTAAAACTATTAACCAGTGTCTTCATCTGATGAAGAATAGAAAGTGTGTTCCAAACTCTCATCTTCATTTGCTTCACAGTCGGATACTCATACCCTCTATTTACAAGGATATCCTCCAGAGATTCTGGATACTGAGGACCGGAAATCCATTTAATTTTATAACAATTATTTTCTAAATCCCAGCCATTTGCAGGGGGATTAAAAAAATTTGGTTTTGCACAACGTGCAAAATTCCAAATTGCAGCTATTCGATTTGCCCTTTGAATTTTCAAATTTAATACGTCTTTACAGGGTGGCATGCGACTTCCTTCGAAATTTTTTATATTTTTAAACGGATTATTTTTGTTTGGTTTATACGTGTCCAGGAAAAACATCACACAAACAAAGCGCTCAATATGTGTAAATTAAAAAAGGAAATACTGAAATTAAGAATTTTTTATGGATTTGTTAAGATTTACCTTCTAGATCTTTATTTGATAAAATCTCTTGGCGACCAAGGTTGGAAAATGTCCCCGGTATTATCTGGATTTTTTTCTAAAAGTTTGAAAGGACCTACTTTTCCTTTACAAGCAAATGATGCGGTGTAATCACAACCTGTAAAAGCATGAAATGCTGCTAATGCTCGACATAGAGTTGAACCCAATGAACTTGCTATTTTATTTACATCAATAAGTCTGAGATTATTCTTTGATATTGTTCCACACTCTATCCATAGATGCAAGTCCCTCGGCAAATTATGTAAATTAGATAGTACAATAATCAAAAGGTCGTGCCCGCTACTTTCACAATAACTTTTGAATTTTCTTCCAAATGATTCAAATGGAAAACAATTCGTGAATCTGGTTCTTCATGTTCACATGTCAGTTCGTTCACTGAAGTTCTTTCCACTTGCCCATCTTTGATAATATAGTTATAACAGATTTCATTACATGTTACGTAAATTGTTTAATTTTGCATTAAAGGTGCATATTCATGTTTAGTCCATTCTTGAGTTAAAAATTTAATCAGGGAGGTTTTAAATGTTGTATTTTGCAGTAGCTTAAAAAAAATCTTGAGAGCGCTTTTGTTCTGGTCCAAAAATTGCATAATGTGTGTCAGCTCTTCCTCTTCGTTCTCTTTCTATATCTTTGATTGATGGAGAGTGAAATTGATCAAATATTAAATATTTAAAGTCTTCCTTTAAATTTGCAGATTTTTATTAAAATATATTTTCCAATTTTTCCAAATGTTTCTGGCATTTCTTTACCGATCAGTCTCAGCGATCAGTGTAATACCACGTTTTTCTAACAATTAAAACAAAGTTGATTTGGATGTTTTATTAATTGATCCGTCAATATGGTTTAATGATAGGGGACGGGAGTTAAAGGAAACTTAAAAATATTTTCGAGATCAATGTGATTTTCAAAAGCTAAAACTAAAATTCTTCCAAGTAGATCTCTTTGAAATCTAATTTCCTTCACTTGATTCTTAGATTTACATACAATTGTTGGTGTATCAGAAGCAAATGTTTGTACATTTATTATTCTTTTAATAGGCTTTTCGAATCTATCTATATCATCGTTACAGTCAGTGATGAAAGAATTTTTTGCTTCTTCCCCAATTGAAACCACATTTAATAGGTACTGCTTGATAGACGATGTTACAGCTAATGGTAAATAAGTCTTCTGTGTTTAAAGCTTCTGCGAAAGGATTTAAATTATTTTGAAATCCAGTGACAATTCCTGGATAAGCTTTTCTATTTTTCTTCATTAAGTGTGGTCGTAATTCTTGTGAAATGTTTTCTGCTTTAGTCAAGTTCAATTTTTCGAACATATGTGTTATTAATGAAGTTCTTAAAGAGTGACTTAGGGCCCAGCACTTTCTTGCTGATACTGAATTGGTAAAACATGTTATACCAGTCATTTTATTGGCCGCAACTGCATTAATAGTTTGTTCTAATGTTAAGTCTATTGGAGAACGTGAAAATGATTTGTCGGTACGTACTATCGAAAAGCCTCCGTTAATTAAATTTTCTTTGAGACCAGGGTGCCTTTCTTCTACATGTAACATATTGTTATAAAAGCATAAAATCCATCTCAAATAATTGTGATGGTTAAAAGCAAACATAAGTGTAGCAATACGAGGCAAACATGCAACATATAATTCAAAATCATTGCAACAAATAGTTCTTGAAAGCATATAGTACAATTTCATAAAATTAACGATAGTCTAAACAATTCAAATGAAAAAAACCCCAAATAATTTATCTAAATAGTTTATTTAGATAATAAACGTGTATTATTAATAGTACTATAATCATTGATAATACTTAATTACGTTCAATATTATAATGTTATGTCTTACTCTCATATCAGGTAAAAATCTTTAAAGTAATAAATTAGAAAAAATATTACCAAGAATGAAGTCTAGTACATTTCTTTATTGTATTACTTAATAATAATGAAGTATTTGTCTTTCCGTCTGATTGTCGTAACGCTGCATGTGTTAGAGCAAGCAGCGCATAGTCGCCTTCAGCGAAACAAAATTTCGTCTGCTGACGTAACGGGACTGTCTGCCGAAATTTTGTTAACGCTGATAAAAACTGTGATTTTTTCTTGATCTTTTGGTATAAGTTTCATATTGGAATATAACCGCTATTTTTTTAGTGAATTTATAACAACTTCAGGAGCGTCTGCTTGAAAACGCTGCCGTCTGCCAGAGTTTTGAAAACATAATTTTAAAGAAGGTAATAATAAAGTCACTATGTATTTGATGAAAAATTTGTACTTCTGAATTCCGCCCCCAAGTAAACGCTACCACTTAGGACTGGCAGACTAGCGGTTTCTGGTTAACAATTAAGGCTACTTTCGACATAAGGCATTAAACCTTTGGAATAAAACCACTATGTATTTTTGCTCTCAGCTCACGTACTAACAGTCTTGCTCAAAAGATTTTGAAATGTAACCGCAAATGCAACAAATTTTTTGATTAGCTGTTCAATGATTTTATGATTAACGATTATTAACACAAAATTGGAGCAAACAAAAACACACACAAGTACAAAACTAAACACAAAAACTATTAACAAAACAATAAGATAAACTACAAAGAATACACCTTAATTAAGAACACAATCAAACATTTTCTATTGTGTGTCTATAATAAAGCTGTTGAAGCACCCAAAACAGTGCGTTAATAGCTCAATTGAGTGCTTTAATAACCCAACTTTTTCAAAGTTGGTAGCATTGAATAGTTGAAAAAAACAGAAAATTGACAAAAACTTCACTTTAAACATTTGAATTTTCAAATGTCACATCAGTGTTATTGTGTTGTATGGAATAAAAGGCGCAAAAAAGAAAAAATAAAAAAACTCGTTTCGTAAGTCATTGTTGCACTCGTCCTTTAGATAACTCGCCACTAGCGGTTCGTTTTCTAAATTTGGACTCGTGCTATAAATCTTGCCTTATGAAACTCGTTCTTTAATATACAAGGCTATCATAAAGTAAGGGATATATTTCAACTTATTATATATTTTTAACTAATCAAATTAATAACAAAAAGTAAATGGAATCTAGTTGCTTACATAATGGGATTTTAGTGTATCTATGGAAAACAAAAGAATTGTTGTGACAACTATTGATACAAGTGTCAAATGAAAATATCATAATTTAGATAATTGTTCTCAAAATAAAACTCGCATAAACGTAAATTGCAACAATTTGAACATGGATCTGCAAACAAGAATTGGTTTAGTAGAATGTTATTATGAATGCGGTAAAGATTACACTGCTGAATTACGAAGATTTCGTACGAAAATGGGTTCGAGAGCAGGGCCTTGCCAAATGAAGGCGTACCGTAATTTGATTAGTAAATTTGAAAGAACAGGGTCTGTAACTGACCTTCCGAGATCAGGAAGACCAAGGACTAGTGATGTCCAAGTTGCAGAAGCTCTTCAGGAAAATCAAAACGTAGCCAATACTAATCTGCTAGCAATCAATCGTGTGAATGCGATATCAAAACGATTACAAATACCATACACCACGGTTTGGAAAATTTTACGGAAAATCCTAAACATGTATCACTATAAACTGGAACTGCTGTTCGAAATAAATGATGCAGATTTTGCTCTCAGGTACGATTTTTCATTACAAATATTGGCTCAGATAGAAATTGAACCCGAATGGTTATGCCGTATTTTATGGACAGATGAGACCCATTTCTCACTTAACGGTGGAGTTAATACTCAAAACTGTTGAATATGGTCGACAGAAAATCCACATGAAATCATTCAGCAAGGTCTTCATGACAAAAAAGTCACCGTTTGGTGCGGTTTCACAGCTAATTTCATCATTGGTCCTTACTTTTTCGAGGAAATACAGAATGGGGAGGTCATATCTGTAACTGTTATTGGTGAACGATATCTACATATGTTAAGGGATTATGAGCACGAAGGAATTGAAAACATGATTTTTATGCAGGATGGAGCACCTCCGCACATTTACCGACCAGTTAAAGAATTGTTAACTGCAGTTTTTCAAGATCGTATTATAAGCAGACATTTTGCAAATTCATGGCCACCAAGATCGCCTGATCTTAACCCAGCGGATTGCTGGCTGTGGGGTTATTTATGAAAATTTGGTGTTTGGAACATTTACAATAACGCTGGAGGAATTAATGGACTGTATCAGGGAGCAAATTCGTGCAATTCAACCAGAAATGTTAAATAGTGCTGTATACAATTTGGAGGAACGGTTGGTAATTTTACAACAATAAAATGAAGGTCATATTGAGCAATTGCGGTAACCAGTGTTTGACATCAGAAATCCCATAATGTAAGCAACTAGATTCCATTTACTTTTTGTTATTAATTTGATTTGTTAAAAATATATAATAAGTTGAAATATATCCCTTACTTTATGATAACCTCATACTATTATAGAACAACAATAAAAATTTGAAAATAATTTTCCAAAAATATTTAATAATAAAAGATTTATTACTTCCCAGCCAGGTCTAAGGTCGCCAATTATTTCTAATAAGACTACATCTTGTAGGTAACTTGTTCATATTCACATCATTGATAAAAACATTTCAGCTGAGAGATGAGACTTTTTAGATGAGAAGATTTAGGTAGGTTATAAGGCTTTAAATGATAATTCTAAAATAAAACAATTTCAATTTTACTTTTACAATCATTTATTTTAAATGACAAGTTTTAGCAAGTATTTGGACAAAATAGTAAGTGATAAATAGCGATGAGAATTAAAAGCTGATAAAGAAATAAATGTAAAATAATGCAATGGGTGTCCAAAGCAGCGATTTATTTATAAATGGAATAAACACATGTAAATAATAATTTAAATGTGAAATTTTATACACCCCTAATGTTGTTTTGTAAATCAAGTGGCAAATATCAAGAAATGAAACATTTAGATAGTCGTCCAAACAATTTTATATGTTGATGTTCATTTAATTTATAAAGAAACCGGATGACTTCCCAGGTGTTCCACTGACGCACATGTTTGTTTTGAATTTCTCATTATCAACTACACCATACAATAAAATTAAAACAGTGGCGTGGAGCTTTTATGTAACATCTTCTTCATGTATGAATCTATCACAAAATGGGGTAATATTGACTGATAAAATATTGTGATGATTGTGAGTTGAATTATTTTTTATATAACACTTTTATTCCCTCTAAATCACATAAAGAAACATTACTAGACAAGATTATTGGTACGCTGATGATCCGACGTATTGCACAGGCTTATCAGCAAATCTTTCTCGTCTCTGGTGATAAACCTATAAATATATATTAGTAACAACTCTAGTGCAAGAAACTTCAAAATCAGAAGAATTTTAATTTATTCTGACATTACCATATGCGATAGCTACTACATAGATAATGTAGTTAAAATAGCAAATAATAAAACAAATATTTAAAATGCTATTTGAATATCGTCTGTGCAAAGGATGGAGCATGGAAATTCCTCCTGGTCCAATAATTTATTCTAAAATTAATAAAAATTAATTTATATTGCTTTAGGAATCAGCCGAACCAAGTGATGTTATAAGTGTGCTTAACAAACAGAAATTTGGAGAAGGTTTTCTATCTGTTGAGCACAAAAAGGATAGAGAAGAAGATCAGGCTGTTGCTGCAGGCGATATTGATCCACTCACACTATATGTAGGCAATTTAGCTCAAGAGATTACAAAAGAAGATATGGTTAGTTTATTCCCATCAAATAGACGAATTGATATTGGTTATGCAAAAAAGATGAAATTCACCAGATATGCGTTTGTTGGATTTCGAACAGTTGCAGATTCAATAGAAGCTTTTAAGAATACATATAATAAACAAATGTACAATAAAAGTTTAATAGTTAGATTTAGGAGATTACATGGCACTGTGGGAATGCCTGGTGAATCAAAGCCCCAAAATCCTCCTAAAAATAAGGACAGTCCCACTGCAACAACTATCACATCAATTGAGCTTCTTAAAAATAAAGAAATAGAGATTTCTCCTAATGATTCGATTCGTTCTCGACTTCCATCTAGTAATGCAACAGATATTTCCACTGAAGACACTTATGAAGGCTTTTCAGATACCACAGAAATTATCAATACACCTAAAATAAAACGAGAACAAGATAGCGAAGATGAAAGCTTCAAAGATCGTTTAAGTGAAAGTCGATATTCATCATCTATTTCAGCTGATTTAGACGATTATCTACATTTCCGCCATAGTCCGTTGAGAGATAAAGTAAAACAAGAAGTCACAACAGATAATAAGGATGCTGCAAACATTACAAATGTTAGAGTTGTTGATACACCTAAGATTAAAACAGAACCAACCACCAACCAGCCACAAGTTAGGATTAAAGATGAACCATATTATTCTGATGAAGGTATACATTTTGGTTTTATAAACACTTAATTCTTTCTATTAATGGTTTAAAACTCATTTTGACTTTTTTGCAGATAGTCAGTATAATGGTGATGAATATTATGATGATGATGAATATCTTGGAAATGAGGATGCTGGTAGTGACATGAGTGAATCAACGGTGAGTTATAAGTTAAAACAGAAACATTAATCAAATGAATTTATTATATTTAATTTTTAGAATTTCTCTGAGATATATGCTACTATAAGAGAGCATCAACAGAGAATAGAACCTTTGAAGAAGACTTAATCGCGTATTGATTGTGAGTATCGTTTGCTTATCTATAGTTATTAAAATTATGTAAAAAGTATCCTAATAAGAGTGATACAACTTCGAATTGATATAAAAGTATTAGATATATCTTTATAGATATCTTTATCTAGATGTATTTATTGCACATTAAAACATGTACAGGGTGGCCTATGCAAGATGATCCTGTAACTTGTCTTGGAAACTGTAAGAGTTTGAAAAAATGTTAAATATGAAAGTTGGTTGGTGTAAAACAAATTTTAATTTTATAATAGTTTTGTATATCCAGGGTGAGTCATATTGCTGTGGCTACTATCAACTTTTTTATTTTCAATAAAAAACTTTATTTTAACCCTTAACTACCCAGGTGCGGTCTCGGTGACCGCATGTATCTGTGTGATTTGTGGTTTTTCCTATTTCTAGGAAGAATTAAGATTTGTGCCGTTAGGTATTCCTAAATAGCATCATTTTCAGTTTGTACCGCTGCACATCAATCTGTTTTCAGGCGTTACGTTATTATTTGAATTTAAATATTTCGTGCGGTCATAGTGACCGGACCCGGGTATTTAAGTTGTGGCTAGCACTTTGACGGATTCACTGAAGGTTTGCTTTGGTGATAAGGATTTTGAATAGATATAGTTAAAAAAAAATCAAGGCAGCACAGATTGTTCTGATTGGTTTTATGTTAAAGTTAAATTTACAATAGAACATTTTTAGAAATAAATTGTTAATTCATTATAAATAATGGCACTTCGAGAAATGCTAGTATAAATAATAACCATACATTTTAAAAAATTTCAGTTTTATTAATTTGAGAATCATATGTCACATGATTAAAACTGACGAATCATAACCCCGAATTTTTTGATAGCAACCAATCACAATTTAATTAAGCGGAAATTATCCCAAGGGAAAATTTCTGAAATAATCTCCCTAGGGCTATAGAGAAATTTCAGGAGATACGATACGAAAGTAAATTAACAAAATTAAAAATTCATTTATTTAGTAATTATTAATATGAAATGTACAATTATTATATATATTCTTGTTTGATTGTTGTTCACTAATTTCTTGGGTATCTTCAAAAGTTATGTTGCAGCGATTTTCCACACATCGAAGATTTTCTTGTGGTGTTCTGAATCAAGTTTCAAATACGGTTTAACCGAGGACGTACTTGAATGACCAGTGATTTTGATTAATACCTGATCCTGGATTCCTGACTTTGCTAGGTGATACAGTTGTAGATCTGTGGCTGTGGTTAGTAATTTTAGTTTTCTTTATGTCAATGTCAATACCAATTTGTTCCGCAGCTGTTTTGGTCCATTTTGACATTGTATTTTTTCCTATGGGACAATTAATAAACCAAGGTAAATTGGTGCCTGGCTTCCAATTCTTATTTGTGGTAAGGAAAAAAAACCTCTCAGTAGAAATGTTTTTTCCTCTTTGTTGAAGGAGTTTCTTGTACAATCTGTAAAAAAATACATTACTTTATGTACAATAAATGAAATTTCGTACGCTCACCTAACTGGACACAAAGATTTATTTCCTTTATTAGTAACTATCCATTTTGAGTCAGTGAGTTTTGCAGATCCTCCTTGCGCTGTTTTTGAAATGATGGGATTATACTCGATTCTCCCAGTCGGTTGACCTGTATTGTCAAATTCTTCTTTAAAGTATGTGGTCAAACAAGCCGCTCCTTCGCCACCACGCCAGGCCATCTCGTGTGCTGCAATATGGTAAAAGAGTTTCTGCAATCCATCAGGAGTATTTTCGTCATATAAGCTCCAAATTCTTCCGACTTGCTCTTCCGTAAATGCGGCAGAACTTGAAGTTCTATAATCCAGATTCATTTGTAACCATTTTCTTTTGCAATCTCTACTATCTCTGGCACTTTTAAACAGAATGTCAGAAAATGGATCTACCTTTAACTGGAATTTCTCAAAATAAATTTCTTGTATTTGTTTTGCAACTGAATTCCACATAACCTTAACAACTGCTTCTATATATTCTCCTCCATCTTTTTTCCGCATATTTTGCCCCCAGTCTTTTAGTACAGTACTTAGGACTTCAGGTGAAGCTGGTTCTTCTATTATATCATAGCCCCTTTCCTTACAAATTGCTTGAAACTGACACCATACTGAATTCTTCGATCTCACGGTGTTAATCGGAATGCTTTTCTTAATTCTACGATCGAATTCTTCAGTATTAACTGCCCCAAATCTTGAATTCATTGCACAATATTTGCAAAAATCGGTTTATTGAATTTTTTTTGCAAAATTTTATTCTACACAACAACATAGTCATAGCAACGATAGTAACCATAACGACGTGGTCTGACACATACTAGATTTTTAGTCTTAAATTCATGTCAATTTGTTAAAGCTTTTTTTGGGCGATTCTCTGCCGAATATTCCTCGGGACAGTTATATTGCCAGAAATTTTCACTCCCAGTCTAACCCTCGTGTTCGCCGCTCAAAATTACCCTTGGGCTAACGCCCTCGTGTAATTTTTTCGCTACAAACACTCGTGTCAAGACTGCTTGAAAAAATTTCCGGCAATATAACTGTCCCTTGGTACATTATATTTGATAAAATGGCCATTAAAAGTTCGTGAGTGCGATGTTTGTAAACGCATTTATTTTGTCTGTGAATTATTAATAAAACAATGAATTTACATACAAACATGCTTTAAGTATATACAGTAGGAACTCCATAATCCGAACACACTGTATTCCGAACATCCAGTAATCCGAACAGCAACATTTACAAGCTATAATCCGAACAAACCTCTTTAATCCGAAATCCTCTTTGATTCGAACAAATCTCTTTAATCCGAACAGGAAAGTTCTTTGTACAAACTAAAATTGAATATGTAGCGTTCTTGGAAGGTGAGTATTAATTATAAATGAGATTGTAACAGATTGCTGATGCAGTTTTTGGCTGATACTGTTACGACCCGACGGGTGTAAACAAATTCTACGAAGTTTAACAAACGCTTTTCTTATTAATATAAAGAGTAATAAAACTCCTGAATTAGCCTTGCATTTATAGGTTCGGATTAAAGAGTTTCTACTGTACATCTTTGGCACGAAATGTTTTATACAAAATAGAAATGCAGATTATAGAGCAATATAAATATAAAGCAGAAACTGCAACTACTAAACGAATACAGGATACAAATGAAAACTATAAAATATGTACACACGATGAATTACATAATAATTAATCAGAATCCGAGCTCGTTGATGAATCAGATTCATTTTCCAAATTGATAATCAATGGTTCGATCACAATATCCGCTGCTAAATCAGCTTCCCACATGCCCTGTTCTACCAGCATGGTATGTGAATCGCTTTCTTCCAATTTTCGGAAGAAACATTAGCAACTGCAGTAAGTAGCAGGTTTCGTACATCTTGGATTTTAAAGTTGATATTATTTCTTGCTACTTCTCCTTTTATTGGGGCCCATATTAATTCTATAGGATTAAGTTCGCAGTGATATGGTGGCAATCGTAGAATTTTACGACCAACTGCTGTAGCTAATTCGTCAATAGCATATTTCTGTTTCGCCGGTGCGTGTTGTTGCACCAGCTTTAATAATTCAGCTCTAACCATATCGGCTTCATATGTAACAGAGTTCTTACTAACCAAGCTTGAATCTCTGCCTTTTTTGCTGAAGAAGAAGGAACTTTTTCTACTTTTCTGCTGTGATATGAGGCATTATCCATAATTATCACTGCTCCTTCCTCCAAAGCCGACAATATTGCTTGGAACAACTTTTCAAAGACTTCGGCGTTCATTTCTTCATGATAGTCGCCAGTCTTCTTGGATTTAAACAAAAGTAGGCCATTTTCTACAGATTCTTCCTCTGACCCAATGTGCAACACCATAAGACGTTTTCCTTTGCCAGATGGATTCTTCAGTCCTGTAGATAACCCTTGTAGGAAAGCTTGCCTTGCTGTAGTTATGGTTGTGTCTTGCCAAATTCTTTGCACTGTATGACCTGCATTTACCCACGTTTCATCTAAGTAATAAATTTGTTTCCCTTCTGCCCTCAATTTCCGCACTTCCCGGAGATAATGTCGTCGCCAAGCCACAATTTCATTTTTTTCCTTTAACATTCCATTTCTTTTTCTTTTGCTATACCTTCAACAATAATAAATTTAGATAATGACATAACATTACTTATTGTATATTTACCGAAATCCAATTTCCTTACGCAATGCCCTCAAAGTAGTTTTTTTGAAATTTGGCAGTTCTTCGTTGTCATTAATAGCAAGCATTATTTTTGCTATTGTTGGTGGTTCGTTTCGTAGATAAAATTGGTGAATTATTTGTCTGACTCCACTTTTTATGCCCTCATCAATGTTGTCCAAAATGGGTTTACTTCGATGATATGACTTTGGCGGCTTGAATTTATGGTCAGCCTTATATTCTCGAACAACGTTATAAACACTTGCAACACCCTGCATAAAATGAATATTTACAACATTGATATTGAAGAAATAACACAATACATAATAAGCAAAATAAAATTACAATTGCCTACCTGCCGCTTTTGCAGTAAATTCGACGTTTTCAATTTTCGAATTAGTTGGATGTTTTTCTTGACACGCTTTAAAAATGTTTAGGATGGATGCTTTATCAGACACCGAAAAATGCATTCGCGGCCATTTTTTTGGAGGAGAAAGGGCCATATCTCTTGGATTTTAAAACAACAACAGTAAAGAACGAAATAATAACAAAACACAAAAAAATGAAAACGGGAACACTCAAAACAGAAAAGAACGGAAAACTAAACAAACAAACAAATACAGAATATCGAAAATGAATGAACGAAAATTTTAGTTATACAAGCGTCACGCACAACTAACAAGTGATTGTTGGATATTTGACAGTAAACGAATTGATATCTTTTTGGTACAATTAAACATGCCTTTCAATTTGAGCGGTATATCTGAATGCTACCAATAGAAAGGTTTTGTTACAAAGAGGGGGTAATCGTAGGCGTTTTTTATTACTATATCTCTTCAGCGGCCCAAGTATAGATATATCTATTGTAACTTAGTTTATCCTGTTTTGTAAGAAAATTGTTTTATTTTCTGTCTGTAATAAATTTTTTGATATTAGAATCTACTAGACTGTTTTTTCGTAATTTCCACCGTTAAATCATTTCTTTTAGTTATATTAATTTCTGATTATAAAAATTTAAAAAATCTTGAAATGGGAATCCACACTATTCAAGGACAATAACAACAAATTTAAATGATTTTGCATTTTTTTAAATTTTATAGCGCTTTAGAGATCAGCGGTCACCGTGACCGGTCCCAGGCGTTTGCGTTACTCTTACGGCACCCGGGTAGTTAAGGGTTAAGTATGTTTGCCTAATGTATACCGGGTGGGGCAATAGTGTGGGGAAGTCCGATAGCTTCTAAACGGTAACAGCTAGAAAGATCTATCTAATGTATACCGGGTGGGGCAATAGTGTGGGGAAGTCCGATAGCTTCTAAATGGTAACAGCTAGAAAGATCGTTCTAATACGGATGTAAACAGTGGATAGAGGCGCATCTAGAGAGATTATTTTCAAGTATACAGGGTGTTGCAGAAAAGTGTGGCACGCTTAAGGTAATTCTTTTTTAATAGAATGCACCAAATATTTTTGCATATTTAACACATCTCTTGGCAGGTTTATTCATATCTAAAATTTTAGCGCCATCTAATGACCGGTTTAGAAGTCATAAATTTTTTTTCAAAAAATTGAGTTTTACATTATCCCACTTAACAGCAAAAATATATCCCACCAACAAAATTAATTTTTAAATTTAGAGAACCTCAAAGCTAAAATTCACAACTTTTTCAAATGGAACTCCCTGTATATTTTGTACCTTTGTGATGCAGAATTAAATAACGAACATTTTTTGTATGTACGTCCCTATAGCTATCAGTAACCACTTTTGATTTATTGAGAAAAAACTGCAAGAAGTACACAATTAAAAAATTATTTATTTAAAAAGTCAAGGTATTCAAATAAAACACAAGAAAAAACTATAACAAATGCTCCATATGTTTGATGCGCTTTTGGAACGATCTTTGTATGTTTTTTAACATTGCCGGCGTGTATTATTCTATCCTTCATATTTTAGATTGTGGTTGGTGTCTTTGTATAAACAATTTCTTTCACATATCCCCATAAAAAGAAATCCAGTTTTGTAAGATCAGGAGATCTCGCAGGCCATTTAGTGGGTCCATTCCTTCCAATCCATCGATGTGGGTAGATATTATTTAGGTGGTCTCTTACTGCATGTAAATAATGCGGTGGAGCACTGTCTTGCTGAAGCCACATCCCATTTCGGATCCTTTGAGGAAGGTTCGCCAATAATTGTGGCAGATAGTTCTCCAAAAAATGAAAATAAATAGCTCCAGTTAATGTACCACCAAAAAAATTTGGCCCTATTACATGTTCTCCAATAATTCCCCCCCCAAACGTTTATGGACCACCTGTGCTGGTTATCAAGTTGTCTGAAAAAGTGGGGATTTTCTGTAGCATAATAATGAAACGTTGCCTCATCAGTGCACAAAACATTGTTGAAGAATGTAGCAACGTCTTGCATTTTACCTATGGCCCAATTACAAAACTGTAAACGTTTTAGAAAATCGTCATCAGTTAATTCCTGGTGCATTTGAATTGTGATATGCATGAAACTTATTTTTCTTTAAGATTCGACCAACAGAAGGTCTACTTATTCCTACAGATGAGCTCACTTCTCTCTGACTAATATGGGGATTCTCAATCGTTGCCAGCACAATAGATAACTCATTTTCTTCGTTCACAACATTGTTAATTCGTTCACTTTTTTCATACTGTACATTGCCGGTCCTCACAAATCTATTGAGCAGGTTTTGAAAGCTGTGAACTTTAGGGAGGATACCGTTCAGGATACCGTTGGTGGTAAATTCTGTGGGCAAGCAAACAATTTCTTTCCAACTCGCCCAAAACAAAAGTCATGTCTACAAGTTCTTCATTACTAAAATTCATTTTGAAAAACTAAAATACCTTCTACCGGAGCTACCGGACTTCCCCACACTATTGCCCCACCCGGCATATCGAAATTCTGCACAGTTTTCTAGGCAAATTCAGTTTTTCTGTTGTTTTTTTTTTAGAAAATCCAAATCTTGAATAAATTCGTAAATTATAAAACATATATCCTTTTTGCTCATGTTGCAGTTTGTTTATTTTAAAATAATTTCAAGGTGTAGTAATAACAGCTTTACAATAAAAACATTTTATTTTTAAAAAGTACATTTGATTAATTAAATTACTTAAAGGACGATTTCTTTTTGCGTGGGCGGCGTTGCATTTAATTTAAACATAAAAAGCATTCTTTATAAGAAAATTACACTACGTGTTCTAATCTGCGATGCTAATACATCTTACTAAAACCTGAAGAATTACTTGATTCTAATAGTAGTCTTTTTCAATAAAACTGAAACCATCATGAAATAAGCATTTAACTTGTAAAATTTCACAAAAATTATCTTGGGACCAAACTTTTTCAATGATATAAGTATTAAACATCCCCTTTTGCAGACTTTCCTTGGCAAATAATTCTTTCATATTCTGTGCTTGTAAATAAAATATTCCGTTCTGGCTTATGGAACATACCTAATTTTTATTAGTAGAGATGTGCATTTTAGGTAAGCATAAAATCACTATGTCAAAGTAGCAAGGCAGCAAAAATACACAGTAAAATGTGATCTATGTAAAATAAACAATGCGAATTAAAGAAATTATCAGTGACGTAGCAATTTTTATATAACAACTTTCATATTGTAAATGATATGTCCTATAACTTGTAGCGACGGCGCTTATAAAAGATGAGGTAATCAAGGGTTTTTCCAGGTGAGGTCACCAAAACTGCACGTCTCCAAAATAATAGTCATTATTTAGTGTAGATGTTTGTGTTTACAACGGATTGAGACATGAATACAATTTTTTATTACATTTTTTAATAACATTCGAAAATAAATAGAAGATAAATCAAACTTAAAAAAAAACATTTAATAATTACGACATCAGCTTGAATGTGGCAGGGTGGCCAGCGAACCTGGAAACCTTAAAAACCGGGAATTTGCACAATCGGGAAAAAACGGGAAAGAACCTTGAATTAGTGATCAAAGTTGGGAATTCTTTTTCAGGGGAGAATTTAAAAGATGTTTGAAAAAAATAAAATAATTTTAATAGTACTTTCTAAAATAATTAATATTTTACGTTATCTTTTTTTTTTTATTTACGTGTCCAAAAGGGTTGAATACTGGAAACAGCAACATTTTATTTTTTAAAGTTGATAACATTGCCGAACAGCTGTTCTTAAAATGTCAAAGTTATTTACACAAATTTAAAAAACAAATGCAGGATTCGAATTTTTGGTGTTGCCAACTGTCAAACTAGTTAACAAATTTTGATTACCTATTAAGTTATTTTTTTTAAACAATTCTAAATTAACGCTAACAGAAAAAATCGTATAAAGTATTCGTTTCATAAGACACGTTTTTAGCGCACGCCTCCAAGTTCACAAACAACACAGGGACAAGGACAAGTACAAATAGAAAATGTAATATGAAGTATTCGTTTCATAAGGCGTTTTAGCGTCTCTAACGCGTCTAAACTTTGAAAAAACCTTGAATTTTAAAGTACCACTCTTGCTGGCCACCCTGTGCGGTGTGTTGTATTGTTATCATTCTTATAGCACATACATTTATCTAATGGGGACAGAAATGTAGCTTTCACCATATAATTAATAAAACCTGTTCATAGTTGATCCCTTAATTAAAATTATTAACATAACCTCAAAAAATTCAACTTTAGCTGTTTAATCGTACATATTTCAAAGATTTATGGATAATCTGTAATCTCGGAGCCTAAACTAACTTTCCCCATGTGTAATGAACACATGTTCACAACTGATGGATCTTGATTGCTTTTTCCTTGCATTAGTTGCATTTAATCAAAATGGTTAACATAACCTCCAAAAAAAAGCATGTTGCAATAGATGAGTGGTCAGACCATTTCAGGGATAGTGTGAAAGCAAATGGTGGCCATTTCAAATACATAATTACTTTGTATTTTATTTCACAATAATTAAATAATGAAACTGTGTTGAGCATACAATAGTATATTATCCAACGAGCACATAATGATGGTTATTAATATACAAGAGTATGACGTTTACAAATGTAATACATATGAGTTTTTTAATAACCATTATGTGCAAGTTACATACACTATTTTTTCTTTGACTGTAACTGATTTGTTACTACTAAGACGACTTCTAAAACTATTATAAGGTGTAACCTTAAACTGTAAACTGGTGACAATCGGACGAGGGCTTTTCTACGCAACTTCTAATTTGTCTTAATTCTTATTGTGTTATAAAAATTCGCGACGAATTTAATTATTACTTTTGTAAGATAGACTTAAGAAATTGATAAATAAAAACACCAAATAATACATCAGAATTTCTTTAAATTAATATTTAATAAAACTAACAATAAGAATAATATATGAAACAGTGGAAGCACTCACGATAAAATGTGTGCACCACAGGCTGCTGTTTAACTCTTTATATTTTGAAAAGTTAGCATTTTATCAAAACAGTGTGTGATAGAATATAAAGATCTCTTTACTGTGATCGAAATTGGTGACTTATCAAATTTTGAAATAAATAAAGATTAATATAAAAAGTTTCACAGTATTTATTAAATTATAACCTGACAATATTGTTCTGACAGCTAAGCTGTCATTATCAGAGGTAATATAAATATAAACAAACACATCGCTAAGGTAAATACAAAAAACAGGTAACTAGATAAAAAGATAAAAATAATCAGAATTAAATATCTAACACTTCCAGCAACGGAGAATTGCTGTGCTCAATCTGTTCATTCAGTAAAGATACCCTGAGTTTGTGTTTGTATATTTCAAAAGCTTCTGAAATGTCTAATTTGTGTTAGGAAATTAAATTCCTAATGTAGGAATTTAATACAATTTTGAGGATTCATTGTGTGATTTTGTTCTAAAATAATTATTGTTCCAAAATTAACTTAGATAATGACAGCTTAGCTGCTGAAACAATATTGTCAGATTATAATTTAATAAAAACTTTTTATTAATCTTTATTTATTTCATGATTATGGAGTTCCACAAAGTAAGGCAGTTTCATTCAGGGTTTCTGGTTTGCCTCTTCTTCTTTGTTTTGTGCTTAAAGTGAAATTGTCATTAAAAAACCAAAATAGAAAATATTAATTTAGAATGTTTTGTTCTTGTTACAGTTTCCAAAATTATGGTGATACAAAATCCAGAGGACACTTATGTATATATGTATGTATCTATTAATTAAGAGGTTATGTTAGAAAGTTGCAACTCTTCAATTTAAGTATGACACTACAATTACTGGAATTAGCCGATGTTTTATCTGGAGATTTCAATTCAATTCGATGTTGGATTCAATTGTTTTATATATGTTTACAGCTGTAGAATGTGGCATGTATCTGGTACCTACTATTGTTTTATTGTATTATCCGGTTTTTGTTTTATGTGGTACTATTATTAATTATTGTGTTTTTAAGAATGTACAGGATATATTTTATAGGGCTGTAAATTTTTATAAGTGTATCTGTGTGACATTTTTATTGTTTTTATGCATCACACATACAAACTTTTATTATTGTATTGTTATATACTATTTATTTTATTCTATCATGGAGGATACTAATTTGCAGTGTAAATATACAGTAGAATACACTGAATATACATAAATTTGTATAGATTTAAGTAAGTTTAGTAAACAATGTTAGCTATAAAAATATTAATTGGTGGCCACTATGAAACTTTTATAAAACATTGAATTATTTGTGATTCATGAGATAGTAAGGACATTCGAAAATAACTCGTAATAGAGTTATTTGTATGAAAACTATAAGTATAATACAAAAGTTCCTTAAAGGTTTCACATAGAAAAATTGTATTTTACAGATTTATTAATTATTTCTTAAGAATTCATACACCTAATATTTTTTTACGAATCTTACCTAATACAATTGCCTTCTAAAATTATCTATCACACTTACTTGTGGCATTTAATTTCATATACGTAACGCTACTGGCACTCTCCTAATAACTTATATTTCAAGGATAAACTAAAGAAACGTTTATACGTAATATGGTAATGTAGAATTAAAATATACAAGGAAAGTCTTTTCTTTATTCGCATTATATTTACTTATACGATATATTTATGATTATGATTTTCTGAACCCATAAAGATTTCTCTGTAAAACTTATTATGTTCTTATATATACGTAATTGTATTTAGTTTTCAAGTTCAATCAATTTTGAGTTCCATTAAAATAAAGTTACTGTAGTTAAAGTTGATTTAGAAAACTATGAAAATAACTTTTAGGTCATTTAGGTATTAGATGCTTTCCAGGTCCAAAATCTTAGTAACAAAACTAATTTTAATTTGATAAGAATTTTAGAAGAATAAGAAAAGATATACGGAACTGGCCCTTTTCTTCTCCCCCAAACCAGGGTTTTCTTTAAGCATCCAGCGACATGCATTAAAATATTATTGCAGTTGGTGTGTCATAAGCAACTCGAAAGTCATTTTCGTAGATTTCTATACAAACTTTACCATATGCATTTGTAGAAAGATTAATCAACTTCTAAACTTGAGATTTGACTATTAAATTGACTCTAAATACTGGGAGATGGAAAATAAAATTGATCGTAGGAACTTGAAAAATAGTTTCACATACAAGATGACGTAATTTTCTATTACCTTCTAACACTTGATTGGCTAAGTTGCATCTTATGCCGTAAAAATTACGTCATCTCATATGCAAAACTTGTTCGTATGAGTTCAAGAATACAGACCAGTGCTTTATAAAAGCGCATTTGAATACTATTAATTGTTAGTTCAAACTTCGCAAACCAGTTTATTTTCTCAATCTCTCTGTAGTTGATAATTTTGTACATCAAGAATGTTTTCAAATATAAATCCCAGGTTCTCAATAGTCTTTTGGACAAACAATAATGATTGGCCTATATTGTTATTTTTACAATAATAAATTATAAGTTACAAAGGAGCAGAAGAAATTCAGTGTTATACAGGGAGTTCATATACAGTCTGTTTGATTTAAAGTGCTCCGCTTTGTAGCAACTTTATTTTCAGTCAGAAATGATATAAACCACATATATTATTAAATGGCATAAAATCCTCTGTGTTCTGGTTCAGAAAGTTTTGTATTTACTAAATCGGCGTGAGCGTGATGACGTCATCGAGCTTTTTTTTTAATTACTTGATAGGTATTTTTTTACTGAAATCGATAGAGTATTGTGTTCTCTTTTCATCCATAATAAATATTCATACTCCTACATAACAAAATTTTTAAGAAAAATGTGAAAAATGATTTACGTCTAGTAGGCTTTGATTTCTGGTTCTCCAATTAATAAAACAGAATTATCTAGCAAGCTTAGGTAAATAACAAAACTTTAATTATTCCAGTGACGTATTTACAAATTTTTCTCGAGGGAGGAGGGTACTCTATAAAAATTGCAAATCAAGTTACTTAGATTTTCACATAACATAGTCATAGATTTTGATATGAATGACCTGGACTATTAAAAATATCAGAGGTGGCTCCATCCCATTAAATCTTCAATTAGGGAAATGTAGAACAAAATAGTACAAATATAAATAATCAATAAATTGAAAAACTTATTTTAGAATTCTACTAATAGATAGAGTACCGCAATAGGAAATTATTGATCTATTTTTTGCCATATCAGAAAGTATTAATCATATCAAATCGAACACACGAAGAACAAGAATATGGTCATAAGAAATTTGCATCTCAGTCGCCCTGCAGAGGAAGCTCGTTTAAAGTCTTTTGGGCAGTCTGGCACCCATGAGCGACTTTCCAATGTTTCAGGCAATTTGATGGTTTGGATGCCAAACCATCATTGCCAGAAACATTGGAAAGTTGCAAAGGTCTTATGATGCAAAAAGTTATTAGAAGAAAGAATTAAGTGATAAAAAGTATGTCACGTGATCCTTCCACTAATGTAACGCCAATGGAAACTAAAATTTCGTTATTTACCTAAGCTTGCTAGATAATTCTGTTTTATTAATTGGAGAATCAGAAATCAAAGAATACTAGTCGTAAATCATTTTTCACGTTTTTCTTGAAAATTTTCTTATGTAAGAGTATGAATGTTTATTATAGTTGAAAAGAGAACACAATACTCTATGGATTTAAGTAAAAGAATACCCATCATGTAAGTTAAAAAAAGTTTAATGACACACGCAGTCATCACGCTCACGCCGATTAAGTAAATACAAAATTTTCTGAACCAGAACATAGAGAATTTTATACCATTTAATAATATATGCGGTTTATACCATTTCTGACTGGAAATAAAGTTGCTACAAAGCGGGGTGCTTTAAATCAAACAAACTGTATATGTGACTGCAATAAGCATGATACTAGGTTTATACAAATTGTTCAACCATTACATTTTATTTATTATTATTATTATACCAACCTGATTTTGCAAAAATGATTTTTATGTATTCAAGGTAATTCTCAGTATTAACTACAAGGACACGTAGGAGTTTTCATTTTATGCAGGAAATTTGGCTCAAATCACCACTATATATATCAGTTGATTTGACTAATATAAATCAACGATATGTTTGCAATCACAGACATTTATAAGCACCCTGCATAATTTATGAAGCTGCTTTTCTCGGCATCTGGCTGGCACATGTTCTTGATATTTTATTATGACCCTTTTTTAATTGAATTTTAAAATATCTAACTTTAACCCTTGGGCCTGGTGCACACATCTATTGTTTAAGCACAAGCAGAATATCAAAGAAAACATGTAACTTTTGCTTTTCTTGCATACAGAATGCATTTTTGAAGAAAAAATACTGCATCAATTTACTCACTCATATTTGTTACACCTTTTACGGGTTTAAGAGAAAACCCAGTTTTAAGTATTTTAACAACTTATGAGCCGTTAGTTACTTAACAAACTATCTGGAAGACTTATTGATAAGATAAAGTCTCAAGATACATGAATGATTCTATAATCAAGTCTTAAAAATTTAATAACATGCAGTAGCAGGCATGGTTTGTGACAAAAGAGAGGCTGTAGTTGCGCCTATGGTACCTTTATGAACCCAGTGCAGTATTGAAACATCGCTGGAGGTACGTGTGCGGTGTGTGTTCCGTCTAACTTATAGTATATCAGATCATAATTCTGGCACTGTACGTCTAAAACATTGATGTATACACCGAGGCTTAAAACTAGTAAATTTTATTCTGATATTTTTTATTTTGTTGTTTTCTTAGTTTTAGTTTTGAGCTAATTTGATTTTTATAAAGTTTATTAATTTTCTGGAAAGTTGTGCCTTCTGACCGTTTATTCTATCGAAGCATTATCATGATCATCATCAATCTTTGTCTGATTTTCAAAACTACTTCCTTTATCTTAACCCACATCTTTCTCTAATCTCCATATAATTAATATTACAAAATTTTTTTTATAGTATCTTCATTTTTAATCACTTTTGACTTTCTTTCTTCTCTCCGTTACTTTTTTATGAAGGCTTGAGCACAGACTTTAATTTCTTTTTGGTAGTGGTGGACTAAGCGTTTTTGAGACCTGGGGCGGTCTTTTATTTTAGAGCCTCTTGCTTAGAGTTACATTTATTTTTCCAAAATGCCAGACATTTCTGTCGGAAATATCGACATGCAAAACATTATGCATACAAAAAAGTGATTAAAAATACCTAAAAATGAAACCTAATAACATTATTTGAAATATTACAATTGTGGGTGGCTATGGGCTTTTACAGCCACATTTTTCTATTGTGTTATGCAATAGCATAGACTTTAGTAATAATATTTTGTGCCGCACAGCAGCCCTTATGAGACAAAAATATAGTTTAGATTGTGACGTGTTAGAGCCCGAACCATTAAGATATTGTTTGACAACTTTTCTATCTTCAGATTTTTTAAGTTAAAAAATAAAGTGAAAAACTATATATAATTAAAAATGTGTAAAAAGGAGAAATAACAAAACTGACCACAACTCGCAATGTATCGTGCTTTCAATTTAAATAGCAACTCTGGATACCAAAAGTTACTAATATTTTTAGGTTAAGTTGTCAAAAATATAAGAAGCATTGGTTGTTAATCATCTGCCATAATGGCGCAGAATTGATGACATACCTGTCGCCTTCTCTAAGGTAATGGAGTTTAAATGTGTATTTTATTTTAACTCGAAATTTTGTAACATTTAAAAATCTCCAGATCTGCCAATATTAAGAATTGACATTCACTTTTAAAATTTTATAAGAATGACCAACTTAACAACAATTTGGCAGTTATCTAAAGTGAAAGCACTTGCACCTGCAGCCACTCCGCTTGCGTGTACCGAAGCCAATAATGCAGATCGTACCAAATACCATTACTGTCTCTTTTGTTATCATTGGACAGTGCTCTATTACGTATTACCTGGCCTATTTAAAAAAACCAAAATCTTAATGACATTTTTGTTATATTTTTAAACAAAATATATTTTTGTTGTATTTCATTTTTTGGTTTCATGTCTGTATCATTTCCGTTTTCACCCATTTTTAATTTTTTCTTTGAACTACGTTTTACCCAATCTATAACTAATGATTAGTAACAAAACAATGTTTATCTCGTACAATAAACATCTTTATAGTCTCCAAAATATTTATTCTTTGTTTTAATTAATTTATTCTTAATTAGTGTTATTGTTTTTCTTCAAGGTAAATAATCTATAATTACAGTTGATAGACTTTATTTCTTATTAATTTTATTTCTAACGTAATAAACCATAATTAGCTTTGATATAATAAACAATACAAACCAAAGTGTTTTCGATATTGCTGCTTTTAAGAACATAAGATTTAATGTTGCATTTTATTACGTACATATAATTAAGAGAATTAATTTAATGTTTTAAAAAACACTTTAATAACTTGTAATTGGTGCTGTAATGGTATCTGTAAAATTATGTGTAATAAGACTATTGTTAATTTACTTTATGTATTTTTTTTGTATATTATCACTACATTGTATTATACTTATTATTATTGTGAGTGCATTATTTTTTGTTATTTAAAAATGTTGTGCAAAACTGCATCTGGTATATATCGTTTATGAAGAAATCTCTACATGTAATCAGTGATACTAAAATGGAGCCTCCGCATCATATCCCACGAGCTTGACGTTCTCCACCACTTGCGACACATAGAGATGAGCAAACGCATTGTGATCTCCTCTTCGCAGTCTTTGCATCATATCGAAAAGGAGAGCATTATATGTTTGCTCGCCTCTACAGGCCGCATAATGGAGGGACACACTGAATACACTGTTAAGTGTATAGAAGACATAAATCCATGCTATTTTTGTTTAACATGTTGGAAAAAACAACGGAATTCATTAATGCAGTAATTTGTTTTCTCAAAACATGTTACACCCTCTTTTTCCTGATACTATGGTCTTGTGGTATTCTGCAATTATTTCTTTATTTATTATATTAATAATGCGTAAGTTTTATTGATATCAAACCTGTGAAAAGTAATTGCTAATCTCTGCAAGTGTACATACACGATTGGGCATTATTTTTATTGTTAACCTTTACAAAGTTAAATGTATACACAAGCACTATATAAACTATCTAACCAAATACTAACACCATGAAAACTGTACGTTCTGTTTACTAAACTTTTGTTAGATTAAGTACCTCAACATCTGTTGTTTGCTAACAATAATAATTTGTTTTGGTTGTATCTCACTCTTACTCATTGCATGACGGCAAAGTTGAATCAAAATGGCCGCGCACACCATTCCCATAAAAATTTGAATGCGCAGTGAACCAAGCGCATTCTAAATCTTTTATTGTCTATGAGCCATATGCATCTTTTATCTTACTTAACTTCTTTAAAGTAATATATTTTATTGAAATTTTATTTCTTACATATCTTTTGTTCAGTGTGTACCAAGGTACATAATAAAACAACATAATAACGTAATAACAAATGCTTCTGTATACACATGTACTTAGGTTGTGTGGGGTTATAAGTAGGAGGTGGACGCAATTGGGAACTGCTCGAATTTTGAGTAGGGACTATTATTAATCTGAATAATCACTGTACATGTTTTGCAGATGGCACACAAGCAGTTATTCATACTTTGATTGATATACAGTGACCAGCAAAAAGTATGCATTACATTATCGCTTAATCCGAAACAATTAAATTGAAAAATATTGTAGCACTATTTTAGCCCAGAAAATAAGCTAAAATGATCTATTCAAACCCAAAGAAAATTTGCTATTTACCTGCAGTATTGGGCAAAATTTATTCGAATGATGAATAACGAATAAAAATAAAAATAATTTGTTATCCAAATAAAGATCAAAATAACCTATTATTCGTGAATGACTAATAATTTTTGATTCGTTTGCAGAATGTCAGGTTTTCGTATTTGTGGTACGAATCTAATCAGCTAATCGTAGACAAATTCGTAATGGCAATGCAAATAAAGTGTAGCTTATAATTTTTACATTGCCTTGGGCGACTATCAAATTAACACATTGTGCGTTATGTAAATTAGTATTTAGACGAGGATAAGAATGTTAAAGAGACTTGGAAAGCATAACAAAAATACAGACTGTATTACCATTAACCAAATTTAACTTTTATTAAGTACAGTATCAAAATTGATCGAACGGAATGATGAATAACACACAGGTTGTTATTTCTACAAAACAGGTGGTAGACAGCAATTTAATGTCAGATACTTTAGCATTGTTTTAAATAATGAATAATAAATAACAGCTAATAGGTATTATTTATTGATAACGAATACATTTATTTGCCAATGAAGGTTTTGAATAATTTAAGGGTCGGCCGTAACAACATTGTATGTAACATTTTGCTGAAATGCTGTATTTCCATAAAAACAACATTAGTATATCCTTATTGGAAGGTGTTGGCATCATATAGAGATATAAAATATTCTTAAACAGATTCCTGGAATGCTAGTTTTTAAAGCGTGAATTTGTAGTATGCCGTTCTACAACGCTGTACATCTGTTGTCATTCAGATTACTGGATTTTGAATAAAACATTGCTTTATGCCGTGGTACTTTATTATAAAGTACTTAACTTATGTAACTTACTAATTTTATTACAAAACTTTTATTTCTACTTAAAGAAAATCAACAATTTTTTTGTTTTAAGCTTTCTTTCTCCTTTCTCCACCATAGTGTGTAGTTGCATTTCTAGATCTTAATTTCAGTGTTTTTCTATTTCCTGTACCTTTGTCAGGAGACAAGAAATATTCTAGGATTCTAGTTTTGTTTTTCATTATATCGGTGATTGTCGATTTACCAACACCATATCTTAAATCAATCGTTAAAACACTAGTCCCATCATTTAATTGTTCAATAATTTTTACTTTCTCCGATAATTTTAATAACATGTGTTTACGTTTGGACATTTTTTAAATGATATGGACGCCTTGTATACAAATTGTGTATAACAACAAAATTAAAAAAAAGGTTTAAGGTAACTGATGTCATTACATAAACAATTGCGGCAAAACTGCAACTTCAAAACATTTAGGACTCCTCTGTGATGGTATCAGATACTATATTCAGTATTTTTATTACTCTTTATATTATTAAATAACAATAAAAATGTTTTATGATCTTCGTAGGATTTGTCTATGCCAGACGGTTCATAACAGTTACCAGCTAACAAATGGCGTCAGCAACCTGCTATAATCTCATTTATAATATTCACCTTCCAAGAATGCTACTATTCAGTTTTAGTGTGTACTACTGCGAGATGAATAATTGGTACGGTTGAATTATAAAGTAGGCAGGTTTCTAAGAATTTTGTCATATTTTGGCCGACTTTCATAGTCGCAGTTTCCAATTTTATATTTTTATTATCGAGATAGTCCTATTTAAACAGGAAAAATCTTGTTCATATTAAAGAAATTTGTTCGAATTAAACAGGATTTCGGATTAAAGAGGTTTGTTCGGATTATAGCTCATAAATGTCGTTGTTCGGATTACTGGATGTTCGGAATACAGTGGTTTCGGATTATAGAGTTTCTACTGTACTACCCTGTTAGAAGGTTGATGACCACTGACAGAGATAAATATTGTCAAGTATGTGTGTACTAGAATCAGCGTACAAACATGATTTGATATTTTTAATTTCTGACAAGTTAACCAATAATAACCTACCTGAAGCAAAAATGTGTACAATAACATTTTTAACTGTACAAAATTGTTGAAGAAGCAATCGAATAAATATTATAAGAGGATATAAATATATAATGAAGATAAATTCATGAGTACAAATTTAAACCAAAAATCATGCTAGTTACAATAGTTTTTTAAGGTTATGTTCCTCAATCATTATGTTACTTCAAATTTAAAAATTTAAAAATAAATTTTGTGGTACAATTTGGTAGGCATTAAATTACTGTTATAATTTATTTTGTGTTCTTGTACTTATTTTAATTATTTGATAAAATTGTAAATATGCATGGCCATAGTATTTGATTTGACTAGTTCATTTTTAGATTAATTCATACAACTTCCGTTTGTGACTCTCATGCAACATCTTAAATTTTATAGACAATACATATTGATTGTGATATAGTGGAATGCACTTGGCAACACTAAGTATGGCTATATTAAGTGAGGTTAGATTGATAAATTCCACAATTTGATGTCGGTTTATAGTTTTTTTTTGTAAATATGAATGGCAAGTAAAATAGAAATTTCACCTACATCTTATTTTTAGTCTCTAAGTCAGTGGTGGGGAAACTTTTTATGGTCGGGCCATTTGGAGTAACTTGGCATATGTGGCGGGCCAGAGAATGATGGTTGTTAATTAAAAAATAATAATAAAAATAAAATAATTATACTTATAAAAAATATTATAATAATTATTTTATTTCAATGTATTTTAAATAATGTAATAAATAATTAAATGTAATAAAAATTAATAAAATTATTAATTTTAATATAATACCTTATTTGTACATATTGTAATAATTGATCTAGTTTAATGAGAAATTATATAAACTAAAAATTTTATAATGCAATTAAAATAAGTCAGTAATGCATGTAATTGATACTAATCTGTCGTTAAATATAGTATGAACAAAAAGTAACTCCATCAAAGATGCCTTTGGAATTTTGAACTCATGTGTTCATTATAACACCAGAAAATTGTCACTGTCAAAGGATTCAGATTATTTTGTATAATTTTCTGGTGTTATAATACACATGAGTTCAAAATTCCAAAGGTACCTTTGATGGAGTTACGCTTTGCTCATACTATACACCGTTTAGTCTAAGTTTACATTCACGTCATAGATATAAAAGTAGTGACGTAAGAGTACAACCAACTATGCAAATAATAACTTTCAAAATTGAATTTTATGAAGAAAGATTATTTGCTTTATCGAAAATAATAAAATTTAATTTTCATATATTTAGTAATACATTTATTTATAGAATAAATACAAATAGGTTTTTAAACTGAAACGTAATTTGTTAATTTAATGAGAAAATAATCATTTATTCCAACAGAAAAACAGGTTGGTACACCTGTGTAAGCGACACGCTGTATTATCAAATTTATTTCTTGTGTTTTCTAAGTTCGGTTTACAATAGTTTGTTACCTATTTTGTATTTACAATTGCATTAACTGAATAGAATTCTAGAGAGTTTCTCAAGCACTGTGAATATATCTTAAGTCTGTTTCCAACATTTCATCTGTGGAAGTTGAAAGTCCAAAGAGGAAACAAAATCGAAAACAAACTACAGAGTTTGATCCTCTGTAGAGGCAAATATTGGCAATGGAATTTATGAAATACATATATAAGAACAGTAAGTACCTGACGTTATGTGTGTGGCTGTGCTCTTCAATTGATATACCACATTTGGATACAGGAGAACATGTATCACTTAATATCTTATCAAAAAAATTGAAATCCAAGTTCATGTATGAAGGAAGTAGAAGTTATTTATCCATTGCCTTACGACAAATTGGATTCGTATACTATAAGAATGACCATCCAAGACAAGGGATGATGGGGGGATAGATGGGGATGATCAAAGTCATATTGTTCATAAGAGAATAATTCTTTTAAAAACGTACACTGAAAATATGCAGCAAAGGTGTTGGATCAAACAAGGAATATCCAATTCCATATGGCAACAGCACATAGTCTGACGTCATAGTTTAATAATGACGTGAACTAAAACTAAATAACGTATATAGTTTAAATTAAAATATATGTAAATACCATTGCCTTAAGTTTTTTCGAAATAAATAATATTTAATATGATCACGCGATGGGAGACTGTGAAGGGGAGAGCACTATTCGTTTGCTCACTTCTACAGGCTATGACCATACGTAGTGGTGAAGGAATACGGAGTCGCTGCCCCATTCTGGCATCACTACATGTGAGTGTATCTGTTCAATCATCACTGAGTCGGAATGTGCAATTTTTAGAAATTGTGGTGGTGTATTACTTCGGCACGAGATTTAAATATTGAATTCTATTTAAAAAAAACTAAGAATTCATGCGGGTCAGATAAAGCGTATTCCATCCGCCATAGTTTCCCCATCACTCTAAGTCATAGCAAATTATTAAGCAATTGGTTAGATAGAGACAAAACTCCCTACATCATTTAACTATTTGTAATATCGAGTATGTTTATCCCACTCTTGTTATTAATTTTTAGACATTTTCGCTTTTTCAAATTAGGACTATTTGTCAGAAGATTTGAAATTTCAAAAAATCAAAAATAGCTACTGAAAAGGGATATTACTCTACCAATTTATGGTGGTAGCGATATTCATAATTTTTTTAAATCTGCTGCAACATATTAATTGAGAGCTACCCTATTTACTCAAACTTTTCTTAAAATTATCTTTTTTCAACTTCTTCATTTATCTTTTATGTATTTTATAAGCTTCATTTGTTTCTTTTACATATAAAGTATGTACACTGGCTTGCAAAAAAATCGCATACACTTTAAAAATCAAGTAACCGAGTTTTTATGTAGTTTTTGCTATGTAAACATGACCTTTCTGACTTTTGACATTACATTTTTGACAGATAAATCTGTCATTAGGAAAATAAAACAAAATAATTTTAATTGATTGACACTGACAACTTAAAGTTAAGACCGACTTAATACAATCAAAAATAGGTGTACGCGAATTTTTTGCAAGCCAGTGTACTATGAACCTTATTACTATTTTATATATTTTTCCACTCAATGCCCACAAACTTAAATTTCTTAGAAGTTCTTAATTCTGTTTTTTTTTGTATTTTATTTCTTTCTTCTACACATGTTTTTAATATATTTATTTGCTTGTATTTTCCACTTTATTCTCACTTCCCCTACTTTCAATGCTCTTGCACAATCTTTATCAAACCAAGTTTCTGTATTTGGCTTTGTTCAGTAAAAGCAAAAGCATTTATTTATTCTGGCATTGATTCATTTATATATAGATATGTATTTCTATTAGTTATGATACGAGATTGTAAAAGAATCTGGTTTCATTTAAAAAAAAAAAAGTTCAAGATTGTATATATAATTCTTTTGACAATTAAAAAAGGTGCAAGTTCTTTTTTAACTTAAAAACCTCAGAACTAAGAAGAAAGTCGCTTCTCATCATTTTTTAATAGAAGATAGTGTTGTAATCAATTCTTTGTGAGTTATTGAATCTAAAATAATAGAATATACAACACTCATGTGCTGATTGATGCATGCCCAATCCGCATTCATAATAATCATTGAGCAGCTGATCAAGGCCCGTTTGACTATTCTTATTTGGAGCAACTTTCTTTGATGGTAAAGCTAAGTATCTATTCGAATCCAGATTTTTCACAAAAGTAAGTGTTCTCTCTTAAGTTATTCATCAGTGATCAAAGAGCATAAGTCTGCAAACTTGTAATAATTTTCACCTGTCACAACAATTGACATTGATTATAAATTGAACATTTCTCTCTTTGTGAATCTTATTCATTGTCTAGTATCAGATGAAGATCGAATTATATCGAAGAGTTTCAAAGTGTAAATTAACTTTATCATTGAACAAAGTGAATGAAGATTAATTGTGTTGAAGGGTTTCAATGTGCAATTTAACTTTATCATTTAACAATTTGAATTGAATGTAACAGTGACATTGATTTCTTGTTTTTCTTTTTTTGCATCAATTTTAATTTAAATGTTTAAACACGAATATTTTTGTTATAGCTTATTCAGACTGATGTTCAATAAATGCCACTATAATAAATTTTTATTGTTCATGTTCAATGTGTAATATCTATGCTTATTTATTTTTTTACAATTGGATTAGTTGCATAATAACGATTATATTTCTATCAAGTGTCCTCATATAACTTTATTTATGAATAATTACATTACTAGCTTACATCAGTAATTCATTGCTTCTCCTAAAAATTAGTTGAGAACCAGTCAATACACTTTAGTGGGTTGGTCAGCTAATAGCCCCAATTCACAACAGGCTTATTAACTTTCCCTAGGCTCTAACTGGAATTTAATAATATATATTTTTGTCCCACTTTCTATTACTGTTTGGATTGCATTTGTTTATTTGAGTTCTAGAAAATATATGTGTAATCTTTTGTTAATATTTTTTTTTTATACATATCTTTTTTACAGTGTTTTTCACCTTTATGGCCATTATGCTCCTTGATAACAATAATTATAACCAGCTAATAATTAGAGTCTGCATCTGCTCCTTTGTATATTCTACACTTCTTTACACAGCTATTCTCTTGTGGTTCCCTTCCGTTAAAATATGTTCTATTTGATTGACTGTTTCTTTATGCCCACGTTGGGCGCCATTTTTTTATATATTCTATATGTAACAATTGATTTTCTTTGTATTATATTTGTGTTCGTTATTTTTAATTATCTCAGGGTAAATAAATTTTGTTGCTATAACCTTATTAATAAAGTTACTTATGTGATGTTATTCCGAGGGTTCTGCTTAAATAACAACCACATCCAGTATATCAGACTATACTTGTTTTGACAGATCAAATGACTCTTGACATTATGTTATTTTATTTTATGGTTATAATACATCTCAGATAAAATTAAACCTTTTAATTTAAAATTTATTTTATAATGACTAATTGATTATATACTATAGAAATAACAAGATGTCAACAAAATTTATTGTATACTGATACTTTACTATCACTTTTAATCTGCCATTATACTTGCATATATCTTTACATGTGTTATCATTAATGGATGTAAGCATAAAAAGGATACACGTATGTATTACTGTCTATTTACCACTTCACTTTCAAGACACACCCAAATGTTTTCTTCAAGTTCCACTCCAATCCACGATGATCCCAACGTTGTAATTATGGATATCCAAATCTCTGCCTATTTGTTTCTTTTCTTTCTTTTTCTTTTTATATCTCACATCAATTCCATATCATTTGACAGTAATTTGAACTATAGCTTTTCGCAATGGACACCTATATCAATTGATAATAGATTGCTTCTCTCCTACATATTACCAATAAACCCTTTCGCACGTTTATTTAATCTTCTTTACCAGACAGCTTCTATTTTATTCATTACCCAATGAACACTTATGTAAGTTTATTAAATTTTCCCAAGATATAACATTCTATTTTTGTGTTATTCTTAAATCTTAGAAGATGATCTGATTTAATGTGTCTCTACTAAACTTGTCACAATTTAATTATCCATTTTTTTATATACAGGGTAGGGTTAAAGCATGGAATATTAAAAGAAAAGTGAACTCAATCGGTTTTTTTTTAAATGCTGAAACACGTCAATTTTGTTTTTTAAAAATACACATTAATATGTGCGATTCACCTTCTGACTTTCATTTGTTTCTAAGTTATGACATCATCACAAAAAAATTTAAATGACAATATAGATTTTTAATAGTGGAATCCGATAGTGATTTTTCTTCCCTTTATGATCATGTAAATAAATCATAAGGTTGCATAACAAAAATTCTGAGAAAAATCGAGCTGAACTTTGTAAATGTTTGTTAGTTATGACGTCATCACAAAAAATTAAAATCACAGTATAGATCTTTAGTAGTGTAATCTGATAGTGATTTCTCTTCCCTTTATGATCATGCAAATAAATCATAAGGCTGCATAACAAAAATTCTGAGAAAAATCGATCTGAACATTTAATGTTATTGATATTATGGTATCAATATATCATATCGAATTTTCTCAGAATTTTTGTTATGCAACCTTATGATTTATTTGCATGATCATAAAGGGAAGAGAAATCACTATCGGATTCCACTACTAAAAATCTATATTGTCATTTAAATTTTTTGTGATGACGTCATAACTAACAAACATTTACAAAGTTCAGATCGATTTTTCTCAGAATTTTTGTTATGCAACCTTATGATTTATTTGCATGATCATAAAGGGAAGAAAAATCACTATCGGATTCCACTATAAAAAATCTATATTGTCATTTAAATTTTTTGTGATGACGTCATAACGTAGAGACAAATGAAAGTCGGGAGGTGAATCGCACATATTAATGTGTAGTTTTAAAAAACAAAAACGACGTGTTTCAGCGTTTTTAAAAAACCGGTTGAGTTCGCTTTTTTTCTTAATATTCCATACTTTAATCCCACCCTGTATACCTGATTTATTATATTTTATGCTTATGCATAAGGTTTATCTTTGACATCAGCTAGTTTCTTTATTCAATAAAAAACAACTACAATATATTCGTGAAATTGTTAGATTATTTTATTAACTTCATTTACAGAGAAAAATTAATTTGTTTCTTCAAAAATTCTTAAGTTTTTTTTTTGATAAATATAAAGTCTCTTGATCCCCAAAATTATCATATTTCAACTCTCCATGGTTACATATTATGTAATCTTTTAAAATTTCAGTCTATTATTATTTAACAATATATTTATCAATCATGACTGTCTCTTAGTATACTTACATCTCTTTGTTCATACATTACAATATTATATCCAATAGAATATTGCATGTTTAATGGCATTAGTTATCATTATTGTACTTAATAAATGATTTTTATAAATTTTGTTGTATCTAACTTTTATAAAATTTTATGTATGTGACCTAACAATTCCAATTACAACTCATAAATTGAAATAACGTACTAACTTATAATTGTATCTACTGGAGTCAGCTGTAACTCAACAAATTTGCTCCAGAAAATAACATAACAGTATGCATATATTTATGAAAAAGTTTTTGGTCAAAAAATGGACTGTAAGGTTGAGTACTTTATAATTGGAATTTCACATGTTTTATTAATAGGTGTCTCAAATATCTTGTAATCAAACTTGGCTCTGAATTACCCGAGATGGCAATGGTTAATTCTTAGATCAGAAAACAAATATGAAATGTCATTTTGAAATTTACTAATGGGAGTTTTAAGTATAAACTAAAGAATTGCATTTACCTTATTGCAGCATGCTTTTTGACGCTAGAATGAGCTTCATTCTTTAACTATTTTTGGTGATTTTTTGTTTTCAAGGATTGATATCAATTTCATGCAAAACTTTTCATCATACATCAATCTCTCACTAACAATCAAACACAAATTGCTGTCACCAACCTAACTATTCTATGAAAATTACCCTTAATCCAAATTGCGAACTATTTTTATAAAAAGCAATATAAACAAAAAAAGTAAATGAAAACTGAAACAGTATAAAACATTTTTTTGTTACTCAAGGCTATTCAAGCACTTATTCGTTTGGCTACTCGCTCATACGAAGCTTGTGTGCGCAATTCAGACTTGTGCATGAATAGGTTTCTCTGATCTACACATTGATCATAGTTATCTGCATCAATTCAGAGCGAAGCTAAATTTCAAGACTTTTGGAATGCAAGATGATATTGTGTTAGCTATTATTTATCAAAAATGGATGTGAAGCTAATATATGCAGTTAATTTTGTATTAAAGAAATTTGTAAACATTTTGTTAATTGGAATGTGCAAGAGAAAATTACATGTGCTCTGACAAAATTTTATTAACATTAATTGTGTGTTGGAGTATTTGACATATTCAAAGTTTGGAGGTTATGTTCACTTAAAAAATGTATCATCTTGGTTGCATGCATTATCATCAGACACCGCACTTGGTGAACAAATAAAATTTTTAATACGTATATTCTATTCGTGCACCAAAAAAAAACAGTAAACAATGAGATGGAAAGAACAAATGACTAATATACTAATAACTTTTGCAATTATTATAATTACTGTTATCATCCTAAATAAAACAAGGACAAACAACAATATATGAACAAACAAAACAATATATTTCAGACATAACAATACACCAATATTAGCTTATGCATAATCTTGTTATTATCACATTTATATTAATTGCAACAAAAGAATCTATAATTAATGCAGTTTTAAAATATTTTTAAGCAATTTTGCACACTGTTCTTAGATAAGATTCTAGTGTATTTTTTTAAATTCCACCATCATTGTTTGTTAAATCCAAATGACTGCTGTGAGTTTATCTTGTGTACGTAATTATGTAAACTTTTCATTATTATTATTTTTAAATGGGTTTATTTTTTATATAAGTTGTTATTTTTCCAATTGTATTAAATACATTTTTATTTTCCTAGAGCTCCTCATTTACACAGTGTGGAAACTACTTATGGAATAAGATTCATAACTAGTAAAACACATAACTTAGAAAAAACAAGCGTCATTCTTACATAATCAGAACCACTTGATTGGTGGTATGACAAAGCTATTGATTTTTTTTTCATGGAACACTACTATCAAATGCAAAAGTTCTGAGCCCTGATTTTCAAAATGCGCATAGCAAAAAACTAACCGCTCAAATTAATTCAAACAAAAACAATTAGATTGTCTATCTATTGTTTATTTTTGTATAAGATAGTAAATTTGTAAAATCTATTTTTTGTACAAAATATAGTACATACATACAACACTATTAGCTACTTGCACATAAAACTACATTCAATTCTGTCAAGTAGTTATTGAAATATTAATTATTAAAGATACGCTTTACATCAAAACTCCCAAAAAACCTGACTTTTGCAACATAATTCACAAAAACCTAAAATCAGATAATTTTACAAATTTACTATTTAAAAAAAATAAATTGTCTATCTAACTGTTTTGTTTGAATTAATTTGAGCGGTTAGTTTTTTTGTTATACGCATTGAAACTCCAGGCTCAGAACTTTTGCATTCGATAGTAGGTACGTTTTATTTTTGCTTATTTTGCTCTGTATTGCTAAAATTTTATGATAGTACCATCTAAATAAGCAAAAAAGACATATTGCTCCATTTAAGAAAAGTAAATGTTGTCATAGCATCATTCTAGCAACCGATTAAATTGTTCCGATACATCACAATGGCTGTTTTAATTTCCTAAGATGATTTTTGTTTTTTAAAAGTTTTTAAAATAAACTAGTTGCCTATGAATTTTATTCCATACTTTTGTAAGTTAAAAGTTGGCACATACTTTATATTTTATTATTTAATGACGTAACTAGATTGTTTTAAAGTAGAGCTTACCAGAATAGTCGGTCTTGTATGTTGATATTGTTGCTTTTTATTTTACTTACAATTATTTATTAAATAAGCTCAGGGAAATTAAAATGGTCTAGTAGTAATATTCATGCATATGGTAAAAGTAGTTGCTGCTTGTTATTCTATGGATTTATAATGGTATTGAACAAGGATAGGAGAGAAAATTTTAAAAGAACAAAATTGTAAAGTAATATCTAGATAAAATGTAAAAACCTAAAGACTCGTTATTGTATAAAGCTTTGCTGTAAAATTTAAAAAGCATTTGCTATTATGGATTTTTATAGATGATATCATTTTTATTGTACATACCTACTTAGTCTAAATTTATAAGCTTTAGGTTTATTATAAATAATAAAAGAAATAATTCCAAGCTTGACTTGTTTTGTTTTTTATGTCTATTGCTTGCTATTCTAATATATCTACAGGATATGAAGTGCTTTTATACATACATGACACGTGGATCCCGCCTGATACATCTGCCCACTTGATGAATGCTATTCATGTAGAAGCGACTTCAAACTTTGTACGTAACCGATACCTTTATACAGGATGGTCATTATTTTGCAAAAATTAAAATTTTTTTGGGTTGCTCCCCCTAGATCTCTTTAAAATGTCAATAGTTATTTGGATCACTAGTCCAGAAAATGATATTTTGCGAGTGTGAGTGGTATTGCGTAGCCGAGGCGTCCAGCCGAGGCGGAGCAACACGAGCACTCGCAAAACATTTCTGAACGTGTAATCCACAAAATTTTTCATGCCAACAAATTTAAATCATTTTTTAAAAGTAAAAAAGTAGCGAAAGTAAATAACTGGGGATTTAATTTTTTGTGGTTGGTACCTACCTTTCACTGCACATTTGATTTTTAAATTTCGAATTAAATTGACATTTCTTCTGAAAATAATTAATTTGCTAATACTAAACGAATTATGGAAACGCCAGCTCATATAAAAGAAGCAGCCATAAAGAATTTATTACCTGCAAAATCTGCAACTCGATATTGGAAGGCTTATGACGAATTTAAGAAATGGTGTGCTAGCAATAATACGAATAATGTTTACAATGAGTATGTTCTACTTGCTTATTTTGATGAGAAATAAAAAAAAAACAATTCTGCAACTCTATGGTCCATATTTTCCATGTTGAAGTCAACGCTCAATATTAAAGACAATATCAACATTGAAACTTATTCAAAACTAATTGCTTTTTTGAAAAGAAAAAAAGATGGTTACTTGCCGAAAAAATCTAAATGTTTAGAGATTGAAAACATTGAAAAATTTATTACAAGTGCTCCCGATGAGGATTATCTATTAATGAAAGTAAATAACTATTATATCACTCGACTACTCATGGTTTATATTACAATAATTATTAACATTTATTTATTCAGAGTACATTTCACTATGCCGGTCAAACATTCACTGCCCCCTTCTACTCGCGATCTTAATTTATATCTTGCATACGATGACTCATACATCCAGAATGTTCGATGACGTGTTGATGAGTCATACTTGCAGTTGTTGATACGTCACGTCGATGAGGCGTGTCGATGAGTCATACTCGTAGGTGTTGATTGATGAGTCATACATGCAGGTGTTATTGATGAGTCATAAAGTTGATGACTCATACATCTAGAATGTTTGATGACGTCATATGTGGGTTTACTATTCGTTACACTGCCCTCCTCTTCAAGTCTGCTCTGTCCCAGAACAGGCTTTATTCTCTGGTTTCTGTAGAAAGGGTCGTGACGGTATCGACAGTCTTCACCTCGACTACATGTTCCATTACGGTAGAAATAACAGTCTACACTCTTTGTTGGCCTTGATGCGGGCTTTATCAAACAAGATCTTACTGTATAAAGCCATTCTGAAACCAATATGGTCCTACGGGATTCAGCTCTGGGGATGCCCCAAAGCATCACATACAAAAATCCTTCAGAGATTTCAATCCAAGCCCCTCCGCATGCTAACCAATGCTCCATGGTAGATTAGGAACGACACTCTTCATAACGATCTAGGAGTCCCTTGTATAGACAACGAAATCAAGAGACTTTCGACCAAGTACAGCAATAACTTGACAGGACGTCCTAATCAGCTAATAGAACAACTCGCTAACCAACCATGCATTGCAAGAAGGCCCAAAAAACCAATGACCACTGGACCTCGTGCCACAATCCAACCAAAACTGAAATAATCTTTAGGGAGACTAGCGCTGGCTAGAGCTCCCCGCACGCCAATTATATTATAAAATTTACTTAATGCTAATACTAAAAGTAGATTATAAATATACAGTTAAAAAAAAAAGTGTTACAAAAATGTCCGGTTTTTGAAATCTATCAAAGTGTTGCAAAAAATATGTTTGCAGACAGAGAAAAAGTGCAGTTTGTATTATGGATGGCAGAAATGAAATCACTTATCAGTGTTCAACACAGATTTCGACGAGAGTTTAATAAGGGCCCACCGCATGTAAACAACATTCGTCAGTTCACCACATTTCAGTTCTGTTGTACGAAATGCTCTAAATGAAATATTTGGCTGCAAGGCGCTGCAGATAGGCAGAAACAGCCCAATCGCTTGGCCTCCTAGAAACCCGGATTTAACTGTATTAGATTTCTTTTTTTGGGGTTATATCAGAAACATTGTTACTCCTGAAATGCTGTCTAATGTGTGGAGGAAAATGGTTTATCCTTTCGATGTCTGTAGAGTGCATGCTGGCGCACATATTAAAATTTAATAAGATATGATTAAACTTGTAGAGTTTTTCTACTCTATAATAAAAAACATATTTGAAAGCGTCACAATTGTTTTACTGGCGTCTCTATAAAATCAAACCACTCTTTTACGTAGACCCTGTATATTGAACGATTAAAGTTTTTTTTATGCAAACTTCGGCAAAATGCTAGAATGTTCACATTTATGAATAGCCTAGTATGTATGGAACAATATAGTTTAATTTTTTTTAGTGATAGGTAATTTAGATAAAATGTGGTAAAATAAAGAAACTTTCTTACAAGTAAAAAACACGTTTTATTATACAAAAATATAAAAAAATAAACAAACATTCATGTAAGATTTGGTACAAATAAAGGAACACACTCAAAATTGGAGGTTATAACATAATAACGTGTCCTAGATTTATTTGAAATCAGCTGTAAACATGTTTGAGATTTCGCGGCATCGTTCTATATTTTAAAGTGTATGCAATTTTTTTGCAAGCCAGTGTACATGAAAAGTCACATTTTGATTAATTATATGATATCGTGACCCCCATTTACCCAGCTAAACCAATGATACTAGGTTGTAGAGAGTAACTCGGAGAACAAGAATCTGAATAAAAGTAGTGGTGCTAGTCCGTAATTAAAAAGAAAATCAACGCTAAAGTCGCTATTTTGAGGTTAGAATGTTATGATGTTAGGTTACAGTTAGTAAAATAGTTGGCTGTATTTGTGAAAATAGCGTAAAAATGGTGTTGTTTGTATCATATGTCAAAAAGATTTTATAATTTTTACCTATTTTTGTGACGTTGTTCTAACGAAAATCTCTTAGCGCTCGATATTTCAGTATTTTTTCAGTATATTTCATAATTTTTATCTGTTTTTGTGAAGTTTTTCTAACGAAAACCTCTTAGCACTCTATATTTCAGTATTTTAAATTTAATAGAACACCTTTGGTAAGTGTATCTTTTAAAATAACCATGCTCTATAGAGGGTCAGGATATCATATAATTACCACATTTTGTATAACATTTACTTTGTAAGAATGAGTAAACAAAAATGAAATCTATCAAATGGAATTTGTTGTTGAGGTTATAGAATACAAAGTATCTCAAAGAAGCGCTTCAAAAATTGTTATAGTTACATTGATACTGAGACTATTAAGGGTTAGCAAAAATTAAAAACAACCACACTGTATATTTGATTTTTTATAAAATATGTACTTACGAACTTCGATCGCAATATCTACCGCTTCCCCATTAACAACTGGAAATTGAGAATCTAGTACCATTTTTGTTTTGATCGCCAATATTAACATTAATGCAATACGGCGGTAAATTCCAAAAATTGCATGATCGTTCCATATACAGGGTGTCTGAAGCTACCCAGAACATACAGAAATTAAAATATAAAAATTGAATAAGGTCAGAGTTTGCTGTGGCCTCCTTAACTTGAAATATGTAAATGTTATTCTCAAAACGCCAATTTTTACTGCTACAATAAATTATTTTATAAATGTCAATTATCTTTTCAGATTGTACCAATATAAATTAAATAATATCGAATCATGAAAAGATAAACTAATACATATGTGTCAACATAATCAACTTTTTTTTAAATTTTAAAATAATTGAAATAATTTTTTCTATTTTGCATCTATAATAAAGCTGTTAAAGCACCCAAAACACTGCGTTAACAGCTCATTTGAGAGCTTTAATAGCCCAACTTTTTCAAAGTTGGTAGCACTGAAAAAAATTTAAAAAAACAGAAAATTAACAAAAACTTCACTCTAAACATTTGAATTTTCAAATTTCACATCAGTGTTGTCAACTACCACAAAATTCCATAGAAATTGTGATTTTTTTTGAGAATAATTTTTAAAAGAGAATAAAGGCGCAAAATAAAAAAATAGCATAAAAAAACTAGTTTCGTAAGCCATTATTGCGCTTGTCCTTTAGAAAACTCACCGCAAGCGGCTAGTTTTCTAATTTGGACTCGTGCAATAAATCTTGCCTTATGAAACTCGTTCTTTAATATACTATTAAATTATTTTGCCACTGTAACCCACAATTTCGGGTGTTCGGGAGACCACACGACGTTCACTCATAAAACTGGCTGTCTTCTACCCTATCCTTGTTTCCTTGGAAACTGGGCAATGGATGAAGCAGTCAGATCAAGTGTGTGGTAGAGAAATTCGTGAGAATTCTCGACGGTTACTCATACCGATCAGGGGGAGCCCTGGTATTATGATACCGGTATGGGCGGATTCGAATCTCGCCTTGGTGAAGGTCATTTATGGTCACCGAAGGAACCCGCTATCTGATCGAGGTCAATTATGGTCACCGAAAGAACCCGCTATCTGATCGAGGTCAGTTATGGTCACCAAAGGAACCCGCTGTTTGACTGAATCTTAATTGAGGAGAAGCGAAGTGAGGTTTATCCCGCTTTTTGGCCGATGGGAAACTGCATGCCGCCAGGTAGATGTGCTTAGGAGCTATCCCGACCACCCTATGATCCGGACTGCAGTCGGGTACGTGGTTGGGAGAAGTTCCAAAAGCCACTACACTTAAGGAGAGTTGAAGCGAATACATAGCCTCTCACAATCAAGACAACTTCACCTTAACGGGTACACACTGGGAGTCTATAACGTGTAGACTTACGATTACGAACGAAGCTCTGTCGAGGGTCCACCAAGCCTATATATTGGTAGATCGGGGTGGCAAAACCATTATAAAACCAAGTCCCGTCACATTTGAGGTTGGATTCGATCAGGCAGTGTCCCCAACCCCTGTCTCGGGGAGGAGCTTATGAAGGTATGAAAGAGGACTGGAGGGCTCTCTCTATTCAACTGAGTTAAGTGGGGGGAATAGTCCTATTGCTAGACGAGGTACTTAGCCCCGTATCAAAGAGGACGGGAGGATGCCGGCGGGTGAGCACGTGTTAAGTCAATCGCTCCGGTACTAGCCTGGATAGCTAGTAGAGGATGGATAGGCAACCTCGTTCCGACCAGTGAGTTACTGGTAGCAATCGCTATGGAATTCGCGCGCTGATTGGGCGTATCCCAATTACTTCCTTCTGGAAGGGAACGTGGGGGTATGTTGATATAGGAACCCCACGTAAATCATACAGACAATCTTGTAACCAACAATTATTGTAATAATAAAATTTTGACGCTATAGTAATATTTAATTTATTCTTTTGTTGTGTTGTGTCTCCAAATGGTCCTTATAGCTGGCGCCACTACTCGTGGAAAGTCTTAAGTTCTAGCGAAGAAAAAACCTGACAAAAGCAGCTTTCTTTTGCTATGAAAACAGCGTACTTAATTTCAAGGTTCGTACCCACATTATTATTATATTAGTCAAGTGAATTAATTGTTCCTAAATTGATGAATATGCTTGGTCAAGGTTCGAAGAACCGGCCTTGTTAGCTAGTTTTATTTAAAATTTGACGGAATTTTAACTTTATAATACCAAAATGTGCTGTTAAATTTATGTTTTTTGTTCAAAAAGAAGTATTTGCAAGTAATATTTTTTTTCTAATCGCCTCTGTACTTGTTGCCACTACATATTTGGTACAAATGATAAAATAGTAAGTTATTTACGTAAGCTCGGAAAATGGTTCTTTACTTACCATACAGACAGTTTTCCGGGTGTGTTACATAGAATATTCCTCCTGTGGCCGTCGAAGACTCAAATATGCAGGGTATAACTAATATAAAGTACAAACCTCGTAATGGGGAGTAACTGTAATGATTTAGAACATAATTATATTATTCTACTTATCAACATGTGGTCGCTTCCTGCTATTAGTCGTGTTAGCGGTGGTAAGATAAGATAATGGTAGAGATAATGAGGGTAAACTACGCCCCTAACGGTTTTTGTCGTTTTTCTCGGAAACTATTAAGTTTCTGAGATGAAGGAGGTTAGATAAAATAAAGTTTATTTAATTCCATACCAAAAATGTCCAAATGTTTTTTCCTATCTCGTCTTCTTTTTGTGTTATCGAAGAAAGAAGATATGTCATACATGGACTAGTAAATCTGCTCCAGGAACTTTCGAACGTAACTTTGATTTGATTTGACTTTCATCTCATATTCGTCATGAAGTACCTAAGAAAAATTCGTTGAGAGCCGGACGCGATCGTGGTCCAGTCATCTTTTACCTTAGCATCTCTTCGGCAAAATCCATCAGGCAATATTATCGTTATTCTTGGTGCCAGTTGGATAAGAATTTCGTATTGGCTTTAAGTTAATTCTTAGGAGAGTACACTGTACTAGTCAATTTTTTTTATCCAACCCAATACGTACACACGGTGTTTCTCTGTTTTTGAAATTCTAATTTCCTTTACTTATAAGATCTTGGTATCAAGTAAATTTTTTTCTTGGATGATGTTTGCTGTAAAATTGAAATGCAGTTATACGTTAAAGAATATTTTCTTGGAAAATTTCAGTCAAAACACGCAAATAACTGCAAATAATTGTATAACTACTACCAAGAGTACTTAATAGAAATAAAGTCATTTGAATTGGCAGGTAATGATACTTAACGTTTCATTTATTTTAACCTTGCCATGTCCACTATACCATTATAATGTAATAAATCTTATCTAATAGTAAATATAATGTAGCTATAAGAAAATAATAATCTTGAAATCAAATAAAATTAAAAATTAAGTATTTAGGTACAAACATCATTTTATGTATTTTATAACTCTCGACCCTAAACAAAACCGGTAATTTGTGAAAAATAAAACACAACAGGATTTGCGTCATCAGTGTTTAATCTGCATCTACAGGTAATAAGGTCGTCGAGTTGAAAAAGAAGCAAACCTTATTGGAAAAGTACTACAGATGCAACAAAACAATCTTAAAATAAAGTTGGATAATAAACAAAATTTTTTATATTATTTTTATCTTTATACTAAATAATTTTATATCTTTGAAATCGAATATTTTAATGTTTTAAAACGTATCTCGTATACTGCAACACATTTTATGCATATACTGTTGTAGTTTGGAGCTTTTATAATAGTTGATATCTTAATAAAGTTGTCTGTTATTGGACAATAACAATAGATTAATAATTGTTATTTTTAATCTCTAATTGCCGTCTGATAAAAAAATGATACCACTTCTTCAAGTCTTTTAATAAGTTGATAAATCTCTTTTTTTTTCTGGACATGTGCTTGTAAAGATTGATCACTTGTGTTGGATTTTTCCTTTTAAGATGACTTTTTAGCGAGCAATTTGAAACTTTTCTGATTGGTTTATTGTTATTAGAGGTAGATCAATAATGCCTTAGTTTCGCATTACTTAATTATACAGGGTGGGATTAAAGTATGGAATATTAAAAAAAAAGCGAACTCAACCGGTTTTTTTAAAAACGCTGAAACACGTCGATTTTGTTTTTTAAAAATACACATTAATATGTGCGATTCACCTTCCGACTTTCATTTGTTTCTAAGTTATGACGTCATCACAAAAAATTTAAATGACAATATAGATTTTTTATAGTGGAATCCGATAGTGATTTTCCTTCTCTTTATGATCATGCAAATAATTCATAAGGTTGCATAACAAAAATTCTGAGAAAAATCGATCTGAACTTTGTAAATGTTTGTTAGTTAAGACGTCATCACAAAAAATTTAAATGACAATATAGATTTTTAGTAGTGGAATCCGATAGTGATTTCTCTTCCCTTTATGATCATGCAAATAAATCATAAGGTTGCATAACAAAAATCCTGAGAAAAATCGATCTGATATATTGATATATTGATACCATTATACCAATAACATTAAATGTTCAGATCGATTTTTCTCAGAATTTTTGTTATGCAACCTTATGATTTATTTGCATGATCATAAAGGGAAGAGAAATCACTATCAGATTCCACTACTAAAAATCTATATTGTCATTTAAATTTTTTGTGATGACGTCACAACTAACAAACATTTACAAAGTTCAACTCGATTTTTCTCAGAGTTTTTGCTATGCAACCTTATGATTTATTTGCATGATCATAAAGAGAAGGAAAATCACTATCGGATTCCACTATAAAAAAAATCTATATTGTCATTTAAATTTTTTTGTGATGACGTCATAACTTAGAAACAAATGAAAGTCGGAAGGTGAATCGCACATATTAATGTGTATTTTTAAAAAACAAAATCGATGTGTTTCAGCGTTTTTAAAAAAACCGGTTGAGTTCGCTTTTTTTTTAATATTCCATACTTTAATCCCACCCTGTATATTTTGAACTTTTTTGTTATGCGTTTTAAAATGTTTTAATTCATTAACTAAGTAGTAGTAGTAGTAGTAGTAGTAGTAGTAGTAGTAGTAGTAGTAGTAGTAGTAGTAGTAGTAGTAGTAGTAGTAGTAGTAGTAGTAGTAGTAGTAGTAGTAGTAGTAGTAGTAGTAGTAGTAGTAGTAGTAGTAGTAGTAGTAGTAGTAGTAGTAGTAGTAGTAGTAGTAGTAGTAGTAGTAGTAGTAGTAGTAGTAGTAGTAGTAGTAGTAGTAGTAGTAGTAGTAGTAGTAGTAGTAGTAGTAGTAGTAGTAGTAGTAGTAGTAGTAGTAGTAGTAGTAGTAGTAGTAGTAGTAGTAGTAGTAGTAGTAGTAGTAGTAGTAGTAGTAGTAGTAGTAGTAGTAGTAGTAGTAGTAGTAGTAGTAGTAGTAGTAGTAGTAGTAGTAGTAGTAGTAGTAGTAGTAGTAGTAGTAGTAGTAGTAGTAGTAGTAGTAGTAGTAGTAGTAGTAGTAGTAGTAGTAGTAGTAGTAGTAGTAGTAGTAGTAGTAGTAGTAGTAGTAGTAGTAGTAGTAGTAGTAGTAGTAGTAGTAGTAGTAGTAGTAGTAGTAGTAGTAGTAGTAGTAGTAGTAGTAGTAGTAGTAGTAGTAGTAGTAGTAGTAGTAGTAGTAGTAGTAGTAGTAGTAGTAGTAGTAGTAGTAGTAGTAGTAGTAGTAGTAGTAGTAGTAGTAGTAGTAGTAGTAGTAGTAGTAGTAGTAGTAGTAGTAGTAGTAGTAGTAGTAGTAGTAGTAGTAGTAGTAGTAGTAGTAGTAGTAGTAGTAGTAGTAGTAGTAGTAGTAGTAGTAGTAGTAGTAGTAGTAGTAGTAGTAGTAGTAGTAGTAGTAGTAGTAGTAGTAGTAGTAGTAGTAGTAGTAGTAGTAGTAGTAGTAGTAGTAGTAGTAGTAGTAGTAGTAGTAGTAGTAGTAGTAGTAGTAGTAGTAGTAGTAGTAGTAGTAGTAGTAGTAGTAGTAGTAGTAGTAGTAGTAGTAGTAGTAGTAGTAGTAGTAGTAGTAGTAGTAGTAGTAGTAGTAGTAGTAGTAGTAGTAGTAGTAGTAGTAGTAGTAGTAGTAGTAGTAGTAGTAGTAGTAGTAG